>CM042447.1:9940606-10540606 GCA_023631565.1 Gymnocephalus cernua | reverse complement strand
GGCTAATGACAGAGATGAGATCATTTACAAAGAGGTGAGGGTGACGGCTTCATAAACACAGGCTTATGCAACGTGTGTGATCTCCATATTAGGCCTACTACCCCCTGCCCTCCAAACGCACATGCTGTACACTCACATTTAATAAGGACATTGCAGGTAAATGCCAAACCAAGGCAATTAGTACAAACGGTACAGATTGACTCAGACTGGAGCCACATCGTGACCATCTTATCCATCCAATAGTTTTACACCACTAAGTGCTAAAAGTGCACACAGTGCTAAAATGGTTTTGTGCTGTGAGAAATACTATACTGCTTCCAGTGCAGTGGGTTGGCATTAATGGTTGGTGACAGACTGAATACATTCAAATCATATTGCTCGTACATTTTCAGAATAATACAAACAATATTTCTCAGCGCAGCCTGTTCTATTTCATGTTATACTGATGATATAAATATGGTATAGGCAGATTTCTAAACCTTTGGACAGAGCCAGTCTCTTTCCTACCGTTTCCAGTCTTTATGCTAAGCTATGATAACTGTATCCCCGCTGTAGTTTAATATTTAACAAAAATAGAAGAGTGGTATCATGTAACTCTCCCACAAGAAAGAGAAAAGGCATATTCCCAAATTAAGACTCTTCGACAAGAGACACACATCTCCCTCTTTCTCTCCATCTTTTGAAAAACACAGAATGGATGACTGACATGACAGACAACAGTGAAGGACAGTTAAGAAGGAAACAGAACAAGAGGGTACAGGCAATGAATGAGGACAAAGCATCCAGAGCAGCAGAAAACTCTTTCAAGGCCGTTTCTACTGGCGAGCGAGGTGTCCTTGCTGCAGCTTAAAAATGCTTTTAGATGATAAATTAAAGCGACTAAATTTCAGAACTAAAGCTGGGAGAAATGAAAGCGACTGCTGCACATAATTAGAGTGACTCACAGCTGTCTGTGTGGCAGAGAGGGCGAACCAGCCACTTATTCTCCCACCTTAATACCACACAGGGACTGAGCTGTATTTGCACAGTATACCTACTCGCACTGCCAGGTGGGGCAGGACAATATAATGAGTGCTAAAATGTTTGGAGGTATCATACAGGCTTAGGTAATTATGTGAATATTTTGGAACACCCATTCCAAGCCACAGACCCACTAAGGATGGACTTCTTCAACTGACTATATTACATTAAAGTTTGACCTTCTACATACAAATATTAAGCTTTAGGTTTTGAATGAATTATCTTTAAAAAAGGCACATCAATAATTTGATGGTTTGCTCTGCAAGCACAAGGACTCCCAATCAGCTAAAGAACATATTTGTTATTCTTTACAAGCACAGCCTACAAATCCCATGATCACATCTTATTACTTTGATGTGAATGATTGAGCTGCTGATTCACAAAACCAAAAACTAGCTACTTGTGGTGAGTTCAAGTCTAGAAAAAGTAACAGTGGTGACACAAGCGAGGTGTGAGCAACTTCACAAACTGCTCAGAAACAACCTAAACTCCAGAGCGTTTCAATGGCCTCCTGAAGGACGCTTTAACCACCGGCTCCTTGACAGGACTGTGGCAGCTCCTTTCTATTCCTGGAAAGAGGGCAATTACACTGATGGACGAATGAGGGAAAAATGGAAGGAAAGAAAGGACTGTTTGTTCTGCCTGGAAATGGAAGCAGGAGTGGAAAAATAAACGGTTTGGGTGGTTGGTTGATGTAAAGAATTAGACCCTACAGGGTCTTTAAAAGTGTGGGAAGAAAAAGTACCAAAATGACCTGAAATCTCTTTGCAATTCTGTCCATTTCTTGATGAGTAGGAGGCTTACATTTGATAAAGGAATTGCACACCCGCGTGTCCTTGTGTACAGTTGTGCACATTTAAAAACTGACCGTTTGCAAATGTGGAAAAAGAAAGAAGTTGTGACATTCAATTAAACTCACGCCTCCACCTCCGACGGTAATCATAGCCACTTTAGATCGATAAACACAGGGATAGTTGAAGGGGTTGGTTGTTTATGAGCATCTATTTGGCCCAGAGATCCATATCATTTGCATAATTATGAACAGTAGATATGGTTGTCAAGGGAAACAGACTGGTGGGATGTGAGAAAGAAGAGAGAGTGCTGCAATGCTGAGCAATATCAGAAATGAACAATGTATTCTAGCAGAAACAAGGAAAACCCTCTAAATCTTGGCTAAACATCAAGTCGTGAATCTGTTAACTATCATCATGTTTCTTAATGTGTTTAGACATCAGCCGCGTCGTTGATGAAAGCTGCACAGTGTTGAATGCGAGGGGTGTATAAATTGAGTAAATCAGCAATCTTTCACTGACATGACATTCCAGTACTCGCAGTGTGGACTAAACAATGAACATTATAAGATGTCTAAACCTAATCTGACCAAGTGGCTGAGGAAACGCAAGATGTAAACAGCTGAAATCTACTCAACATAACTCAACCTGCCCTCAAGCCAGAAAAAAACCTGCTCCTGATTACAATGGGCAGCACGCCAAGTCATAAAGAACAAAAGTAAGTACTGAAGGCTGCCACAAAACGTCATGACTTTATTGCACAAGCTGTGAATTTTCACCATTTAATGTTGTTAAAAGCACCGCAAATTACATGACATGCGGAAAACCTTAAACAATCATTACTTTATATCTCCATCTAATGGAAAGTGTAGTGAATCATGATTTTAAACTAATTGAAATGTTTCCAGGGTATCCTCTAGTGACTCCATACTTCAACAACTGGCTGTGAGAAAAGTAATTACTGGCCAAATCAAAGCAATCACACATGTGAACAAGAGGCCAGCACAGCAACAAACGGAGACATGAAAGGCTTCCCAGGTCCAGTGCGTTAAAAAACACAGTTGTGTCATTAACTGGGGGCAAGTTTAGTCTGACGGCCTGCACAGATAATGTGCCTCACGGGCCTCATTACACAACATCCGCTAAATGTGTTTGCGGTGCGTTAAAGGTCCAACACACAATGTATTAAATCACGAACAACTAGCATTAAGTATAAAAAAAAAACAGCCTGGTTAAACCCTCCTCTCCTGTTTGCTTGCCTCAGCTTCCTTGACCCACCATATCTTCCCTCTCTGACAACTATAGCTCATACCTCCCTTTAACCAGCCTTCTACACACCCATCCATCCCCCATTTCACTCACCTCCATTGCTCCTCCTGTGCAGCCCCAGAATTTAGCCAACATGTTTGGTGTCATGACCTGTGTGCTCTGTGTACCTGCCTTTCGTTCTTTGTTTCAGGAAGCTCCCAATCAACCAACTCCTCCTATCCAATCATTGGCACCTGATCTACCTACAAAAGGCCCTTCCTCCACCAATCCCTCTTAAAATACTTGTATACTTTTACTGGATAAATGATGCTCGGTCATGCATTGTGCCACAGTTTTCTTCATCTATTTCTATGCTCTCTATATTCTCTATTTCTATGCTGTCTGTTTTCCTATTATTGTTTATCTGTTCTGCTATATTCTATCTTCCTGGATGGATGTATACTCGGATAAGGTTAAGAAGTGTTTCTAGTGTTGACATTTTTTACATCCAGTTAGACACTGCCATGCTGCCTGAAGACATATAGTATGTACATGCACAGTATAATGTGTATGTTTTTGTGTACTGTACTGTATGTCTTGTACTGTTGTCCCTGAGCTGTCTATATGTGTGTCATATGCTGTTTTTCTCACAGTTGTCAACAATTCTTCAATAATATTTTTCTGCCTGAGCGGACTGATAATTTGTTAGATACATACTGTAACGTTGCATTTGCACTGTGTATCCAGGCTGTGTGGAGGCATTTAAGACTTTGATGCGCATCCAGAATGACAAGTTGACACATTTCTTCTGGGAGAGCTCATAGATAGAACCACATAGACTCAGGATAGAACGGAACAAATTTAGATCCAGCAGTCGAGAGGGAATGTGGACAGATTTTGACTGGAGCGGCACCGAGGGCGAACATACCACTGAGGGGATAAGATGTGTGCCGTCTCATAAACAGCTGCAGGCCTGCTGTCTGATAGACAAAGCACAAATTAATTAACCTTTTTTTCTCAGTTAATGGCTTCAAATCTGCAGGTACAAAGGTCCGTCTTTATCTACGATGGCGTAGGAGGATTTGTTTGTGTGCTGCTGTTCTGTCACTTTTCCATTTTTTCTCAGATATCATTCTAAGGCGGTGAGACAGTGTGAGTCATCCTTCAGAGAATTTAGCAAAAATCAATTTCTTCTTCTGTTATTCCTGGCACTGGCGAGGCAGAGTAAGCATGATCGATTCCATGGCTTTTCTCCTCATCTTCTTCCATACATGTGTGCTGTTTTTCTATCTCTTTATCTTTTTGTTTAATTTGGACAATTATTGTTGCTCATCACCATATGTGACTGTGAGTGTCTTTTACCATCCACATACAGACAGCATAATTTGATGTTTATACAGGGACATTTCCATGTACCGTATGCATGTGCACACACACTGCTACACTGTATGTGCTTTGAAACAAAAGTAAGCTGTGCAGACACACATCAGTCTGTGTGTGACATCAGTCTGTGTGTGTGTGTGTGTGTCTATGTTTGCACCTCTCTGCTGTGTGCATTGGGTGACAAATAGCTGACAGGCAGCGTGTCCAGCAGCAGGCGATGGGGTGGGGGGGAGCAGGCTCATATTGTCCTCGGCTCTGTCATTATATCGATCCCCCTCCCATCTTATTTAGCTGCTGCCAAAACTCACAGCTCTGTATTGACTCCAGCGTATTACACCTCGTTTTTGACCCGGCCACACAACAAAGTCAGAACAAAGTGGCCGCTGTCAGGTGGAATCTGCTTGAATGCCTCCAAAACAAGTGTTTTCATCAAACGTCAGTGATCTCTGGAAAATGCTGATCTATTTTGTGTGAGGTGGTTGTGATCTTTTAGGCCAAACCCCCCCAAGATAATTCATTCACTGGGAAAAACTCATTCATGTTAGTGGCAGCTACTGAGGCTTTAATTAAGTTAGGATTAAACCCTGCAAAAACAATCTGTTATTACGTATAGGCAGAAATCCCATAACTAATTGCCAATTGGAGAATTTTCAGTTGCCCATTTGTACAAATCAAGATTTACTTTTAGTGCTGTGAACTACTTAATCTGTACTGCCAAGCCTTTGCCCTGCTCTCTCTGAGGGACAAATGTTAATGGGCGTAATTTTAATATGTTGTTAATTAAAATGTGGATTGTAATCATTTTGAGACTCGCACTGTGGTTAAAACATACGCAAATTTATATTAACTTTATCATCTGTATTATAGGTACATACAGTCATCATATGTCACATACAGACTCGTAGTACCTTACAGAGTCATGTTCTGCAAATAGCTGGCTCCAGTGGGAATAACGTGTTTCTCTTGAAGGACTTTTACCAATCTGTAACTGCTGAGCTCCATAGATGTGTAATTTCAAGCACACTTGGAAATCAGTATGGTTCTATAAAGAACATTAGTGCCATAGAGACAGAGGTTTTCTTTATTGAAGATGGTATTAGAAGGTATTTCTGACTTATTACATGTCATATTGAAGGTTGGAAGAGCTCAGAGATCAAACACAAACCATAATCCACACACCAAACCATAAAATCGTGAGCTCATAAAAAACACCTGAGCCCACTGAGAAGCAGATGTTATTTCATGCACGGCTCCTCAGACAGCGACTGCTGAGCTGAACGTTGAATGGTTGGACTTGACATGCCGTTCAGGTACTAACTCAACCATCTGTTGTTTACACTCTGCTGCCCTCGACAATATCTGACAATGACACACTTGTCCCTGTCTCTGCAGTGACAGGGACACAAAGCGCTGTCACCGATCTCCTCTGCACTTTTTCCTCAAGCTGCACTGGCCAAACAACACTGGTTAAAGGAGCACTGAGAAATATGACAAAATGATCATTGATTTTTTTTCTTACAGACAAATCCTTATCCTTAAATTAGTATTTTTGCATTGTAATATTAACTCTACACTAGATATTTATATTTTCTGTCTCTGCAAACTACTTTATTTTACTGACTTTTTTTATTTCAGTTACAGAGCACATAGGTCATGCCAGAAACCTGTTGTGTTTGTTACATTTTATTGTGTGCCAACAAAGGTTAATGGAAGTCATAGTTAACCTATGCTACATTCTTTTTTTATGTCAGAAATGGGAGGCCAAAAGTCATTGCAGACCTAAAACTTTCAATACACAGGTTTTTTTATTTCATTTTTACGAGACAGGGTTTTAAAAGGCTGCGTGATTTGACATGTCATGTTGTTGTGCGTCTGACAATAACTTGAAACTTAAACCTTGAGTTATATGGCCACTCTTCCGACCTCACCTTCACCCATTAATCAGCAGCCACGACCGACAGGCTGCACCTCTGACCCCCCCGACCTTTCTACGAAACGAGGTCTGACATAAGAATCCGGCACTCGGGCTACAATGCAGTCAAGTATCGAGCAAGATTGACAGCCCAGTGTGTGCGCACGTGTGGTTGTTAGAAAGGATGAGTCACACTTGCCATTTGCGCTGTGCTCACAAATTAACACAGGATTGCTGGAATCCTGGAACGATGCTGTGTGTGTTTGTGTGTACCATCGTGCAGTAGTTAAACACGCATGGTTTCAATGTTAGAGCAGAGAAACTGCATGAATCCTGTCAGCACTTTCCTCCTGTTTAGTTATTCTAGCACTCAACCCCCTGTCTACAGAGCAACTTGATATTTACTAAAACACCCATAAAGAAGCACTGAAAGGAGGGCAAATTAAAAGAGTCTGCTTGTTTACTTTTGAGAGTAATGTTTGCACACTCTGGAGTGTGTGTGTGTGTGTGTTGTATGACTGAATCAGGTCTTCTCTCACACTTTGAATATACCAGGTCATGTCCTTGACACAATAGGCTTAGAGGACCGTCACCGCATGCTGCAAATTCCTCCCCTGGACACAGTGTCCAGTGTCTCACACGCACACGCCTACCTGCCTATTTCACTGTAACTGCTGGGTCAACGGCCATTAACGTCCCCAGCTCTCTGCACAGGGGTGATGCGAAATGGGGAGATGAGGACGGAAATAGACGTGGCACAAACATCCCTCAGTTCCTTGCCTTGGACTCTTTTGACTAATGAGCCAGTATAGCAGAGGGGTTAATTCCCAAAGGGCAGACAGGGTAACGTCAATGCCCCCTTCTCCTTGCCCTATTTTTTATTTTTGTGCGAGTGTGTGCTTGTCTAAGCGTGTTTTAATGTGTGTGGTTGACATGAAACGCTCACCCTGGGCTGGGCACGGCTAGCTTTTTTTCTATTTGGGTCACCATACAAACCTCTAATGGATGGCTAAAGTGGGTCTCGGACCAGCACACTGTCTTACAGTATATTAATAACCTTCATAAACACAGAAAGACGGAGGCAGGGAACTGGAAACATCAACATAATCAATCGGTGAATAAGTCACCAATTTATTGGGTTGCCTACAGCTCTGAGAAACATGCTTGTGACCCCCCAGGGGTTTGATCCCCAGACAAGAGCAACACTGTCCCCTTCTTCCATTCCACCACTGAGGTGCTTTTAAGCAAGACCTTTAACCCCCAACTGCTACACTATAGAGCTGCTCAGTGGCAAATGTATCCCATTGTGGTTGTGAATGTGTGTTACTGTGTGAATGTGCCGCCAGGTGCACAAGTGCCAAGCGAACATCTAACCTTGACAAATAAAAGTAAAACAAAAACGAACCTCCTGTTAGAAAGGACAATGATGCACATGCGACTTTTAAACAGGAAGGACAACTAGAATGCACCTGCACACTATACGTCCTTCATTTGGGATACAAACTAGACAGTGTGGCTATATACTGTACATGCACAAAAAAACATTGCTGTGTGTGTGTGTATCTGTGTCAGGTGTATTGGGTGTCAGCAGGTTAACATGACCACCAAATGTTCCATATCCACATGGTACAGCACAGCTCTGCTCAATGTCACTCGCTCTTTTTTTGGTTTTCCATTAGCAAAAGTTGTGGAGAGTACCTGGTACTTTTTTTGGGGCCACCTCGGTCAAGGTTCCAAGCGAGCTGAGCCGATAGCAGACAGTGGAGTTAAAGCACTGAAGACCACTGACTGGTCAGAGAGAACAGTCACTAGCGCGGCACGGGACAACGATTTTTTGACAGTTCTTGAAGGTGAGTCAGTCACATAAAACAGTGAAAAACAGGATCACAGTACAACACAGGTATACACCATTAACACCACCAACACCATATACTGTATAGACAAGACCAGACCAACCAGATTCTACAACATCCAAAGCCTTTTCCACAGTTCTGACTGATTAAAAAATTACAACAAAATACTTAAAAAAAAATACTTGTAAATATACATATATCTCCTGTCAAAATTTGTATTTTTGTGCCTTCATACCTTATAGAGGGCCACCTAGAAATTCATTTTAGCACAGTATGTGCTAAATATTTTAAACAATTTCCGCTTGTGTGTTTTCAACCAGAATCATGCCACGTTTATGAAATCAATAACTATCAAAATGTTTCTTTTTTTGTGGCAGTAGGGCCTCACCTTCACCCTTGCAAAATAAAAGGTGTGTTGATTTCCATTATGTCTCGTTAGTGCAGTTAAATGTTACCATATCAGACTAAACTGTGTTAAAATGGTGGGAGGACCAGATGAAGAGAAATCAACCGCCGATTCAGACACTCATCATCCAGATCCTGACTGTCTGTTAACCACAAGATGGCTGCCATGATAATCTTTCTGCTGCCACCTACTGTACAGAAACATTTTTCAAACACTGGGGATTTGATTTCCATCTGAGGAAGCCTTTAAAGGGATTTAAATTGTCGCACAACAGGTAAATCCATAGATTTAAATAGTAAATAGTCATAGCCAAGGATATTTCAATCTATCGACGCCCATTCTCAGCGTTTACATGGCAAGGGTATGCTCTTAATGCTAATCATTCAGCATACTGACTACTCACTTACATCACACCCCTTCCCATTTTCCAGTTAGAAATCTCTTTGAGGTTCCAGCCATGAGTGGAAAAATGCTAAAATATTTACACTTTAGCCACTTCTCTCAGCAAAGGATCTCATGCCAGAATTCCTTCTTGTGGGAGCTGAAATCGCCGCTGCTTCCTCTGTTGTGATTCACGTCAACTCTTGTAATCTGATTTCTCCAGGGTGCATCCTGAAGTTCACACCGAAACACGTCAGCACAGCGCAGATAGTCATCGGCGGTTGTCAACGCAGTATTTTTTGCCTTCATGTGGGGTGTATAGGACTTGAGGGTGAAGATTACCCCTTAATTCCCCTCCACACATACTGTAGCCTGGCATTTATCCTTGATGTGTTTTCACACTCTAAGTAGGGCTCGAACTCACACCAACACATTCACTCACACGCCAGATTCTTTCAACAGCTCCAATTAAAAAGAGTGGCTGTGTCCAAAAGTCCCATCAGAGCAAAATCCCAGCTCTTGGCCGGTCGCCCCTCTCTCTTTATGTGGAGCCAAGTTCCCAAACTTCCTCACACGAGTGAGTATCTCTGCTGAGGTGGGGACAGACAACTGCTGAAAGTGACTCTGGAAAGAAAATAAGATACATATTGTTGCCTTTTAACTTGGCCCCTTGAGAGGGAGATCAGCACGTGCTTTAACTGGCAGGGATCCCCAAACAAAGTCTGCAACACAAATCTGAATTTACTTTTTTAGGGATATCCGCTAAAATCTTTGCAAAATATAAGATTTGACCTACTTGTGCTTCAAACTTATGTACATAAACCCCTCAGATAAGTTTAGAAGAAAAATCTCTGTTTTGGTGGAACTGCTAACTCAGGTTTAATCAGTGTCCTTATTGGTAGCTTAATGGTCCTGAGAGCAATATGGTAACATTGTTTATTGCTGTCCTGCTATCTGGATTTATGTATGTTTGTATATAGATGTTGACCTACAAGATAAAGCATTACCCTTTAAAGGGTAATGCTTTATCTTGTAGGTCAATAATGTAAAGAAAAATGTAATTCAGTACAAAGTGTACAAAGCGTAGCAGAAAATTGTTCTGAGGCAGTTATTTCAGTGTAGATAGTTATGCTGTGTATGATAGTTACAGCCCCATTAAAACACAAGGACATTCTTTATTCATGTATTGGACATCTGGGCTATGCTAGATTAATTGGAGTAAACTTTTGTCTTAAATGACCAGATGGACACTAAAATGGACCTGTACATAGCAATGCACCAATCACAAGTGGATCGATGCTGTGGCAGCCCACAGGAGTATCCATTAATCAGCCCTGTCCAAGTCTACCCCCCTCCCCCACACACACACAGTGACCATCACACTTGGCAGTTGGACCACAGGGTGAGCTTTTTAGATTGACAGGCACTGAATCCAGGGAGCAAACCGTGGATCTGAGCACGGCAGCAGTAAGAGAAGATGAAGTCGATGCCTCACTCAGCAGCAACAAAGGGACATTTCTCAGAGCTATCAGCCTCTGAATCAGACAGGCCAAGATTGAAAGAGAAGTTATCTGCACTGCAAAGGTTTTCACCCTTAAAAAGACATGGGACTTTGTGTGCTGTTTTAAGAGCTCCTTATAGACGCCAGAACAGTTTCTCCTTTAAAACCCCTCATATCAGATATAAAGGAGCTAAGTCCATAAAGTAAATCAAACAATTTTAACAGGAATTGTCTTTAAACTATGAAAGGTTTTTTTCTGTTCAGTTGTCACACTAGTAAACTGTTGTCAGTTGTCCCTGTCAGCTTGCTGCCACAAGACTTCACCTAAAAAGTCCAGCAGTGTGCCCCTTGCAAAAACAAATGTCATGCAACATGATCCAAAAGTGGACAACCAATAACCAACACCCCTCCCTCCGAGTGACCTGCACGAGCTTATCAGGTTTGTTGGACACTACTGCCACCGTGTGGTAGCTTTAAATATAACTGTAGCACAGATCAACGCCACCATAGGAGAGCTTCAGATCATTTAAGGTTTCTTTGTATGAGGGGTTGCAATGCTTGGGGGACTTGCAAGTCCATTTAAATTGTGTCAGTTGTCTGCTGTAGTGCTGCTGATGGTTTTCATCTGGCCAATCTTTTGACTAGCTATATATGAGGAATGCCCAGGGGCACACAGTAGGCTACATATCCTGTCAGGTTATTCTGTAGGAAGTTTAGAGCTGCACGTTTTCTTTTGAAGGCCCAGCCTGAGATATTTTTACACAACCCAAACAAAAAGTTAATGCTGTGGGAATCTATGGTGGAACAATGAAATGTCCCTAAACTCCATGTACTCAAGTGTAAAAGCTTAAGAGGCTAATAGCAAAATAATTGAGCATACCATGTATGGTCTTTTATGTGCTTTAATGAGCACATTAGTTTTACAATTTTCTTTGATCACTGTTAAATAAAAGTGTATAGAGCTGTACATCATCCTTGTAAATGTGTTAGCTCTACTTCAATATTATAATTTCATTCTATTTAAATGTGCCATGTTCAGACATTGTGTAGTGTGGACAGGGTGACAATATTTAATTATGTAACCCAGATTTAAACTGAACCTTTGTGGAGTTTGACATCTGAATAATTTGTCCGATAGAGGAATCTAATGTTTTATAGACTAAAGGGCCATCCACACCAAGAACGATGTTATCATAGACGCTGCTGAGCTACAACGTTCTATAAACTGTCAAGCGCACACAGCACGCTCAAACTGATAACATACAGCAGATGTTGCAACATTTGATTATAGTAATGCGTGTAGTAATACCCTATACAGTTGTGAATTTGGGTACATTTTATTAACCAAAAAGTCAGACCGATCG
This sequence comes from Gymnocephalus cernua, assembly GCA_023631565.1. Taxonomy (NCBI): domain Eukaryota; kingdom Metazoa; phylum Chordata; class Actinopteri; order Perciformes; family Percidae; genus Gymnocephalus; species Gymnocephalus cernua. Next base: position 10,528,747 of record CM042447.1, on the reverse strand, counting down.
CCCGACACCGCTGCCTTCCCCAGGAAACAGCAGGCGCACAGAGCATCAGAGATGAGCGGGCGGGCGGTGTCAGATCTGTGCAGAGCACCAGAACACAGGCAGTATGATAATCCCAGTATGATAATCCCATCTAAAACACAAGATTAACTCTGGTTTCTGGAACATAATACTTTCAAACACCGTTTAAAAATACAGCTAAAAGATCGTAGCCCCACTGAGGAGAAAAGTCACACCACTGACCACTTGTGTGGAAGATCTCCCTGCTGTAGCTCTTCTGCTGTGCCATGTTGTGAATTAGGACTGGGCGATATGGCTGAAAACTGTATCATGATATAAGGGTTTCATATCAGTCGATATCGATAATTGATATTTTTTATGACCCATTTAAAATAAGGACCAGGAGAAAAAAATGTATTCAATTTAAACGTTTTTATTTTAAGCTTAACCTTTCTCCGATTATAATCCTCAGTTATAAAAGCAGAAAATGTCAACACAACCATGGAAAACACTCAAATAATTCAAATGTAAACATAAGTCTAAAATCACAATGAATGAAGTGTTTTAAAATATGTGCAGTGTTTTGTAAACATAGGAGAAATTGAAATAAAATTGAAATAAAACTGAGGTAGACTTTACATCTGTAACAAAAAAAACAAACCTGATACAGCACAGTAACAGTTATTATTTTTCTCCGTCTAACAGCACAGCCTAAACCGTACATGGTGGGGGGGTGGTAACCTGGCTTCTCAACAGTGCTCAGCGGAAGCATATCTTTGCCTATATGATATGCCACTGCCTCCGTTATTTATTTTAGCTTTTTTTTTTAGCTTTTACAGTCATAAGGCACTGAGAGTACCTCTCCGTGGTGCTCTGCTGCTTGTGCGGGGTTCCAGCTGCAGATGTTTGACGTTGCTGGCGAACACGGCTGTGCTCCAAAGGGTGAGCGCGGCTAAAGTGGTAAAACAGGTTTGCGTTTTTTTTATTGATATTGATTACATGTCTATCGCGATACATATCGTTATATCGCCCAGCCCTATTGTGAATGCAGATTGATTCTGAATGGCTGTCAGTGTTTATCGTTCATCCAATCGCTCTGAAAGTGATCACGATATCATTCTCCACCGCCGTCATAGGTGTGGACTAAACCATCCGCTTCAGTTACAATTAAAAACTTTTTTTAAATATATTTATGGTTATCGTTCTTGGTGTGGGCAGCCCTTCAACCGTGTGGTTTTGGGGAATATAATAAACTTATTTTTTTTAAATGTAGAAATGACTTTGTTTCCGGTGTAAGATGTAGAGACATCATACAGGAGCTTGAATTTAAAAGATCAATCATTTAACTGCCTACGTAGTCACACATGCAGGTTAGGTTTATAGTTCCAGGTTCCTTCACTTAATATACCTTATAAATTACTCTTGTGATTTCTTTAAGTTTAAATATGTACAGCTGTCTTGGGTTGCTGAAAGCAATTCAGTTTATACAAAAAAGAAAAATAATCAAGTAGTCAATAATTCCTTGTATAACAGCACATTTATTCAACATGGTTACCCTTTAACATTAAATCACCTATAATTTGTTTTAATACAAGTACACACTAATGTTGGCTGGCACAATGTTTCGCACATGACATAACTTGGATTTCTTGCAAACAGTCAAGATTAACCAAAGGGCGTTAAATGTCACCTTATGCCAGTCACGTGAAGACCGACCTCCTTGGTCTCCTGCTCCTCTCTCACAGCAGAGCCATGTGTCCGGGCAGGGGCGACCTGGAAAACGCTCAGACAACAGTAACTGTGGAAAGCACTTTCGGCCCCAACATCGCATCACAATGTACTGTCGCCATCAATGACAATGCAGTGCAACACAATACCTGCCCGGGTTTACCTGGATTTCACAAACCGTGGCCAGGCGAGAGTGGAGGTGCGTTCGATTCGTTCCTCTGGGCGGCGCCACGCAGGGCTCAGGAGCGCTCCCTACTGGGCGGGCACCGTCTAGTGCGCCGCTGTGAGACAAATAAAGCCCAACCATGAATCATGCGACAAAGCAATCATACAACATGTGCTTATAAAATAATCAAGATGCATAGATCACACTCTTACATATATCATTTACAAAGTCATTGCACACCTTTTAATTGCCCTTTTCGAAAAGTCACTGGGAAGACAGACCATTTTCATAATGTCACGTAACGTTAGGCAGACCAGTTCAATCCGGTTACCAAAACAGGTCAAACGCTTCCTCAAAGTCCCTCTGCTGAAATGCAAGGCAGCTCTCAAAATCAGATTCCTCTGCCGCATACACACTGGGTAAAAGAGATTCATTATACAGATGTGTAACGTTAGAGGTTGTATGTGAAGCGGGGGCTGTCTGGACGTTCGCCTTCATGTCTTCGTACACATTACCCATCAGGTACTGCGTGGTGTTTTCCGGCGCCATTGCTCCCGATGGTTGACGGTGCATACAGGCCGCAGCGGGACTTTCCTCATCACACACGGACTGCTTTCTCTCTTTCGCTTTATACACGGACTGTCTTTTCTCTTTCTTTCCGATGTCTCCCAGGACTTTGTGGAGTTTAGCCAGCTGTGCCCGCCTCTGTTCCCGATGGAGGTATTTTCGGATAGTCGCCCTCACCGCGCTGGCTCGACACTGCTTAAGGGCCTCGTCCCCCTCTGTGGCGACACGTAACAGTTTCCACCTCAACTTGGATCCAGGCTTCATGGCTTTACGCAGGCAGTCGGTTTTAATGTGTTTCGATCTGGTATCCATTGCTTCTACACACATCTCCGACCCAAAAATAACAGTAGAGAAAAAAATGTCGACTGCGGCTGAGTGACTTGGCGGTTTCTTCTCTCGGAGAGCAAGTTCAAAATGTCTTCTCTGAGTTATAACAAAGTAAAAACTGGCAGGGGTAGCCTTTTATAACAAAGTATCCTCTTTAACTCTCAAAAAGCTAGAAACCAGAACGATGAGTTTCTAAATATCGGGAGCTCAAACACATCCGACTCCAACGTTCTTCCACTCAAGATTATCCAACGGAGGGCCCACGTTGCATTTTATGAAGAAAAAAAAACACCCACAATCCTTTGCGTTCTGAAACTAACAGTAAGGCTGCAAGGCAGTGCTGCCACCTACTGGTGTGGAATGAGACATGCGAAACCCTTACTGATACTTCAACATTTTTATGTAATGAAAAGAAAATCATGAGAATAAAAGACAGACAAAATATATAATATATAATTATGAAATTGTACAATAATCCGAAAGTTTAACTCTAAATGTCCTCTTTTCAAAGCCTATTTTTATTTCACAACCGTTATACCAGCTTCAAATAGCAGCTAGTCACATAACTGGCTCTGCCCTGTTTGTCTTTGACAAACAGACTTGTGGCATTTTGGAAGAATAGTGATTTGGAGAAATTCAGTTGTGAAAAAAAAGTATTATGTAAAAACGACATGTTGAAATAAAAACTAAGTAAAATAAACATTTGTATGAATTTTATTTCATGATATTTATTTATTTTGAACACTTTGGGTCTCATCTCCATACTTCTACAGTATATTGCTATATATACCCAACATGTTCAATATTAAATAAATAAGTAATTATAAAACAAGAAATGATAAGCACAGTTATGTTGCTAAAGAGAAACTATTCACTAAAAGGATAGTTTCTCATTTATTTTCAACTGAAAATGAATCAGTAACGCTTTAAAGTGCAACCAACCAAGTATGTCAATGGCAACAGGTATATTTGTGTAGCAGTACCAAGTCAGCCATTTGATTATACAGAAAAAAACTGTTGTGCTCGTATTATATATTTTAATAAATTGTAATCATTTAACCAATGACAATTTTGACTTTAATGGCCTACAATTACAGTGATCTAATTGGGATGTATCCTCGATCATATCACTGTAATATTCCTGTGGGATGTAGATATTGTGTTATTTTGTTTACTGCTTTTGTATCCTAATGGCATTTTGAATGTGATTGCAATACTTTAGATCACTGTAATTGTAGGCCATTAAAGGAATATTATTTAAGTGATTTGTCAATACTTAACATGATTCTGTAGGGAAATTATATGTTTGTGTTCCACTAGATGGCAGACTCCAACACAAAAATGCATTTTGCAAACACTGAGCAGATATTTGTATATACCACTAGAGGGCAGCATGTATGACAGTGTTGTCATTGTATTATAAGTACATAATACTCTCTTGTGGACATCTGTTTCAATCAATGGTCTCTTAAAGGCTCTGAGTGTCTTTGAAAAAATACCCTTAGTCATACCAGTGTTACACGTGTGTGTGTGTGTGTGTGTGTGTGTGTGTGTGTGTGTGTGTGTGTGTGTGTGTGCATACAATTTAACATACATTTCACTTGTACATTCTGAGAATCTTTTTTATAACTAATTCAAAAAATCAAATAAACAGTAAACTTAAAGTGGTACAACATTAAAACAAGGCAAAGCAAAACAAGACAGGTAACAACAGTACAAAAACAATGGCAAGAACACCACCAGGCTGACCACGATCCCCCACACTATTCCAACCCCCTATCCACCCGATCAACCCCTCCCCATGTATCTCCACCCCATCCACCCTCCCTCGCAGAGACCTTCACTCTAAAACCATTACAATTGTCATATATCGTGTGCTAGGATGCGGACTGTTGTACTGGATTTGTAGTTTTGAGGTATGATATGAGGGGTTTCCATGTTTTATTGAATATTTGAGCCTGTCTTTCAGCGTGTACCTTATCCTTTCTAAATGAAGTGTGTTAGTTAAATCCTCTAACCACATCTTAGAGGTAGGTACAGTTGTGCTCTTCCATAAGATGAGGATTAACCTCTTTGCTATTATGAAACAATAAGAGAGAAAACGCTGCTGTGCCACACTCGTGTGTGTGTTCTTTAAACCAATCCTAATTGGTGCTCCGGACGCAGCGAAAAAGCAAAATAGTCTCGGGAAGGAACTTGTTTTGGTGGAACATTTGCCGCTCGCAATAGAAAACGCCACATAAAATCTTAAAACGTTCCAGTTAGACAGTAAATGCTGTAAAAATATACTTTGTAAATCTTTATAACCATTCCCAGAAAGAACCAAGCAGGCCTGCGTTATTGCACAATCCAAATTCTCTTCAAAACTTGCCATTTTTACCGTCTAGCTTGCTAGCTTGAAGTTTGTTATCGTTTTCTGAAGCGAAGGGATTTTGAAAACGCCAACACACAGAGAGCGGAAGGTGAGGGACAATGGCAGTTATCCTGGAAATGTACTTCTGTTGATCCACACTAAGTGAATGTTCAACTGCTGATAGCTTGAGCAGGATGCTTAACACTGTTGTTCTAAAGCCGACCTTGTGCTTAGTGGAAAGGAAACAGCCAAAAGATAAATATCTCCCACGGGGATTTACAGAGGATCAGAGTCAGCAGAGGAATTGCCTTTCTTCCTAAGTGTCACATCCTCTGACCCCAAACTGCAACGTATAGCTCAGCTATTTTGTTGTCGTGTTTTGTAAAAAATAACCATGCTTAAATATTTCTTCTTTGAGTAAAAAGCATCTTTCTGGTAAAACATAATAATCTGTAGTTCTACTTTTTGCCCCACTTCCACCTCACCTGCTTTTTTCCCCCTTCTCTGCTCCTCGTCTCGGCTGTGAAGATTCTTCGCTGCAGATTTCACAGTAATCCAAACAGTGTTGCATAAGAATCTCAAAACATGCTGAATGATCTCTTTTCATGCAAATATTGGCAGTCTGTTACATAATATTAAGCCGGCTGCTAGGAATAAGGGTACAATTTTATGTTAACCTCTGTTTTGATTAGCAAGTTTTCTTCTGTAAAGCACTTTGTAACATTGTTAAGAAATTGCTATATAAATAAATAAAATTAAGTGTATTATCCAGGGAAACTTGCCCTTCATAAACATCTTCAATTTCACAGAGACATCTACTGGATCTTGTGTTAATCATTAATCCTGGAGAGATTAGTGCTAATGATGTCGCTGCGGTCTGTTGTGTAGATCAGCAGTGGTATAATGAGAGATGGAGTTGTGATGGGATTTTAATGTGCATTCTATAATGGTTCATGAAATAAATTGCAATGCTTGAGGTTGAAGCAGTGGCTTTCAAAATGCCTAACTATTTTAAATTATATCAAATAGAATTACTAAACTAAACTAAATTGACAAGATGACTGTGATAGTTATACTTCAAGATGCATTTTTGTACCACATGGGAAAGAAAATCAATAATCTTACAAAATACGTAATTGATACTGTCTGCATATCAAGTTGTTATGGCTAATGGTTGGATTGTGACTTAACTGGCAGACTTATTGATCTTTTACCTCTGGCTTGGTCCATAAACACCCGTAATGCTTCTTCACTGGCCACTGGTTTACTTTGTTTAGTTATCATTTTGTGGTGGACAGTTAGTGTACACTTGGCGTCTCTAAGCTTGTTTGCTGAAAGTAGTTTTATAAGGGTTGGGTGGGGCAGAAAGCTGTGAGACTCAACTGTAAAGTCATGACAGAAATTAGCTAGAATCTGCATGTATTGGGTGTTATTTGTCAGTGTGGTTAAGTAATTTGATCATTGTTAATATACATATCCCACAATGCCAGTTTAAGAGTTCTACTGTTATTTCAGGAGGTGCAAAGGATATTCTGTCTATCTCCTGTACATAACAATAGGTTTATTGCCGTGGTGGGATTCATTTGTCAGGGAGACCAAGGGACAAAGATGTGTCACTTACTGTCCTCTGTGCAATGTATGCATCCTGTTGCCAGTATTTTCAACCAGTAAGAAAATACTTTATTAGTGTTCAATGTATTAAATACAACATTATTTTGGAATATGCATCATGTCAACAAACCTGCAACAACTGATTTTTGGCCTGAGCAGAATAAATAAGCTGCGAATACAACATAGACATATATTCAAGTTGATATGGCTAGGTTTTAAACACTACACTACATGTCATTTAGCTGACGCTTTTATCCAAAGCGACTTACAATTGCTATATATGTCAGAGGCCTCTGGAGCAACTAGGGGTTAAGTGTCTTGCTCAGCAACACATTAGTTGATGTATTGCAGTGCGAATCTCCCGCACCAAAGGTGTCCTTTCACCTTGCGCCATCACCACCCTTTTAGTTAGGGTTAGTTTGAATGGACCTTCTGAAATCAATAAAACACGTGAGCACTGGTCAAAACAAGAGGCACACTTTTAAATTTAGTCCAATACTGGAATAGAAGTAATTTTGGAGAGAAAAAAACTAACAATTTCTTAAACTGTAGGGAAATAAATTAGCAGATTAGCATATGCCACAGCAACATGTCTTAAAGTATATACATTGGATTTTTGGTTTTTCCATTTACCAAGATCCCTTTTTGTCCACAGATAAGGACATGTTAATACAAATATACAGAGAGATTTGGAAATAAGCCAGGTGATGTAACTAGGCATTTAGAAATGCTTCTGATAAGAACATGACATTAATGTTGTCTATAGCTTTTTTTATAGCTAGTTTTTTTTTAAAGAAGCAATTTCAAAGACATCTATAATCAATCTTCCTCTTATGCATCTTTGAGGTGAACTTAGATAGGGTGGTATTTTTGCTTTGTTTGTAGGATGCATGTAGATCTGTTTGTGTGTGTGAGTTTGCATGGGCTGATTTTTGTGCAGAGCAGAGCTGTGTGTGAGTGATATTCACGGGCGCTGGGCACAGTTCAAGTTTCCTCCGCAGTGCAGTGGCTCTGTGGAGAGAGGGAGAGAGGGAGAGAGGAAAGGACAGACAAGCTGAAAGAGAGAGAGAAGACACTCAGCTAAATCCCCTAAAAGCACTTCATGCACACACACACACACACACACACACCACCGCCAGCTTTATCAATCATCCATTTGTATCGTTTGATGTGATGTGTGTGCATGTGCGTGTCTAAGAAATGGGGCTGTTCTCACTGACTGTTGACGCCCTAAATTCAACTGGACATTTTACAATTTACTTGATGAAGTCCCACACAATAAAATGCAATTGTCATACAATGTAAATTCGACAATGTTTCCTTTTGTTAATTTTGTTTCTTTCTGTCGGTCCGAAAGCCTGTCCTGTTTATCTATAAACTAGAAAGGTCATCTGAATATTAAAGCGAATGATTTATAGGATATGCTAGCCTAAAAAAGACCAGCATATTTTATCACTGGCCATGGCAACTGACTGAATGATTTGTGGTGAGTTTTCCATTCCAGTATAAGCATTTCTAATGGCATTAGACAGTGACAGAGAGTGATAGTTGGCTTGGCTTTATCTGTGTGTTTCGTGCATTAGGCAGAAGAAGAATTGAAACAAGCTTTATCGTCACAGCTCATACATGGACAAATCATTAAGGTGATTGCAGATGAAGGTCAGATGGACAATAATAACATCAAGTTCAATTCCAGGGCAGTATCTGATTGGCATCAATCAGCACATTTAGTTATTCACCAGGAGACAAGTTTGAACCGAATATACAGAGAGGACTGGATAAACATTTGGAAGTCCAAAGAAGTGGTGACATAATACAGAGTCACCTGAAACTGAGCAGCAATGGGTCGTCCAGTGTTACTTGTCTTGTCTTACTTGGAAATTCCCTGACATTTCTACAAATGTTTGGATTATTTGTAATAACTTTAGTGATCCCATTTAGCACCATCATCAGATCAAAATTAAAACCTGTCTAAGACTTTGGTTTGTGACCAAAAACCTGCAAAACCTATGAGTCTCCCATCAGCCTCAGCTGTACTTTGTGTTTGGCACTTATAAGCAAATATTAGCATGCTAACATGTTTAACTAAAATCCTGCAAATGTTAAACGTGCTAAATGCTGCTAAGCATCAGCATTTACAAGCATTGTCATTGTGAATATGTTAGCATGCTAATGTTAGCATTTAGCTCAAAGCACCATTTGTCTTGCATACAGCCTCACGGCTATGGCTTGTTCTTTTAAGGATAACATTTTTTTTTTTACGATTTATTTATTTTATCATTCTATATCATTTAGAATATTTTTTTTATGTTTTGGATTGTTTATTGGAGAAAAAAAGCAATATGAAGACATCTTGGGTTTTAGGAACTTGTGATGAGCATTTTAAAGAGTAAATGCTTGATTAGGAGAAAAAGTAGTTGTCACATTTATCTTCTTTTCTCTAATTTATGAATTCTCTATGTATTTATTTTACATTTGTGCCAGAATCAACATGTATCCAATGACAAATGGCTGTACCTGTTAGTTGCCATGCCAACACAATAATAAGCACATGAAAATATCTCCATCCTTCAGTGTAGAAGCAGAGGGACATCATCAGCACCCTTTGTGTGTGATTTACTCTACCACCTTACGCGTATAAAGTGTGACTGTATTTCCCTGTAGAGGATTCCAACACCGGGACGTAACAGTCCGCAGCTGCCGTTGTTGGAAAAACAACACAGACGGTGCATTTTCTTGAAACTTGCCAGCCTTGTGGTGCATTCAAAGTTATTGTAAAATACCCTTTTCCCATCCAGTGGTTGTTTTTGTCATTTACCAGCAATTTACTGGTGAAATAAGTTATTACATTATTAATCAATCATTTAATTTTGACCATATGGCCTTAGCAATAAACAAGCCGTTCTTTAATCTCGCCAACTGTTTTGTGCTCCTTTTTTATATTTTGTGTTATATACATTATAAATATATTATATATATCTAGGTTCAGGCACCGGCACCGTTTAAAAAGTATCGTTTTTAGCACCGGTTTCGAACGATACCCAGCCCTAGTGTGTGCACAATGCAGTTTCGTTCCATTCACTCCACCATGTTTCTTTGTGCCCCTGGCATGCTCCCCCACACCCAACGCCCACTGACCACCTGCTGCACCAAATGCATGCTGGGATCTCTCAACAAGTGAGATTGAACAGATGATCAGCTCAGACTGGATGCATCTGCTAACATGCCAAAATGGTCCTAAAATATGGGTTTGGAGGGAGCTTCTGATTTTGCTAGAATGAATTCTGGGTAAAAGTGTACATTCTGTTCCTGTGTCTGTGGCGGGGATAAGACTCAAAACAGGTGCCTCCCTGTGTGTGTGTGTGTGTGTGTGTGTGTGTGTGTGTGTGTGTGTGTGTGTGTGTGTGTGTGTGTGTGTGTGTGTGTGTGTGTGTGTGTGTGTGTGTGTGTGTGTGTGTGTGTGTGTGTGTGTGTGTGTGTGTGTGTGTGTGTTTTGCTGGTGTAAGACAAATGTAATCTCTCTGCAGAGTTCACCTCACTCTGCTGTGACCCTGGCTCTAGTGGGATGTGTCTAATGAGAGCTATAAATATCCTGGAACAGACCTGGCTCGCGTTCACAGGACCACAACCTCTGCACACACGCACACATTGAACGCATGTGTTAGGCGTTGCAGGGAAAGTAGGACCCAAAATGCAGAGAGCAGGCAGGCAGACAGAAGTAGTGTAACTTGATGATTTAATAAATGAAACGAAATACAAAACCAAAGGAGTCCTGGAAAAGGCAGGCAAAAAGGATAAACCAAAAGAGTCCTGGAAAAGGCAGGCGAAAAGGATAATCCAAAAATAAAGTCCAAGTCAAAAAATAGGAACACAGGAACACTAAGACTAACACACAGGAATACGAACTGGAGACGAAACACACTATCACAAACAGAATACAATGATCCGACACAGGACAAGGGAAACACAAAGACTAAATACAGAGGATAACGAGGAAACAAGAGGCAGGTGACACAAGGGCTGGGAAACAGGTGGAAAACATCAGACAATCACAAGAGCGGGAAAAACCAAAAGACAGGAAGTAAAACCAGACAAGACTAGGGAGAAAAACCAGACTTCAAAATAAGACAAAAACCCCAAAACCATAACAGCATGCCCTTATTCCCATCGCTCCTCCCACAGAGGATGACAAGAAAGGAAAAGGGGGGGGGGGGAGAGAGAGAGAGATGGAGAAAAAGAAATTATGAACAAAGCTCTTCAGCACAGTCAGACACAGACCCCCCGCTTGCCTGCTCTCCCACCTACTCGTCTTTCCACCCACTTGTCAATATTCTCCAAACTCTGCACACATGCCTTCCAGCTTCAACATTATGAGTCACGGCTGCTGGTGTGGGTGTCAAAATATCCCTGTCAATACCCGTGATAGCATCAACAACATTAAATTAAAAAAGGGGAGAACGCTTGTAAAAATGCTTGGTGTGCAAAGAGGAGTGATAAAAGATGCTGCTAACAGATCAATCAATCAAGGCTGTTTGTCACGGCCTATCCGTGACTCATGTATTAGTTTTTCCTTTTTTTTGGTGTTCTGTGTGTGTGTGTGTGGGAGTGTGTGGGCAGGCGTGGTTTACTCCAGGTCACTTGGCTCTCCAGCTCAGCTGCAAGCGATCTCCTAATGACGCCCCAGCACAAGTACTCCTTAGATATAGCTCACGTGGTAACATACTCTTTGTCAAAACTCCTAGCAATTCTAGTGAACCTTTTGTTGTAGTAGTTATTTGCAGTCGACGTCACCTACGCTACCTGCTACTCCACCAGCCCTGTGTTTCGGTGATGAGTTTAAAGGCTGGTAAAATGTCACAACATGGAAACTTGTGAATCAAAATGATTCTGCATAGTCACATGTAATTACAGTATTACTTTAAAGGAAGTGAATGTTCAGCTTCTAAGTCACAAGATAGCATGTGGTAGGCAGGGTTATTCCTATGGTGTAAAAGAATTTCACAATACACTCATACGCATTGGAAAGATCGAAGGAGGAGATTATATTTGACTACTGGTATATGGTTAGAGGACAGATTTAAGTAAAGGGTGTAGTGGTTACATGGTAAATCCCTTTCCCAGCTGAGCATCAGTTGCAACCTTTAACATTTATCATAAAAACTACGTTATTTGAATAACCAACTCTCTGTGCACGTCAAATTATCACAGAGAGAAAATCATGTGGTTTCAGCTGTTCAACTGTTACACGTGCCAAGTAAGCAGGACAGACTTCCACTTGAAACTACTTTACTTAATTATATACTTTAGCTTAAAGTAATTTATGTTATCGTCAATAGCAATAGTAATTAATACTTTGTTTTTCATGGACCTATACGCTGTGTCGCATAAACCTGCTCCAAAACAGACCTAGTTTAATGTATGAAGCAACTGACCGTTAATAATAGCAATACTCTGTATCTAAAAATGTTGGAGGGTGGTTTGATCACCTTTCAAAAACCAAAAACACAACACCAGAAATGTAAGGACCAGATTAAACTGTCTTTAGAACTGTCTACTGCGAGTTTTGAGCATAGACTATATATAAAGATGGACAGCTTGACAGCTCCCCAATAGTGAATCCATAACATCCCTTTCTCCCCCTGGTGGCTTGACTGATGTTTGCTGACCATTTAAAGCACTTGGGGCAGCTTAGCCTTTAAGCCTGAATGAAAGCTAACCTGCCTGTGCTAATGATAGATAGCATATAGTCAATTCTTATAGGCCTTTTACACAAAACACTGCTTAAACTGCACATGCCGCTGGGTTTAAAGCAATTGGAAACAATGCGTTACAGAGCGCAGCGACGCTGTTGCTCCCTTTGGTCTGAAAGGCTCTTCAGAGTGCTGCACATTGATTTTTCAGTAAAAACCTCAAACAGATGGCTGGATTTGTATGTCAGCAGCTGGATTTTGTCATCTTTCTAATCACCAGTGCTTTTAACCAAATTGATTTTTTTCTGTTGGGCCTAAGGAGGGCCACGCAGTAACTCAATTTAATTAGCAATTCTCATTCCCTATGTCCAGGCTCTGCCCACAGCTGGCGCCGAGCCAGGAAGTTTACTCAGATAGAGTGAGTCCTGCTTCAGATGGGTGGGGGACTCATTGGTCCAGAAAGAGCAGGACAACTTGATTGGTCCAGAGACAATCTCAAAGCTGCCAGTTTGTCTTCTCCAACTCCTCACTGCTTCTGTCCTTGTTTGACTCATGTCCCTCTTTTGCCAGTTGTCTCTTACTTGCTGAGGTAGCAATAAAAACACAAACTGTCCAGACTTTTTGTCTTCCATAGTTACACTAAACACTGGATTGAGCCCGACAACAAAAAGTGTCAAAAAGGAATAGAAGAAAATAACTGTGTTGGTTGAGTTTTTGAACATTGTCATGAATGAACATGTTAAACCACGGAGCAGTTGTGAAGTTAACTCTGTCCAGATGTGATTATGTTTCCTTTAGTGACCATTAAATATCATATACCAATAAATGAGGTGTGTATTTCATAATGACAGCTTGCTGATAAATAAGATGTGAATACAACATTGCCATCACCTTTTAAGTACATGCTACATGCTACATTAGCATTCATTTGGAGTTGTGTTTCTGTCTGCATGATGAATGTAGACCTTGTGTAGGCCCTAGATACTACAATTCTCCGTAAAGCTGCAGGGAACTGAAGATTGTAGTAATAATGATCTGAGGGTTTGTCACTATGAGCGATCCCTTTCACATTACACACAGACATTTGATCCATTGTTAACATTAAAATATTGATTATATCAGCTTTAACTGGTTCATTTGTGTATTTGCTGGGTGCACAGGCTCCCTTATTAGCCCCCTCTTGGTTTGAATTATTACCCCAGAATCACAATTTGCTAAATCAGCTCCTTTCCCAAGTGGCCAAAATTGTACTGCAGCCCTTAAATCTCTCCTACTAGTCAATTCAAATGGACCACTCGAGCCTTCTTCAAATTACCCTCCATTCTTTGAAAATCATCCCAGAGGCTTTCTGCTACCCCCCCCCCCCCTCTATGTGATACATTATGGATTGGATGGAGTGAAAAATGGCATGCCACCGGGGGGAGAGCTAGTTGGGCAAGAACGACAGATGATAGCTCCTTTCTTTCTCTCTATTCACATTTTTTTGAGCAGAATCAACATTTTGTTTTACCAAAAAAGCCCTCATTTGTCATGTGAAGACACACAAGCTATTAGCCTGTGACCCACTGTTGGAGATAAGAATGACATCAACAGTGCCAGCAACCCAGAGACAGTAACTGTGACCTCAGAGACAAAGTAAAAGTAGAGGGAAGGGTGAAGAGAAATTTCACTCTAATTAACCATGCTATTTTATTTTAGACTATTCTGTTTGACTATACAGACTCGAAACATTTGAGATAACATCTTCGGCACCGGCGACTAAGAATGAGGGTGAAGAATAAGATATCCATTCACAAGCCTTATGTCACGTTGGTGATTTGATTAACATCAAGTGATAAGAAATTTAAAGGGTCAACATCAAGGACAAGTTTAGAACCATGCTATCATGACAAATAATGTGATCGCCCCAAAGATTTGGCTGGCAGCATTCTCTAATGAGGGGATCGTAGAGGAATTTTTCTTGGTCGAGTAAACAGCCACCAGGTTTTCGCCTCTGCCATGATTAGCATTGTAATGTTTCATGTAATCTGCAATCGATGTATTTTTGTATAATCATCATTCAAAATGTATTCCATGTGTCCTTCTTGTTGCATATTAAACTGTATTGAATGTTAGACTGTAGCTCAGCTAGGATAAAAAAGGGAGGATTGTTTGGTACATTCTAGCATGTATGTGGTCAAAGGTATTCCATCTCTTCTAAGAGATCACCTATGTCAGGACTAAGCGTCATAGAAAAACAGTTTGGAATGTGCACATCTCTTACAAGCATGTGCCATACAAGGAGTAGTTTGAAGGCTATTCGGTGTCACCAGAAGAAATTGTTTGAACTGTGTAAGCACAAATAGAAATGTATAAGAAGGACCCACTTTCATGTACAAGTCAGACACTATGGGTACATCATGCATCTTGCGGTGTACACATGGTTATCTCCTTTGTTCAATATTGAATAAAGCTGCCTTTAATCCAAATGACCACACTCGTCATTTGTTGAAGTCTCCTCATGCCTCTTCTCAGTTATTTTGATATAACACCCACTAGTAATAAATACAAAATACTAAATAAGATACTAAAGCAAGTCTCCCATAGTTTGTCTATCTCAACTGTGTGATACCATCATGAACCAATCTATAGATATATATTTGTCAGTATTTGTAAAACAAATCATAGTACATTTCTTATCACACTCTCATATTCACAGTAAGCAACCCTTAAAAAGATTTGAGTAAAAAACAGAAAGCTCTTTAAAAGGCCTCTCACCCTACTTCTCTTGGAACAGGGCTAGCCTGCTTGTCTTTATGGCTGCATGAAGATACAAATTCAAAATATGAAAATCTGAGCACAGTGGAGAGTGGATGAACCTAACAGAGTAGCTCTAAAAGCACGTTTCAGTGCCTTTAACTCACTCCACTCACTAATTGAAACATTCCTGACCTCCCCAAGTCTCCCTTATTATTCCTCCATAATGTCAACACTAGGGAGGGGGTTGCTAGTGATGGGCCAATCCCATAGCTTTTAGGAGAGCAGCCCCACACCCTAATTGGCCCAGTGGGCCTGCTGCTGGATGTAATGAGAGCTGACATTAGGCACCGGTGGGGAAACATGTTTGCGTTTGCATGTCCCGACGGCCTCTCCTTGGGTTCTTGTCTACCCCTCTGCCTCCCCTGTGCATTTACAGGATGCCAGAGAGCTCAGGATTGGCCACTGTGCATGTGTGTGAGGGTACATGCGCCTGCATGTGAAGGGGGGCGAGAGTACTGCCGTTTATCAACAGAGAAAATTAAATATAGATGAAGGAGCATGAAATATGGAATGACAGAAACCATTTATTTGATTCCTTCCATTACTCCTTGTGCTACTGACTGTACAACAGACAAAGGAACAAAATAAGGCAGCATGTGCTGCGCCACAGACACATTTATGTCATATCATTGATCATATGATGTCACTTTGCAGCAGCATTTGTCACACTGCTGGTTTGAACAATGAGCTGTAGCCATCAGCTTTATTGCTATGCTACTGTCAAATGTATCTTAGACATGCACACCTCAGTAGGAACCTAATAAAACATGTAGTGTAGATGCTTGTTTGCTGGCAGGCTCAAGGATCTACTTTACCCCAATTTTCCACTGGGCAGGTCTTTGCTGCGTTCTGGCTGCGTTACGGTTTTGTTCTGTCCTCCACAGCGTGCCATACCACACTGGGAGCTTCTCAGAAGCGGAGCATCTTGCTGCCCGACTCGCAGATTTTATTGTCTCTACAAGTACTTTACAGAACAATCACGTGTTTATTAAACTAGTATCTACCTTTACACTCCAAGCACTCCTGCAATTAAACTCCATGCCTTCTCTTTTCTGGTGTTGACCGTATTAAAAAGATCTGTGATGTCTTATTATGTTTTTCCACTTACAAGATGAATCTCTCGTCGTCCATGGTGTTGTAGAGGAGACGTATACGATATTGGGGGGTGTCTTTTGTTAAATTGACTGGATACTCTCACTGTTTCACTTCCTGCCCCACTTCCTGCCCAGCTGTCTGAACGCGCCGCGGCTTGTGTGAAAATAATAATAATTCTGAGACGCGCCATGGCACGGCTGGTGGATTATTATGCATTGACTCAAATGGCCTTGATTGCTCTCTGGGGTCGCGAAGCGGCCAGAATGCAGCGCAGACACGCCCAGTGGAAAATAGATTTGCACAGTGCCGATCCTGACCTCCCTGGGGCCCTAAGCAAAATTCTGCTAAGGGGCCCTCTACCTGACCCGTGATGCAGTGAGCTATGTAAACCATTTGCCACACAGTCACACCTGACACTTCAGTGCTCCCAATACAATCCTCCCTCCTTTAAACAAAACAGTCAAAGAATAAGTACAACAATATAGAACAAAATGAGGTTCAAACAAACAATATTTATTGAATAGAGTATGTTCTATTATATTAAGATAACAAGTGAATATTATTAAATAGGTGAATATTAACGTAAACATAAATAAGAAGAAAATAATAAATTATAACCCTGAACTTTGGCTTTTGGGATTAACTTTGGTTCTCTCTACAGCCTGGGCATTTTCAGCATCAGTATGGGCACCACCAGACTATTTGGACTGTCTACAATAAACTGAGAAGAATATCACATAGTTAGTTAAGCAGTCATTTACACTACTCGTTACATGTTACAAATGTGTAAACATTTGAATGTTTGAATTAAAATCTTACCATCAAAATATTCCTTTTCTGCATTTTCTTGTAACATTTAAATAGTGAACTAGTGATGCAGATATCAATAATCCCTGTGAGTGATATCAAGAATTAACTTTTGTACAAGTGAACATGTCATTCCTGATACCAAAAATAGACATTGATAGGTAAAAATTAACTAAGAGGCCCTACTAGTAAAAATAATCAAGAATTCACTTTGCAAATAGTAAAAAAATCGAATTCTTGATATCAAAAATGCATAAACTGTGAATGAATAAAAGCTAAAATGGCTTGCCATAGCATGTTAAAGTTTGTATTTATTTATTATTATGCATGTTGAAGCAATTCTTGATTTATGGTTATTATTTACTGAGGGATGTGCATCCATATTGACCAGTATGTCCAGCTAATCAACATTTTAAATTCAATATAGCTTATAAATCAATGTCAAATTGTCAATACATTGCTTTCCATCTTGCATAATTAGTGCAGTTGTTTAGAGTTTTTAACTACACATTGTCTGAGACTAGATAATCAGTGTCTTAAAAGTATGTATAATGTGTACTTGATGAGGCATGCAATCATTCACGCCCATATATTGTAGCCTACAGTCTGTCTGGTCTTCAAATATATTTCTGCTTGAAAAATGCGCGTTTCATTTCATGTACGCGCCTAACGCATGATAACACACCCGACGCGGTTATCTTTTCCGAGCTGCAGTAAACAAACACCGTTGCACTTTGTCGTTTATCAAACGTAATAAATAATTGTATTTTACTCTCACGTTTGTCAGGCACAAAGTCACAAAACACAGCAAGGAAGGAAGTGACTGGCGTTAGCAGCTAGACAAGAGATGCACTGCCTGCCTGCCCAGCTAGGTTAGCAAGACCGAAAAAAAACACAATAGAAATGCACATAAACATAACTTTACTTTGCTGACATCAAACTTGGAGAGGAGAGAAGAGTTTACCTGATCGTTGTTCCCGCAATTCACTCTCATGGTGTTTTTTTCCTCTTTTCGTGACCAGAAGGATAGTGTCGCTTCATTTTGTCATGGATGTTGTAAACATTAATTGACGTGCTATGACAGGAGGGGGAGGCGGGGCCTCGAGTAATTTGCGGGGCCCTACGCAGCTTGCGTAGTGAGCGTATAGGGCGGATCGGCTCTGGATTTGCATCAAGGGTCAAAATGAAGAGCTCAGTTGTTATTGTCTTAGAAATCTACATTTTTAAAGACACAAAAAGCTTTTCCATCGAGGGATGAATTTACATAACTGAGGTGGCACATCAGAAACACTGCTTTCATTTATTTTCCCTTCGCCAACCCTCTCATCTTCTGTAATTATCGCTTCAAGAGGCGGGAAGGAAGATGGGGAAATCTTTGTCAGTTGTACATATGTGTACATGAATACAGTAAAAATATATAATGGATGTATAAAATAGTGCATCTATATTTATGAACTTGGATGACTACTTGTTTGATTAATATAGCCTAGCCGGTAAAAATCCCTCTGCCTCCTTTTCTCTGTGTGATGGGTTCAACGTGAGTGTGAGACTAACCAGCCTGGGTAAGTGCAATGCTTTTCCTTACTTCTGGAGGGGTTTGCGTGGTGTTATTGACTCACCTCAGACTCTGACAGCTCGCGTTCGGAAGACGACTGCCTCGAGAACCCCTCTGGTGCTTAACTGGCTCTGTTCCGTCGACATCCTTGCCGGGCAAGCCCTGCTCCTCCTTTGTTGTAGCAGTTGAGATTTTAAAAGGTGTATATACAAAGGTTTGTAGTGGGGGAAAGAAGAAAGTCTTTTGGTCCTTTGTCTTCCGTATAGTGTTCTTCAGTTAGCGACATCTGCTCTACAGCCATTCGCTTGAGGCCAGGTCTTTTCGACTCACCTCCACCTTCTCCAAGACCACATTCATCGCACACACCTGTGACTTGAGGTTTATCAGAACACAACCACTTCCCCCTCATGTCACATCAATCTGACCCTGTCCACTTCCTGAAAAGACCCAGATTAAAATCATAACAATAGCATCAACCGGAAACATCCAGCAGCTAAGATATTGTGCTTAATGGTATAAATACCATGAATGTTATTCATACACATCTTTTCCTTGTCATGCATCTGCTAATTATGTCACAGAACGTGTCACATGTACCACATTCACATACTGTTAGAGTAACACATGTTAGAGACACACCACTCATACCAGTACAGCAGGGGAGAGAGGTGAACTGCTAGATGGTGGGATTTCGTCTGGCTGTTTGGGGTTCGGAGTGGATTAGAAGGAAGCGGAGAAGTGGAATTTAGGGGAAATCCATGGGCTCACTTCCAAACCCCATTGTTTTAATAGTCAAATCTCTGCGTGGGCAGTTAAATGCAGAAATGGAGTATATGTGTCTATGTGTGCCTGCAACACAATATCATCCAGCACCATATGAGTGGCCACCATAAAGTGGAATTACACCATTGATACACCATTGATCAATTCCAGCGACGTCCTTCAACCTGTGCTGAGCTGCTGATACTTAATAGCGCCGCTGCACATCTGACCGGGGCACTAAAAGGCCAAGTCCATATTAGGCTACATAATGTACTGATTTAGTGATGATGGAAAGTATCAAATAGCATTTCACGTATCTTTCTTTCTTCTATCTTTTAATGAACTTTTATGATTTTTGGCCATGCCAGTGATGTGACTCTGGGGATGGCAATACCAGCTGATCCAGAATTTAAAAAATCTCACCAACCACTGGCTGGATTGCCGTGAAATTTGGTGCAGACATTCATGGCCCCCACTTTTCCTTTAGCGCCATTATCAGATCAAACTTTGTCCAATAGTTTAGTACCAAATACCTGCAAAACTAATAGCGTTTAACCTCAGGATGTACTTTGTGTTTAGCGCCAATTAGAAAATGTTTGTATGCTAACACACTAAACTAGGATAATAAACATGGTGACCATTACACCAGCTAAACATCAAAATGTTATCATTGTCCCTGTGGGCCTGTTGCCATACTACTGTTAGCACTGAGCCACTGGCGTGTCCGTAGAAAACTTGCGCATTTTACTCTATTATATTTAAAAGACAATTCAAAACATTAATCAGAATTAAGTTGTGACATTGATGCTAAAAATACAAAAATCCATCAGTATAAAGGTAACAAGATACCTTACATTCAATACATAGACACTGAACTATCTGCTGGCATCATTGGCAGGGCCAAAGATTGGCAAAGCTTGAATTATATTATGTTGAGTGCATGCCTCAGTGTACTTGCTTACAAAAGCCTAAATGAATCCTGCAGCTTATTAAAATGCCAGATGGACCTAAAGACAAGCACAACCGATAACTAAGAGCACCAGTGATGACATGATGAGTAAATAAAGACATAACCAGACAGTCTTTCATTATAGACTTAAAGGAGGTGATCAGGCCATCCAAAACAGTATTTACAGTTGATTCACTGTCCAGTTACCACTCAGCATATCATGAGTCTTCCCTAGACTGGAGTTATATTTGCTATACCACATCTGAGACAAGAATTAACCAAGATATTCACAATGTTGAGAGATAAATGGCTATTTTTACATTTCAGTGTGAACCTAAGCACCATATTCTTCTAGCTTATTAAATGTAAGCATCGCACCACACACACAACCTTATATTCAGCTTCATGTGATGTGAATTTGTAGATTCTTGGGCTGAACTGTTTACTGTGAAAAGGCAAAAATACTCATCCGTGTCCACAGTTGCTATTATAAGCTTTAATAGTTCAGAGACGACGTTCATGTGAGGGATTTGCCACTTGCTATGGGTAGGCTGCTGTAGTGACAGAAGTAGACATAAGACATAGACTTGGTAAGTGGAGAAAAAAGTGAGGCATGTCTGCTCTTAGACTGCCATGCTTCTTGCAGAGCCTTTAAAAATAAGTGAGAAATAACCATACAGAAAATTACACAAAGCCTGTGCTTTTCCTACTATAAGTCAAAATGTCTGCTGTGAAAAAGGTCCATACAAAGTTTCGTGCAATTCATCCAATATTCACTGATATATTTGAGTCTACATTTCAGTCAGGATTTATGGCATGCCTACACACAAGTTAATCTCACCTTTCACCACACTGTCAAACTGCATACAGTCAGTTCAAGACTTGCACTTGTCTAATAAAAGAAAATATATTACCATTCCCTAAAGGTTGAACTGTCCCTTTTTAATGCAGGGATTATTGCATGCAGCAGCCCCCCCCCCCCCCCCCACACACACACACAATTAAAACAAACAATTAAATCACACACACGCATAATAAAATCTCTATCATCCTTAATATGCTCCATCCTCTTAGCTATCTTGCCACACCAGTGGACAAATGAAGGCCTTGATTATAAAAAAAAAACAGCTGTGTGAAGCTGAACGGTCCAGCGGGGAACAGGGGCCTGGGAAACAGCTGCTTAGCTTCTGCTGACACATCTTTAAAATTGAATAAGCCCAAAAAAACAGGCTATGCAGACAGGGCTGTGGCAAGGGTTTCACTGAAGCCATTCCCTGGGAGCAGAAATATTCATAACCACTAAACAAACTATGTGGGCAGCAAAATTCCTGTACACCCACACAAAGGGAAGAGCCCACATGAATGGACCTAAAAAAAGCCTAGAATTTTTTATTTTTACTTTTCCCATAAAAAATTCACTCATGACAAATAAGGGTCTTTCTTTATTTCAAGCACAACTGTTTTACTTCTGTCTTCTGTCTCACATTAATAGTTGGCTATAAAACAAGACTTATAACCTAAAAATAAGCAAAACGATAAGTATATGAATCATCTAGCACTCCAACATCATGTGAAAGGTAACCACGAAGCTGAAAGCATTTTTTATTTTCCTTCTATTATTGGGTACCAGTGTAGCCTCATATATGGAGACGATTGTATTTATCCTTCACAGTTACTGTAAATCCAGGTGGCACATACAATTGGCTAAATCCATTTTGAACGGCAATTCTGATTTATTTGCTTACATGCTCAGGCAGGGTTGTTCACATCAGATGTCATGAATGAGCAGTGCCTTCAAGAATTTCTTTTTTTTTATGTAACAAATTCAGTCAGTCAAGGCAAATCAAGCACACTTACATCTGTTGTTTAAAATAACCAAGCTTTGCAAAACATCAAATATTTAAATATGTAAGAAAGTTCAGCGCTCTGGACCACTATGATCAAAAGTGAGTCAAACAGTCTTTACAAATGATTATTTGTATTTGTTTAAACCTAATTAACTGTATCACCACAACTAAAAGTGTGTCAATTATTAATCAGAGAACTAAAATATTCCTAATCATCAACTATGGGGTTTAATTAAAGTTTTTTAAAGCCACTATGTGCAGGATTAAATAATTAGGATTTTGTCACCCCCAAGACAACAATGTACCCCACTCTCCCCTTCCCTTCCCTCTACCGAGTTGACTCAATGTAGACTGAATGGGCTGAAAGCAACACATGGACTGCACCAATATTCACCCGGGTTGTCTTATTCTTTACAGACATAAACTACATCCAAATAACTTTAAAGATATAATTGCATAACATTCTTCACATAGCAGCTTTAATTTAATTTTTTTCATCAGATTAAAACAAATGCCAAAAAGTATTTGCAGTTACTATTTGACCCACTTTATATTAAGGTTGTCATGTCCTCACACTCTGGAGGTGAAGACATGACAGAAAAACTTTGCTCCCAACGATTACAGCTCTACATCTGAGACTCTCTGCTGTGTTAAACCGGCACTAAGACATCAGCATGAACTTGCTGTTTTCCCACCAAACAACAGAAGATGTTATCGTGAAAGAAGGCTACAGAAATAACCGTTTGGCAAAAACATAGTGGCAGGTTTCATATTAATAATCAAGTAGGTGGGCACCCCGATAGCTCAGTTGGTACCTGCGGCCCTTTGCTGCATGTCATTCCCCCTCTCTCTCCCATTTCATGTCTTCATCTGCCCTGTCAAAAATAAAGGCCGAAAATGCCAAAAAAAAAAAGAATAAAAAAAGAAAAAAATAATCAAGTAGGAGATCAGCGTCTTGCTTAAGGACACTGCAGCTGATAATATGGCTGCTACAGGGATCCAAAATGTGACCTTTTCCATGACTGGACTCTAACCAGTTGCTTGCCCAAATACACAATACTGCCATTGTGTATGTGTCATACTCTATTTTATGAGACAACCTGTAGGGGGACGGTCCCCCTACAGGTTGTCTCATTGGAACTACAACTTGCGTCGGGTAGCACGAGTTGTAGTTCCAACGAGACAACCTGTAGGGCTAAAAGTTACATAGTGTTGCTTTAATGCTGTCAGCTTCAAAGAAATAGTTTGACATGCTAAATATGATGGAACAGCAAGCAGCCAGTTAGCTTAGCTTAATGACAGGAAACAGAGTAAGACAGCTAGCTCTGTCTTTATATGTTCTGAACTTATTCACAGTATCAGTAAGGATTGATCGAGGCTCCCAGTGAGGCTATGAGCTTGGTAGTTTCACTGTAGGACTGAAATATAATCAGTGAATCAATAAATTAAAAACTGTGCTGATTGCTGTCCTTGGAGCATACATGAAAAAACATCACCCGATACAAAACCTGTGATTGTAATGTCAAAAGTTTTAACTATCGACTCACAAGTTGCACACGATATGCAAATGTAAGCTGTGTAGCAGGAAGAGCACAGCGTCAAAGATTCAGATGTTTGTTGGCAACAACTGCAGTTTATTTGGAACAGAAGAAAGTATATTTTTAAAGAACGCTTAGAGAACTAAAAACTAATTGGTCATAACACAGACCAACATTTACATGACAGATTCATCTCCCTTTTGATAAGAAATGTCAGCTTCTTTTATCATTTAGATAGGATGGAATGAGAGCATG
Source organism: Gymnocephalus cernua (assembly GCA_023631565.1). Classification (NCBI taxonomy): domain Eukaryota; kingdom Metazoa; phylum Chordata; class Actinopteri; order Perciformes; family Percidae; genus Gymnocephalus; species Gymnocephalus cernua. The sequence continues at coordinate 10,504,701 of CM042447.1, read as the reverse complement.
AATCAGAATGTAACGGAAATAGATAAAAACATCTGTGTACCAAAAGCACATACACATTTAAAAAATCATCATGCTTACTTAAAATTCATACATTGTCACATTTCACTCATTCACAATACTGGGCAGGAGAGACAAAATAAACAAGGTGCAAATAAGAAACATCACAATAAGTAAAAAGAATCTAAAGTGTTCATCAAGTACGAGTCTCGGAATGCCACATGTGCATTTGGACTGCAAATTATTAGATTCTGTTTCACGTTGTCCAGCTATATGTAGCTCTCACAATATCAGGGGTCACTATCACATATCGATTGATCTGCATATCCAAGAAAAAAAAAAAAACACATTTAAGAGCATGGTCAGCCTTACAAATATCCCTCGTTTGAATGATCCTTCTTGCCTTAATACATCTCAAAAGGCACTGGACCTTATTCCATTTTCAGAGTAAAATAAAAGCATAAAGCACTAAACTATCGACACGTTCTGTATCTTGTGTAGTCTGAGTAGTATTTTCAAGGATTGTGGTACACTCCATGCACTTTCCATGCAGAGTTTCCCTTTTGTCGCAGTATCGACAATATGGCACAGTCACATTTATCTTAAATATCTCTTAAATAACATTTTTTAAAAGAAAGAAATGATTTCAAATCATGATTTTCATCAGCAAGACCTGCAAGTACTGTTGTGTCTGTCGTGTTGGCTTCTACATAAGCGAGTTGTTTTTCCCTTGTGCACAACATTTTTTTTTTTTTAAAAACAACAAATCACAATTATAAAAGAAGCACAGCACAGAGGCTCAATTATTTCTGTATTCCGATTCAGGTGTCCAGCATCTAAAAGAAAAAAAAGCCAGCTGTTAAAATGCCATTTTGGGACATTGAGTCGAGTCTTTTTCTGTCACTACCTCACTTTATATCAGTGTCTCGCCATTTGAGAGGACAAGGACAGTGCGAGAGTGGGTATCAAAGAGACCACTGTTCCCTTGGCTTGGCACTTGGCAAGTATAGTACAGATTTTTTAACCTAAGAAGCCTGTTTGTTAGTGGATCGTACCAAATAGACAGTCAGGTAATAATGTCCACTTCGAGGTGAGGTGATAATGTGTTCTCCCTTCTCTTTAGGGCTACTGATTTAAAAAATAATTCACATTAACTCCTGAAAACCACATTTTGCAAAAACAATACGTGGACACCAGAACTCGATTTCCCTTGCCAGTGAAGGGTTTAAATGCAACTTGGCTAAACATTCTGGGGTATACAGTACTTAAGACTCCATTTCTAATAGCTCCTGCTCTGAACAGAGCTCTATTTGGCACCAGAGAATGCCAATCAAGCGCTCGGTTGAAGAAAAGCAGAGAGAAAAATCCTTTCATACACATACCAACCAGCTTTCCAGCCAGTCTCCCCGCCTGCCAATCTTTTTTTTTTCCTCCATTCAATTGCAGTCCCATTCAAGCTACTAGGTACCAGGACACCATTATCTCTCCCTTGTTCCTAGCATTTTGCCAGTGTTTCAGTGCCTTTTATTATTCCCCCTGGTCCTCCACTCCCTTCTTTCTCTATTTGACAAAGACCCAGAGGGGGGTTTGGTCCAGCTGCCCCATAGTTCAGTCAGATACAGTACTCAGCTTACAAAATACTAAAAAACATCCCCCATCCATCCAACTCCACCCACTTTCACCCTCAGCTGAGGCTTTCTACAAACACACACCCATGCACACACCCAATCTTAGAAACAAATGGAGGACATACGACAAGTTTTGGGAATGTGTGTGAGTGTATGTGTGTGTATGTATGTGTCAGGACATTATCACAAGTTAAGGGGGGGCGGCAGCAGCGTGTTCGGATGCAGGTGCAGTGCCGAGGTTCCTCAGAGGAATTATCTGCACCCATGTTTGTAACGACAACAACTTCCTGCCGCTTAAGACCCCAAATGTTTTTATTCTGCTTCCTGTAGCCCGCTACACATCAACTGACAGCTGTCCCTTCACTCATCAAGAAGCTCTAACTCCCTCCTTCCTGAGGGGGGCAGCGTCCCACTCTCATGCGCAGTGTGCCGCTTTTGTGCAGGTGCCAGAGCTGGACAAACTCCTCAGGCATGGCGTGGAACCATTTATAGGGCAGGATGTTGTCGTAGTAATGGTGGCTGACCGGCTGCTCGTCCAGGCCGACAGAAAACGGCCAGAAGCCGTAGGCCGTCACTTCCTCGCACAGCCCCAAGGCCAAGCTGACCAGGAAGAGCCCCGTGGAGAGGCGTTTGGCGTGCACAGCGCGGGCTTTCCAGAATTTGCCCACCGTGCGCAGGAATTCGGGGTTGGCAAAGAGCATGGTGAGGTTGGAGGAGGTGTCCGCCAGGGCGTAATATGCCCGCAGTGACGGGTCGGTGCCAGGCTTCATAGAGAACGCTGGCATGTAGATGTAGCTGGAGCCGTAGACCTTCATACTGTCCACAAAAGCTTTTCTCGACCACAGAAGGTTCTGAAACCTGAGAGAAAGTGATGAAGAGAAAGAACGGGAGTTATTCTATATGTTGTGTCACTCATGAGTGATGACTGGCCGACTCATCTGTAGAGCTGTGTGCTCCCTTTTCCCTTTCCTGCCTGTCTAAAAACCATGTAACACTACAGGAACACTATGGGGGATTCTGCCACTTGCCCACTACCTCACAGTACATTTCCTCAAATCACCACACTGATTCCACAACATAACTCATTAGCTTTGTACGCTAGAGCAGGGTTTTTCCTGCATAGAGGAATTTTTGCCCCCCCCCCCAAAGAGGTTTTAGCCATTACCAAAGGAAATCAGTGCTAAAATGCTAAGAATTGAGAGAAAAAAATAGCAATTCAAATCCTTTGACTGTGTTTATGAGCAATTTACCAAACAACAGTTGAAAGCAGAGCATAAACTTGAAAAGGAGCACTAATCTCAGTTTTACCGTCCAGAGTCTGGCTGGGTCGGACTCTCCCGGTGACTTTAAAGAGACACTAGACAGTCCCTCCAGAAAAACACAATTATGCGATCGCAGAATTCAATGCATAATCAGCCAAAGTCCGCATATTTATGCGGGGGCCGCATTTTTTAAAATACGCCGCACTTTCGCCGCATAAACTGCAGATTTCCATGCAAAATATGCAAATAATCATTTGCATGATTTCATAATCCCCGCATTTTCGTTGCAAAAAAAGTCACATATATCTTAGCAGAAAGTTGAAAATGTTGCGTTTACTTCACACAAGAGCAGCCATTTCCCCGTTGCCAAGGGAACGTTATGAAGTGACGTAATTTCGCCTAGTGAGAACACGGTGTTGGGGGAATCATTTTTTTTCTCTTTTTCATCAAACCGCAATTTTTGCAAGTTCCCGCAATTTCATCGCGTAAAATTTCATAAATATCCCGCATATTTTTTAAGAAAGCGTGCCGCATAATCAAGGATTTTTGCCCGCAACAATCACAAAAAAACTCCGCGTTTTTCTGGAGGGACTGACTAGAGAACTTTTCCCACTTCGGTCCCTCTACAGGTTGGAAGCGGAATTGTCCCATTATGTCTCATTGGAACTACAGATCAGCTACCCGATCTGGCAAACTTGCGTAGTGTGGTTATAGCCGGTAGAGAGCCACAAAGCGAATGCAGAAGTGCCGTTCACCCTGTTACGAGTTGATGAACCACTGAAACGATTTTGGAAACATTTTAAGTTACAAAAAGTTCTCTAGTGTTGCTTTAACGATGGAATTTAAATACTAATTATTTTTCTTAAGCAGTTTTGTTGATTAGGGTTACATTTACTCAAGCGTAGCCTAATTGACATTTTTGTTTATCAAATTATCAGAAATAACAGGAAAATGCATAGATATCTTTCAAATAAGGTAACACAGACCCATTGCCTTTACTGTAGAGCCCGACCAATAAAGAATTTTTAAGGCCGATATCGATACAAATATTTGGTGATTTAAAAATCTGATATTCCGATATATCGGCTGATATATATTTAAAAAATGATAATCCAGAAACGTGTGAGAAAACATAAAAAGATTTTCCTAACATTAGTTATTTGTAGTTGTTTATGAGTGTTGCCAACAGGGATGTTGTAGAGCGCCCTCTGGTGGACAAACTATGCAACGCCAACACTCATAGCATGGTTGAAGGGTGTTTCGTCCATTTTTATTTAATTTTTTAAATATTCATTTATCGGCCAATATAAATGCATACATGCACTGTATGTCCTCTGTTCTGTAAGTTATCAATATCTCTGCACAACTGATGAGTGTTTTGTTTGAGAACAGAATTGATTCTGACTGTTTACCTTTTCTCAATGATGCTGGGGTTGGCTGTAACCAGGTGTGATCTGGTTCCCACATCCTCCACATATTCCTTTGAAAGCGGTGGAAGGTTGCACCTAAATGAACAAAACACACACGGTATATTTAACAGTTCACACTAGGGGTGTTGAAATTAATCTCTGCACTGATTATTGCCTACTGATGTTACTTGTTGATTTTCCAATCGTTGCTTTTTTTGTTTTTGCCTTTTGTCTGTTGTGTTCAAACTTCGCTACATTTGGGAAGTGTCTTTTTTAAGAGCAGATACAATATAACGGGGAGTTCATATATATCTGACGGCTTGAATTTGTTGATGAAAACCATGTGTAGCAATATATAATAATATTGAGGAGATGACGCATCGTGATGCATCGGGATATCGAATCGATTCAAATCGTGAGACCAGTGAAGATTCACACCCCTAGTTCACACACACAAAATGGTTATGATTTATACATGATATTATAGTTAATTAGGAGCTTACAGTATAAACAGTTAAAGGATTTATTTTAGCCATTATCTCCTGAATAGATCTGATTATGATAGTGAGCAGAGAAGAAACACGTCCTGCCCACTTGGTTTTGTGTGTTTGTGTTTGCAATGGAAACAGCATGTCAAAGATCGTTAATTACTTGTGAAGTAATGGAGCTAATGATAATACTACAGGCAGCATCAGCAGGAGAGATGTTAAAAGTGGAATGACATGGCTGAGAAGTGGTTGCACAACAAAGCTGGCAGTATGGTTGCCATCTTTTACATCTTTAATAACTGCAGTGACAATGTCCCTTTGTACTTACACCCTGTATTTCAGTGATGACTAGTTAAACATAAATACAAACATATTTTACATAGGACAACTTTCTCTCTGTCACCAACAAACAGTGTCTCAGCTTCAGTAATAATGGTAATTTAAATTGACAACTAGCCTACATTTTGTGTTTGCAAGAGAATGTGTTTAGTAGAGTAAATTACAACAATTATGGAATAATTACTTCCTGCAAGCCTCATATGTGGTTAATCACATCAGAGATTTTGTTAATTGCAAAATGTGTCAAACCATTCTTAATGAAGTATTGTGGTGCTGCAGAGACATCCCAGCCTACAAATCCTATCCTACAGACTACAGATCCTCGCAAAAATCACACTATAATCATTTTCATTTCTTTCAATGTTAATAATTTTCAATGAAAATGAGAATAATGATACAAAAACGATCTATCCCTCCAATATCGTGAATCATATTGCAATATCAGTCAAAATAATCGCAATTAGATATTTTCCTCATATCGTGCAGCCCTAATGATCAGCAGATGGAGGAAATGTGCTAAGGTTGGGCATCGTTTGGATTTTATCCATTCTGATTCCAATTGCGATTCTTCCTTTCGATTCCGGTTCTTATCAATTCTCGATTCCGATTCTTTGAGGGGTGGAGTTGAAATGGGTCACATTATTTCACAAATAAGAGGAACGTTTTATTTTGATTCTATGGTGGGTTGCAGTTTTACCAGGCGTTTTCAATGTAAAATAAAGCCACACTAGAGCGCCAGCTCCATGGCTGCAACACAACAGCACATGTTAAATTTGGAACCCATGATCAGATTTGAAACCAAATCCTCCAAACGATTCTACTAAAGGAACTAATTTTTGAAACGATTCCAAGTAGGAATCGGTTTTCGATCCCCAACCCAACAGGAAGTCGATTAGGCAATGGTTATGGTTATGGTTATGGTTAGGGTTAAGGTTAGGTGCCTTGAAGTCAACGATAGCAGCGCTGCCTGGAAGGAGACGTTGGGGGCTTAAAAGACCATCGAGTGGGGGAAATAAAGGATAGCTGGAAATAATTCTTAGTTTTTTTGTGAATGTTAAATATTGCCATGCTTTGCTTCAAAACTATTGATAAGCTCCCGCTATAGTTTAGATTCAGCTATCTCAGTAACCGTTCTGCTATCTTTTGGGTCACTCCCTGATGTTGACTCTTTCTTTCAATTTGAATTTTTCTGGCCATCTCCAGTCAGTTAAATCTGGTTGCCTAAACCACTACTGTCGACAGTCCATTTCAGACTCAGCGTATCAAATTCTCTTGTTTTGTTGGTTTAATCAAACCCTGAACGTTGCGGTTAAATGGCATGCACTGTGACCACTCGGCTACGTAGGCGCTCCTAAAATTCTGTGTTACCAGATGGGTTGGGACTTGTTAGGCTTAGAGTCCATTGCACTTATTGAAAATGCGTATTTTTCTCTTATCCAGAGTGCTATCTGTACATCAAAGCAATTTGAAGGTGCTCATTTTTGCTAATAAAGTCGCAGGACACATTTTCAAGTGTGTGTTTGAGGATACACTTTCTTATACTTTGTACCAAAGTAGTTGAGGGCTGATAGCAATCATGGTCAACAACATCAACTCCTCTGATTGATAATGGTGCAGAAGGTCTAGAAGTGGAAATTGCTGTTGCTGGTTATGCAAAGTAACCGTCTGCCCGCTAAGGTTGTGATGTGAAGTCCAGTTCTGGCACAATCCCTCATTCATTTCGTAACTTTCAACATTCTTGCTCTCGGACGATCAGATGAATATCTGGTGTGTTCGAAATTTTGGTCGGCTGTTTGGCAGTTTGAGCAGTTTTAAGGTCAGATTTCCTCCATGGCTGCTGTCAAAAGATCTGTTATAAACTATAATGCAGTGAGCTTGTTTAAATATTACAGGAGAAGTATTATGCATGTTGTGGCTTGTGACTGAGACGGCTGTAAAATAAAACTGATCTTCATGGCAGAACAGACAGCATATTGTCTGCATCTTCCAGCCATCTGTGGCTCCATATTATTATTTTTTTCTTCTTACTTTCAGTCATAGTAGAATTGCCTGAAGTAACACTGCCTTTCTCTCTTTTTTTAGTCAACATTGTTGAGGACAGCAATCTTGTTTGAAATTTATTTTAATTGTCACTGGATAAAACTGACTTGGGGTTTCATGCTTACGGTTCTGGAATTGCAGATAGGCAGATTAAAAATAATGAATAAAATGAATGAATTTTTTAAGACCCTTCAGTCATTGACAGCTATACAATTCACTATCAGCTGTTCCCTGTTAGTGTCAATAGGTATGTTTTTTTCTGGTGCTCTACAATAGCCTTGTTTGAGTTGAAGTTTAAACGTCATGCATTAATTATTAACGTCATGCAATTTAACAACACATTAGCTCTCTCTCTTCAATGCGTTTTGCTTCAACACTCTGGAGTAGCTGTTACGTTTTAAAGGAGGATTACAGCATCCTTTGAGGTGATTTCTTCCTCAAACAAAACCAATACAAATGCATCTCTTTGATTACTTAGAAAAACACCTTTATCTCATATTCAAAATATGTAAATGATTCTCCTTGTGTGATTCCACCAAAGTCCCCGTCACCTCACATGTCCCTATACCAGCATCAAGTTTGTTTCAACGAGTGTTCTCCTTTTATTTTGCTCCACCAGTTTTACTCTGCTTAATGCATTTCTGCTCATCGACTCCCTCATCTTAGTGTTTTCCTAGTCGCTGACTCACGCCTAACCTCTTTTTCTCTCTTGCCCTCGCTGTGGCCCATTTTTTTTGTCTCTGTCTTTCTCTCTCTTGCCTACAGTCGACACCAGCACTCATTTTCACTTATGGCTGAGGGTATTTGGCTACTCTCTTGGGCACAGGCGATTCACATTTGGAGGAGCAGTGAAGCAGTCATATACAATGCGCACGCCTGCACTAACAGCCCCGCAGAGTGCCTTGTGTCTCACCGCATGATGAAGTCGGCCTGGTCAATGTCCTGTCCACATTTGCTGTGTCGGAGAATGCCACCGTTGCCCACAACCGCACACTTCTTCAGGGGCAGCTGCAGAGGGTTGCCCTGGGCAGAAGGAAACATGCAGCTCTGTTAGCGTACACACAAGCACCTAGACATTAACACACAAAGCCACGTACACACACGCACAAAAACAGTCACCCTGTGTTCAGCTATGCGCTGGACCTTGGCCTACTGCTCATTTCCCTTCACAGCTTCTTGTGCTGACAGACAAACCAGCGTGGAGATATGAAGTGAGGAAGTAAAAGTCAAAGTCATTCAGTTTATGAATTAGATTCTGTTTCTGGGATAGGCATCAAGAGCAAAGTCTATATTTATACATAGTACATTTTCTAATGAAAAACAGACAATAAACATATCAGCAAAGAAAAGGATGTTCTGCCATGCAAAAAAACATTTTCCTCACGCCTGTAAACATAACAAATAAACCGGATCTGCAAATTGCAAAGTCCCAATACCAACTTAAGATATGTGCACCATAGATGTGAACTTAAAGCTAAATGTACCCACATTATTTCTCAGATAAAACGAATGTCAAAGACGGAAACAAACTAAATTGTTATCTCTTCCCCTATCCTTAGATTATAATCAAATCTGTGCTCTGGTAAATGTCACTTCTTTTGTCCCTGCACAGTGTTTGTGCCTGGTCCTAAAATCTAAAATACCACCGCAGCCTGAACTTAAGCACCCCTTTGTACAACCTGCCAAAGGTCTTCAATTAAATTGCTTTTAAACTACACATTATTTAACCATTAACTGCTTATCCATTACTTTTAGAGAACGGAACTGTTTTTATCCATTACTTTTAGCTATTTCAACTGTTTATATATGACTTAGCTTCCTATACTTTTAGCTAACAGAAAAGTGTTTTCATCATGTTTAGCTAACTGTTATGACTTCTCTACTAGCTTGCCAACTAGTTTTTACACACTCAATCGCAAGATGTGGTGTTCAGGTGTTACAGCTGACTCAATATGTGGATATACTGTATAGTTTTTTGGGGGGGGATTTTTTTCATCAATTTGTATTTCTGTAATTAGTTGAGCCACTTCACAATCTCTCCAGCATACAACCTGGCAACTGCAGACGTACCCACCGGGGTACAAGTAACCCCTGGGGTGGGAATCAGTGCCCTATCATCATCTCAATTGAAGCCTTGTATAGGATAGTATTAAAGCTGTTACAGAGAACACTGAAATACCACTTCATGAGGCAAGGGCCAAAAATGTCCTGCATTTAAGTCAGAGGCATGGATTACGCGAGATGGCGGAAACAATTGTGGTCATTATTCCCCTTGGAGTGCACACACTTGAGAATACACACACACACACAAAAAAGTACACACACATCTCCTTGCCTCAGGGTCTCTTTTAGACCGTGACAGGGGGTTGAGTCAGAGGACAATACCCTGCTAACAGCACATCAAGCAGGGGAGGGGAACCAGCAAGTTGGGCTGAACATTTGAGAGGGGGGACACTTATTACAGTCGCACGTGGTCCAGCTATTTCTGGAAAGTTATTAATCCAATATCTTGACAGATTTTGGTTTGGCTTGGTCATTTTAATGTACGGCTGCAACTAACAATCATTTTTAATTCAATTTCAATAAGTCGGTTATTCTTTCAATAAATGTATTAATCCATAACGTGCCAGGATTTAGTGTGAAACAGAACCCTATCATAATTAATGCTTTTTCTGACAGTCTGACCAACAGCCCAACGTTAGAAGATATTCAAGTTACCATGATATAAAACAAAAAAAGAAGAAGCAAATCTCACATTTGAGAACTACTACTACTGTTTTGACATATAGTTTGTTTTTTTAGTGTCACTTTCATAATGAGAGAAAAGCAGATCCTCAGTGTGCATGCGAATGAGCTGTCATACTTTGTAGATAAACACCAATATATTGTACTTACAGATTTTTATGTGTAATTGACAAACTTTTTAGGATGCTGAAAAGAAAGGAAGAGATCATAGGAAGCTAATGTACAGTCCAGTGAACTGTATATGTATGGATGCTCTGTTTGAGCCATTGAACTAACCAGCAATTAACTGTCAAAGCCCTAATTGGCACATTCCCTGGCAGATGCCCAGATACTGTAGCTGTTGCCAGCTTGGCATAGTGTGGCTGGTTGTCTGTGGTTAAACCTGCAATCACAGCACTGGTAGTTGAAAAGGCAGAGAGTGCGTGTGTGTGTGTGTGAGCTTGTGCTTTGTCCATCCCACGTAACTACTAGTTACCTTCCTTCTGGGAAACACACATACAACTGGCCACAATATAGGCTTGTAGAGGAAGTGCAACCACGCCTCCAAAAATAAGCCATGCAATCATTAGATGGAGACTCACACAAGCAGTAAGTTGAACAATTCAGCAGGGTGTCAAGCTAACCTTAGGTAGGGTGATGCACTGGCGTCTGAAACAATAAAAACCAGCTACATCCCAGTGACATAGAGTAGTGAAAAGTGAAAAGATTAGCTTACACAACACAACCTGTGTGTGCGAACAAGGCAAGGCAAGGAAGCTTTATTTGTATAGCACTTTTCAGCAACAGGGCAATTCAAAGTGCTTTACATGAAGACAATTAAAGTACAAGAATAAAAGTTACAGTGCAGTATACCAAAATAAACATTAAAGAGCAGTTAAAAACAGTTAAAAATATAAAAGCAGATCAAATAAGCAACGGAAGTATAAGCAATGGACAATTATTTAACGAAAGGCAACATCAAAAAGAAAGGTCTTCAGCCTTGATTTAAAAGAACTGAGAGTTCTGGAAGTTGATGTCCTGCATAAAACTAGTAAAGGATAACTTTTTACGATTCATAAAAAAAAAAAAGGACAGTTCGCCCAAATTACAATAAAACGCATTGTCATCCTGCTTTTCTCTAGTGGGGTCGAGCCATACAAATATGTTCAGATTCATTTAATATATCTGTTCATAGATTCTACCAGCACCCTAATAATGTAGATTAATAAACCAGGACATTACTTCTGGGAAGACACAATGCTGTTGAGCTTTTCAAATGTAAATGTTTTAAAATGTTTTGTTGTGTGTAATATGGATTAGGGCCACAATTAAAGATCATTTTTAATGGGCAAATGAGTGTGTTGATTATTTTCTCTATTAATCAATTAAACATTTTTTTGTCAATAAAATGTCATAAAACAGTAAAAAAACAAACAAAACAGAAAACAAAAGGCGATGTCTTCAAAATGCTTGTTTTGTCCAACCAGCAGTCCAAATTCCCAAAATATTTAGTTTACAACCATATAAAACAGAGAAAAGAACCACATCTTCACATTTGAGAAAGCTGGAAGCGGAAAATATTTGGCATTATTGCTTGAAAAATGATCGAAATAGTTGCATATTAATCTTCTCGATTGAATAATCAATGAATTAACACATTGCATTAGCTCTAATTTGGCTGAACTAATGTATTCTGATTTAACAGCATAAACACTTATCAGCAATAAAACAGTGTGGAAAACCATTTAAAACCCATTACAGTACGTTCATGCAGCCACACCGTTCGGTTCGGCTCGGCCACTCTCGCTTCATATTCTCATTTCTTTATTCATTCGCCCTCACCTCCCCCATCCCTCATGAATGAACATGGCCAGCTCACGCCTGCAAATTAGGGTCACATATTCATCGCATTTACCAACCAGGATATTAGACCACAAATCTATGGCATCAGTAATAGGGATCCAATCTTCATTATTAGTGAGGTGTATTGCCCCTGGATACAAAACCACGGCAACAGCACTTACACCAAAGGTTCTCATTTACTCATTTTTCCAGGCACAAACACCCTCATCCACATGCGCACCCACACACAAGCACGAAGCTATGTAGCAATAGCCCTTATCTGGATACAGATACACATCCATAGAGGCATATATACACACTCTAGGTCCATGTTTGCACAATGCTACATTCTTGACATGGAAACGAAAGGGGAAATAACTTGAGAGGGAGACACTTGAGTCACATCCTCCTCCAGCTTTTACTCATGGTTTAAACATCTCCACGTGAAAGACTAAGATGGAGTACCTTACTTTCATCCTTGCTTTTAACTGTCTATAACTGTCTCGTTGCTCTAACCGGCCTCCACGTCTTAATATTGACTCCCATCACACTGCAGAACACTATACCAGTAACCCTCTCTCCTTCAGAGGGTGTCTATCTGCTCCACTGCCCACCTCCCCGCCTCCATCGATCAACAAGGACCCACATTAAAACCCACAGCCCCCACAGCAGTGTCGTATTGCGAGCTGAGTGGGAGCAAAATCACTTTCCATCATCTGGTCTTTTCAATAACACAGTTGCCTGTCTCACAGTCATGTGTCTTCTGGCAAAGAAGTCTGCGGCTCTCTGAGGGGAAAACAACCCTTTTTTTTTCTATTTGTGGTTATTATGTAACATACCTTCACAAAGAGTGGGTAAGTCTCATTGTTGACAGTGTGCGAGTGGTAAAACTCGCCATCATACCACAGGACCTTGCCCATCGGCGAGTTCTCCTTGGTCACTGCAAACATCCTCCGCGGATCGCAGCACTCTGTCAGCAACTTCCTGTGCAGAGAGGATGTGGGAAATAATAAAGTCTAGTCTCTGGCGATCTCTGGACACTTAGACACAAATTGGATTCAACAGGACAGCTGGGATTCTGATAAAAGGCAGGCTGCAATAATTGCTTAATTATTTGCCAAGAGACAGCTAGAGTAGGATGTGTGTTAATATGACAAGACAAAGAACCAGTGTGTAAGATCAAGTGCTGTACGTCAGAGGAAATGATCACATTATTTAGGTTATATATGCCTGGAGTTTTAAGGATATCGAGATTCAATAACAGGCTCATGAAATGGATGTTCAAAAATGGGGACTGTCCTCAGCTTTTTTACTCTTTCAACTGATAAATTCAAATAATCAATTGGGCAGAACTTTACTAAACAGACAGTCTTCAAAAAGCTCTATGGCTTTAAAGCTACAGCCCCAAGTGAGCATCACATCCTCCCTGTAGGCCCTGTTCGCTGCTCGGCAAGTGTCACCTTCTCTGAGTACCCTTATCACCTTTGCCTCGGAGAATTGTCTGCACATATTCTCAACTGACTGAGATTTAAACACGGCTGCCACAGTGTGACTAACGTGCCCTGTCGATCTGGTTTGCTTTTAAAATCTAGCTAGTCTAGTCTACATGAAATACCCACACAGCACTGTGTGTAGGCTGCTAACGTTACTGTAAATGAGGAGTGTTTATGATGTTTGTATCTCCTGTGGTTTTGCAGTTGTAATATTTATGTAGGATATATTGCACAGTTTTGACATATTCCAACCTAAGAATGTTTTTTTTTTGTAGAATTACAAAATTGTGGAATTTTATGCAATACTAATATAAACTACTTTCCATTTGGGTATGTTACAGTCTCATCATAATGACATTATGCCCATATAATACGTTCAGGGACTCAGAATGAAGACAAAGGAGGTTACAGGCACTCAATGATAACATTTTTTCCATAGAGAACCCCAAGTACTCTCTGTATACAGGGTAAAACAATGAGTGGCAAAAAAAGGCGGGCCTTACGTTGGGAAACACTGTATTAACCCTTGTGTTGTCCTCGGGTCAAATTTGACCAATTTTCTAAGTTTTTTTCCCCAAATAACTTTGATGCATGCATGTACGTTGTATGGAACTCATACAACATATGTATGTTCTTCCAGGTAAGATTAATGATTACTTCCATTGAATTTTAGTTGTTTTACTGCATTTGATTTTTTTTAATGGTTTCAAAACAGCATCCTGACCAAACTTTGACATAAACCAGTCTGTGATTCACTCAACATCCTCTGATCTGAACTATTCTATTAGTCAAAATAATTCATAATATCTGCTTTTTTCAAACTCAAAAATTAGGTATAATGTCATTTTCTTAGGTTTATTGACCATGGATTAAAAAAAGCGTTGATAAGAGGGACAAAAAACGTCAAAAAATTCAGAAAAAGTTAAAGAAAAAACAGACAAAGAAACGCATTTTTCCATTTTAACCCGGAATGACAAGTTCATGGACGACGGTGAAGACAACACATGGGTTAAACAAATGGTCAGATCTGAGACCTGAGACTAACCTGTATACATCAATGCCCGTCTGGTTCTTCTGCCATACTTCCCCCTGCATCAGCACCTCCTCAACTATTTCTTTGTCGCGGGGGAGTCTGTAGCCGGGGAAAATGTAAAACCAGCAGAGCACCAGCACGCACAGAGCGGCCCACACCGACAGCTTTCCCCGGTAGCATCGCACCAACATCTTTCCTCCTCTTGGCTGTTGAACGGCTCAAAACAACCGGTGTCTGCACATCGAAACCGGTGCAGTAAAAGGCAGCCTCGGTTCAAAGCTAAGCTCTCCGTCCAGATTTAAATCCCCGTCTCATCCCGCAAACGGGGCGGAGAATGAATGGTGCTTGCAGGGTACACTGTTAACGTTTCCCGGTTGTTTGCGTCAAGCTTGGGTTTCGAAATCCGGTTTTGTGTTGATGCTCTGATGGGGAGAAACGGAAGCGTCTAACCCTGCAGTAGAAGGTCACACTGGGTTGAGGGGTTGTGGTGCAATGTGTCGGGCTCTCCTGGAATCCTCTGCTCTGCTCTCGGTGCATCACCACCACCATGATAGCCTGATTGTGAGGAATTATGCGGGCCCCCTCCCCGCCCAGTGATGCCCCTCTGTATCACAATCCTGCGAGGGTCCCCGAGGGTCCCCGTTCCAGTCCAAGTTGCTGCTCTCTCTCCCGCTTTCCGGTCCTCTCCTCGGGACTCCTGTCCTCGTCCTGCTGCAGGGTCTGCGGTGCAAGTGAACCGGGCCAGTCCAATTCAGTCTCCCTCTGTATCCCCCCTCTTTCGCCTGTCAACTCACCCCTCCGCCGAGACAAAGTGCTTTTTGTGCCGTTGGAGACGCGTCAAGTTCGCCAGAAAATGACACGGGTGAAAACGGAAGTCGACCTTCAAAATAAATGCATTGTACACGGAACGCACACAGCGTATCAATTATTCCTCATGTAGGCTAAAGCTTGTTAGCATCCACACCAGCTGATGGAAATAAAGGAGCAGCTTGAAATGATCCAAACCGAATTAAGGGCGACAATTGTTTAAAAAAAAAAAAAAAACATTTGCAAAAGCTGCATCATTTGAATGTCATGTACATTCACTTTTCATGACTCATGCAGGACAGAGTTTTGTCACCTCAAAGTTTTATCAGAGGGGCCCTTTTATATGTCACTCTGGGCCCTTTGTCTCACAAACCGTCCATGGCGAAATGGGACACATATGGCATTTCTTCTCCATTTATAGCCTTTTAGACAGCCCCACGATTAAAATGGGCTTTTTTTTAGGGTTTTTCCGTATGTATCATGTTTCCCTTTTTATCTTTGGAACCCACTTTCAATTTGCTGCAATGAAACCGTTTTTTAATAGGGGTATTATTTTGAAAGTTCCGCTTCACAGCCCTGTCAAAGATTGTTTCATGCTGGCTGCTGCAAACGGCTCCAAAGCGTCTCGCTTCGGCTTCCCGCTGAGATCTGGGATGTGAAGCGCTGCCGCCCCCTGCTGGACTTTGACTGCACTGACTGAAAACATCTTTTAAATGATTGAGAGACACGTTGTACCACACCCTAACTCCAATCCGAAGTCATTTTATGATCTTAATTTAATGCAGACATATTCTACCAATTTCTGTTCTACGATATAGAACAGCACACTCACATTCTGCCCTAACATATTACATTTTCTATTATATACAGTATATCATATATATATATATATATATATGTTCCTTTACACCAGCAGCTGCAGTGCTGTGTAAAATAAACATCTGCTGTCCTCGTGTGGACAAAGTCAGTGTTCAAACTTAATTGCTGTTGCTTTATTTCCCACAAAAAAAAAATCACACGTGTAGGTGGAAGCATTTTTTGTGACTTTTTTATTGTGGCCGCCAGCTCTGCTTTTTCTCTGCTTGTATTTGTGTGTGAGAAGTTGGTATCTTCAATGTTAATTTAATGCGGATATATTCAGATTCTGATGTGTTTATGAGGGCTAGGCCTAAATGTCTTCAAAAATAGTAGGAATTAATTGCTGCACTTTTTTTATTTGTTTGTACATACAACTCTTATAAAAAGACATATGTACACAAAGCATTCACTTATATACAAATACACTTTTATATGCATATTCTTATATACACCACATTAAATAAAACAAAAGCTTGTGCAGGAGAGGTAGAAAGGTAGAAAGGTAGAAAGCTATAAAGCGTATACAAAGACCTAAAAACAGACACCCCACAGAATTCACTTCATAATAAATACATAAATAAATCACACTTGCAAGCACACTACTAAAAAAAACATAAATATACGCCTTTATAATCTTAAAGCATACAAACACATTTAACTTAGTCCTACAACCAAGCACATAATAACAAGAACCATCCTACAGTTATCTCACTGCCCTCCTACCCCTTTTCATCTGGATATAGCCTAAAAGCTGATCAAACTGCGGGTAGCTGAGAAATGTTTGCTACTCAGGGCATCCACTGCCCCCTGTTGAGGATCTCCGAGGGCAGAGCAAGGTTAGCCCAGCGGGCAGAGGGCTAGCAGGCCATTTGGCTGAAGTCATGTGTCAGCTGCTCTCTGTGCCCCGTGTCCAACAACGGTGCCACTGTGCAGGTCTGTACAAGATCCAGAAAGTGTGAGGTGACAGACAGGGATGCAGAGACACGGAAACTAAAAACACCTGCATCTTGTTAGATATTGATGTTCTGATTCTAAACGAAAGACTATTTATTAGATATGAGGAGTAAATAGCAGTATGTGCATTCTTACTTAAGTAAATGTAGTGATACAGTTTAAAGTTCTGCATTGAAATTGACATTTGAATTAAAAGTATTATTTGCAAAATGTACTTAAAGTTATGAAAATTTTCAGTGTGATACTATATTATTAGATTGTTATTACTGATGCATTAATGCCTAACATTTCATTGTAGCTGGTCAAGATGAAGCTAATTTTAACCATTTTGTATGCAGTTTTATAGTTTAATTTGTAACAACAAATGCATCATATTTAATAAACTGATGATTGGTTCTGAATGAAACTAGCAACTAGAGCTGTCAAATAAATGTAGTAGTGAAGTAAATATGAAGTAAAATATTTCCCACTGAATTGTAGTGGAGTAGAAGTATGAAGTAGCATAAAATGGGAATACTCAAGTGAAGTCAAAACTGCACTCGGGTACTATATGTGAATAAATGTACTTTCCATTACTGAGTATACAAATATGAAATGTCTTAGTGTCCCTGAAACATTGTGCGTTGAGTGCACAGTATCTCTTATATAATAGTCTTAAATATTGTTTAGGTCATGTTATGTACAATACACAGTGGTATCAAATAATACCACAGACCTTAAAGTCAATAGTCACCTCATGGCAGAGCTGGCTGGCTCATGACAATATAGGTTTACATGGATTCCATAGCAGACAACTGACAAAACAAAATAACTCTTCGAAGAGCATAAGAATGGACTAAAATCCTTGAAGATCACGCATTAACACCCTCCCTTAGAGAATAATGTGCCTTTAGCGAATGTTCCCTTTTCTTTCTTTCCAACCCAAAAGGATCAAAATGAGTTTAACTTGTTTAGATTTACGACCACATAAGGAGAACTATGGAGCGACACTTGAACTGTCACCTATACCTATTTATGCTACAGTAGAAAGTGCATTACAAGCACTTCCCTGATACCAAGGCCTCCCTGTGTTTTTCTTTGTGTGTGTATGTGTCTGTGTGGAGACAGAAGGGAGTTGGGTTGCACCAGAAATAGCACTCCCACCTGCTGAGGATCACGGGAAAAAAAAAAAGATAGAACATTTGTTGTCTCCCGTGTCTTCCTCCTTTTATTGGCTCTCATTGCTCACTGAGGCTCCAGTTCCCTCTCTGTAGTATTAGTGGCAGAACACCGGATAGTGTTTGATACTGTAGCGCTAAATTAACTAGGAACTTTAATTGCATATATCAAATAGATTATATGTCTGTTAGTGTACCCTGGAAATCTAGGGAAATTAATTCAGACTGAAAATGTTCAGAGGCTTAGTGTATAAGGTGTAGTATAAAAATGTATTAATATTGTCAAATGTTTGTATAATACACCTATTATGAGATTATTTCCTTGGGGGCATGCCTAATTTTAAGGCATTATTAGCAGGTGAAATTTGTGTTTATAAATAAATGAAAAAAAAAACTGTGGCTTGGTTTTTGTGCATTTATTGAATTTGATGATTTTAAGTTCAATATAGTACTTTACAATCTGGGTACAATATTTGTCTGTTATATATGTTGAAGCCTGATACATACAAGACAAAAGAAAACGCATTTTGGAATATATGTTTAATTCATTTAAAGAAAAATATTTTCATTCCCAATATGAGTATTTATATAGTCTTTATTAAACATGTCTATATATGTAAAGAAATGTATGAAAATGGCCATTTTTGCTATATTTTCAAATGTAATGTATGTATCACATATTTTTGAATATTGGTGAAAGACATACACACACATAATATATATATATATATATATATATATATATATATATATATATATATATATATATATATATATATACACACACACACACATTATATAAGTATTTTACATATACAACCATATATTATATTTCTGTATGGGGGTGACATGACATAAGGCATGAGATATTCAAGGTAACAATTGCAGATCAGTCAGATTCAGACACAAGACAGGTTAAACATGCTTTTCCTGCAGACAGATCTTCTCTTTCATTTTCACTCTGGTTTCTAATCTCTGAGAAGCCCTCACAACTCACTAAGAGCAAAGGTTCAACATGGACTCTTCTCTGTTTCATGTGACTTCTCCAAAGTTGTCCTTGTAGCTAATGCTTAGTTTACCAAAAACACCTTAACACCTGCATCAGCTTTATTCCAGTATAAGCCAGTGGAAAGAAGATAAACTTGATGCTGAGGGGTTAAGTGATTTGCAAGAAGTGTCAGAGCTCAGGACAAGATTAGCTCTCATGCTCTGAAATCTTGATAAAGTCAGGCCAAGAAATTGATGACAGCAGATGTAAATACAAAACACACATTTAACAGGACACAGAGTCAAAGTCAACTTAAGTGAGGAGGCCTCAGGGAGAACACAGGACTTTTAATGAACAAATGAATTAATTAATTTTATATACTTTATCTGTATCATCAAATAGAAACATAGCATTGGCTACAGCTACGCTAGCAGCTCTGTGAGGCACTACGGCTTTGCTTTGAGCTAAATGCTAAAGTCAGCATGCTAACATGCTCACAATGACAATGCTAACATGGGAATGATTAGCAGGCGTAACGTTTACAATGTTCACCATCTTACTTAAAGGGATACGCCACTGTTTGTTGAAATAGGGCTTATCACGGTCTCCCCTAGCTGTAGATAGGTGGGCCAACGCATTTTTTGTGCATGCATTGTTTTAGTCCGGTGTAACACCGGCAGCGCCGCCGCTAGTTAGCTTAGCGTAGTGAATGGAATCCTATGTTGCCGGTTAGCATGTTGTGAGTAAAAGTGAGCCAACAAAAGACAAAAAATGCGTTGGCCCACCTATCTACAGCTAGGGGAGACCGTGATAAGCCCTATTTCAACAAACGGTGGCGTATCTCTTTAAGCATGTTAGCATGCTAATATTAGCTAATTTTTGATCATGTTATAGTATGTGATTGATGATTGATTGATAATTAGCATTAAAGACGGAATGGAATGACATTAGTTTTGCAGCTTTTCAACTTTTTTACATTGTTAATTTTGTGTGGTATCTGTAGCAAGTGTGTTTCCATGCGTTATGATATGTAGGCTACACGGGAAATAAAAAATAAATAAAAAACTAACAAAATCTGCTTTGTAATTGGATTGCATTTCTTAATGGGTTTTTGTTTGTCATTTATTAGTTACATAATGTAATTACAATTTCAATGTAATGTAACAAACATTACATTGAAACTGTAATTTCTTACCAACCACCCTCTCTGCTTCAAAGGGTCTGTACTCGATATTCAGCACATTAATATAACAGCAAACAAACATTTTTAAATATAAGATATAGTGGAGTAATGGCGACAGTCCGCTGTTTATTCCTCTCAGTATTTTGAGTACAGCCCTTCTCAAACAATTTGTTTCGAACATACATTAATTCCTAAGTAAAACCTGACCTAAAATTCGACCTAAAACATGACCTAAGTCAAAAGTTCTTATTAATTACCACTTTTTTTAACTATTTAATAAACTGTGGTTGACTGTGAAATGATGGAATTGTCAAATGAAACAATGTAGCTGGAATCACAGAAGCTTAGACACATAAACTTCAGCTTTCTGCACATATTTCCTTTATGGACATTTATTTGAATATCTGTCTGTGTAAGAATCACTGCCAGGACATCTGAAGAACAGCAGCCATTGCAGTGGAGTAACACTAAGAGTGTGTTTTCCATCTACCTAATGAGACTGTTGGGACAACTTATATATCTTCACTATAACAGCTATTTAAACCTCCTATTCCGCCTTCTCCTCTTCTGATCAACTCAGAGCCAATGTGGCAAAGATGGAACAAACTTGTTATTTTGGGACGCTACATAATTATACCAACTAGTATTTTTTATCCTACACTGTAAACCCAGATTTAGTTGTAATTAAACTTTTTAGTGGTCACTACTTATTCTTTCACATTCATTACTAAATCACATCAGTTGTTTGTAATAATCAGCTTAAGTATGCAGTGACAGATATAAAAACATATTTATGAGGATGATATATTTCTATAGTTTTGATAAGTAGAGCATGCTATTTCATATTTATTATATTTGAACAAAAGTAAAGTAAATTTACTAATGATTTTTAGTAATGACTACTAATGTAAACTTGATTTGTCTACTGCATCAACGTATCGCTCTGTGTTGATACAACTTGACCTGTTGAGTTTCACCCTGTGTAAAAACTTAGACGGTTTAAGGCAACGGGTTTCCACGCAAATTTCTAGTAAAGTCAACTAATTTGGGATAACAGTGTAATAACTGTGATTAAAATAGATCAAATATCACAGGAGGTGATTCCTGTTATTTAACCTTGATTATGTCACTCTACAGTTGCCCCTCGGATTAGTCAGAGTGGTAGTGACAAGAGCTAACAGTCTTTGCATAGCTGACAAATGTACGGTCTGCATGCGATTAACCTTGGTACTTGATGACATGTTTGACTAAATACCAAAACCAGTCAGAAATGGAACAAACCGTAATTTTAGTGAATTGTTCCTTTAAATCTGATGTTATGTGTTGGAAGTTAAAAGCAGCCTATGATGGGAGAGGGGCCTAACCTATTTTTAGATTATGATTGCGTGCTTTTGCTATGCATGAGGTCGTCTGTACAGTATTGTTCTCATCAAATGCATTATTACTTAGATAGTTAAGTAAGTAAGTAAGTAAGTAAAATTTATTTATAAAGCGCTTTTCACAGATAAAATCACAAAGTGCTGTACAACAGAATAGGTAGAACAAACAGTATAAAATGCATATACATATATAAAATGAAAGGGACGCTAGTGAGAACCCATCAACCAAAAGCTTTCCTAAATAAGCAAGTTTTCAGATCCTTTTTAAAAGAGACAACAGAGTCGGCCAGACGCACGGACAGGGGCAGGGCGTTCCACAGTCTGGGAGCAACAGACTGAAAAGACCGGTCCCCTCGGGTCTTATAACGAGTCTTAGGGACTGCAAGCAAATTTTGGTCAGAGGACCGAAGAGTCCGGCTAGGGAAATACGGCTTCAAAAGGTCTCGGATATACTGTGGGGCCTGACCGTTTAAGGCCTTGAAAGTCAGCACTGAAATCTTAAAGTCGATCCTGAATTTTACAGGGAGCCAATGGAGAGCCGACAAGACTGGAGTGATATGAGACCTTCGAGGGGCACCTGTTAAAAGTCTAGCAGCAGAATTTGCAGTTTGTTCAAAGCAGACATATTCAGACAGACAGAGAGTTACAGTAGTCAAGTCTTGTTGATATGAAATATCATGATATTAAAACTCTCTTGGCACTGTTTTGGGTCATTCTTCTTACCCTAACTCATGAATGTTACTTAGATTACATGTTTAGTTTACATTACAATTGATATTTTATTTGCTTTTTTGCCAAGAGTTAGATGAGAAGATACCACTCTTACTTTTGTACACTTAAGCCATTGCGAACAGCCAGATAACAAATTAACATCTTTTATCCCGTTTGTTAACTGGTACAAAAACAAAGAGTATAAGGATCGCTTGTTGCCTAGCCACTGGTCCTTGCCAAGAAATAGTCCGCTATATAACATGACATAAAAATATGAATTGACATGTTTACACCTGGTTTTTGTACTCATGTGTTTGTGCTTTGGACAGAGCCAGGCTAGTTGTTTCCTCCTGCTTCCAGACTTTATGCTAAGCTAAGCCAACCAGCATCTGGCTCCAGCTACATATTCACTAATTATTGTCAAAAAATGAAAAAAGGCTTTTAAACTTTTACTTTAAAGTAACTATATGTAACTTTTAAATGTTTCTGAAACAGTGTAATTTTACATCTGATGATCATAAATGACCTGTAACAGCAAATGACACTATCAGTGAAAAGAATGCTATCTTTATTTAGTTTTTTATTAATGCCTCCGCCTGGGTCCGTTTTTTCCCGGCAAAGTCCCAAAATGATTTACGGCAGGTAGACGGCGCTACAGAGCAAGTATTCTGACGGGTCACAGATTTTGGCGTAACACCAGAAAAGCCTGTGTTATTGTATCCAGCCAGGTAAAGGGTAGCAGGAGATGTCTTTACATAGGCCTAATTGTATTTTAATTTTATGTTAGAAGTTATCTGTTGTAGTTATGGCTGATACTGGGGCAGGGCCACCAAAGAAAAAAAGGAAATTAAATGAAGAACAACTCAAAGTGACAGACAACGGGCGAAACCCGAGTCAATCTCGGCCGGGCTTTTAACAGATGGAGTCAATTACAGGATTGTAAATGATTCAAAACCCACTCCAAATTGGCCCTCAAGTATGTAATATGTAGTATTTCATTCATAAAATAACTTTATAGTGTGCGATGTGGTTGTACTACTATTTTCGTTTCCATTGCCCCCCTGTCTGTGGGTTTCATGAAATGCCCTATATTAATCTAATCCAATTAATTAATTCATCCAACAGGAGGCAATACCTAGACAATACCATTAAGGTAATGCCCATGATTTATTATTACCCTCCCCTTGTGTTGTCACAGTGTCAGGGGAGGTGATATTTCATGCTCGGTCCCGTGCCAGCACATTTTTGGGACCAGACGTTATATCTGCTTTCCACGCGCCACACGGCTCACATAAAAAGCTGCTCATTGTCTTCAGCAGCCACTAGTTTGACTCTCTACATCTTTACAGACACCCATTCACAGGTAAAACAACCGTTGCTTTATCGTGTGTTTGAAGTATTTAAGGCTTTCAGTAAATTGTCATTTTTTCTTTCTGTTTTACGTCAATGAAAGTCTGACGCAGTGTTATACTGTAGCTGTTATTATAAACAGTGGGACAATGGTTTGACAGTTTTACAGTGCCAATGCTTTTATTTTTCAAATGTATTACCCTTGCAATACTTACTAGATCTTTTAAAAAATATGTCAGCCATATGAGAAGGTTTGATTCGCCAAATCTTCTACTTGTGACTACTGCTCTCTGTCTGTTTTGTCAGATCGAGAGCTTTTTAACAAATCTGTTGAGGTGTCGGTAGCCATACTGATAAAAATCACCCCAACTGAGATGCTGAATACAGTGAAGGGAAATGCTCTTGTCATGTCCTTGCTTTAAGCCTCTTCAAGGGATGTTGAGGATTGTCTGTGGCGCCTTGATAGATCAAATTACATTGCGGTTCACTGGGGTGCCACATTACCCCTAAACTGTGCTATTACGCACTTCTGTTTCTCTCATGTGTTGTTTGTTTTTGTGATTATAGTTGAAGTGAGATGAGAAAATTAATCCTCTATCCCTAAATGCTACTGTCATGGTTGATATTTGTGTAATTAACTGATGTGTTCGCTATTTAAGTAGATATAACTGTTTTTATGTTCTCATATAAACCTAATTGCCTCTAGCATCATTGCCCGCATGTGTCCCTGTTGTTTTGTTTCAGGAGCCCGACAGACCCAGAGCCATGAATCCCAAAGGGGATAAGGTGAGCCAGCTACTATTCCACAGTGTTAATCCACCATGCATGGAGAGGGGACACATTGTCCTGACACACATGGCAAAAATCTGGCAGTGGTTATCTGGCAGGAGTTGTTATCAGCATCTCTGAGAGCTTTCCCCTTGACTTCATCCTAATAATAAAGCATTATCCTAGGTGGTGTCAAGTTTGATGCTCACAAGTCTTTCAGTACATATTTTTACAGCCGATGGACTTCATCATGTATCACAACTGCTGGTGAGCTAAGCAGGAACATCTTAGAGTGATTCCAAAATAAAAGTCCTCAAAAACTCTGCAGTGTATGATAGTGCAAGGTAGCCTGACAAGCCAGACCCACATCAAGATGTTGGGTCTGGGCACACACTAGTGGCAGGGCTCAATCCGAGTGGCGGAATAAACGGTTGTCCCTCTACATGCAATAGGATAGCGCTACAAGCAACCAGAGCAACGCTAGTTGATAGATTAAAACTTTGCTGTATCCAGTTGGCAAAACCAAACACATCTTCCTTTTTTAAGTGCCATTCTTTGTTCTTTTCTCAAAGAAAAGCTTAACTCCAAGTCTTCCAGAGTCACGGCCATTCGAAAGACCGCTGTTCGCCAGCAGCAGCAGCCATCTTCTTTATTTTTAAGTATCGGGGAATTCACATGGAACTGTTGCAACTCTGCCGTTATTATGTTAAGCCCACCCACTGACTCTATACCCGATGTGATTGGCCCGACTATAATTTGTTTTTTCCAGCTCACAAGCCAACGGAGAGTTGCTAGATGACCCTGGCTGCAAATTACATTTGCAGCCACTAGGATGCATCTAGATTTCTAGGCTTAGTGCAAGGTGTAGGCTACTTGTAATTTTGTCCATCCTCAGTATATGTGCCTCTTCACAAACCTGAATAATTTCATTAACTATTTTGATTAATGATCATTGAAATATAGTCTATTCTGTCGTGAAATAATAATGACAAATACCTTTCTTTTTTACAGCCGAAGTCGAAAATTACAGCTTCTCGCAAGCTCTCTCTCAAGGTGAGTTATGACATACCTTTTTTGTTGGATGTACATCACCTGGCAACTGCAGAAGTACCTTGGTTGGGAATCACTGCTATATATTATACAAGATATTGTGATTTATGTACAAGCAAGACACCCTTTTTGCCATATAATGATGTAAGTTCTTTTCAGCAACTTGGTGTCTGTTGGGTACTTTTACATTACCATGACTAAAGTTGTTTTCCTCAGATTTTCTCGCCAAGTTTTGATTGGTATATGTTTTATGAAATCAGATGCTTCTCCTCACAAGAGCCTGTGAGGATTTGGAGAGGGAGAGGCAGGAAAGGGAGGAGGAGAAAGTGCGCTATCTAGGAGAAAAGTTGCCCCCTTTGCAACTGTCTGGATTATCACTGGATGAACTACAAGTAAGCGTCATAAACCACAGCAGAAAATGTATGAGAATGTTTAACATGTTTAAAACCCTCCTTTCCCCCCCAGAAAATGTGCAAGCAGCTTCATTCACAAATTGATGTTGTGGATGAGGAGAGATATGACTGCGAATCCAAAGTGGGCAAACACAACAAAGATGTAAGTCTCTGAACACCTTATTGAATGCTTGAGCACACATTTGATCTGTTTTTTTTGTGCTTGTTTCTTATATTATTTCTGTCATATTTTTTCAGATCCATGAGCTGAAGCTGAAGATACAGGACCTTGGAGGCAAGTTCAAAAAGCCTGCCCTGAGGAAGGTGAGGGTGTCGGCAGATGAGATGATGAGAGCTCTCCTGGGCTCCAAACACAAGGGCTCAATGGACCTCAGAGCCAACCTGAAATCCGTGAAGAAGGAGGATGGCAAACAGGACAAGGTACTGTTGGTTGGTTGGGTTTCCACACTTCTGAACATTTAGCCTGAGGTTTCCCCCAGTAGGCCGGAAATGTTATGGAGTTACAAAAAAAAAACTGCCTTAAAGAGATGATGTGTTTCAATTTTGATTGTTCATCTCTGTTCAACCCCAGGTGCTCACTAGTGAAGACTGGCGTAAGAACGTGGAGGCCATGTCAGGCATGGAGGGCCGCAAGAAGATGTTCGATACAGCCGGCGGAGCACAGTGAGACACTCTGTGAGGAATCCTGCAAACGATGAAGCTGGTCAATAAGAGCAGGGAAAAAGGTGTCCCAACAGAAATATGGAATAGTTACGTGAAGGCTAAGTGACTTGAAAGCTGTAGGAATTAAGCATAAATGTCATAAGCATGTATAACCACGAGTACATCAGCTGTGCCTCCATTTGCTAGATGGCCAATTTCTGTGCAATGACTCAAAGCACTCAAAGAAAAGTGTAGAACGCCCATTGTTTCGTTTTTTTTATTTATTACCAAAGTACATTATTTTTGTTTTGTTATGGCATCTTTAGACAATTAAAATGGATATGAATAAAGTTTCAGTCTTTGACTTTATCATGTTTCACTTTACTGGCACCCGTCAGTTTATGTGTGGCACGCAAGAGGATGGAAAGCAGCTAAACTCATGATGGATTAAAAAAGGAAAATGATAACTCAAGGGAGGGGGGTGCAACAGGTGTTACCTACCTAAATGCAACCTCATACTGCTTAAATAGATCCTGTAGACACATAAAAAATGGAAAGAACATAGTTAAACTAACGTTTAAATGACAATTGCAAGTGACAAATAATGATGAAGACAGTTTCTTTTACCATATTTTAACACATTTTCAACAAAGAAAATTGATCTCCAATTTGATAATAGTTTCAACCATCATTAGAATTATGTTTTGCTCATTTTTCAGACTTTGATCATTTTAGAAATGATGAAAAAAAAAGAAAACAAAATACTAGAACTACATCTTCAGTACTTCTTGATAAGTTATATTTTGAATTTAGTAGTTTGATGAAAGAAACAAACAACAGAAGATTTCCATAACCTCGCCTTGGAAAGCAAAACCCACTGCTGTTATTCACCTACACATTGCATGCATGCCTGTGCTTCTTCAGTCTGTATGGGTCAACTGGCTGCTGTCGCCAAGCCATTGTTATTTGAAATATGACAGCAACACCAACAATAGCTTCAGTTGCTGTATTGTATGCTTTTATGGGCTGGTTATGGACAGCTGATACACATCTCTCACGCTTACCAGAAGTCCACTTACAATGTCTAATGACTGAAATCTGGATGGTCAAAAGTCACTTTCTTAGTTTGTCCCTTCATCAACTTCCACTCTATGTGTGTGTGTGTGTGTGTGTGTGTGTGTTTAGTCACGTTGAAAAGGTGATATGTGGCCTCTTGCACTCAGGCTTAGCAAGCTGATACTGAAAAGCAACCCAGGTCTCGATGCACACTTAGTATCCATAAATAGACACTGATTAGAGCGACCTTCACGTTGAACAAATGTTCCAGATGTGATCCAGAGTTCATTTGTGTCAACACCACGCGGTGACTGTGAAATGCAAAAAGGTCACAATGCTGGAGTCTTCCGTGAAACTTGTTGAGATGACAAACACTTTGAGGTGTGGCTTGATGTGCCAAAAATCAAACCAACACAGTCAGTATCACTCATGTGCTTAAGGGATGCAACACACTGTGCTTTATTGTCAGTACCACTTGGTGGCAGTCCACAATCAGAGGAATACAGTACATATACTGCCATGAATATTAAAAACTTAGCTGAAGAGCTTGTTGAGCTATGGAAATTCCTTAAATGAGTTGTCTTCAGATTTAAAATTCACATCTTCATTCTCTGGCTTGCATGTGCAATATTATTATTTTTTTTGTCTAGATTTTTAACAACAAAACTGAAGTGTCTGAAAAGAAAGCTTATTTCTTACATCTGGTAACTTTTTTTATTTAATCATGACAAACCATTGTTGTTCATATTAGAAAACAACAATTCAAAAGGTTATACATTTATATATTTTCTTTTTGGAGAAAACGTCGAGGAACTATGTGTCACACTTCATCTTCTCCTAGAAAAACCTTAATTCTATGATCAGAAAATGTTTGTAGGAAGAAAGTCAATTACTGCCTGTTTGAGAGCAAAACACAGATCCTGAAAAATGACTCTACTAAACTCCCTCCCTCTACTCTTCTGTCTTGGAGATGACAAGACACCATCATTTTCACAAGATGTAAGATGGAAGAAGTGGAGCCTGACAATAAATAATTACCACTGTGGTTGTAAGCAGCATCAGTTCATTTCACTCATGGAATAACCCAAAGGAAAAGAAAAATGAGCCTGCGAAGAAAACACCGACGCAGATTACAATGTTTGCAGCATGTATATGTGTGTGTGTGTGGCTTGATGAGGAAGTGTGATTGATGTCATTAATCTTCAACATACAACACAAGCAGCGTATTTATTGCTGCAGGGACTGGGGGGTTGACTATATTGGAATATGTTTGACAGTAACAGAGGGTGGGCCTGCTGATTAGGCCGGCTGCCCTGTGACTGGGAGCTCCAGCCTCAGTTCGTGCAGCAGCTATTTTGTTGTCATGCGTCCTGTCAAAATGTCCTTCAGCAAGTGATACTGAGCCAAAATCACAAAGGCACAACAAATGTAAGATCTCTTTTTTTTATGCTGTTCCTTTTTGTATACACTCCTGGCCCACCCCCCAAAAGAAAACCAAAATGATGTTGCTGAAGTGATATTGTTTTCAATTGTGAAACTAAGCCTGTAATTGGCAAATTATTTTCTTGTAAATTTCAACTGCAAAATAAGTTCCCTTATTATCAACCCCCTGTCACAGTTCAGGTACTTTGCAGCAAAAGCCAAATGCAGACACTCAAGCAGAGCAGGTTGAATTAAAGGCACTTTAACTAGCCAATAGTTAGAAACTTGGAGGCAGACAAAATCAGACAAGCCACCAAAAAGAGCAGGGTAGGCCAGTCAAAGATAGCAGCAGCTTAATAAACTCAGATAGCTTATATTAAACAGTTTATATAGTCAGGAGCGCTGACAGGTGACCAACGTGGATGCTCTGGAAACAGGAATCGGGGAGGTATATATAAACTTGGGCTAATGACGAAATGAGGAACAAGTGTGCAGCCAGGTGGAAGTGATTGGCAAGGGCCTGCTGTCTCCATGACATATCCCAATGAATATGGATAAAATTCACATAGTTCACCTCATATTTTTGCACATTGTTACACATTTCTCCTTATACATATCCAACAACAATCCTTGTTATTTGCCTTTCTCATCTTTTTGTTGAGAGCTTCTAACACATTGTTTTCAAGAAGGCAAGGGATACATGTATTAATTTACTTCTCCACTTTCACATTCCCCTGTTGGTTCAAACCCATTTCTGTGACCTCTGGGCTTGTGCCGCACCACCTAGCTACTGTATGTGTTTACAGCTTTCTTCTGTGATGCGACAAATAAGCAGCTTGAGGCAAATCCTGTTTTCTTTTTCTAAATGTTAGTCTATATTTGGAGGTAATGACACAGAAAATGAGCTTTGATAAAAGCATTAGACTGGTGGATTCAAGGGTTTAAACTGAAAGAAATTAACACACATATGCGCGCGCGCACACACACACACACACACACACACACACACACACACACACACACACACACACACACACACACACACACACACACACACACACACACACACATACACACACACACACATATATATATATATATATAATATGCAATATGCTTCCCTCAAGTCAAAAGGTGTTAATTGGATTCAGAGTGAGAGGTGAATCTCTTTTCAACCTCAATGAAACATTCACAAGCAGCAGATGGAAATGACTGGAAACAAAATGATGAAGACATACATTTGTTATGCATAGCTAATCCATTCGACCCAACTAAAGGTTGAGGGTTAATTTAGCCTCACTTGAACTGAAACTAAAAGTTGTCTAATGAGCCAGACTCATTTAATTGTTTGTGTTCTAGCTGAGCTTTCTGTATCAATAAATCTGTACTAGGCAGTGATTTATCCCTCATATTTAAATAGCCATATTATAATGGCTTCTGAAGTTATATGTAAAACATCTGAATATAACTTGGCATGCATTTGGTATATGCAGTGAGAAAATAGCTTTTTGCTGGACAGCAGACTGAGCCCAGAGAATGAAAGTATAAAATAATAGCAGACGGCAATATTGTTACCTCAATGCCAAACTGTCCCATTTGAGATTTTTTGGCCACTCGGGGGCAGTCAAACAAGCTGTAAACACAATATTAACATATCATCGCTTTGTAAAGTTAATACGGCTAATGCATTTTCGCGTGACATTTTCCATTACATACAAAGTCAGAGCAATTTTGTGTGACGCTGTGTTGCAAAGGCCTATCAGCGTCCTCCTGCATAGCATAGCCCTGATCGATCCAAACTCCATTAAGAAAACAAGTATTGTAAAAGTCAGCATTTAGTTTACCAACGTATATGGGACTCCCACGACAGGTACAAAGCAGCAAAGGTGGTTATTTTACAATAAACAATTACAATTACAAAATGATTGGTCAAACTTGAGCGAGTAACGTAAGGCCAAAATTTGCTTCACCTTTGGTGTGAACATAGCGTAACGTTTTAGCAAACAGTTGCCTGTTAACACATCCAGCAGACACATAGCAACATTGGCATTCATGGGGAGTCATGTTTGTGTCCACCTGATGAATTTAAATCCAATATTCACTCCCCTTTTGGCTCTGTTTTTGGTCTCTTTAGCTGCTACATGCTCCACTATGTTCACTAGCTAGCTGCTAACTTTATCTGCTCGTTGGTGCTAAGCAGGTAGCGTACAGTGTTTATCAGTGTTTGTTGGCTAAAAACAGCAGAGGCTGATGAGAGCAGTGACATGAAAAGTAAAGTTACAGGTTTTAAAACCAAAACAATCAGCTGAAATACACTAAAACCGCTTCATAGAACCAGGTTTGACTTCTTTCAAATTATTTGCCATTTGATCCATTGTGAGTATAGACACACTGATTAGTGCTGCTTTAAATTAACTCCACATTGAGTTCCTAGAATGTTTCTTTTAAACTTGACTAAGGTCAAACACTTTATGAGTTGTAAGAGGTGACACGTTAAGTAGACCAGAGTGAGAAGCTCTTTCCACATTTGAGTATTTTTTGTGTTTGTTGCAGGATATTGCTGCAGGATATTGGCAGATTTTAATTTTGCAACATAAAGTATTTACACACCTTTTAATGGACTTTTTGAATTGATCAGCATTATAATAGACTTGTCCATGGGTGTATAAAATTTCAAAGGTGGTAAAAGCCCAACAGTTTCCAATGAAGATTTGTAACTGTCATGACTATACGTGTCCTCCTTACTACTAAGTGTTGAAATTCTCCATCAAGACCCTCAAGAACATTTTATATCCTTTTTGTCATCATGGGAAAAGCTCAACATAAACGGCTTTAAGCTGCCAATGTGCATCTTAACCCCAGCACTGCACCATCCACACTTTCCACCCATCACCTCTAATAGTTTATGTTAATCTACAATAGGTTCCCGTGGCCTCGCTCCCATCTCATTATTGATCTCCTCTGAGCCAATAGGGAGGGAGAGGGGGCTGATGGGTATTGGTTTTGGACACCAAAGCTGACCAGGGGTCAACAAGATGCAGCCATTAAATATTCCCCTTGCTTAAATCAGGTGGACGCTTTCAAAAGGGCTACAAACAAAAATGGAGTAGAAATCAGATCTTATATTCAACTTAACACATATACAGCTCAGTTGACAGTTTTTGGAGGGATAGCTGGAATTAGTTTTCTTTTGGTTTTTTTTCATTCCCTGCTTTTGTAAATCTGTGCAGTGTACTGGGATTTAAAAGCTCCAGGAAACAAGTTGAACTATTTCTCCACTTTGGGATAACATAGTCAGAACTATTTTCACATTGACATGGGGTATATATAGACAAAACACAGAGAGAAACTTGTTCAGCTGATCATGTCGCCTCAGGTCTCCCTGGAGCGACTGTGTGAACAGCCTGTCTCAATAAATTATTAATAGTGATGTTGGAATTAACCACCGTGGTTGATGTTGGAAAGTGCAACCATAGACGTACAGGTTTACACAAACAGATTGTTGTCCAAATCCTAAAGAAGCTTTTGTGGTTTTAACTCACTGTTGACTAAACTGAATGTACACAATATTAGGGACATCTTTAGTTGCAGCCCCGCTTTCATAGCCCACATCTCACTTGGTGAGATGTGGGCCAAAGGGAAGGTTGACATTTTTGATTCCGAGTAAAAAAATCTTAACAGCTGTTGGATGGATTGCCATAATATTTGGTACAAACATTTATGTTCCCCTCAAGAGACATTCTAATAACTTTACATCTAGCTCCACCAGCACGTAAAAGCTTTCACTTATCAAGTGAAATATCTGAACATCTACTTGATGGATTGGCACAGATTTTGATACAGACATTCATGGCCCCCAGAGGATAAATCCTAATGACTTATGATCCTAACATCTCATCTACCACGAGCAAGAGGTTGACATTTTT
Source organism: Gymnocephalus cernua (assembly GCA_023631565.1). NCBI lineage: Eukaryota > Metazoa > Chordata > Actinopteri > Perciformes > Percidae > Gymnocephalus > Gymnocephalus cernua. The sequence continues at coordinate 10,471,782 of CM042447.1, read as the reverse complement.
GATTATGGGTGAATCGTCTTGACAACTACTGGATGGATTGCCATGCCATTTGACATTCATGATCCTCTGACCTTTCCACCATCATCAGGTCAAAATCTCAGTTTGTCCAATACTTTGGTTTATGACCAATATTTGCAAAACTAATGACATTCCCACCAGCCTCAGCTGCACTGTGTGTTAAGCCTTACAGAGCCGCTTGACTCGTTAATATTAATAATGACCTTCAATTCATGTTAGAATTTAATAGCCCATTATATGTTATATTGAGAAAGCTGCATGCTCTGTAAATTGTAAACAATCCTTGTTGCCACTTGCCCAAATCATTTCAAGTTTTTACCAGATGCTCATGGTGTCAGTGACTTGCTGACTTGCTCATCTGAACTGGCATTGCTGCAGAGTCTCACTAATGAAGTGTAGTGTTTCAAGTAATTAATCTCTACCTGACATTAATTGCTTTATCGCGTCGTCTGCTCTTATCGCATCTCTTAATGTCATGACTGCTCCAAAGTCCTTGGAAAAATGTTAAATTCCTTTCTCCTTCCAATCAGGTTTTAACTTTCCCCTCTCCCATCAACTTTTTACTACCTGAACTTGCCCAACTTCTTTGGCATCATTCATGAGCAAAAGACGGCAATGACAGCTTCATTTTGATAAATCTTTCCTTTTTCATTGTGTGCTTTTTTCTCACACTTTCAATGCCAAATGGATAGTGATGACACATAAAACATCCATAACCAATGAGTCATCTTAGGGCATAACATCTTTCATATTCTGAGTCAAGTGGGGTGCATGCACCGAGCCGTTTATCAATATTAATGAGAAAGGCTGACCCAAAAAAAGCTAAAGAATAGAGCAGTTTTCTTTTATTGTGGAGTTACTGTAAGCGAGAAATCACTCTAAATGCCGTCGTGATAAAATGAATGAGAGCAATCACTTCAAATGGAAAGTTTTCAAATATGCATGTAGGTGCTGAGTGCTATGGCTATTCAAAACAAAGGCAGGCATTTCAAAAGGCAACTTTCTGTTTCTCAAAATGTTGCTTTGGGTTCATAGCAGTGCTCTCAGTCGTGTGTGTGTTTGTCTGTGTGTGTTTGTGTGTGTGTGTGTGTGCGTGTGTGTGTGTGTGTGTGTGTGTGTGTGTGTGTGTCTGTGTGTGTTTGTGTGTGTGTGTATATGTGTGTGTGTGTGTGTGCGTGTGTGTGTGTGTGTGTGTGTGTGTGTGTTAGACTCTGCAGCAAATGCCGCTGAATAATGAGAGAATACAGCTGGTCTACTTTCAACTGAGCAACAAACCCGAGACAGCAGGACTCTGGGGAGTAAGCCTATATTGATATAACACAGTTTTGAAATTAAAAGTTCTGGGGGAGGATCCAAAGATGGGGCAAAACTTTAACACCGCCAGCCAACTTACAAACTTTTGTTTTTCGGGAGTGAGGCATTTCAATATGAGATGAAATGAAGAGTTTTTACCTGAGGTTTGTCTTTTCTTAGTCCGACCACTTTGGTGCAGACCAAAATATGACATTATGACAATATGACAAATAAAAACTATTGGATGGATTGCGATGACATTTTGTACAGACATTCAGGGTGCCCAGAGGATAAATTGGAATGACCTTGGTGATTCCCTGACGTTTGCTGTAGCCCCACCAGGAGGCTGACATCTTGGGCTTTTATGAATGAATATTTGTAGTGATGTGCCGACTTTTGCTCTAGCGCCACCATCAGGTCAAAATTTTAATTTGTCCAATGCTTTGATTTGGGACCAAGTAGCTGCAAAACTAATGACATTCCCATCAACCTCAGCTGTACTCGGTGTTTAGTGCTAATTAAAAATGTTAGCACACTGACACGTTATATAAGATGATGAATTGGTTAACATTATACCTTCTTAAAACCAGCATGTTAGCATTTTAATGGTGAGCATGTTAGCAGGCTGACATTAGCATTTAGCTCAAGGCAATGCCGTGCTTAAGTACAGCCTCAAAAAAGCTGCTAGCATAGCCATGGACTCTTAGTCTTATTTGAAGGAAGTTTCCTCATTTGCAGATGCACGGTAACTGAGGTGAAAAACTTGATTATTCGTATCACACTTTGTGCCCCGTCCTTGTCGTCTCACATCAAGGATGTGTGACCCTCTCAGGCCTCAGACTCCGCTGTAAGGTAATTGCTGTTAAAGGTGGGTTGCATCTCTTCCAGCAGAAGGTCCATAATGACAAAAAGGTGGACCTTGCAGATGTCACCCAACACCAAAGTCACTGCTGGCACCATTTCCATTTTACAATCTCCCTGCAAAACTCATTTTTGCCTCCTTCCAGCCATGTGTCGCTGGTCTGGTGCGCAAGCCATTTTTCACTTCATGCAGCTTGTAAAGCAGCCATATGGAAGGAAGGACCTGGCTGCACCCACCACTGTGGTCCTAATACTTCACTGTCTCAAGGTCATACGGTATTTATTATTTCCTCTGAGTTATCTGAAGGACGTTTTATTAAACTTTTAACAATATATATATATATATATATATATATATACATACATATACATATATATACAAATCCATTTCCACTTATTCTCTTTTCTCATAAAACAGCATTAATCACAACATATTGTTAATGCCACTCCTGTTCTGGATGAATTTGGCAGACTGTCCATTCCTTCATTAGACTTTGACACCAAATAAACAGCAATTTACTCATGCTGAATGCCTTTGGATTTCAAAAAGACGGATCATGAAAAAACACTTAATATTTTCTTTTTAGATCATCTCGTCAGCGTATAAAGCATTCTGTCAACCACAAACACAAAGGCATGTTACACATAACAACATCATTCACTTGAGACCAATGAGGAGTAGGCCTATAAATTCCTGCACATTTGCAGTGCAACAACTGAATAAAAGTGCAAATCTGAAAAGCATCAAACTACAGCAACCAGAAGAGCTGAGCACTCTCTCAGTGAGATATCACTTCAGTCTGTATCAGGAGAGATTGTCTCTGCAAACCTAAAACCTATTTCCTTTCCTTGCTCTGCTTGCATGCTATCTGTCTGGTTGACTTGTTTTTTATTTCCCCTTTGGTAAAGTCAGTGATAACGAGGCACAGACTGAAAGGCAGCTTGGTCCAATTTACAAAAAAATGATACCGCTATCTCAACACAGCAGGAGCAAAGTCTAGTTTCGCCTCAGAAAACTTTTATGATTCGTGTAAGAAACTGGTGAATGTGGATGTGCTAAAGAGAACCTGTGAAAAGTGATCCATGTTTCATCAAATCATTTTCATACTGTGCTAGTGAGCAGCATTAGGCAGAAGCTATTATATTCTCCACCATGCCATTCTTTTCTATCCCTGCAGGGCAACATCCAAAAAGAAAAAAAAATTGCTAACATTCAACATACAAAGACTGCTGTGTGACAAAATGAGCACCACAAGCGATACTAATCACATCACACATTCACATGAGAATAGGGACGCTCCGAGCTCCACCAGCCTATATCTCCTTGTTTTTACTCTGACCAAACAATGCTTAAAGTGTTTGAGAAATGGAGAGGTATTGAATGAACCAATGGCAGGCAATGCGATGTTGTGGATAGGCCTCTGTGGAGACAAATGCACTGCAGCTTGAGAAAACACAAGCAAAGGAAGAAAACATTATATTTGACAGCAGAGAAAGAAAAACCCCACTGCAAATCCAGAAAACACAACCAAATGCAGATCTGATTGCATTATCAGATTTGAATCAGTACGCTAGTAATCAGCTCAAGGCTAACGCTAGATCAACAGGAAGTAACCTGAATCATGCAATCAGAATGTAAAAAAAAAACTTATTTGCCAACATCACTTTTTAGTGTCCCCTGGAAATGTCATGCGTGTTCTTTATGACTTGCAGATTTTCTGTATTTGGTTGTTTTCTGTTTTTGCAGCATTTCTTTTCTAAATGCTGTGCATGTGCTGTCAAATTGGTGTTGATTCTCCATTCGCTTGTCTTTGTCTATTTGTACGTGTTTCCTTAAGTTGCATTGTGTTGAGCTTTCAAGGCTACTGTACTACAAACCAGTCAGAATTGATCCACATATTGGTTTAGCTCTTTCGGATGATTTTGTTTGACATTTTAAAAGACTATAGTATAAAGGTGACCAGGGCATGCAGTTCAGTGCAGTAGGCCTACTGTAAAGTGAAAATGATTTTAAAAGCATAAAAGTCTTGAGGCATAACTTAGCTTGCAGGGGAAGAAACTGGCCAAAACACGTTCGGCTATGAGACGCAAAAACTGTGGACTTACGTGTGAAACGTGCATTTATCGTGCATTCACTGTTTCCCCTGCGTGTTGACATCACTCCACTACGGCCCCGCCTCCGCACTCCAGTGATGCTGATCCCCCCCCCCCCACTTGCATCAGCACCATTTCTGGTATCGAGAGAGAGAGAGAGGGAGAGAGAGAGAGAGAGAGAGAGAGAGAGAGAGAGAGGGAGAGAGAGAGAGAGACTACCCACAGCAGAGCGTAGAGGCGTCAGACGGCCGCCAGAGCATCCCGGTTACGCTGTTCAGAGGCCCCATCGACGGTTTGCCGCGCCAGAACCAGCTGAAGGAGAAGTCACCATAGCCGGGCACACGGCCACGTTAGCAGTCAGTAATGGAGAGCCTGCTGGATAATCCAATGAAAGCCGTTCTTTACCTGAAGGAGCTCACCACTATCGTCCAGAACCAGCAAAGCCTGATCCAGACGCAGCGCCAGCGCATCGACGAACTCGAGCGAAAGGTGGAGGACCTGATAGGAGAGAACCGACACTTGCGGGACCCCCATCACTACGTCCAGCTGCCCGCTCAACATCACCACCACCACCACCCGACTCACCGCAGCGCGAGTCCCCAGGCGCCGGCCAACCTCCATCAGCACCCGGGGAGCAACAAAGCTCCGGCTCACCTCGGCCAGCAGGCGCAGCAGCAGCAGCAGCAGCAGCAGCCGCCGCCGCAGCAGCAGCAGCAGCAGCAGCAGCAGCAGCAGCAGCAGCAGCAGCAGCAGCAGCCGATTCCCGGTCTATCGGCCCAGCCTCAGCAGCATCCGACCCCTCCTCCTCCGTCGTCCCACCACCCACAGCAGCTGCAGCTCGTACCCACCTCGCCGCAGTCACCCAAAGCGAGCCAAGCCAGCCCGGAGTCCGCCGAGGAGGACAAGAGGAGTCCCTGCTGCAAGTCCCTGGTTCCGCAGACTCCCACCGCTCTCTGCCGCTCAGTTGGACTGGCTAGGAAAGCGGAGTAAGTAGCTTTCATGCTGTGTGTAGCCTACTGCAAAAAAAACAATCTCCATCTTAACGAGATATTTAGCCTACTGTTAATTATGAGGACTCTTCGAATTACATGTTCCTGATAAAACAAAGATATTCCTTAATAGATGCAAATTATTAGCTTTACTTTGCTGGGTATTTATCCCCATAGCAGTACACTGCACACTCAAAAAGTGACATTATTTCACCCCACTGTTTGGCTATATCTCCTGTCTCATAAAACACACATTAAAGACTCAATATTACTGTCAGGGTAAGATGGATATTTTTTGCAGTGCAGATTTTCTTGTCTAAATATAGCACATGTGTTTGTCCTGAAAACACCACACACCCTCAAGGGCCATCAGATATAATGCCACAACCTGTTATCACCCCCGTGAAGGTGTCAGCTGAAATTTTGGAAACACTTTCAACGGAAGCAATACAATAAAGAATTTATAAAGTAGCGTACACAAAGGTCCTGTAAAAGCGTATAACAGACACTGAATGAAGCCTGTGCTGGATTTGCCTTTGATTAACTTCACATCCCCTGACAAGCTGAGGCTTAATTTCCTGACAGGTAATTCAAGCTCCTCCTGTATTGTTACATTATTCACTCAGTTGTTGTTACACTTGTGTGCAGCTTTGGCTTTATGCCTAGTGTCATTGTCTAGCTGGGAAACAAATCTTCCCCAAAGTTGCAGGTTTCTTGCAGACTGAATCAGGTTTTTCACTAGGATCTCCTTGTAGTTTGCTGCATTCATTTACCATCAGAGGCCTTCTGCAGAGAAGCATCCACACAGCGTTTTTGATCAGTGTCAAAAAAACACATGCAATCCCCTCTGATTCATGTTCATTGATTGAATTCATTTCAATGCTGTAAAACAATAAAGCATGCAATCGCGCACACGCGCGCGCACACGCATACACACACACACACACACACATGCACAGAGTAACACATGCCGCACCGCGCAGAGTCCCATCTGTTCCACTCGGCTGCATTTGCATTGTTTCTGTTAATCCAGATTGATTCATCGTACCATTAAGACATAATTCCTAAAGAGAGTGGGTCAGGAGTAGTATACATTAGCATGGACATCAAAAGTAAAACACAACTGCTTTCACATGGATTCACCCAGAGATGGACAAACACACTATCACACAAGATATGAGTTGCACAAATATCGGAGGGCGATTCAGTAAGTAGGTTCATTCGTGGTTCACCAACCATGCACCCTGACAGTTCTGCAGAATAATGAACAATGAGAGAGAGATGAAAAATGAGAGAGCGAGAGAGCGTACTGTACACTATCTTATTTCCGTAATGTAAAAGCAGTGACACATGAAAAGCAAGAGATGTGAAGCAGCATTGTAATTTCCGTTTAGAGCATTGATCCTGGTCAGACAAGATGGTGTATCGCTGTGCTGTCAATGCCGCAGGAGGAGTAATACATTTCTATTAGCGGGAGGATGACAGGGACATGTCACAAACTTACTAATAAGGGTTGTGTGTAGATTTGTTTGTATATTTATTCACATTATTCCCCTTCCTAGTTACTCATCTTCCCTTAGATTTTGGGGGGGAATAATTTATGGGTACACAGCTTGTCACACCTTAAAGGAAAAGTTTGACTTTTTTGGAAATAGCTTTATTTGCTTTCTTGACCAGATTTAGATGAGAAGATCGACATCACTCTGATGTGTTTCAGTGCATAAAAAGTTGTTGGCAGCCAGCTAACTTAGCTTAGTCCTTACAAAAACCAAGAAATTTGTTTTTCATACGGTTTAAACAGAAGAAACAGGTATATTATTCCAGGTATATTTCCAACTTAACCACCATTTCCCCAGCTCATCTGTGTTTTTGCTTGATTGAAAGTAAGCAGAAAACCCATTTGCAAAGCTTTAAATGAAAACCGAATTGCTCGCTCGCTCACATCATGCATTCCTCATCTCTTCCAGTGGCGTAATTTGAAGAATGCAAATCAAGGCTGCCTTCAGCTTTGAACAGTGAATGTGGATGAATAACTGCTTCCATCCCGAGCAGACTTCTGCTCTGGTGTGAGCTCAAACTTCTGCGACGGAGAGTCTGAAAGATTCTTAAGGCGCTTGTGTGATCTGAGGGAAGCCTTCAGCAACCCTGTCTACTATTCTCTATTCCTCCTCTCTGTCAACTGCACCTCCCACTCTCTCAGCCTCCATTGTTCGTGGTGTCTCCCACTCAAATGATACCGTTTTCCACCTACATCATTACTCTTTCTCCCTCCTTGACTGTCCTTGTCTCTTCTATCCTTCATCTAGCCACACCGTGTCATTTTTAAACGTCTTCTTCTCCATCATCCCATTCCCACCTCTTTACTTTATTTCCTGCAATCAGCATATTATGCTACAGTAGCCAGCTCTGCAGTCTTGGATCAGTTTTCCATCCTCTAACCATCAGGCTCTCCACGTCTTCAAGCGTTCACTCCACCCTTTTCTTTGGTTCTCTGTTTACGCTTTGGGGGTTGCCAAGTGTGTGTGTGTGTGTGTTAAAATACGAGTGTAAAGGTTGTGAGTCAAGAAGAGTGACAATCAGCGTTGGCGAGGTGGTGTGTTTCTGAGCAAACAGGCGCATGCGTGTCTCATAGGCAGCAATCCCGTTGCCTAAGGTAGAAATCCCAGGGTTCTCATTTAGCTCCAGGTGCTTTTCTGTTGCTTCCCTGCCTCCCACACTCTCACAGATATTTTAAGCTCTTGCTCTTACACACAAAACACTCACTAATGCACACAAATCCTAGCATGCCACATGCCACCTGGCAGCACGCATGTTTTTCCGCATTGGCCGCGACTCCCTCTGCGCCCGCCATGCCCTTGTTTTCATCCTCCTGGCCTCTTACCAGCTGGATCGCAGAATGTATGCCATCTCATATGCTGTGATGTACAGATAGCAAGTAAGAGATTGGGAGCTCAGCACACATCCACATACACCGTAGCACACATTAGAGAGTGACCCTGCTGAGTGTCTGCTGGATGCTGCAGTGTCTCCTTGTTCTGATGTTCATAGATCAAAGAGCCTGCTGCTTTGCCAGCACAGGCTCCACCAGCTATGCTAACCCCGTAGAGCCACTCTCTCCAGGTACTATGTTCTTATCTTTTATCTCAGTGTATCATGGGTCATTTCTCTAAATATTAGACTTACTTTGTGGGAGCCACATGCATCCAAAACAAGGTTAAACCATAGAGTCACCCTAACCTGTGTAAAACAAAGGTTAGGCTTTCAAAAGCTTACACAGTTGTATGGCTAGCTGGACAACACTGTCCTCACCATACCATCGGCACCGACATCGAGAGTATCAACAATTTGTTTCTGCAAACAGTCTCTTGCAAAGTGTCTGGCTGTGACACCACACACACACACACACACACACACACACACACACACACACACACACACACACACACACACACACACACACACACACACACACACACACACACACACACACATTTTGCATCTCATTTTATCAACAGTCAACTTTGGTTTCTTTAATGATGATAGCAATCATTCACTAACCTTAACCAACTAGTTCTTCTTTGGAACCATGGAACTGATTATTCTTTATCATTAACCAATAAGTTGTCTAAAATAAACATTAAAACCATGTTAATAGATTTAGTTTGGCTAGTTGGGGCTGTGGGACAAGCCGTAAAATGCAACACAGAGATATCAACATCTTATAAAATGCTTATGGTAAATATGTTAGCAAATTTGTTGCCTACTTTTTGCAACATTCATTTGGAGTCACGCTTGTGGCCACCAGATGGGTGTGTCCGATCTTCCTTCTTTTTCTTGAGCTCTGATTTAGTCTCCACAAACTCCTGAAGGAAGTATCTGGCTTTGTAGATGCTAAATGCTCCACTATATTCACCTGCTTGTTGCTAGGGTAGGGTGGATTTATGAGAAGCATTTAGCTGGAAACAGCTGCCGGCTGCTGGAAACGAGGTTAATGAGAGCCATGAGAGTGAACCAAAACAGTAAAACTGCGGACCTGAGCAAAACAATGAGACAATATAGAGACCTTTAGGAACAACAATGTTCTGTCTCTGGAGCCTGAAAGAGAAGTAGAACCTCTCTGCGTGTTTGTCTCTCAAAGACAGGGCTTCCGAGAGAGAAATATATGGGTGGATGATGGATTTAATGGACCCATTCTCTCTCTCTCTCACTGTCCTCCTTTCTGTATTTCCCCTCCTGCCACCATTACTCGAGAGCTGAAACCTCCACTCCTGCAAACCTCTGCTCTTTACTTCGCTTTCCCCTCCCCTCAGTCTGAATGGGAATCACGTCTGCTCGGTTATGACAGGGCGGCTTGGCTCGGCTGCTGCTGGAATCCAAATCATGAATATCACATTTGGTGCGTAGTGCTTTTAAATTGCTTCATTTCTCAGTGGATATAGCTGCTGGGTGATTCCTGACTCCCCAGTAGAATATTAGTTGTTTTCATGCACAAGTTGAGCAAGGCGAAACACAGTCCCAGTTGTCGGTAATCCAACCGTGTATGTGTTCATGGTGTGTGTGCGTGTGTGTGTGTGTTTGTGTGTGTGTGTGTGTGTGTGTGAAAGATTGTGTGTTGTGTTCGGGTGTTAAAAGGACAAGAGCACAGCTGTTGTAAAGGGATATATGGGATGATTTTCTGTCATTTTCATTTGTGTAGTGGGTGTATGGCTTACTGGACAATTCTGTTGCTTCGAGGTGTTTGTTTGATCCAAATTCAAAAACATATCACCATTGGTAAATTAGATTATACTGTGCCAAGTATAAATATATCATTTTGCTCTGCTGAATATCTTTGCAAATAGTGTAAATTTTACAATAACCCAAATGTGGAAACCCATGCAAACACAATATATTTTGAAGTCTCAATGTAAAAATAATATAGAAAAGTGGATTTCTGTGGATTTATTTAATAATTATGTGTGTCCATTCTAGCCAGCAGCTTTTGATTGGTAGTATATTTTGGCTGCCTTGCTGCACCTTTCAAATATATTCTTCAAAACTAGAGGGGAAGATGATTATGGAGAAATAGCTACATAGTGTGCATAGAAAAACAGAATGACAGACAGGCTAAATAATTAGGCAGATTAAAAAAAATCAGGCTAGGACAAAATACACTGGGAAGCCCCACAGAGCTGAAGAGTCCAACTGTTGTCCCACTTTCCTCATAACTTGGCAAAAAAAAAATGCAGAAAACTATTTCTTTCCGGTGTCAGTCAAAATAAAAAAGTTTGGCTCAACCATGATTAAAAAACAACAACATTGCTCCCAACTGGCAGTCCTCTGTCATTTGGACAGCATGCCGAGACACGGAGAGACAGACATGCCATCCTCGTCCTTGACACTTCCGATGACACCATCTTTTATATGTAAATACTGTACACCCACATAATGGCTCTGCATAGAAATGTGTTTTTGCTGTTAGTGATGTTACACTAGCTGCATAGTGAGTCACCTTTTCATGTTTGTAGGTAAATTATTCACACATCTTATTGATTTGTCTTTTCATGCAAATGAACAGTGGGCGTAATGAGCAATCAGCAGAGTGTGTGTGTGTGTCATAGGTATGCAATCTACATATTTTTTTTGTGTGGTAGCAAATGGAAATGATCAGGGTTGTCATCTGCCGTCACTCAATCTGATAGCATAATGTAAGCAGACAATTTGATGTCCTTCATATTGAGCCCCTTCAACTCTGCACAAACTTAGTTTAATTATAATATTTACCCTAAAAAATATGAAAGTTTTACTATGTTTTAAAGATGACATACTTACCTGTTGACATACTTACTTACATGTTACCAAAACCGATCTCTTATGCTTTACATAAATGGGAAGCCTTGGTGAAAAGATGTTGTTGTTAAAAGAACCAACAGCTGCTGACCAACAATAGTTTAATAACTGCACAGTTTTTTTTCCATTGTGGTAATAAGAAAAAAAGCATGCAAATGTGGTAAGTGTAGCACTTGATAATACGCCCCTCATTTCACACTAATTGCTCTGCAAAGCATTACGACCTGTTTAATCTTTCATCACATACTTTGCTATTAGCTGGCAGTTAGCAGCTGCTAACCTACTGTATGTGGTGTTGCAATGAAACAGATGTGTTGACCATACAGTTACTCACAGATGTCTTGGAAATTATGCACGTGTTACTCCAGTGTTTGTCCTTCTAAGATGGTGGGATTCCTCATGGGCACGTAATGCTGTGCCCCGACTCTCACTGGTCAGAGCTAATCACCTCTGCTGCTCAGGGAAAAGCGATCTTTGAAAGAAGGAACAGTGTGCAGTTATGGAAAAATGTCCACCCATCTGTCGCAGAGATTTTACCCCCTGAGAGCTTAGCCCTGAAAATCCCTCAACAGACAATCCTAATTGTTTTTGCATCATGTGCACCAGTGTGCATCTGTGTGTCCGATGAGGGTTAGGCGAGCGGTTGAAAATATGGGCTCATGTTGGGGCATTGTTGTGATTTGTGTTACTCATTTTGTAATTTAAATTTCTAGTATTTTCTATAAATTAAACTACATGCCTGTATTTGTGGCCTATTGAGCAGGATATGATACTTGATATACTCAATAACATTAAAATACAATAATGACATTCAAAAGTATGCAGTACATATTGATAATATGATAGCTATGTAGTCGGCCAATTATGGTAACAATGACAAACGTAAGCAATGTTAGGTGTGTTATAAACTATCATTTTACCCAGTACAATGGGGTTAGTTTGTCAGCCTTTGCTCTCTATCCAACATGATCTCCATGTCTGCTGTTGCATTGTATACTGAAACAAACACACACAGCCATGCACAGGCACACACTTGCCTAGGGAAATGTCAGGTATGGTTAACTTTACGACCCAGAGTAATGTTCAAAGCCATCCACCTAAGGCTGCGAGGCATTGCAGAGCTGATCGGAACAGGCATGGCATGTCCAATCGGCTTTCCTGGTCTTCTCAACACATCACACAAGCCTCAACCAAGCTCCTAACCATGATTTATGGTACCATGCAAGAGAGAAAAAACAGGGGATACATCCGCTGCTAACCACTACTAATTTCCCTGCATACTTGATCAATCAATTTGCATTCTTCACACCTGTGGACACACATTCCTTCACAAATGCCACTTTTAAACTGTATATACTTGTGTGTGCTTACTTTGTACAGAGACGGGTTCGTTACCTCACATTAAATGCTTGGCTGAATGCAGATTTTAATCTTTTCCTGGAGGCCACAGATAGAAATGACTAACCTGTGCGTGTGCCTCGGTGTGTTCCCCGTGACATTTCATTAAAAAGCATTTGGGTTTGCAGATTTGGGTTTAGTAGATTGTCTTCACATTCAAAAGGCCATAAAAGCTTCTTGCCCTTCCCCTCCACTCCGGTTATATCATCAACATCCGTCTGTCAACCTCTTGATGCCAAGATTACATCATCAGGTACGCAGTGTCAGTAGGAGGAGCTGATGACTCTACCAGTGATGTCATCGCAGGTTTCAACTTAGAGCACATCCTAAAAGAAGCAAATGAGATGAGCAGGACATAAAGCGTGAATGAGTCATAGGCTACGTGTGGGAACTGGAGTAAAGAAGTTATTATACGTGGATGATGTGGTGAAAAATGTGCTTTCTTTTCTTTTTTGTCATGCCTCCCCCATCATCTGCCTACATGCCTTCTCTTCCTCGTTCTTTTACTTCCTTTCTTGTGCAGAAAAACAAGACCATCATTCACACTTCGGTTCCATGCCTCCCTTAATGTATGAATGAAACTAATTTACTTCAGCACAAAATGAATGGCTACTGTTGCTGATCTGGTTGATGGGATTTTCCTAATCAGCCCAAGCCCTGGCTGATATATGACAACCATGTCAGTTTGATAGCTGTCAAGCATCAGCGTGAAGCATGGGAAATATCTGTGAAATCTGACCCACTGCCAAGTCTTCAGCAGATGGCCCTGGAGCAACACAGTGTAGTGTTGATGCTCGATATGAGCTGCTAAAACTGCTCAATAGTGGAAGCACCAGCTGGAGAGAAAACAGTAGGAAAAACTGCTGCTTTCATGGGAAAATTAGTGACAGCTTATTTTTCTGCTACAAGTTGACATTTATCCTCGAGTGAAGTTTAATGTTATGCGGCAAACATTTTCACCACCATATTTCCACTTACTCACATTATAACATCATTTAGTTGCTAGCTTGGTTACACTGAGTAATCCTAGCTAGCTAACGTTAATGTTTGCAAGCTAACGCTGCATTTATTTGATGGCTAAATGAGCTACTGCCCCATTACCTAGCGCAGACTAGAAACCCAGAGCTGTGTCACAATGATGCATGCAAATTGGATAAAGAACAGCGCATTTCATTCGGACCAACAAAGTCGAAATAAATCTAGCTCAGTTGCAGTTTTGAACAATCTGTGTATCATTCGTTCATTCATTTTTCAATATAAAACCAAACATCTAAAAATGACTTGCAAATGAAAAATGGAAAAAAAACGGATATTGAGCGTTTCATCCAATTTTGATATTTTCAACTGATGCAAATTGCGTGACCCGGAAGTGATCTCTACTACGACGGGAAATAAAACAAAATGATACACGGATTTTGAACCCCCTCAGCCGACTAACATGGCTAAAATCTCCTTCGAGCTACATGTTGGCTAAAAGTATGTTTGCATCTCACATGATAACTAGCTGGCAATATTAACTAAAATTAAGGCTATTATTTAGTTTGCTACACCAAATAACCCCGCTGCATATTAGTTACATCTGAAATCAGTATGAAAATAATTTTAGTTGGAGTAGCTAGGAAACGATGTTTGCAAGCATACTCTTCATTTCTTCTTTTTTTTTGGTGAAAAAAAAAAACTCGCTTTCCCTGGCTGTTTTTCTGTAATGTCTGCCAACACTAAAAACCCAGATATCTGTCACATTATTACATTATTTGGTCAAAGAACAGCAATTCTTTTGATTTTTACCACAAACTTGTCCAGTAAATATAAATCCAGCTCAGTGTCAGTCTTAAACCCCTTTAGCTGATGGAGCTCTCTCCGACAAGTGAGCACCAGGAAGTGGTTCACCACCCCCACCCCCACCCCCCGGGCTCAGCTCTCTCCCTCTCTGCTTGTTTTGCCTCCTCCGTCAAAGGCTTCTCTTTTAAGTTTCATTGAAGGGGGACCAACAGTTGGGAGTTGAGTTGAAGAAGAGTGTAAAATGTTGAAAGCCTAGAAAGATTTCTTTCTTCTTTGATTTTTAGGGGGTGCCATCAAAACTTGACATTTATCGTTGATATTAGATAGCGTATAATCTTTCTTCTACAGAACTCATGTAGCTGATGAAATATCCAAAACTTATGAAGCACTGATGATATCATGAAAAACATTCACATACAATCTTCAAATGTCTCCGATGCTCCTTACAAACATTATCACCCATCACGCTTCCTTGTCTTCTTCAGACAGACATGATGCAGCATAAATGCAGAGCTTGATGATGAAATGATTTCATATTTACTGTCAAGTGTAGCAGTGGAATCAAGGGGGACAATGAGACAGAGAAAGCTCAAATGTTGCAGCTTTCCTGACATTGGCACCGGCAGGAGTTCTTTTAAGGGATTGAATACAAGGACAGCGTTTTTCTTTTCTTCCTCTTTTGTTAGCTTTCTCTTGGGAAAACTGGTCTTGCTCTCTTGTCCATCTCCAGCTCTCTCAGTTTCGCTCGCAAAAGGCGAGCAAAGCCGCTTGGGACGGCCCAAGAGTCCGTGCTGACGTAAACCTTTCAGCAAAGCTTTTTTTAAATTCCCTGTGCGTGTGTGTACAGGAATTGATATGGTAGGCTTTCAGGAACGAATTTTAAGGAGTGTGTGTTTGTGTGTGTTGGTAGATTGGAGCAGTGCTCATCAGAGATGTCCGCTTTAGTTCAAGGATATTT
Source organism: Gymnocephalus cernua (assembly GCA_023631565.1). NCBI lineage: Eukaryota > Metazoa > Chordata > Actinopteri > Perciformes > Percidae > Gymnocephalus > Gymnocephalus cernua. The sequence goes on along the minus strand of CM042447.1, from coordinate 10,456,560 downwards.
GTCAGCTAATAATCCACCGCACAATCATGTTTAATACATCATTTTAACCTCACAAAGATATATGCACACCACCATGAAACACTGTGTGTGTGTTTGTGTGTGTGTGTGTGTGTGTGTGTGTGTTGAATTTATTTCTCTCAGAAAGCCTTACACACTCTTAGCCTGTAAAACATAGTGATAAACTGGCACTTACAGCAACTGCCAATTTGCCAAATGGAAGTAAAGTATTTACAAAAACATTTTGAGTGTCTTTTTTGATCAAAGTGCTCCAGTAATACTGCCATGAGACCAGTTGAATTGTGGAAGGCATAAAATATATAAGCCGACCTAAAATAATCTCAAGGATTGTGATGATCTCGGTGCTGACGTAGAGTACCTTGTTCTCTTTTTTACCTTTTGCTATGTGTGAAATAAGTGTGCACTGGCAGAGTTGCTCGGTTTTAAACCCACTTTCAATAGAAGGATTTTGTTAAACCCACCTTATATTACTGTATATTGTATTTAAATGTATTTCTTTCGCTTACTAAACTCTTGATTTGACTTTGACCTTGACTCGAAAAACTCAAAAATGTTGCATCAAAACAAACATGGAAAAGTAAATAATGGCAACAAAGAAGCAATTTGTATTTACCATGTTTGGCCTTCAGGGGTAGACTCTTACACTGCATATTGTGTTATTTCAATAAGAGAACATTTTCACAGCTAATTGTTTTCCTGACTTCCAAGGAAATGGTCTGTGAAAACTAGTCCGTCATTTATTGCGAGATTTGATCCCCCTCTCTTGCATCACTTCAGTGTGCGCAGATCTTTTTCCGCCTTTAGCCGAGTTGAATCAGCCGGAGAGCTATTGACACAGTAAAGCTGAATTCAACACAAGGAGGAGCACATCGACAAACACATTAGACACGAGAAGTTAAAACAAAATACAATGAAACCATGATGTGGAGATTACACTCTCTCTCAAACAGACCCAGTGTGTGGAAGAGCTTATAAAAGTTTAAAGATTTTTTATAGGTGGTATTAGCGAGCTTAGGCCACGAGGGGAACTGAGTCAGTGGTGTGGAAGATCAGAAAGCAGGTCATGCGAGTTCAGTTTAATCTTCAGTGCCCGCATTGATCAAACAGTTCGAGGGAGGTGTGGGTGTGTGTGTATGTGTGTGTGTGTGTGTGTGTGTGTGTGTGTGTGTGTGTGTGTGTGTGTGTGTGTGTGTGTGTGTGTGTGTGTGTGTGTGTGTGTGTGTTGAAAATGGAAAATGGATGCTTTGTAGTCTTGCAAATATTCTGGAGGAGAATTCATGTTGATGTAGAAGACATTTTTGCGTATCCTGAACATGGGAATAGGTGGATTGTCGTCACATACAGAGGTTAACTATGAAACCATATAGCTCCTAGTCTTCTCACATCAGTACAACTCGAACATGGACAGATTTATGATACTTGAATTTTATGCAGTTTGCTATCTCAGTAGCTCAGCTGTGCCTCTAAAAAGGTCACCAAACTTGTTATAAAACGCTTGCAAGCAGTTTTTGAGTGGAAAGATAGAGGTGATAGTAAAAGTGAGCAGAGAGATGGTAAAAATAATGAAGGGAGACATCAGAAAGAGATGGATGGTTAAGATGAATCAAATGGAAGGTGCTTTAAAAGATCAAAAGAGTTCATGCTCTTTCCATCCCATAATACTTCCCTGTGAGCTGCTTCTCTCCAATAGGTGAAAGCGATGATTCAGATGTGACCATACTGTTTTTATTGACACAGTCAAGTGGGATGCACACATTTGAAACCGCAGCAGCATAACTAGCGTTAGGGTCATCTCACATGAGGATTTAACAGTGGTAAAGTACAGTTGGCAACATTTTGGTGCTTTTTCTAAATAATAAAGAGTTCAGAAAAGACTAGCAGAAACAACACATTGGTCATGATGTTTTAAAAGCTGGAGGGTAAACAATAAATGTTTTATCACTGAAGTAGAATGATACTGGCCATTTTCTCAAGTCAGTAGAACTACTAGAAATATTAATATTGATCAAAATACTCATTATTTTTGGAAATATGCTAATTTGCTCATTTTCTGCTGAGAGTTAGATGAGAAGATCAATATCACTCTTATATCTGTACACTAAATATGAAGCTACCCGGAGCAGCCCGTTAGCCTAGCTTAGCATCAAAACTGGAAAAAAGGAACATTTCCTGGAGTCTTGTCATCACCATTGGGTTGCCAGGCAACTAGAACTCACTGTGCCGGCCAATAAATAGTCCTGGTCTTAACCTCTCATAGAATTACAACATGTACAGTACATTTTACACTTTTTGTATAAACAAATGTGATATAACGTGTTATTACTGAGCTTTAGAGGTGCTGTTACAGTGGCTGCGTTCTGTTACCTTCAGACAGAGCCAGCCTACTGTTGACCTCTATTTCCCAAAGACAGTATATAAACTGGACCAACATATCCCGTTGCTCTGGACGGAGACGAGTGAAGTCTATTAGAAGCACTTTTCCGGTGATAGCTGAGCGTTACTGCGCAGCTGCAAACTGAGCTTGCCGACGTAGATGTGATTTGAGCAACGTGTCTGAACGTTGTAAGTCTTCTGGTAGCTGTGCAAGAGAAATCTCCTCATTCCCAATCTCGCAGAGACGGAGAGCGTAGGTATATGTAAGGAGATAACATAGGCACAGGCTAATTATTGCTAACTAAAATGCTAGTTAACATTAGCAATTCAACTAAACAGCTAATGTAAGTCTGCCTGCGAGCTTCTCCTGTACTATACGGTAATTCCTCTACTATGCAACAGTAGGTCGCTTGGTTATGACACAATCGTTAGCCTATTTTTATAAAAACGTCTGCTACGGAGCCATAACGTGAGGTACAAGGTAATGGAGCCTTTTATACATTGTCGTGTTTCTTTAGAAATAAACGATGGTCAAATGAAATCTTTAAACACTTCAGATGTAAAGTTATTGGCTTTCAAAACGCCGCCAAAACGAATGGCAGTCAATGGGATGCTAACGGGGGGTGATAGCTTATTAGCATCAAAATGACGCCATAGGAGGCTTCACTCTACGGAGAGAAGCTTGCCCCCTTGCTATTTCCAGACTTTATGCTAAGCTAATCTGCTGGCTGTAGCTCCATATTTAGCGTACATACCTGACAATGATATCGATCTTTTCATCCAACAACTCGTGGAGCGAAGGTGAATGAGTCCAATTCCCAAAATGTTGAACTATTCTCTCTCTTACTCATGCCAGGTGGCCAACACTGTGAACGTGATTTACAGACTTTATTAGGTTTGTTTGCTGTAAATTTTCAGCAGATAAATAAAATTACAACAGTATTAATGCAACACAAATTAATCAGTATTATACATTCTTATACATACACTCTTTATCTGCGTAAGCAAGTGGCTCTGCTGTTTCCAATGCTCGCACTAATCTGTGTCCCCTCAGAGACCGCCTGTGTTCTCGACCTATTAAAAACGGCCACAGCGGTGTTAAGGAGAACACAATTAGAGGAGCCATTAACAATGGGAATTAATTTGCTGTCATACCCTCCTTGTACTGTCTGCTATTGTTGCTGTCAAATACCCCCAACCTCCCTTTTCAAGCTCGTTCTCTCTGTTTCTTTTTCAGTCTTTACAGAGCGGTACAAAAAGAAACCCTTTGGATCAACCTTTACAGTCTGGCCAGCTTAAACATTCTAACTTTAGGGATCTTGTGATAAACTATTGCACTTCACAGCAGAAAGAACATATTTAAGTGTTCTTGAGATGCAGTCAAGCCTTTGAAGGAGGTATATAAGAAGACATTAAGGTATCCTTGTTTTCTCTGTCCTTCTCCAAGGGGACAGACAGGAGAGGAAGCAGAACGAGATTAGGGCAGGGAGATCGCCTTCAGGGCAGATGATCAAAAAGGCAACAGAGAGGCGATAAGGGATAGAGTTGCTTCTGGGAATATGGGCCTTGCTTTCTCATCTTAAGTCTCACCTCTCTCCTCTCTCGTCCTTCTCCATGTCCCGCGTCCCGGGATAAGGACACGGCGTATGGAAAACGGCTGCTCTTTTTACTGGCTATATCTTCTGACAGCAAGAGTAATTGAGCAAATAGCTCCCTTGCACAACACACCGTGCCTGCATGACCTGAAATAGGGGGGATGGGGAGTTGTAGAGAGTGATGGATAATCAGTGGGAAAGGGACAGAAGGAGAGGAGAAGAGTGGGGGAGGGGGATGATATTTTAGAACGAGATGGATGAAGCCGGAAGAATGTGAAGAATGTGAGGTGGCGTCCAGGTTGAAAGAGAGGACATACTGTACTGATGGCTTTCATGGCTTTCTCACCTGAAATTTGAATTTGATTAAAATTTGATATCCTTGCTCTTTCCTCTATACATTTTTACTCTTTCACCCTCACTTGTGACTCTATCTGCAGTGCATTCCAGTAGAATAGGGTAATGTCTTTTAAAAATGCTTTGAAGCAGCCACACTTCCTATATATTTCCTACTGTCAAAATGCGAGGACATGTTTTTTCATTAAATCTGTATATCAAGTACATCTGTTTCATAGTTACTGCAACTGGAAAGTTGGCAGAAAGGATCAAACTAACCTATTTTTAAAGTTCTAAAATGCAACCTTAACATTGTGGTGAGTCGTAGGATAAACCTTTGTAAGGTATTATAAGTAGATTATTGTATGCACTAAGTAAAGTATTTTATACCTTTGCCACGAGGGAGGAAACAATTGATCAACTAATTGACTACTCTATTGATCAATTCGTCATTCGTCAAGTCATTTATCAAGCAAAAATGCCAAACATTCTCTGTTTCCAGCTCCTTGAATGTGAACATTTGCTGCTTTTCATTTTCATATATTATAGTAAACATATCTGGGATGATGGATGAATGGATTTATTATATTCTAACATTTTCAGCCCTATTGCTTCCTCTGTCTCTGTCTGTGGTGCTGACACATTCCGTCTGTGTCTCTCTCCGTGGTGCTGAACCACTCAAACTCTTGTACTCTGTCTCTTTTCTCTCTTTATATCATTTTCAGATCAACTGAACACAGCCAAACATATACCAAAAGCAAATCAATTCACAATAAATGTGGCCTTTCACTTCATTTGCATTGTTCATTCATTTTCTTTTCCAAATTCCATCTGTCAAACTATGAGAAACTGTTCGCACTCTACTTTACAAACACATTGAGTGATTGTATCTAGTTAAAGGCGACTTTTAGAGTTTTCTTGTAAATAAACAAAGTTATGTTCACATTCACTGGTTCTTATGAAAACACATTGGGCCCTAATGGAAGATCCTTTTTGCATTAAACTCAGATTCACCCAAACTCTTTTAACAGCACAAACTTTTCGTGAATCGCTTTTAGCCTGATGAAGGCCACCTGTTCATGGAAGTGATGATTGTGAGATCTGCTCATGAGCCATTTAAGGCTACCTATTACGCTGCATTTGTGGACAGGATCCATTCACTAAAACGTTACCAAGGAGTTAAAAGAAGAAGACTTTTTTACACTGCAGAGCCTCTACTCCTGCTAGTTGTCCGAAACAATTAGAAAGATTGAATAGTACAAAGTAGAGCTGGACCTGAATATTCGAATATTCATTCGGTGGGTTGGTATTCGATTTGAAAATTTGACATTTGAATATTCGTTATTTATTTATTTATTTTGTTTTGCACAACCTGGCATCCCCCTCCAAACGATTCTCATTCGCGCTTGAATATGTTCGAAATATAATACTCTCTTTTACAATTTTCTTATATAGCCTAGCCATTTTAATAGGATGGACAACCCAACCTCGTTATACTTAATAAAATATTTTTTTTATTGGACTACTACTGCAACGGCAGTATTCTCTGACTAGAGCGCAGAACAGCGCAGTTTGCATGGACAGAAGTGCATGCCTGAGCTTGTATTTTGGGTTAAGCTGCGTTGCTTTGACATTGTGGAAAATAAAATAATAGAAACAAAATGTATTATCCTTTTTACCCGTTATTATCAATCTAAATTAATCTACTGCGAAATAAGTTGAACGTCATTACTGTCACGATTCAGCGAAAAGAAGACAAAAATGCCGAAGACTTCATCTGTGTGGGAGAACTTTAAATTAAGCGAGGACAAGACAAAGGCAGTGTGTCAAATATGCAATTTGAAACTGGCCTACCACAACAGCACATCAAGCTTGAGAAATCACCTGAGTTCTGTAAGTAGAACGAGCTGCTTTTATCCGCCATTTTACACGTGATACAAATGTGCACTTAATTTTCATGGAATATAACGTTACTTGCGAATAGGCCTGTGTGTGTGTGTGTTTTATATCATTAGTGAAGTCTCTGTTCTCGGAGCATACCCTTGCTCGCATGAGGCACGCCGCTTCCTGCTCGCGCTGTTCTGTAGTTTATTAAAAGTGTATTAATTCTGAACGTGCCGTGTCTGGACTGTCTATCTATATTGCACCAAACAACACTGCACTCCCTTGTGAAGTCGTTTGATGAAAGGTTCTTAAAATAATCAAAATGCAAACGGACAGACAGACACATAGAGATTCCTGCCTTTATTAGAGATAATAATATGTTCAGCCCCCTCTCTCCAAAGCTTCGAATATTCGATGCTCATTACTACCGAAGCTTCGAAGCTCAAAAAATGTTATTCGGACCAGCCCCAGTACAAAGTACAACTATCGAGATCATGTCTCAATAAAAAAGGAAGAACAACCATCTTACGTGTCTCCTGAATTATATTTATATTCTACAATGCCACCTCAGTGTTATATTTGCTGACCAAATCTGGCAATCATCAATGGCAGTCAACATCAGAACTCTGGTTCTGATTTAGTAGATTTAGATTTAGTAGGTCTGCTGTAAATCAGGCAACAAAGCTGTCAATGGCTCAAATCCAGGCAGTCTTCTGATTGCCGGCACTGGGCCATCCTGAAAGTCTCACTATAAATAAACAGGATCTAGAATGACTCTGAAGCATATGAGGCAAAACAATGACAGGTAGTTTCACCCACTAGGTTTTGTTGAAATGTTATCAACTGTACATATTCCTTCAGTAAATGATTCAAAGGGATGAAATTGACTTGAAAAATAAGACTCAAATATGTAGGACTATAAACCAGAAGAACAATCTCAACTTTTAGTACGTTATGACATCTTTAGATCTTTTCTATTTATGCTATTCTTCTGTTTCTGCTCTTCACACAGCAACCAAACAGTGCTTCACCAGTTCTGCTGCCCCGCCCCAGAGGCCCCTGAGGTGGAGACCTCTACTGCTTGTGTCCCCAGGTAAGACGACTGCATCCTTGTAACATCTGCACAAATATATATACTGTATATATATATATATATATATATATATTTTTTTTTTTAACTTATTTATTTACTTTGAATAATTAAATTTTTATGTTCTGTAAATTTGAATTGCAGCCACCTATCATGCATCCTGTTAATAGCGGTTGCTGCAGATGCTACGTTAGGCAACACAACTACCCCAGTAGTGTTATCTAAGTTGAAGTGGTTATAAATGCTTCAGGTTTCTTACTGGGACAATCTGAATTTCTTTACCTTGATGATCACAATGAGCCAATGAGAGATGAGTCACATCAGCTTGGGTTTTGGGTCTTGTTGAGGCAGCGAAATTGTTTCCTGAGTGAATTTAAGACACGCTGGATTTAATTTGAGTGTTGGTGATTGTTAGTGTTTGTCAGAAGATAAGTCTACACAGTAGTCATATCCAAATCAGTCACATCAAGATCCCATTTCCTGGACAATGGTCAAGCCCTTGGTTGAGCTGTCTTTATGGAAATTGAATAATTGGAAAAATATTACATTGAGTTTAGCAAGCAAAGCAGGGCCATTACGCTGTTATCTTTTAATGTCAGATTGGCACATGACATTGACTTGACTTGGCTGGCAAATGCGTATTGATTGGAAATCGTAGTCCCCATGGTGACGGACATAATAAGTGACAGCAGGCTGCAGATCAACAAGCGCATACAAAATCACATTTTAAACACTTCAGAGAGCTGTGCTGTATTACATCAGCCACATGGATGGATAGACTGAAGGACGGAGACATGTAGGAGGGAAAAGAGAGCAGTTAACTCTTATTATTGGCCTTGTTTGCCAATTTAAGGAGTAGCAAACAAAGAAGCCATTATCAGATAAAATCTCAGACATTGACTCAAAACCCAAGTCTCTTACAGTAGCTGTTGTCACAAGCATCACCTTATGCCTCTATTAAATACATGAGATTCCATGTGGCAGTGGTTCAAACTGAACGGGAGTGACTTCATAAAATCAAGGCCGGAGGGGAAATTTGAAAGAAAAGAATCGATTGTGGTTCAGCAGCTTGAACTTTGCTTGGTAGAAGCCATTTGGTGCTGTTGTGTTTCGTGATTGCTTTGTGCTTAGGGACCATTAGCTAAAGGTACAAACAAAGTGCACAACAGAAGGTCTTTGCTAACTTGTAAACCCCTTTCCACTCCTCTAAACAACCTCTCCCTGCCAATCTCTGAAGCAAACCACTTCAAAGCAGGACTCTCTGGGGCCGAGACAGAAAGCAGCTTGTGGTTTTGTCTTTTTTTTTGTTTTTGTTCTTGTTGCGTCTTATCTCTTCTTGAGAGCTGTATTCTGTTGTTGATTTCTTCCGCATTGTTGTCAGTGATTTGTTGATCATTTACTCACATGGCATCACCACATCACATCACAGCGACATAACATGGCACCCACACCTCATTGCATCCATCATCATTCATGTTCACTTCATTCGGGCTTGTCTCTCCACTGTGGTCACGTTAAGTTTGAAAGAGTCATGTATGAATATTACCATGTAACAAAAGTGTAACTATGCAATGTAAAACTACCATAATGCATTGATGTGTAGGGTCTTTCCCATGCTGGAAACTGGTGAGCCTTCTTGTTGACACATGTAATGCATCTGTGTTCATGTGAAAAAAAAAGTTTTTATCATGTTGCATGCTTTGGCTTGGCAGTGATCAGAACATAGCTCCCTGTCTATCTGTGTGTGTGTGTGTGTGTGTGTGTGTGTGTGTGTGTGTGTGTGTGTGTGTGTGTGTGTGTGTGTGTGTGTGTGTGTGTGTGTTAATGTACATGTGTGTGTGCCAGTGTGTCACTACGATACACACAGTTAGATAGATTTACATACTCCTGGAAAACACACAACACTGTGCACACCCCCATATCAGCAGGGATATCCATAATAATAGACTGGCCAAAATGTCACTTCAACTTTCTGGATCCTAGGCTTTTTTGCTGTTGTTTTCATTCACATAGGTGTATATGAATGGATAGGGAAGAATGTCACTGTTCCAGGAATATAAATACCATCTTGCTGGGACATTCTGAGAACAAAAAACACATGCTAATATTAATGGATTTTGTCATTTCTTTTTATTTGTCTTAATTCTATTTGGGGAATAATCATGCTCTAAGTATCTCTACCAGGGTGGGAAATTAACTTTTTTGCCCACCAGCCGCCCAATTTTACCAGCCACTTATATTTTTTACCAGCTACTTTTTCCAGAATTCAAATTTATAAAAGAAAGTGCACTAGCATATTTTGAATTGCTTCAATGCATTATTTTTTTTTTATTAGTAGTAATACATATTTTATTAATATAGTCAAATAAAAAGTGATGTGAAAAAAAGCCTGCGAGACCATGGTAAAATTGTGTTTTGGTCAGTTTGGTCACATTCTGATCGTAACATAACATGAAGAGAAATCGTTTGAAACAAAGTTCTACACTGACTATCTTGTATGATTATCTTTGAAGCAGCAGCTTACGAGGATGTCCTGAACGCAGCACGAGTCCCGTTCCTGTAGACCAGAGGTCATCAACTACATTTTTCCAAGGGCCAGAATATTTCTAAGCAGACACTCTGAGGGTGGACTTCCAATTAAATAAAATAAAATGTATTTATACCTAATACGCCTATTCTTGTTAGATATTTTCACTTTCTAACTGAAGAAATGCTATATATTTTTACATGTATTAGTGTGCACAAACTCCTAAAAAACATGTAAACTGCATGATGAATGAACTGATAAGCAGGCCACGCATTCGTTTTGTATGTCTCATTTGCAATGAAACGATGCTGTTGCAAAATAATACAACCAGCATCATTACCAAGAATAAAATAAGATTGCATCATTCACGTGCATATTAAGTAGCCTCATGCATGTATATGTCTTATAATACATCCATAGATTTACCACTCCAGCGGAGAGGATGGTTTGTTAAGCCAGCAGTTAAGTTTACAAGAATTTGTCCAAATTTTAAGATAAACTAAGATAAACAGTTAGACTACAAACGGACAGCTCTTGTTTTTGCTTGTTTATAAAAAGAAATTCGCTATTTGCAGAGTAGAGCTGTGTTTGCGTAAAACAGCGCGGTGGCCAGAGCGGACAGAGCAGATTAAAATATCGCTTCCTACATGTTTATGCCGGTCTATACAGGTGAATGCATTGATAAGTATTGACTTTTGAAGGTTTTATTGTAGCCTAGGCCTACTTACAGTAGCGAGACTAGCGTTAGTTCACGGGGACTCATCTCACGGCTCCGTGGACGTCAACATGCGTCACTCGAGCTTCATTTCACCACGACATCAGCAGATCAACTACGCCGAGGCGAACGGTTTTTCGCTCCGGTGCTTGGGCAAGAATGGCGTGTTCGTTTTAAGTAGTAGCCTAACAAATAAAAATATGTTTTATACCCGCCACTGTGGCTGGTATACAAGGCAAAGTCACCCGCCACTTTGAAAAAGTACCCGCCATTGGCTGGGTGCTAATTTCCCACCCTGATCTCTACATTGTGGAACTGCAGTTTCCAAAATGCTTTTGGGGATGTAAACAAGAAGTAAAATGTCGCCATGGATTCAATTGTGCTGTGGCCTTCAACTTGAGCATCTTTTTACTTTCTTTTTTTCCTATATAATTGTCTACATATTTTAAAAATTTGCAGTAGCACTGGTAAAACGTATGCCAAATTAGCTATTAGCTGTTCCTGTTTGCATTGCATCCGTGGACGTACAGACAACTATCACTGGATTACTTTGATACTGAAGAAAACTTTAAAATGTCATTATTCTTAGGCAAGTTCTGGAGTTATAAGGAGCGTCTTTTTTCTATGATTTCTAAGCAAATTTATGGACATTGTTTTTGCAATGGAGATAATGATATCTTTAGAAAGTGTAAGTTACACTGAACCTAAAAATGTGTGTGTGTGTGTGTGTGTGTGTGTGTGTGTGTGTGTGTGTGTGTGTGTGTGTGTGTGTGTGTGTGTGTGTGTGTGTGTGTGTGTGTGTGTGTGTGCGTGTTTAGATTTAACTCCGTTATAACTCTGTTATAACTCCAGGATGTTTTGCAATTTTTTACGCTAACTGCTGCAATCATGCGCAAATTACTAAAACCCTGCAAGAACCAAAAAAGCTAAAAAATAAAACAATAGTGAGTGAATTAATGTTGAGCGCGATTGAGGGGATCCATTCGCCACCTAACAGGGCCTGATTAAAAAGGACAACTCATTGCCTCTTTGTGCACTGCCTCCACTTCAGGATGTAATGAAAACCTTATTTCACACTGTGAAGCTGACAGAAAAAGGGCAACCATTGATATTTTATTTGCACCGCTCTTTCTACTGAGAGGAATTCAAACCTCTGAGTCAGAGGGATCAGCTCAGAAAAGGGCACCAGCGTGAGCTTCGACAAGAACTCATTGCACTAATTTGACTTGCTCTTGGTTTATATCCGTCTGCACCTGGGGAGCTTTATCCGATCAGTTAGGGAGCGGGAAACAAGCAGGTAATAACACGGTATATGTGGGATCATTTAAATGAGAAAGTAGGAAGTTGTGAACTGAAATAAGAATTGAGGATTTCACTGTCACATATAATGAGGACCCTACGGAGGTTGGAAACTCACCCTGACAGTCTGGTCACTCTTGCCAGGCTTTAAGGAGGCATCAGAGGATTTGGGGACTATAGCAGATTTGTATTCAGGGTCACCAAGTCAGATCTATAATCATTTATGGAAGGGGCTGATTGTGCAGGATGGCCACAGCCTTTCGATTAGTAGTGTGAACCATCTTCTGCTGCAGTGTGCTAAAGTTGCACACAGGAGTTTTGTTGTTACTTTTACAGTTCCATAGGTGACCTGAGGTTTAACTTTCTGCTTTGCAGCAAAACTGAGAACAGCTGTGGTCAACACACAGGGCCCCAGAAAACTAATAAATGCATTATAAAAAAGTGTTATTAGAATATTCTAGCTTGGACAATGGCAAAGCAAAAACTGTAAATAATGACAATTTGAGTATTTACATCTATAAGATGCACATACAAATGTTCATTCACACACACTTATTCATTGACTGCCAGAGTTTCACAAACTGTGGACACTAGGACGAGGAAAACACAAGCACAAAATAGTATCTGCTTGCTCGTGATAACCTTTCCGATACACAAATTTATGTTCAGAGTTTGATGCCACTGTGTGAGGTTGACTGAAGTGTTTGGGATCACATTCATAGTGTTACAGTGAAACTGTTGCCTATGAACTCCCACTTTAGAAACATATTTTTTTTTGTGTGCAAATGGTGATAACTGTAGTGTTCTATCAAAAAAAGAGATGTGTACAGTATGTGTAAACCATAGACTGTAAAAACAATGGAGAAAGCTTCCAGGTAAGTGACCCTACTTCTCCCTTGATTTATAAACTCATTAAACATTTTCATAATAAGTTAATGGTCTCAATCGCTACTTTCAAGTCTTCTTCAATACAGCATGATGCTCATTTTGTAAATTATGGTCACATTTATCTTAAAATAGACGATAAAGAAGGGGATGCTTTAGGGGCGTGGCTACACGATCATGGTAGAGGCTTGGCAATGCTTATCCATGGCACTGTGTACATTCAAATAGCTGTGAACTGACATCTTTTCACAAAGTTAATTTGAACATTTCGGTTGCCTAAAAATGTCTTCTTCAGCGTTCTGCCAACCAAACTAGCTAGCTACCGCTAGCATTAGCTGCTGATTTAAGGGTAAGTTTGCCAATTTTCTGTGTACTGCCGTACATGCAGATACATGGTGCCAGGACCCGGTGTTCTGTGTTTACCCGGTGATAAATCTCCACTGGATGACTTGCTTCAGCAGGGCTGAAAATCTTTAGCATTTTTTTAGCGTCATTGCTACCACAAACAACACTGGTTTCCCAACTCCACCCTCCAAGATGGTGACTGCCAAATTGTCAAAGTTGAGGCTTCATAATGTCAGTCCACAAAACCAGTTGGCTATTTTTACAGTCTATAGTGTAAACACGTTTGAACACTGTGAGGTAGAGCTTCTTCCAGCAGATCAGTTAGAGTGGACCTGCATTCTCAGCTATCTTGTACAGTTAAGTAGCCAATAAATCGTTTCCTAGGGTTGGTTAGAGATGTCACTTAAAATGTACAAGGTCCCTTGTGCAATATCTGGCTCTGATCAAACACAATGCAGCAGAAATTCCCCAGACAAAGGGCACATTACTGCCATATACAGTAGACTAAATTTATAGTGATAATAACCCAAGGTGAAGCCCAGCTCGTTGCGAACTGCAGTTCTGGACGCAAAATTCAAGTCCAACCAGTGGCAACTTTAAGGCCTGGTCGCACCAGTATTTAAAATTGTTGGTGACTTCAATTTATTCCAATGGAATTAGTGGGATTAGTGCATTCGCCCATGGGGTCAAAATAAATAACCAAAAGCAAGCCGCCTTTACAGGGCTGACCGTTGAGAGGATCAAGAACCAGATTGTCCAAAATGGTGGAAGACATTGTAGCTTATTAGCTGTGTTGCACCATTCACTTTAATTCTATCTACTATTTAACTACCTGAACATTAGCAAGCTTGTTAGATTGGACAGCTTTATTTTCCCTCTTCAGCCATTATTTAATTGAACAAAATGATGTAAATGCCAAACAAAATGCTTGTAATGGTTGTAATGGCTCTGAAACAAGGTTGTAATGGCTCTGAAACACAACAAGCTTGAATTCAAAAGCACGTCACAAAGACAGCTGTAGTAGGATAAAAGTTCTCGTTTACTAAGGTGAAAAATCAGGCAAGGGTCAAAACCAGTTAATCAGTCAATACAGTCAAACCTATACAGGCAGGGTTAGCCAGAGAGTCTTTAATCCCTGTGTGAAGCAGGCAGAAACAAAGTGTGGAATGCTAGGGCGGATGCAAACTAGACAATCTGGCAAGGAGTGAGTGGAAATGGCTAGATATTTATTCTGCAGGACTAATGGGGGAAATTGAACACAGGTGAGTAAGTGGGCGGAGATTGTCAGGTGATGGAAACGGTGGGAAAGGGGTCACTGCAGGGCAGGAGGGAGTGGCTAGATCTGCTATGATATGAGAGTTAGTGGCAGGCAGGGAAAAACACAGAGCAGAAAACAGAATGACTACTATGGAAGTTGTGGCAGGGGGGAGTAAACACAACAGTAGAGACAAAATAGAGAATCTCAGCAAGTTAGTGGCTAGCTCATCAGACAGCAGTTCACCAATTATCCCTGTCAGTATAGTCCCTCAGTCACAAAGAAAATTTGCAAAGGAGTGCAGATTCATTACCAGTGACATTTACAGGTGTAAACTACTGTCGCAATTATTAATTAATTTATGATTTAATTTCCTGCAAGTTAAACAATAACTGGACAGCTCACCTTTTAGAGAATCTGCATCCCGCTGAATTTAAATTAATTGGTATATAAGTGTGTGAGCGAGTTATAAGCTAGAAAACAACTACTAGAAACAAATAAGTCCAAAAATGTAAAAGCAACCACAACAGACAATTTATAAATAGGAGCACATTGCTGGAAAAGTATCCCAGACACACAGAAAGATGTCTTGCAGAACAATGTCTTCAATCTGAACTTTTTTAGCAGAAAGACTAATACAAACACAGAAAGTCTGCTGTGTATACATGCTTCCACGGTACTTCACAAAATGAATTCAAGTAAATAGTTTAAGTAAGCAACATATCCCTTGATGGCTGAGTCATCCACATAATGCCGGAGCTGATAGGATAGTAAACACTCTTTGGTCAATGAGTTAAATATAAACTGACCAGTTAGCCTCTGGCAGGTGACATCACATATTTTTGGCATGATCCTTGAGTCTGTCGACAATTCAGCTGCCAAACTGACCGTTTTCCCTCCGCCAGCTCACCGTCTGCACAGAAAGACTGACATCTTGCACACCATCTAAAACCCCTTTCAAATCAGTCCTCCCGCTGTGATCCTGACAAATGACCTACACACAGACATACACACACACACACACCAGCAATTGGCTCACACAATCTGCCATAATGATTTAAGTTGTCAGAGAGGAAAATATAGTTGTCAAGTTTATAAGCTTCTTCTACTTTTTTTTATCAGATAATCTTAATGAACTAATGACTTGTATCACTATTTTTGGAGTAATGGATTGTAAAACCATTAATTCAAAAGTTAAAAGTAGGTTTTGTAGGTTCATTTGGATTGGTCTAATCAGAATACATTAGTGGTGATCTGAACTTTTTAACCCTGAGTATAATTAAAGTTTACAACCTTATCTTTTATGATAGGCTATAAAGAATACTAAATTAGAGGAAAGGCAATTTTACACACTGCACCTGGTAAAGCATATGACTTTATAGAAGTATAAAAAAGGACAACACATTTGGGTCATTGCCAGATTCGATTTAGGAGGCTTGTTTCATAAGTTTTATCTGCACCTCAAAAACGTCCTTGATCATAATATACATGAATAAAAAGCTGATGGCATGAGTGTTTAAGATGAAGCTGACACCTTGAGAGATCACAGTGGGGAGAATGATGGTGTTTCTGCAGGAAATTAATTCACCTCTGCTTGTATAAGAGTATACAGCTGTGTTGTCTCGCCAAGACATCTTTTTCTCTAATTAATCACTGGAATTAATAAAAAAACTCTACTAATTAGTGGAATCATGCTGTCTGCCAAATGGAAAGGTGACATGGGATGAATAAGGACACAGCTGGAAATGCTTTGTCACTATGGGAGGCAGCAACAGAGACAAATAGAGGTTCTGTCTCTGTTGGGGAGAACTACAGGAACCATGATGCATTGAGACAGATGGAGGAACTGATATACTGTAAAATGATTGATCCGTTCTGTTGGAGGACGTTCAGGGGCATGATGGGAAAGTGTGCCTGAGGCTATTTTTGGTCATTCAGGGGGACTTGCCTTTGATGAAATGTGCTGTGGCCACACACACACACACACACACACACACACACACACACACACACACACACACACACACACGTGAGTGTGTGTGCGCACGGCCGAACTTAAAGTGCAAGATCATGTCTGCTTTTGTCCTCACGCCAGCTGACACCCAGCATTAGTCTCACCTGTGCGTCCGCAAATAAAATTTCACAAGTGTGGTATTCTAAATCACAGTTCACCAAATTTCTCTCACCTCTTCACCCCATAATCTCCCTCTGCCTGTGTATCTCTGTGTTGCATGCTATCATGCTGCCTCAGCTGGAGAAAGTGACCTTGTCGGCTTGCTGTTCTGTTGTCATGGGAACAGAGGGCACAGCAGGAAGATACGGCATAACATCTTTCTGAGACTTTCTGTTAGGAGTTAGGCGTGTCTGAGTGTATGTGCACATGTATGAATTTGTTTTTGTCCTCCGTTATTGTGAAAATTGCAGCTCCATCAGTAAGCCTTATGTTTTCTTCCCCTGTTTTTCTGTTGTCATCCTCCTGGCTCAAGGGGTTTGTCTCTTAGCCAATCAGAGGAGCACTCATGTGTCATTCTCCTCAGGGGTCTGTCCATTCAGCTGTTGGTTTTTGTTCTAGCTTATTCCTCTTTAAACACATCCTCTGGGTTTTGGGTAGCCTAAATTCACCCGAAAATTGAAATCAGCACTCAGTGGCATTGTGGATGAATGAAAGGAGCTTTAAAGACTGCGAGTGCTTGGAGTAATTTCTAATTAAAGTGATGCTCTGACTAATTTATTTTCACCTTAAGGCGTGCTTTATGCAAGACACTAACCACAGTGATATCAAATTTGCTCATGATCATAGACATAATTCACAGTTTTTGATGCATTTAGACCTTGATTAGGCAGACATAAAGAACACCCCCTTCTTTATACGCTGCTCTGCCGCATTCCTGCACAGTGTCACGTCAGCCCTCTCTCCAGCAGAACAGTGGTGAGTGTCAAATGTTCAGATCTGAGAGCTTCTCCTCTTTCCGTTCTGCAGCTTATCTCAGCATTGTGAAGAAAGCGGAGGGTTTTATTGCAGAGGAGATTTAATAAAGCACAACATTTTGATGACTTTGCTGCAGCATCTTAGTGTGTCTCAGAATCAGCAGTCTTTTAAGTTTCAGCCTCAATATAAATGTCAGGGCCTGGTACGTAGATCTTCTTTGACACAGACAAACTGCAAGCTGATGGTAGTAATGTAGTATAATACAATATTTAAAGGGGCACACCACCGATTTGACTTGCTGCTACTGAGCCTGTGAAAACTGTGGCTCTGGGCTTTGTCAACCCCTTATGACGTCATTATCATCACGGTTGTCTTGGCCACAAACTTACAATAGAAAGTCTGTGTTACAAACTGGGGTTTGGTGGAATTTAAAAGATTTGGGTTTTTAGCAGGCAGGGAAGGTCTAATGAAAAATAATTGCTAACGAGTTGCATCACGGGAAATGTAGGTGTTTATGAAGCTTAAACCATATTTGGGACGAAAGTCAGGATATCTCGGCATCTGTTGCTTATAAATAAATCAGTCACTTCTGAGTCTTTAAGAAAGTGCAAATTGCTGGTGTACCACAAATATGTTTCATACTATTTGTAATTATAATAGTACAATTTGGTAGTATTGCTACTATTATGAATAGTGTTATTATAGCATTATGAATACTATATTTTAAAGTATAAGCATAATGATTCGATTTTCTGCAATGTTTATAATGCCCAATGCATGCAGTTTTTCTCATTTATCATTTATATCCAACACTGCACCATGTTAAACAATGGTTTTGGTCATTCTACTGACTCACTTGTCTCTGGAGGCACAGCTACTGCCACTGAAATGTGCTGCTGAAAGTAATGACAAAATCATAATGATTTTTGATTTTCTGCAGAGGCAGGCAGAGAAAAGAATATGGAATTCCTAATGCAAGCAGTTTTTCTAACTCTTTTTGGGGCTTTCTGATCATTTTTTATCCCTTACTGCACAATGTTAAACAATGGCTTTGGTCACAGACTCACTTGTCCCTGGAGGCAAAGTTTCTGCTATAATATCCATTGAAATATGTGGCAGGAAGGCTTGCTATGCAGTAATAACCATGCTGTGCTAGCAGAGTCACTGCAAGAAATTAAACAATAAATGCACATTTTTCCATAATATTTTTCATTTTTCAGAAAAAAAATTAGATGATCATTACGAGTTCAATTCAGATTATGGCTCACTTTGTTCTCAGCCTGAATACAGATCTTTGATCTTTTGAAACGGCTCAGATGAATGTTCTGGCTACAACCGGCTCCTGTGATTTCAGATAATAAAGATTTCGAGCACAATGTATAATACATAGGCACGTTGACCTACAGTAAGCAGCCCTCTCTTTCTCGCCATCTCACTCATTCCCTCTCACACACACACACACACACACACATGCACACACACACACACACACACACACACACACACACACACACACACACACACACACACACACACACACACACACGTACCGCTTCCCTTGTACTCATTTTGGCATCCAAGGCCAGAGGATAATAGTGTCACTGTGTGTAAGGTTTGCATGCGTGCACGCTCACCCAATGTGCCATGGAAGTATTAATGCTCACCCTTTCCCCTCCATTGTTCCTTTCTCTGGCTGTCTTTAATGGTCTGCCATCTTATTAGTCTCCATTATCTCATGGGTCCCAGAATACCCATTGCCCCCCACTGCAGGCCAGTCAATAGCTCAACTCCGTCCTGACCGTGCTGCAATAACATGCCCCCTTTGTGTGTGTAGGTGAGTGTTTGTGTATGCAAGAGAGAGTGTGAGTCAAGAAAAAAGAGCCTAATGTCCTGGGATGAGTGTGTTTGTGTTTCAGTTCTTTGTGTGTAGCTGTCCCACTGTCTAAATTGCCTGCAGCTCCGCAAATGGACAAAATAACTCTCCTCTGGACAGCAGGGGGTGCTAATGAGAAACAGAAGTCATGCCAGTCAGAGACATCTGTCTGTCCACATGCTTGCTGCACATTTTGTCCTGACCTTTCTGCTTTTGGCCGTCAGCCCAAATTTTCATCATCTGCCCTTCCATGTAGTTGCAGTAAAGAAGTCAATGACTGCAGTTTTAAAATTTGAGCCCAATGACCATCCCTTTCACCCTCATCATGTCAGCCAGTGTGAATGTGTTACAGCACGCCTTATTGTGGAGAGAAAACTAGAGCCAAATGGCCGAAAAGCAGGCATCTGGTGCCCTCAGCTGCCCTACCCATCCGCTGCAGAGGTAGTAAAGAGGGCATAGTGTGAGCTGTAAATCTCATGTGGGTTCAAATGGAGGGTAGAATTAGCAATCTGCTTCGTTTTGCAATGCACGGCGGCAGCTAACAGAAGAGGTACTAAGAGCTTAGAAAATCTGAGGCTCTGGCTGACCTTTTAAATACAAATTATGCACAACTTTATCATGTGTGAATCACTTTCCGCAGGAGTGCTGAGTGTTTTTTTGTGTGACATCCTTCTGAAAAATAATGTGTGATTTCATGCCCCTGTAAATAAAAGAGCACATGGCTTCAGTAAAGTAGCAATAGCTGCTAATGCTAATATGACATGCCTTGGGTTGACCGCTACTCTTGTTAACTTTACTTAACTTAACGGACACGTTTTTCTAAATTTCTTGATGAATTTGAGTTGATTCTGCGGTTGTGCATGACTATAGCCAAATATCTGACTCTCTGGTTTATAGCCTATGGGTTCGTTTTTACAGCCCTAATTTCCCCCTGACATTCGGATTTGCTGCTCTAATTAATTACTGCGAAGCAAAAGTACAATGTGATTGATGAAACAGCCGTTATCAATCAGAGCGTTAATTCTGAGTATGTTGATGACAGTCCAAAACAAAACATATCTGTTGTCTGGTTTGTGGGCTCTCTGCAAGTCGATGTCTGTACTCAGCCAACGATTGTTGATGAGGAAACACTCACGCATTCTCCCTTGTATGCATATCAATAACTTAAGCTTATCAACTTTATAGTTTTGACCTACAGTATTTGGACAAAGTAGCCTATCTTGTGCCAAATGTAGAAGGCACATTTTGTTATTTCAGTGTTTCAGATACATATTTAACCCTATGTATCTGAGCCCAAAAAAAACTTGATTGGGATATCCTTATTAATAAGCCTAATACTATATTTCACAACAGATTTTATACTTTTCTATGACTTTATCTCAGGCGAGGTATGATGCCTCCACTTTAAAAAAAAAAAAAGCTAGGGTTACATATTTAAAAATAAACGAGTTCATAAAATATTTTCGGCTGGTGTGTCAAATCTTTGGCGGCTGAATCTCAGCGCTCCACTCCAACACAGCCATGATTGTGTATTGCCTTTGTGCAGCTAGGTGCAATTTTGTACATCTGGGTTTCCTGTTGGTGCCAGATCATTACTGTGTGTTTGAATGAATCCACGCCACAAGCAAGTACAGCATATACATAATACATGGAGGAGCATGAGAGAGTGAGCGATTCACATACAGAGGCAGGTATTAACAGAGACAGAAAGGGGGGAAATGTGTGTTGCATGTATCCTGCACACCTGCCTCACCTCCAAGTCACGCACACACTGAGCCAAGTAGCGATCCAAAGGGTACAGGTTGTTCCCTACTGTTCCCTGTGAAGGGACATTAGGTGTCCCGGGCGTGGGTGACACTGTCAGGTTCAGCGTACATCACCGGGTAGAGTCCTTGTCCTGACAGCTCGCCGACAGCCTCACGACAGTAGATCAACAAGGAAATGAGTGGAGAGGAGGAGGTGGAGGAGGATACGGAAAACTGCTGACAGGGCGACCTGAAGCTGCAGTCGCCTCGCTCACTTTAATGAGAGACGGGGAATGACGAGGAGGCGAGTGAGGGGGAGTGAAGGGAGAAAGGTTGAGGTTTAGATTGGAGAGGGAGATTTAATGATGTAGCTACTTCCATCCGGTAAAAAGACACACTAACTTTCTTATGTGCGATATTTTTTTCAGTTTTAATAATGTGTGGTCAGTATTAGAAACGAGGAGGTATGTATTCATTAAAAGGAAGACATATCTACAAAAACATTTTTTTTTTGTTTTTCCACATTTCACTAAAATGAACGAGCCACCAACTGAACGCTGATGAAAAGAAATGTTTCATAGAGCATCCCTTTTTACTTTGTCATGCTTTTGTGCACAGTGTGCAGCCGTTACCATGACTTCAACTGTGTGTGTGAGTCATCTTTGCAGTTTGTATGTCAAGCTGTGTCATTCCCTGTCAGTTCAAGGATTGTTTTGAAGAGGTGATGGGTGGTCAAGACGAGTTACTTGTTTAAAGAGACCCAGCCATTTCAGTCCGAAAAAGAAACCTTTTTTTCCAGTTTTATGTTCAACAGAACAATGCAGAAACCTTCAAGATTTTAAGAGACCTTGAACAAAAATAAAGAAAAAGAAGCTGAAAACAGTGTCCTAGCCTCAGTGACTCATGATCATTCAAAGTTAATGTAGCTTCTCGCAGAACTTAGTTTTGACCCTATAGGGCATTGTTGGTGAAGTCAGACTTATTATTGGAGACCAGGTAACCTTCTCTTTTTGATTCCACTCTTTCACCCCATTTGGTAAGCATAAAACGCACCATTAGTTTGCTTCTACAGTAGCCCACTAAGCCCATTTTGAGATTGACCTGCTTTGACATTGCTAACCAGACTGGTCGCGGCCCACATCACCTCCAAACAGGACCAATGTCAGAGAAAAGATTAAATGTGAAGGGCGTGGACGGGCTCTCACTCTGGAAGAAAAACCTTTCACATTTCACTGAGATGTAATTGAATTTACTCCCGCTCTTATCGGCTTGGCGATGGGATAGCAATCTCACCGCTTTCTAGTGGAGAGTCAATGGAAACACAGCACTGCCCAACAACGCTTAACTTTATTTTTTTGCTGTAGAATGAACACAGTGAAACATTATTTTTTACCCTTTCCTTGAAAGCAATTTCACCGATGAGGGGAGACTGATTTGTATATGAGTTTGTGCATGTGTGTGTGTGTGTGTGTGTGTGTGTGTGTGTGTGTGTGTGTGTGTGTGTGTGTGTGTGTGTGTGTGTGTGTGTGTGTGTGTGTGTGTGTGTGTGTGTGTGTGAATACTGACAGATAATGGATAAGGTGCCAATGGGTGAATAGTGAGTACGATGCCAGACCATGCCTCTTCTGCCTCGGCTCCATCGTCACAATAAACAACCTACTCTCACGATTTTTTCTTTTGTAGCGCTTAGCGCTGGTGACAAATAAACCCTGTATGAACGGAAATGAATTGCTTCACACTGTAAGTCTGTGCACATAATTTTGAGTCTGCCTGCTCCAGAAAAATCGACAGCACAAGTCCTTTGTTGTTTAAATGTCCTGTGTGCTGAAGCAGGAAGTAGTGTGATGTCATAGCACAGCAAAATGGAAAGGTTAGTGGGCATAATGATATTAGAGACCAGGGTTTGTAAACATGTCTTTTATCAGTATATATGCATTCACATGCTCCATAGATTTTGCCATTTCGCAAGTTGGGAAGTCATTCTTCCGACTTTGGTGTGTTCATGAGCATTAAGTCTTAGGTAAGGTATTTTTGACAACTTATGGTCCAGATGCTTTTGCCCTCATGACATTTACTTATGCCAAAAACTAAAAAGTAATGCCCATATTTATTGATATCACACACACAGCAATGCTAAACCAGCATTTTTGTTGTCTACATCAGTTCTTCTATGTCTTGGGAGTCATCATTATAATGAACATTATAACATACAGTGGACAGTTTAAAAAAGGCCCAGACTTATGCCAAAACTCAAAACAGTAATGCCATGTTTCTCTTTTAAAATGGTTATGTCCACCGGGGTGATTCCTCTTCACTATATAGGATCTTGGATTTCGTTGACAAGACGTAAACAGGCTTTTGATTGGTCAGAATGATCTGCCAGAGCACCATGGGAACAGCCAGAAACTGTTGAACACATTGTAATTCATTGCAAGGAATATAATACCCAGAGAGAGCACCTTTTTCAGACACTTCGTAAGGCAGACCTCCACACCTTCTCATTGTCACGGCTTTTATGGAAAATAGCAGGCAAGGTATATCACGATATTATTAAGTTTCTAAAAGAAATTGATTTAGTAAAGAGAATTTAGGTTTTTTTTCTGCACTTATCTCTCGTTCACACTCCAGTCCAGTTGGTGGTGGTAATGCACCTTTAAGTTGGGTTTGCAAACCGCCAATAAACCATAAGCATCATGGGTAGCATCAAAGCTAGCGACGATAAACAGCTGAAAATTCATAAATTATGGACATAAAGTTCATCAATCTTGGGTTTGCATTATTGCACCAAGCTCTGGATTTCCAGGCTGGATTAAAAAAACCTTCTGTAAGGGCTATAAATACACCAAATACATCATCATGACGACGGGAGTGTTAGCTTTTAGCTGCAGAAGACGGTAAGTTTCTACTCATTATGGTTATATAATTATGAAGTCATGAATCAGAACTGCCTTTTCTTGTCGTGTACGACAAGCTCGGTTTCAGTTAATGTGGAAAAAAACATGGCTCCACAAAGATGTGTTGTATTTTATTGCTCAGAGCATTTAGCTAGCTGTTCCCTGTATTTATTTCCATTTTTAAGCTTTAGGCTATATTAGTGATTTTGTCCCTGACACCAGTGCATTCCTTAAACACTGAAATATTGCTTCACCTGACTTGTCATCAGTGTTGATGGTAATAAACAACTTTTATAACCAATCTAGGTTTCTCTACGTGGACAGCGGCTAGCTAACGGTTACAACCTGATGCCCTATTAAAAATTACATGTGAGGAAAAAATTGACATGCAATACGTGAGTTTCTACCATCAGCCCACAGTACTATCAGTACTATGTTTCTGCGTAATATGACAGTTGCAGTTTCAACTCATTGTTTTGGTTTCCTTAGCAGCTGCAAATTAGTCAGTCAATCCAGTAGGCTATTTCAGGATCACCATTTGTTTAGTCAGGACTTAAGCTTTTTGAAAAATTGTACATTTGTTCCTTGCTTGTGTCTAAATTTGCAGCATTTCTCACTGGTTGTCTCTTCAAAAGTGCTAGAATCTACAGTCAATCTTCCATTTCCATATCTCATCATGCCTTCTATCATTTCTTTTTAAATAATTCTGGAGGTACGGTATATTTCCATTCCCTCCACTCATCTCTCCTCTGTTTGTTTTTGGATATAATCTCTAGACACTCAGTTTTAGTTCTGTATCAATAATCCTCTCAGAACTCATCTTTATCCTGCATACAGCAACGTCATTCCTCAACATCTGGGGAATTTCTCACTCGTAGCATCTTGTTCGATGTTAATATCACAGCTGTCGCTACCACCACGCTGAGCAGTTGCACTTTCATTTTCCATGACATGTCTGTGAGCCTTTCTGTTCCATTTGTGAATCTATCTTGTCTGCTGCCTAGAAGGCTTCATCCTCTCACCAGTCCATGGATATTCTTAAGCAACCTCCAGCTCCCAACTCTATGAAAGTCACACAACTCCCTCTGCCATTTGTAGAATCATAATTTGCTGTAAGTTATTTTTTTTTTAAAACATAAAGGGTCTTCGATTTCAGACAGAAGTAAACTAAAGCAGGCTTCTCATTTCTAGCCAATAACCATGGCGTCTCATTCTGTATGAGACGCTCTGCAGGAGCGCCTGTCTCTTTAACCCCTCCTCCTGAAAAAGCCCAGTCTGCTCTGATTGGTCAGCCTGTTTCCTGGAATCTCCGGTGCGCTCCAGTTTTGTTTGACTAGCTAGTTGAAGCTGGAACTACTGCAGCGGAGTATATAGCAGGACTTTGTACCGTGTTAGTTCGGGCTCAGGCAGAGAATCTAAACTCTACCCGGAATTGGGGAGAATTTAACAACATTGGCAGCCAAGATGACATTGTTTACTGCTGTTAACTATGTAGCTACTATAGTTAGCAGTGGGCCAAATACTACATTACAGAAAATGTTTCAGGAGTAATGTGACTCAGAATTGGGGAGAATTTAACAACACTGGCAGCCAAAATGCCATATTTTACTGCCTTTAGCATGTAGTTACAAGCAACAATGTTAACACCGCAGTGGCTTAAAAAAAACTCTGGTCCTGCCTACCTGGAGCAGATAACCAAATTATAGAAGGCCGGCTTCGAGTTATGTAATACTTAGCCGAGAGTTGAAAAAACTGTTGGAACCGGAGGATATTTTCAGATACAAAAAAGAAAGTGAGACAAATAAAGAAAAAAAAAACAGTTATTTCCCCCTGACAGGCCATATAATAGGCAATTAGCTAGTGAAATCATCAGGGTAGGGGGACGGCACAATTGTTTGTTCCTCTTACAACGAGGCGAAGCAGCAGCCAAATCCTTTCTCCAGGCATTGTTGTTCTCAAACACATCTTTTTCTTTCTGCCTCTCTGTTAGGCGCCCATAAAAAGCTGCTTTTGCCAGGAAGTATAAAAATAGCATTGTGACTCTTATGTGTAACAAGATGTGAATAAGAACAAGGGAAAGAAGCATCACAAAAGACAAAAGACAATGACAGTCTAAAGCAGGCTTTACATACTGGACACACTGTGCATGGCATTGTGAGGTCTTCCTGAGCAGAAAGTGCTCAGGCAATGAATAATGTCATTCAGACATTACTATTGAATGGGCTTTCCAAATCTTCAATTTTATTGAATATATATGAAAACTGCCAATGTTAAATGTGAGGGGTGGTGTTAAAAAATACATAGTTATCAAAAGATTTGTTAATGGGGTGGTTCGTTAGTTAGTAAATAAAGCTCAACAGAATGCAAAACTTCCAGGGTCACACACCTAGACTCAAGTCAGTCTTGATCCATGTATGTGAACGGTCCACCACTTTGGTCCGTCACTGAAATATCTGACACGTTTAGGATGGAGTAAGATGAAATTTTGTAGAGACATTCGTGGTTCCTGGACGACGAACGGTCGTGACACTCGGTGTTCCCTAACCCTTTTCCTCTAGTGCAACCACGACGTTCACATTTTTGTACATGTGAGTAAAAATCTCAACAACTACTGAATTGTAATAACTGTGGTGATCCTCTGACTTTTCATTTAGCGTCATCATGGTCGACATTTTGTTTTTTGTCTAGAACTTTGGTTTATGACCAAATACCTGCAAAACTATTCCGATCATCCTCAGTTGTTTTTGTGTTTAGTGCTAATTAGGTGTGGCTGTATACTCTTGTTGTTGAAAGTTACAATTATATATTCATACACTAATACTACTGTATAAGTTTTGTTTGTCTTTAAATGGCATTCAAATTGGTGCATAATGACATGGATTTGGGACTTTATAGCCAAGACAAAAAACAATAACTTAGTCCCACCTCTAAGGACCTCATA
The DNA here is from genome assembly GCA_023631565.1 of Gymnocephalus cernua. NCBI lineage: Eukaryota > Metazoa > Chordata > Actinopteri > Perciformes > Percidae > Gymnocephalus > Gymnocephalus cernua. The sequence continues at coordinate 10,429,859 of CM042447.1, read as the reverse complement.
CTCGATCAAAAAAGAAAGCATTGCCAGTGAATATAATTCCGGCATGTCTCCAAAAGTAGTATAGTAGTATAGAAGCATATTTTACCAGATAGGGATGATATCCAACCAGATTTATAAATGGCGTTCTGTGACATTGAATTATGTTGTGAATGTCATTTCCCATCCTTGAAGTCCTGCCCATGTGTAGTGGGCTGTCTGTATACTTGTATTGTGTCAACTATGAATCTACAATGCAATTTACCCTGCAGCCGTCTCTCTCCCTCTTCCTCTTTCTATACCTCCCTCCATTTTATCCACATCCCAGGGCATCGGCTTTTCAAGAGATTCAATTTGAAATCCTGTCTTACATATTTCACGAGCCCAACTTGTTTTTATACCCTGTGCTCTGTTGTTGCTGGAAAGATGTTTCATTGACATTGCATGGGAATGCCTGTGGTTATAATGGTCTCTGGATGTATACTTGCGTACTGTATTTGCAAACAGTTTGTTCTTAAATCCTTTAGGGCTTCTATCTACGTTCAGTCTTAAAATTCAACATGAATAATAAAAGCCTACCCCTTTACTGCAGTAACATTTCCAAAGACTCCCAAAACAACACATACGAACGTTTTGCACGATGGTGGCATAATAATGTGACCATAATCATGTGACTGTTATATTTAACGCAACAGGCAAAGTTTTAAACACGTAGTAAATGATGTGAAACCGAATCAGGTAGGTTTAGGCAACAAAAATACTTATTCGGAGTTAGTAAAACATCAAGGATTGGTCCGAAAAACTCAGTTACTTTCAAAATGACAGTTGACTTGGGACACAAACGCCTGTCTCCTGAGTGTATTGTGTTTCTTTGACCCATCCACCACCCCAACCTACCTCCTCACGCAAAATTTGGCACTCTTACACTTTGCCTCATCACTTCCTCATTTGCTCTTGGGTTAATTCCTACAGCCACGAAAGGTCGCTGCCTAACAAGAAACTTAATTATTCAATTGTCGGTCGGTATGAGCTGCTTGCATAATCAACGCGTCGTGATGACAGATTGTGTTTTATAGTCTCACCTAGTTAAGTTTATTTGTTTCACAGAACATAAAAAAACAAATTACATTGAAGAAATACAAAAATACATGTGAGGGTGTGGTAGGAACGTGTAGCGGCTTATATAAAAACCAAAGTCACATGGTTTACACAGCAGGGCTATTTTTATGTCTAGAAAATGACACAGAGGAATCCATTAAATGTAAATTTTCATTCTACAAAGTAACTGATAGAGAACTGACCGCTGGATGTTTTGTACAAAGGAAGATGAAGATTCTCAGTCTGTCTCGTTGGATAATTATGTATATGTGAATTAGTTTATATCTAAATAATATCTAAAACTATAAGGTAAATCTGTTTTTTTATATTTTGTTTCAAACACAAATATACAGGTTTGAAGAATGTTAGTGTCGAAAATAGTCACCTCTACTTGATCACCCTGTGACATTGATCACTGGCACTCCATAAAAGAACCGAGTGCCTGCATGGGACTTTAAGGGCTGATTCTCTGCTTTTCAGAGTCATAAACTGGTCGACATTTATCTCAGTCCTCTTCAATCAACTCCCAGTGCTCAGAATGTATGGACGCCATAATACAAATACAGAATTACAAACTACTTCTCTTTTATGCCAGGTTTCCTCTCGTCTATTTGCTTCTTTTGGGCTAAATAGAGCTATGTATGAGCTGTGCTGTCCCACCCAAGTAAGAGCAGTATTGATTGGCATCTCCATAACCAATCCATCACATGATTGATCACACAAGGTGAAGAAAGTACAATGAGGATACTACATAGCATGCATCACCGCATGTCTGCTCAGGGTGAATTTCACAGATTAGAGTTAGCCATGTTTGGTAAAGTAGTAAAGTTACTCTATGCTATGTTTTATCTTTATTCAACTATTCAAATACTACTGTATTACTTCATTCTTCCTGTTTTTGAACAAGAGTTCATTACATTTTAGACCATTTTCTTATGATTGTTTCAAAATGATCTTTGCCCTAGCATGCTTCAAGTCACGCACAAGTGCAGAGGCTTTGACTTCTTGTCCTTGAGGGAAAAAAAGGCATAGATACTGTCAACCATATGACTCATCCAGTGTCTCTCTCATGATTTAAACATGCCATGGCTATATTTGTTAGCCATTCTACACAAAAGCTTATTCAGTCACCATGGTCAAGAATGTGCTGCTGGTTCTCTGGAGATTACGCAATATGCAGAAAGCATGTGAAATGCTTCCACTGTCCTCGGCTTTAAAACAAGATGGTGGTTCTCGCGGTTAACTGCTGCGGGAGTATGGGGTGAGGGGGTCCCTTCTCAGGGCCATCCAATCTCTGTATGACCAAAGCGAGAGCTGTGTCCGGGTTCTTGGCAGTAAGTCGGACACGTTCCAGGTGAGGGTTGGCCTCCGCCAGGGCTGCGCTTTGTCACCAATCCTGTTCGTAGTATTTATGGACAGGATATCGAGGCATAGTCGTGTTGGGGAGGGGTTGCAGTTCGGTGGGCTTGGGATCTCATCGCTGCTCTTTGCAGATGATGTGGTCCTGATGGCATCATTCAGTCATCCGTGAGGAGCTCGGAGTAGAGCCGCTGCTCCTTCACGTGAAAAGGAGCCAGTTGAGGTGGTTCGGGCATCTGGTAAGGATGCCCCCTGGGCGCCTCCCTAGGGAGGTGTTCCAGGCACGTCCAGCTGGGAGGAGACCTCGAGGAAGACCCAGGACTAGGTGGAGGGATTACATCTCCAACCTGGCCTGGGAACGCCTCGGGATCCCCCAGTCAGAGCTGGTTAATGTGGCTTGAGAAAGGGAAGTTTGGGGTCCCCTGCTGGAGCTGCTCCCCCCGCGACCCGACCACGGATAAGCGGACGACGATGGATGGATGGATGGATGGTTCTCGCGGGAGCGATGGTACGGCAGATGTGTTTGGGTAGCGGATGTATGTTTCCGTTTGACCTTCTGCTGATGAAAGGGAGGCTCAGACAGATGCATCTGACTCCAGAGAGATACTGTTCTATTTATTTTATACTTTAGGCCTTTATTCTCTCTCTAAGGGTCTGTCCTTTTTGTATCATACTTGAATGGATTGCCATTAAATCTTGTACAGACATTCATGGTGCCCAGAGGATGAAGCCCACTGACTACTGATACCCTGACTTTTCCTGCCCAGTACTTACAGCACAGGTATTTGATTTATGACATTCACATTGACCTCAGCTGTACTTTGTGTTTAGTGCTACTTAGCAAATACATGTTAAACTGAGATGGTGAACAAAACGGTAAACATTGAACCTGCTTAAAGGGATACGCCACCGTTTGTTGAAATAGGGCTTATCACAGTCTCCCCTAGCTGTAGATAGGTGGGCCAACGTATTTTTTGTCTCAGTGCATGTAAGAAGGTTGTTTTTTTGTCTTTTGTTGGCTCACTTTTACTCACAACATGCTAACCGGCAACTTAGGATTCCATTCACTACGCTAAGCTAACTAGCGGCGGCGCTGCCAGTGTTGCACCGGACTAAAACAATGCATGCACAAAAAATACGTTGGCCCACCTATCTACAGCTAGGGGAGACCGTGATGAGCCCTATTTCAACAAACAGTGGCGTGTGGCTGCATGGCTGTAGACTGTTAATCTCGTTATATAGTAGATTCACTTTTACTATACACACATTTTTGAAAATGAATGTTAGCTAAAACATTTTTTAAATTGTCGATGCAGCAGAGTAAAATATATCCTTAATTCATGGGTCAAGTTTAAAAAATGGCAGATCCTACAATTCCTAAACTGAACCCATACCCAGCCTGCCTAAATGTTCACGTCTCGAGTTGATGATAACCAGGGTTATTTTCTCAGATTTTACAAAGTTACTCTAGGGCCACAGAAGACATTATACAACTGATTTAAACAATGGTTTAATACTCCTATAGTCTATATCCATGACGTTCCACTTCTGGGATTGCTCCGGTACTGCCCGAAATTCCAATCTGAGTTTTCTGTTGCACGACTAAAACAACTTTTGGCACTTGGTGCCGCCGTTGACGATTGTGATTGGTTTAAAGAAATGCCAATAAACCAGAGCACGTTTTTCTCCTATCTCAGAATGCTGTGTAGACTAGCCAGACCTTCCTCCGCAGCCCTGTGGAGGAAGGTCTGGCAAAGTGAGACTAATACTCCCATAACCAGTACACCGATCTCCATGAGTAAAATGTTTGGAGATTCCCTTTACCATCGTGGATCTTTTGTACATCAATATTATTTGGTGTGATCAGGCTTTCGCGTAAACATTTTCAGACGCAGAGCTTTGTCTCTGTACCTCTGTCACGCTCTGCCTCATCTTCTCATCCCTAATGCAACACTTATATCCTCACTGTCATACCACTACATATCCCAGTAGACAGTTCACTTTCCTTAGTGCACACACAGACACTCGCATTGTAGCCCTAACTGCGCCAACCAGCATAATATATTTAAAAGCGACACAAAAAAGTCAGTGGAGTGTCTCATCCTGAACCGCTGTAAATGTGTGTTCACAGGGAGGTTAACAGGAGGTTAGGCCATAGATTAATTAAGAGAAGGAGGAAATTAGGTTATGTACGTTTTGTGATCGCTAACAGTCAAGAAAAATTATTCAACTTGACCCCATGATTACAGAGAAACAGAGTCTCGTTGATGCTAATTTGAACAGGACAGTTGTATCTGTGTTTTTCTTGAGTCTGGCACTACGTCATATTTTTCCTGCTTGCAGAAACTGTGATGAATTTCAAGTACACTTGTATTGCACGTATTCAGCAAATTCTCCCCATATATTACCCTCTGCATGCATCAGAAAAAAAATTTGCTTATTTATGCAGAGGTTTCTGCTCTACAGTCTGCCCTTGTGTTCTACTTGATGAACTGATTAATTCTCTATGAGTAGTACAATAAATATTTATTCTGTATATATAGGGTAAGCGGAAGGGAAATAGAACAAGGCATCTGATTCCTGCTTAATTTTAAAGAGTAATGATTTTGAGAGGCAGAAAATGAAAGAATAGTGAGATAAGTTATTGTTGGCTACAAATACATCCTTCTTCCATATGGGAAAAACGTAAAACCCATGTCAAAGATTGAAACAAAACTACTTTCTCGAGCAAGAAACCATGGCAGTGAGCAGCTTCTTCAGGGATCTCATTTGCTATGACTTCTGCTGATATGGTTTTCTACACATAATGCCCTCTTCAGCAACTCTTTGGCTGCAGCAGTCCACCAGAGGAAAGACCCTTTGAATCCCAGTAGTTACACAGGCCGATATCTCATCTCTGCTGCTGCACACCTCCACGGTGATGATGCAGCAAAATCAAGGTTAATGAAAATCGAAGCAGCCCACAGAGAGTTCACACTGAAGACACAGTCAGTGGACCTCCTGCAGATAGGGGTCTTCCTGTCAGATGTCATCACCCTTACACACTGCTCAGTGGCTGTAGTCAGCACTGGGGCTCAATATTATCAGTACTCACCCTGGATGTTGAATACATTTTGAGATACAAAACAGTTTAAGTGTAGACATCTGTCTATTTAGCCCATCATTTGTTTTTGAATATATAGAAGATATATTACGTCTAATGGCTGCTGGATACTAGCATAAAAATAAACATGAAAAACACTCTTGCGAGCCAGTGTTTGGTCTGTTGGTTCTGGACTACTGTAGAAACATGGCGGTGCAACATAGGTGGAGGAGGACCCGCTACTTATGTAGATATGCAGGGCTCATTCTAAGCAAACAAAAACATGATTCTTAAACCCTATTCGCACAGGATTAGTATCATTTGGGGACCTTGTGTGACTGAGTTTTGTGTGTCACATTTGCACGAGATAAGCAATGCCTTCTATTACTTGAATTTAATGACATATCTATACTCCATGAGTTGGCTACCCTGAGGCGGAGGAGGACGGCCAGGGAGAGGCCGCCTCACTGCACTTGGGTCGGGGTTCCGGGCTTTAGTTTCAGGTGATTATACACTAATTAAAACATACTTATGAATATTATAGTCGATTGCCAATACATCCCCGTAAATACTACACACTGCTCCTTTAAGTAAATAATCTAATATTATGCTTATACACATACATAAATAGAAAGCAGATGCATGCAAGAACACTATATTCACACATACTCAGCATAAATATAGTACGTTTCACATCCCGGCTGTGCTGCAAAATGACACACAGTTGCAAAAGCTGCACATATGGAAATTGTGCAGCCAAAAGCACAATGAAGCCTATACTCTCATGCATCCCGATTCAAGTCAACGTTGTATTGTAAGTTGTTGTCCAGGCGATACACTAAACAAACAACACACACCAGACGTGAACTCACATCAGACTAAAGTACCAGCCTGTTAGAGAGAGCAGGAGACATCAGCGGGCACCGTGATTATATTCTGGTTAGAACGCATTGAGGCCGCTGCGCTCATCCGTCTCATCTTCTGACGTATGGAAAGATGAGAGGAGAGAGAGGCAGCATCCAGGTCTTTTCTCTGCCTCGTCAGTCACGTTGACAGCTGGAACCGCTCAATCGCCTTACCTGGTGGAGGACATAGTGGCAGGAAGGCTGTGTGTGTGTGTGTGTGTGTGTGTGTGTGTGTGTGTGTGTGTGTGTGTGTGTGTGTGTGTGTGTGTGTGTGTGTGTGCTTGCGCGTAGGTTGGACAGAGAGGATGACAGAAAGCTTGACAAAATGGATGAAAGGAATGAGGATGAGAAAAGTTGATATGCAGAGAGGGAGTGTGAGGGACATACTTAGAGGTTGGAGAGAAAGTGAAGCCTTCAGTGAAGTTGTTTACAATACTGATGACAAAACTCTGCTTTACATAAATATACATATGCAAATGCATAATATGTTATATGGCATTGTATTTGGGAATTGGTATTTTACTTAAATCCAGCCACACGAAGCCTATTGGTTGTGAGATTATCTCTCCCCAGAACAAGTGTTCCTGCAAAATGCAAATAGGAACATTTAGATCCACAACAATGAGCGGAAACATTGTGAGCAGAGACGGTCGGCTACACAGAACGACTCTCCTCCTAAAAGAAGTCCTCTGTTTTTCCAGGCAGGTCTATTTTTCGCACAAGAAAAAAACGCTCACCTGCAAGCTGAGTGTTTGAGCAGCAGACTTTATTTCTCTATTCATTATTCATTACTCATACAAGCTTAATTTTAGAAGTTGCAGGCCCAGCTACATCCCCGCTAAAGATACTTTCACCTTGAGCTTATGTGCTGCCATGTGTGATGAAGAGGAAGCAGACGGGATTTTGCTCCACACAAATCTGTTTGTGTTTTTTCATGTTCAATGCCACGTACACACACAACACACTCGGGACTAGGAAATAGGCATATATATAGACTGATACACACTTTTCTTAATACACACATTTATATAAGACAGCAAATATAAGCCCCATATACACACATTAACTATTTCAACTTGTCTCTGCAACTTACAGATTTCTGTTTAGACTAAAACTTTTGTCGTTTGAAGCCTCCTCCTCTGGGGAGAACATCCCGATGTTCTTCTGCAGCACTCTGCATATGGCAGCCTGAGTGTCCTGATTTTATGCTCACTGACTTCAGTCTTATCACCATATCTAATAAGAAGAGAAAAAAAGTCTTATCTTTATCTATTATGGGTAATAACACACTGTCAACTAGTGTGTAAACCTGGCTCGAATTCAAAAGGATACAGTACTTCTGGAAAATCTGCTGATGCTAACAAGTTGCCCTTATAAAACGTCTGTACAACTGTGACAATGCTGATGCAGAAACATAAGCAGGACTTGACATCAAGTCTGGACATTTTTATTAATTAAGTGTTCAGATGTTGATTTATTTGTGCTTATAGCTGTCATGGAAAAAGCGTAGCTCCAGTCATGGTAATGTCGGGCAGTCGGTCCAACGCTAGTCTGATATATCTCAACAATTATTGGATGGATTGCCATGAAATTTTGTGCTATTAAAGTCTCTAGTAAATTTGGTGATCCTCTGACATTTTATCTAGCGCCAACAGCAGGTCAAACATTTTCATTTATCTTGTCAAATATCTCTACATTCATGTTTTCCAGATGGTGTGTCCTACTACGACTAGTGTCACCATGAGTTTGACTTTTGTGGTTTTGAGGGAAATGTCTCAAAAACTATTGGATGGATTGCCCTGACATTTAGTACAAACAATGTCCTCGCCGGGATGACTTGAAATGACTTTGGTGATCCTTTAACTTTAGGCTTGCCTTATCGAAATCATTATGTAACTTAACAAAGACATAATTTTGCTCTAATCTTTTACTGCTAATAACACCAGCATGACAGAAGAGCCTGTACTGCTGGGCCAGACTTATATTTAATGCAGCAAGAGACCAGTATGAATGATTAAACCCAAGGCCATCACGTTCTAATGGGAGAGAAGACACTGAAACGCAAAGACAGAGACAAAGTAAGAAACCCTTTAGCCTTTTTTTCCACTAAAACTGCAACATAGAAAAAAGGGGGGCATATAAAGGATAACATAAGAGGTTTTTCAGAAAGAGGGCAAAGCAAAACACAGCAGCACAGAGTCCCACCTCCCCTCTGTGTTTCACGTTCTTGTTTTATCACACCATAAAAAGCCACCTCCCACACCAACACTCATACATGCAAACATTCACACACCCACTAGCACGCATATAGTCTAAAAGGCGTAAAGACATTTGTATTAGCTGCATGACTGTCCCCCATGTCTGTGTGTGTGTGTGTGTGTGTGTGTGTGTGTGTGTGTGTGTGTGTGTGTGTGTGTGTGTGTGTGTGTGTGTGTGTTGGGTGTGTGTCACTATTGGCTGTCAACTTTGTTTTTATCACATTTTCTCCTCTGAAGATTTTCTTGATCTTTTTTTCACTCTTGTACACTCTTGTGGTTTTGTCAGCTGTTCTGTGCTGTACATTTTGACTCCGTTTCATTGTCTGCCAGTGTCTAGACTGACAAGAGAAGCAGACAGAACAGATCAGGTAGACAGATGAACTGGCCCTGCACACAGTTGGTAGCAGAGTGAGAGAGACCATAAAAAAAGGTCAACTTCTTACCACTAACCCAGGCAGCCTGGAGAAGAGGTCAGAGCTCACCACGGATGCAGCAGCAACCTCACTCTGCGTTTTCTCCTCCTTTCTGCAGCGATGACCTTCCTCCAGACTCGTCTATTGGGGAGGAAGGGAAGGGAGGAGAGGGGGAGCTGCAGAGTGAGGTCGAGTCACAACCACAGCCCGAGCAACAGCAGCAAGAGACTCAGCCACAGACTCAACCACCACAGCCACAGCCCCAGTGTGAGCCCCAACCAAAGACTCAGCCCCAGCCCGAAACCAAACCTCAGCCAGAACCTGAACCCAAACCGCAGCCTGCCCCGGAGCCCGAGCCAGAGCCAGAGCCCGAGCCCGAGACTGAGCCTCAGCCTCAGCCCCAAGTCAAGGCTCCGCAAGAAGAAGCGGCACAGGACGCCCCTGAAGCCCTTTCACCTTGCAGAGAGGAGCAGACAGTGGTGGTGGTGGTGGAGCAAGAGAAGGAAACGGTGGAGGAAGTTGTGGAGGCACAGAGAAAGCAAGAGGGAGAGGAGGCAAAGGCCGAGCGGCGTGAGGGCGAGGCAGCACAGGAAGAAGAGGAGGAGGAGGAAGGGGGAGGAGCAAAAGGAGGTGGGGCGGGGAGGAGAGCCAGCCTGCATCACACGGCCTCGCCCTTGAGGGTACAGCGCAACGGGGCCGGCTCGCACTCCGCCACCTCCGACTATGAGCTCTCGCTTGACCTCAAAAATAAGCAGGTAGGGTTGTGTTGGGGATGGGGGAGGGTTGGTGTGTTGTTTGGATGAGGGAGCGGGAGGGCGGCAGGTACAGTAACTTGGCTTGTGTGTTTTGTACGTCTTGTGGTCTGACATATTTGTTATGTTTCTGTCTGAGGAGGAAGACTTATGGTTTGGGAGAGAAGCTGGCGTTTGATGAGATTTGTATTTTTTTTTGTATTTTTCGTTGTTTGTCGTATTGATCCCTATTGGCACTTTTAGACTTTCCAAACTATCAACTAATGATGAGCTTCCTTTTCTTCATCATCGTGATCCATTATTATCATTGCCATGTCATCATTTCATCAACATCCTCACATGGCTTTCGTCTTTCACCAGAGTTGGATTGTGAAAGTACTACATTATTTATCCCCAGGTATTTTACTGCTTTGTTGTAATTTACTGAAAGTAGAGCAACTCATGTACATTAAGCTTTAGGTTGTATACACTGTATTCTTTTGGCAGTTATGCATACGTACACATACACACATCAGGGTAAAATAAAGAGTACTGTATGTGCAAACAAGTTGCGTTTGTATCTGCATGAATGAAAAGCCTTTTAATTGTCTTTTCTCTGCTGCTTCATGAGACCCTTTTGGATGATGAAAAGCCCCCATTTACATGAAGAATAAAAAACATGTGCCTATTATCTGTTCTCATCTTTTTACAGCCAGTTAACCGATTTAGTCTGAAACGGATACGTCTATGAACTGTGACTGTATTTAAACATGCATTTCCATGTGCTCATGTTTGTGTTCTTATCATGCTGTCCATCAGGGGGCTTGGAAATCATTACATAATCATCTCCATTTCAAGAACCATCATCAAACATTCGCCATCCGTTTTCATTATCATCCAACTAACCAACATTCTTCAGTCAATGGATCTTCAACCAGGTAAGGCAGCAGTTTGGGTCTAACTTGTGGGGCTCCCTGTGTGCTCCTGATCGGTTAGGTTTCCATCAAGATAAGAGCTTAAACATTTTTATAATCGATTAATAGTTGAAAGGGGCACTCCACCAATTTTACACACAAAGTTCAGTTTACTCGTCACAAGTAGTACAACACAGCCTGTTAAAGCAGTTGTATAATGGCGTCTGTGTCTCTGAAAGGGAGCTTTACAAAGTTTGAAGAAATAACCCTTGTGATGTCATAACGATGTCATCAGGGTAACCTGGGTCTGGGCTTGAGACCTGAAATGTTAAACTGACTGTTTGCATTGCAAACTGGAGGTGTGGGGTTTGAGTGGGCATTTAGGAGACAGCAAAGGTCTAAGGAAATGCTGTTATGTTGCATTATGGGAAATGTAGGATCCAGTGTTTTTGAAGCTTGAGTAAGATTAATTGACAATGGTTCTGTTTAGTTGAAGCCGTAAATATAACAATTGCTCTCGGCGATAGCTTGTTTGATGGCCTGTAGCATGCTAAAGTTAGCTATAGAGATGCTTGTCATAAATAGATTTCCACTTACCAGTGGCGAGTCTGACATAGTGGAAAAAGTGCAAATCTTCTTTTGGAAAGTAGGCTTGTAGAGCCATGCCGACAGCAACTTGTAAACAGAGCGTGCACGAGGAGAACTAGGCTCGTGCATGCTCTCTTGTGCACACGTTTAATAGGCGTTCCCTCTCGGGAGCATTTTTTCAAAAAGTGGAGAGGGCGGTTCTTTTCTAAAATTCGGGAAAATCCTCCATTATACCTTTAAGTCTTGACTTCCATTACAGTCACTAAATGCTTTGGCACATTCGAGCACACTTCATCAACAACGCAGAAAAATAGGTAAACATAGTGGCTCTGATGTTAAGTGTTTCTCAGTCCCAGGGCATCATCCACAGACCGTGAAGATAAATCTATTCAGAGGTGACACTGTCAAAGTCATTTGGGTTTGGATTTGTTTAAATTTAGTTAGCCAGGAAAAAAGCTTCTGAAGCATTATGGCGGATGTTTACTAAAACACATCTTCCAAGCAGCAATTGAAACACATGTATTTGAGTGAGATGGTTGCTTAATTTCACTCTCTGTTAGCTCCATTTTCACTCAGTTTTGACTTAATTTCCTCACTCGTTGCTTCCCTATTCAATACTAAAGGTTCTTTTAACCTCAGCTCCTAACCCATGTCTCCCCCCCACCTACATTCTCACTCCTTTAATCTCATCTCAAAGTCGCCCATCTCCCACTATCTCCCTGTCAACAATGCTGGAGATACGCGATCAGCTAGATTGATCTTCTGTCTGTACAGCTGGGGGTGCAGGGCCTTGATGTATCTACAGATCAATGTCAGAGTAATTGGATCTGCGGGGCGATGCCTTGATTGCAGGGGAGGAAACGCATGACGAAGTGTTTGAGCGGTAAATCCCTTCAACCTGAGCATTAAACCTCTAGTTCAACTAATTTCTGGTTTAAATATAGAATTTCAATGAATTTTAAATGATGCCCTATAGTAGAAAGCTAGTGAATTAACATGTTATTTTCATGCCACGGGCAGTTACATCTTTTCTTCTTCTCATTTTTTATTCAGATAAATGGACAAGTACAATCCTTTGTACCATACAATTACCACAATTAAATCACACACGTTATGGTTTACAGAAAAAAAGTCAACAAGTCAACAGTAAGATGGGGGGGGCTTACAATTTATACAAAGATAGAATATTAATAATTATGATAACATACTATATTTTTACACACTAAGGATTAATGGGAAAACAAGTGGAGTCAATACACACTCTAGAATACCAAATAATATTTTCAAAATGATGTTCATTAGTATGGCTGTTGATAAAAACACAAATGTTATATCAAAATGAATGAACAGTCTGTAGGGAGCTAGAACAAAATGTACAATTTATGTCAATGTCTCCGTCCTTGTTTAATCTCTGAATGTGGATGTCACTCCTGCTCAAATTATCATAAGTAATTAAGTACAACAATGGTTAATCAAAGTTGATATGTATGGTAACGTTGAGACAACATTTTCTTTTATCAATCTCTTGCATTCAATGCAAATTTTTGTGCAAATTAAAAAACAATGTGTGCATGTCCCAGGGCTGTATGAATGTGATCCATAAACATACAGAGACAAGAGGAAAAAGAACAGAGACTGCAGGTAAATAGTAGAAATAATTGGAGCTTCTGAGCTTGTTGAGCTCAGAGTTCAGAGGCTGAGCTGAACAAAGCCAACCACTGCTACCAGTGCAACGCTGGGTAAACGTCACGTCAACTAGATAGTTAAAGTGATCTACAAAATAAATCTAAACCGAAATAAATGTAATTTAACAATACAATCTGAATTCCTTTTGAATTGTTTTAAGTTACTCAGTGTTTCTCTGACTCACTTGCTATCTGCATTGTCATTTGCTCCGAGTCTATTTGAACTCTCTCAGCCAAAGCCATAGGAGCACGACACCTTTTTCTCCTTACTGACAAATTCACTTAAAGACTCTAAACACCCACACAGGTGTTTTGAGTTAATCTGGCTGATTGGACCTCTTCCCAGGACTGTGTGGGTGTGTTTAGACTGATTGATTGACATCTTTTCTGAGTCTCTTGTTAGCTTTGTTGCACCTGTTACGGCAGAACAAATGACAGCTTTATCATTGTTATTGGTAGATGAAGATTTGGGGCCTAGTAAATTCCCATGAAAGCTCCAGCCCTCCTTCAACCTTCAAATCAGCCAGAAAAACTGAAATCACCTGTGTGGGTGTTCAGAGGCTTTCAAAGATGTTCATCAAACGGAGAGATATTGTAAAAGTAAGTAATGCCGGTTCAGGTTCTTTGCTGACTGCAAAGCCTTTTGTTTTATGGGCTGATGAAGTGATAGGTGATGAGACCTGACTTTTATATGACTGCTCCTGCTCTGTAATTACTGCCGATCTCTGCTTGAGCAATTGGGGTGCCCATGACAAATGGCAAAAGGCATTTATCTCCATAAAGTGACACATTCAACAGGGAACAGTTACATTTGATGGCTTGTACTTACTTACAATTACACTTATATGCGCGGGTGACATCAGACAAGGGCTAGTTCAATTTGTTTAGAAGCTTGTCTTAAAACTGCTGATGCAAAAACGACATTCATTAGCAAATGTGATGACACTGTTCAATAGGTTGCTGCTTTTTTGACTGAGAGGAGTCATTCAGTTATTTTGTTTCTGCGTCACAATTATTAGTCTTTCAGTAGCCACTGACCTTTTTCACTAACTGGCTTTGGTCAAGGATGTCTCAGCTTAATGGATCCCCATCCTCTGATGACATCAAGTCTTTTATTGTCATCCTCATTTTGTAATACAGTCAGCATTAGCGGTGTCCCAGTTTTGCTGTTATATAATCATCATCGCATTAATCATGCAGATGTTTCTGTGCTGTAAGACTGTGCATGAGCATGAAGGCTAATATTCGTGCCTTTTGCATCTTCCCACTTATTTCTGCAGCATGTGAGATCTGGTAATCTGCTGTTTTACTCACAAACAGTCTTTTCTTGCACATTTAAGGGAGAAACCCACACATTTTGGTACTGATAGATGTATGGCTAAAATCATAAATTAATAGAAAGGGCTGTGCTTAATGTAAATGTGACTGGCATTCTATGACAATTCACAATTTTACCATTTCAAATAGCAGCATATCTTAAATCGTTGCTGTCTAATAAAACATGTATCTCCAAAACAGCGTTTTTTTCTTCTCTCCTGTACATCATTTCCACTGGACAGCAATGCTGTCATGTTGCTGTGGTATTGATTTGTCTTTTATAAGAATAGTGTGACATTTTTGGAACTACACTAGCTTTCTTGCTGAGTTGGCTGAGAAGATCAATACCACTATTCTAAATATGAAGCTACAGCAAGGAGACAGACAGCTTAGCTTAGGAAAAAGACTGAAAACTGGGGGAAGCTGCTAGCCTGGCTCTAACACTCTGTAAAACCACAACCTAGTCGTTTTTATCTTCTTTTTTTGTAAAACACAAGATATAACGTGTTAATTGGTGAGCTTTAGAGATGCTGGTAGGTGGACAGACAGAGCCAAGCTAAATGATTTATTTTATAATGCTCCAAAAGAAGAGGGAGGACACTGTTCATGGTGCATTACTCGAAATAGCTAAATCTGCCTCTATAAATCAACCCAAAAAAACATGCTGTGTATTGTACTTTTGGTTGACCTTTTGTCTTGAGACGCATCTCCATTTAAAGCACAAACATTTCCAGACTAAAACACATTTCTTTTTCAGAGCCTCTGGGTATTAATATTTCATATATAGACAGAAAAAGTCCCATATTTCAAGCCACGTTATCCACCATCACTATCTGATGCTCAAAATCAACATTTGCTCCTGCAACTCGAATTTGAGCTGACGTTTCTATTTCAATTACCTCAAATTGCTATACTCGTATTAAACCTCCCTTTTTGTATATAAACTGTAGCCTATTTAACGTCACACATTTTAGAGATCTATGCTCCTTTTTTATGTCCTTGATTTGAAATATTTTATATCTGTCCCAAGAATTAACTTTCCTCTAAGTAGTATCTTGCAGTTCTATGTGTATATGTAGAACTGCACACTGCAGTGTCGTACCACTTTGTCGTACCACTTTGCTTTGGGTTGTTTTGCCCGCTCGTTCAAAGGGGAACACGAGGTCAGCATGTTGCTGATCTGCCTGTCAAAATCGATTTAGAGACCCTGATGGAACAGAGCAGTGCCATCATTGTTCTCTCAAAGCACCGCGTCTCTGGAATAATCTCTCACCATCGCTGCTTAGTGAAGTGATCAGAGGTAGAACTGACAGTTGGCTAATAGGGGGGATTTTCAGCAGTGCCACTCTGGGCTTGCTCATCCATCTCATCACCTCTTTATATATCAACTTACCTTACCCTCAATACACTTGTTTTCTTATTTCTTTTATCGTTTTATCTATCTTTTTGCTGTTTCTTTGCCTTCCACTGTTTTACATGTAGTTCTCTGTACAGTGGACATGTCCCAACTGATGTGCAGGTATCAAACTTTTATGCTACGATTATTGTGTCCATACATATCAGTTGGTATTAACACGATTTATCAAAACATTTCAAAGGCCCCAAAGTCCCCCAGCATCCACCTGCAGTCTAGCTTTCCCCGAGAGGGGAAGTGTTTCTATGAAAATGTGAAAACAATGTATAATGTGAGAGGCGTTGCTCGTAGCGATGAACCTACAGAGGATGATCACCCGAATCTGCAGCTCCCCTCGGCTTTATGGAGCTTGGTACTGAGTTTCAGCTCATTGCTTAATCCGCAAATTTACTGTATTGGTTCACTCTCCCCGCTCTCATAGCGCTGTTTTCAGCTGTAGCTGTTTTCAGCTAAAAAGCCCACTGTACATTACCTGCTCAGAACACAAAACAGCAGACAGCCACAGTTAGTGGCTAGCTGGAGAGGAAAGTGGAGCATTTAGCAGATAAGGTGCCAGATATTTCCCTTAGGAGTTGGTAGAGACCACAACAGAGCTAAAAGAGTAAATTATCGACATACAGTACATTCGTAAGTTATCACGGTAATAGAAATTGTTGGAGGTTTCACCATGGTAGTAACACCAGTACGCTGGCTCATCTCTGGTCCCAAAATATTCTTTGCTCAAATGGCATGACATTTTGTCCACTTCCCTTACTACCTTCCTCCTTTCATGCTTCCTTCCTTCTTGTCCCAGCTCATCTTCACGTCCAAGGGCACCTCTGCAGTGGAACTCTTTGGTTTGAGTGACACCTTTCTGAGTAATGGGGTCAATCATATTATCTGTGCCTGTCTTTAAAAAAAAAAACCTACACAACATTTTGGAGCACAGTCATGGCGATAAGGCTAACCTTGTCATTTCAAGAGTGTACCCAGTGCAGTCACAGAACAATCCAGATTAAAAAGTGATGAATATTCAGGCTGAGTTCAGCCATTCTTCACGAGCTGATAGCGATTGAGAAGTCGCCATCAGCAGATACAGTAGAGCTCCCAACCAGCGTCCTATTCAGAAACCACCTTAATATTCTCAGTACACCTCACTTTGCTCGCAAAGGCTCTGCAGTGAAATGTAAATGGAGTAGATAAGATGGATTTTCAGTCTCATTCCATTTTTGTAAAGAGCTTTGTATGTGATTCCCTGCATCTAGTGACAGCAGCAGAGGCTGCATCTTGTTGAACTAACCTCTTATCACAAATTGTAAACCCTCGAGGCATTACAGCCTATCAGGAGGTGGTTGGGTGACTTTGTCCAGTACTAAAACGAAAGGAGATTAGCAGCTGAAAGTCACGTTATGATCCTTTGTGGCCACGGTAACGTTTGTTCTATTGCATTTAAATTGACAGGAGGAATATTTCACTTGGACCACATTAATCCTCATGTACTGTGCATATCACCCTGATACAACAAACCAGCCCCTAAAGAAAACATTAGGGAGGAAAAAGCAAGGATTTCTGTTTCCAAGATGTAAATGCTATGCGATGCTATTGCAGTTTCTATGCAGCATATTTAGAATTTGTATTTATTTTTTCTAAAATTATAGGTTCCTTTGTTTTCCTTCAAAGCTCAATCCGCCTCCACACTCATGCCCTTGATACAGTTAGAACAGACACAGTTATATTCATTGATTTATTCTGAATGAAAAGGATTTCGGAGTGACTGGAGGAGATAAGAGCGCTTTGTGGGCACTTCCAAAGATACCCACCCCTGATTGTTCTGGGAAACTCAAAGAGGTCTCATCTAGTGTTTGAGCTGCAGCCAGATGAGGATGGCTATATTATGTCTCTATTTCCCACAGCATTTGAGCATTTTTTCACAGGAAAGATTAATGGCTTGTTCAGTTTCAGACAATTTAAAGTTGGGCGCAGGACCTCTCTATGGAATTCGCAGAGATTATGAGTTTCTATTTGCCGAGGAAATGAACGTTTGTCCAAATGCCATGAGTCAGCTTTTACTGTGTTCTATCTTTCCAACTGTGGCTTTGACCAAACTGTAGTTTCAGTACACACATCGCAAGGCCAGCTTGAAAAATATAATTACTGAGTCATGGGAGGATATTATTATTTGAATATGGAGTACTTTAATATTTGGATTTTGCCGACTACTTCTAAAAATTGGATTTACAACTCTTTTCATCTCCTTTTCATTTATTTTTATTTTAATTATCCCATTCCTAGCTCATTCATTTCCCACCTACACTCCAACTGTTTTCAACTCATATACCATATTCATCTTCCATGCACCACAGTGACAGGCAAGAGAATATGAAAAATGTTAAAACACCGGTAGTGACCTTTTCACAAATACCAGCATCTGTGATACATGGGATTATGGGAGTCCAATGTTGTGTCTATGTGTATCTTGTGGTTGGTCTGCAATTTCTAATAAGTATGCAGCCATAATTGTCATATATGATTGAGTCCAGAAATATTTGACCAATAATTGCAGATTGTCCTCACAGTTTATAGGCTGTTATCTCCTTCTTGCAAATTCAAATACACATCAGAAATTCCAGTAATTCATTATTATCCTTGTCTATCCTTCTTTCTTCTATTTTTTTAGATCGAAATGTTAGAGCACAAATACGGTGGCCACCTTATCTCCCGCCGTGCTGCCTGCAAGATCCAGACTGCCTTCCGCCAGTACCAGCTCAGCAAGAACTTCGAGAAGATCCGCAATTCGCTGCTTGAGAGTCGTCTGCCTCGACGCATCTCCCTGCGCAAGGTCCGTGTGCAAAACACGGAAGGTTTCTCTGCTGAACGGGCCCTGGCAGAAGGCTGCAACTTGACAGGCATCCCATTGGTGCGCTCGCCATCTCTGCCTGCCACAGTTGGTGGCACCCTGACCGACCTGGAAGACTCATTCACTGAACAGGTTCAGTCACTGGCAAAGTCCATAGATGACGCACTCAGCAACTGGAGCCTGAAGACCATGTGCTCACTGCAAGAAGGCGGCACTTATCAGTTCAGCGCCGACTCCTTCAGTGCAGCAGCAGCAGCAGCAGCAGCAGCAGGAGGAGGAGGTGGAGGAGACGGAGGTGGTGTGGGAGAGTCGGCGATTCATCAAGGCCCAGTAGACCCAAGTGACCTGTCGAGAAGTGCAAGCAAGCTGATGATGGCGTTCCGGGATGTGACGGTGCAGTTCGACAGCCAGAACTTCCTTGTTTCATCCTCAGTCATAGAATCGTCCACTGTCACCCTCGGCAGCTGCATCCAACAGGAAGGAGACCCCACGACGGTCACGTCTACTTCTGCAACAACAAACTCCACTCCAGCCTCCATTGCTCCCGGCCTCTCACAAGAACCCCCTCCTCCCCCTGCAGAAGTTCCAGCTGAACCCATAGATCCCCCACCACCCCCACAAGAGCCCCCACCACCCCCAGAATCAGAGTTTGAAGAAGACGAGCAGGATGTTGAATTTCCTGCTCCTCCTCCAAGTGAAGAAGAGCTCGAGGAGGAGGAGCAGCCTCCCCTAACCCCTCTGGATAAAATGGCTGCACCTCAAAGCCCAGATGAGGTTGTGGTGGTGATACCGCCACCCACAGAGCCCCCTCACGCAACTCCACCGCTGCTGGGGAGCTCGCCCAGGGTGGAGCCGCTGGAGGTCAAGCGGTGCGGCTCCGAGATCGCAGACAACAGCTCAGAGCAGATGAGCAGCAGCAGCACGTCCACAGAGGCACGCTCCACATCTGAAGCCTCGTCCAAGGAGGCACTGCAGGCCATGATCCTCAGCCTGCCACGCTACCACTGTGAGAACCCCGCCAGCTGTAAATCACCCACGCTGTCCACTGATGTTATGCGAAAACGCCTCTACCGCATCGGCCTCAATCTCTTCAATGTGTGAGTAGCCACTGCATTTTCATTCTTTTGCTGATTCTGATCTAAAAAATGCAATCAGGCCTTTAGTGGTATCACTTCTGAAAGCTGATTGGTTAGCCACAAGAAAAGCACTTTTCCTCACTTATCCCCATTGTGCTGAAAGAACAAACACAATGAAGCCCAAGTCCCAAGCTAGATCTGAGGTGTCTTCTTTCTTCTCAGAAAGACAAATCAGACTGTGACGACAAGAGAGAGGGGATGAGTTATTGAGACAAAGAGCTGTGAGGAGATTGATTTGTAAGAGAAGGGGGATAAAATGAAGGAAATGTAGTGCTAAAGGACTGAGGCTAAAGCAATGTCCCAGTCAAAAAGTCACCATCCTCACCAGTTGATAAACAAGAGATTTGAATAACGTGAATAAACAGCATTTTTCTTGTATTGCGGTGTAAGTCTGTTATTGTGTAATATCGTGATGATATTGTATCAGGAGGCCTCTGGTGATTCCCACCCCTAGTGTGCGCCCATGTAGGCTGAACAACCGGGGGTCGAATCCGACCCGTGTCATCCCCTCTCTCTCCCCTCTTTTCTGTCAATCTTAGGCCTAAAAAAAAAAACATCTTAAAAATAAATAAATAAATAAAAAATCTTGACAGACCAGCTGTGGCTAGCTCAGCTATAATTGGACAATCCCTGCTTTTTTTTCTTTTCTGAAATAAGGACTTAATGCTATTTTATCTGACATTATTGTCAGGTATGCTGTCTCAAAGTTCGTCTTAAATGCCAAGAGCCCATAGCGATACAGGTTACTCTTGTATCGTACTACTACCCAACTCCCACTGCATTTTTCCCTGTGGCTTCACAAATTGTCAGCAGGAGAAAAACATGTCTGGCTTGAAAAGCTTGTTTACGTTTTCTGGTTACAGCTTTTCAGTCATTGTGAATTCAGCTTTCCCCCGCTGCCAAGTGAAGAGTGACAAAGTCCAAACCAAGTAGAAACCTTCCAGGACGCGCTCCAGACAGGTGCAAGGGGGGTTACATGGCAGCGACAGATAGGAGGGAAAAATGTTGCCATGGTAACACCAGTGCATTGGGCCAGCACTGACTGAATCTGATTTGTTGAGAGAAACACTGAATCCTCCTCAGTTTTGTAGTAAAAGAATGGAACGCTTGGTTAATTATTTGACCTCCAGCTAGTTATGATAAGCACTAAAAATTATTTTACATATTACATAATGCATATGGTACATTTATATTAACATTTATTCCCAGCTATAAAGGCAGAGCTACATCTAATGTGAGATAGCTCTGATTTGATTGGTTTACCCCTTAAAACAGCCCTGCTTTTATTTTATAACACTTTTTAAATTCTCCTTTTAGAAATGTTTGTAACCACACGCCTCCTGACAATGTGCTAAGCAGCCAGCAGCACACTTGGAAGGAATCTTTAAATGAGGAGATTTGCCATATACTCCATTAGCTTTTCACTCACTCACAGTCACATATCACATAACTCACTCACATATATTAAAACTACCTCGACCACTGCTGGAGTTGCTGGGTAACAACTAGTTGGAATACATGAGGTGTGAATCCAAAGAAATAATGGCAACGATTCACGAAGCCTAAAATTCTCATTAGTCATTCTGCTGCGAGTTGTGAATGTAATTAAAAGTTCCTTCAGCGCTGCGTGAACCGGCCCCTTGGGAACTGGGATGAAAAATGTGTTAACATTTCAATCCAAGTTTCCTTTGTCCCTGCCACCTCACCGCCATTTCTGTAGAAGCTCTCCTTGCTTTCCAAAATATCCCGCTTTGACGGAAAATGCATTGTGTTCCCTTGGGTGCAAAACCACTACACGATTTTGTTAAGATATTGCCCCAATTAAGCCATCTCATACAAATTTAGAAGATTGGAGTTCATGAACAGACATTATCTTTTTGCTCACTGCCAAGCTCTGCAGCTCAATAAAAGTGCACAATAAAGCCGATTAACTTTGACTCAATGCTGGAGCGTGACACTGAAAAAAAAGAGGAGCAGGAACGAGCAGTGCAGTTACTGGAGAGGGAATAATCAGCAAGGGGAAATGAACAAAATACAGAAAATAAAGAAAAAAATGAATGGCCTAAAAGTGAATTATGCAGTTGTCAAGTGAGTATGAGATATGTTTCCACTTTTAAAGGCAAGGAGGGAAGTGGATTATATAGAAATTGTAATATATAAAATTACATGACATCAGATATCAACAAATCTGTTTTTAGGAAATCTCCCGAAGAGCATAAAGAAGAAAAGTATTAGAGATTTGTTTATGAATAAAGTTAAAAACTGCTTAAAAGGATAGAGTTATGGTTCAGCAACTGAAACAGCCATGCTTTAAGTTTTTTTAAGTCAGGATTTAGTCATACTCAAATGAGGGAAGAACTACGATTTAAAACTTAACATTGTAATGATTCAAATTGTTAAATTAAATCTAAAGTGGGGGCGCCTGGGTAGCTCACCTGGTAGAGCAGCAGTCGCGGGTTGCAGGTTCAATTCCGACCTGCGGCCCTTTGCTGCATGTCATTCCCCCTCTCTCTCCCCTTTCATGCCTAAAAACTGTCCTATCAAATGATGAAGGCCTGAAATGCCCCCAAATTTGTTTTCTTAAAATTGAAATCTAAAGTGAAAACATTAGTGGATAATCCAAGGTATGAGTTGAGACTTAAACCCTGGCATCGATAATCTCACCTTCCAAACAAAGTTTCTGTACTGAACTATCTGTTCCATGTTACTTTACATGTGCGGAGGACATACTGGTTATGCGCTTACTGTCATGAAAGTCCAGCCTACCAATTTAGAAAGTCTACCTACAAAATCCCTGCCAAAAATACTTTTCAGACATAGTGTCGCTCTGAACAGCAGCTGGAGTGGCAGAGGATGTTTGACTGTAGCACTTTCTTCAGATTGAAACACTCTTAATGCCATATCTTTCAAAGGGAAGTGAGGACTGTACATATTTGTAATGACTGTTAAATCAAGGCTCCCAGTTTTCAGGAAAGTACAAGTTTCATAGGCTTTTCTATCTATTTGCAATCCCCTCTTCTCGTTCCCCTGATCAAACACCTTGAAAGATAAGCTGACTTTTAATAAATTGGCTACAAGGGAATAGAGAGAGTGGGAAGTAAGGTAAGGGAAGTAAGGGAGAGCAACAAAAAAAAAATAGAGAGAGGGCAATCAAGCTTGAGGCTTATTAGTTCCACCAGTTCGTACCCTCCCTCTAATACCTGTGCTGTTGTATCCTTTGCATCTTAAACAGGGCTGTTTGCTTTGGGCTAATACTTGAGTATTGCTTGATCATGCGGACAAAAAGCTCACACATATTGCACAACGCTAGGCAAAGTAGTGTGTGAGTGTGAGCCGCTGTTTGTCTTGCAGCAGGTGGTCTATGCACCACCTTAGCAAGGGGACTAGGGAGAAAATAAATGAAAGTGTGTGTGTGTGTGTGTGTGTGTGTGTGTCATGCACAAGAATAAAAGGATACAGTGCGCGATGAAAATGGAGTGTAAAAGCAAGAGAGAGGAACAGAAAGAGACACCAAAAGGTAGAGGGGAGGGACATATTGAGAGAGAGAGACCACTTGATAAAGTTCCCACCTGTGTGTATGGAATAACAATGACTCCATTATGTGAGGGGAGAGTGTGTCAAGGACACTGGCATCACACTAGGGAGCTGATACCAAACCTCCAACAGACACTTACAGGTTTTGGGGGAGTGACATTAATTACACGTTCCTGAGTAGATTTCTCTTTTTGTATGCATGGCTTTCCCCATTTTATACTAGTCACAGTAATCGCCTTTTTTGAAAGCATCGACATCAGAGCAGCTCATGGCGGATTCAGATCGCCTCCCCATCATGCATGAAAATGGAGCACCATCAGAGCTTTATGAATTAAATAAAAGGTGGCATAAGAGATGAGAAGGTGATGGCGTAAGTGTGAAGAGAGACTGAGAGCAAGAGAAAGGCCGGTCTGAATACATATGTCAGGGAAGGCTAATTAACACAGCAGATCAGCAAAGCCTGCCCAGCTCCTCGAGAGGGATAATAACCTGATGCCAGGAGGAGAGAGCTCTGCAGAAAACTCTGTGCATGCACTGTGCATGCATAGGTTTGTGCTTGTTTGTTTGTGCATACACAAACCTTGCCTGTATTAACATTCTGCCCTCGGTGCTAAATGACCCAGCACATAATTACAAACTCTATAATCCAGATGGCAAACAGGGAAAGCATTTCTAATTTCTCTTCTGCAGTTGTTGTACAGGTGGTACATGTAAAGATTGTAGACTAGCTCAACTGATTTGAAAAAAGAGAAATTACAATAATTACGTGTGTGTGTGTGTGTGTGTGTGTGTTTTGAGTAACATCTCAGTATGTGTATATGTTGAGTAACATCTCAGTACTATGTGTACAATGTAATGCTAAAGCCAATGAATAAACAGCTCAAATAGTCAGCTAAATAGTTAGCTAAACGTAATGTTTGAAATCATAGACTGTGTATTAAGATGGACGGCCTGACAGCTCTCAATAGTGAAGCCAAAACATCTCAATTAGCCCCCTAGTGTCTGGCTGCAGTATACATCATAGGCCATGCACGTTAGCGGATGGGACATTGGCCAAACTAAAAAAATCAAAGTACACATCAAATGTTTCCCAAAAATGGTTTCTGTCATTTTAGGTAGTCTTACGCTGATGTATGTTCAAGTGTTAATTTCTCTGCACAAATGCATATGCAAATGTGAGCAAACCGAGCTAACCATTGACAGTTTAACCGTACAAGAATATTATTGTTACAATATCTACTTTTAGATCATTTAAAGTGTTAGTGAACATCGTGTTTGAAATCATTCAAAAATTTAAAAGGGAAACCATTAATCACACGGGGTATCATGAGCACACAAGTCATCTGTTTTTGAATTCACAATTGTTGACATGTATAAAAACTGCGCAATTTACATTTTAACGTCAAACAAAATGATTTGCTGTATAAGATATGAATAATATCTAACGATAGAGACAGGATATCTTTTAAGAGGTACATTAATGTTTAAACAACCTCTTGTGCGAACTACTGTTAAAAACATGTATTTCATTTGTGGGGTGACCTTATGGAATGGTCTAAACAATGACATCAAACAAAGCCATAACATTATACAGTTCAAAAATAGATTAAAGAAAACAATAATTGACCAATACAGAATCATTCTTGCTATTGTATGACTACAATTTTTGCATTTCACACATGTACGTATGCATATGTTGTATTTGTTATTTGTAATAATGACATTGTGACGTAGGGGCAGGACTTTATAAGCATTATGCTTCCCCCTGCTTCTTCTCGAATTTATCCTTTTTTTTGTTCTTTGGTGAATTCTGATTGATTTGTCTGTTTGTGTATTTCTTTTGTTTTTCTTTTACAACATTCTCTTGATTGTTCGAGATAAATAAAAGAATGACTAAAGAATAAAGATGACGTGTGAATAAGGGGGTTAGGGTTCTGGGCATCGGCTGCATTTGACAAGGTTGCAAACCACTGCTAAAAAACAAAACAAAAGGCAAACCCAAGGTAGGGAAAGCAGCCATAACATTATATTCTTGCCTTTTCAGCAAAAGTACACTTGATGGACAAGATCAGCGCGTTGCAACAGCAAGTCCACATTAGTGCAATGAGTCAGGGTTTTGAAGGGTTTAAAGTCACACCACACAATCGTGTTACCACTCAGAAAAATGCACAGGGGCGCTAACCAGCCATCAATCTGTCACTGGTTAGTAATGAAACAGAATGTGAGCATCTGGAGAAATAGGCAACATGCAGTGCTGACAGTTAAGCAATTGTAAAGGCAATAAAACACAGCTCTGACATACGGCCACTGTGCACATCTGAAATAGCTCTAAAATAGAGGGCCAATAAAAGTGGATATCAATGTGATGCGCAAAGTATGTATTTATGGTAGGGGTGACATTCCAAGATGAACAAAAAAGTGTCTGTGCAACAAAGAGGGATGCAAGAAAACGTGCGAGGGGGGGGGAAAGATGTCTGGGCCGGTCTGGGCGTGGAGCAGTTTATTTAGGAGTTGTCATTTCTGCATGACATCTGGGTCCTGTTTGGCACTGTCTCTTGCATTCACTCTCCTGTTTTTTGTGTTTGTGTGTCTGTTATGTTGCAGTCTTGTTCGATTGTACGCGTCATCCTTGTAAGAACCCAGTTTTCTGTCCTAATCAACTGCTCCACCCACAAGTCGTCATACATACGTAACGAAAGAGATCATTTGTCCGTGCTCTCCAAAATGACCCATTTGACAAGATTGGAAAACTACAACTACTTGAAGGTTAAGGTTGGTTTCAAACCAACGTTGACTGAAGGCAACCCTGTCTCCTAACAATAAAGTGTATACTGTGCCGACATCACAGTACTTCCACCTTTGCTACTGAGAAAGGACAATCATCTGCACGTTCACAAGAGTTCCATGTCACTGAAAATGTAAACAGGGTTGTTTTCAGCGTTTGAACAAACAACCCATGCTTGTGATTGTCTGATGAGGACGGTCTCGTTCTGCACCAGTCATCTGAATCCATCCATCTTGTAACTCCTGCATCATTTCCTCTCTTTCCTTCCGTATCTACACCCCTCCTCACATCCAATACTGATTACGAATAATAATCACCATGTGCGAGCCATCTGTTGTTGGACAAACATCAAATGAGTGATATCTGCCAAATTCATTTGGCGAGACATCACCTTCAGCTGAGAGGGTGAGCCAGAAGCAGAGAGTGCGCTGAGGCTGTCGCAGCAGATGCTTTCAGGCAGTCCAGCCTGCACTCGTCGTCCTCCCTCTCTGTCCTCACATTCCCATTCCCGCACATCTGCTCTGTCTGGTTTTCTTCCAGACTCCTCCTTCTATCCTGCTCTTTATCCCCCTCTCCCCTCCCCTCTGTCCCGCCCTTGCCTTATAAACCCATTAGCTGTGACACACACACACACACACACACACACACACACACACACACACACACACACACACACACACACACACACACACACACACACACACACACACACACACACACACACACACACACACACAGAGCTCTGTTATGTAAAGGCTATGGTTTAAACACTGTATAAAGACTGGAGAGGGAGAGCTGTGGCAATAATGTGGTATCCTCCCTAGAGCAACTATCTTCTGTGTCTAATAGGGTTATTAATCGTTAGGATATTACTCCCTTGTTCACACATAAGTAACTTCTGCCATGCAGTCAGCTGAAAACTATCAGCGAGGCAACTGATAGGATCATAGGAGAGGAGATGACTTTCAAAAACAACAATTCATGGAAAACAATTAGAATCTTTAGACAATTTTCTGAAGGCATGAGCATGGAAGGACACCTCATTGTCCAGCCAAACAAAAATGACCTAGTCTTGCTTTAAAGCAAGCCTATACATTTGTTAAACAGCAGCTAATGTGGCCACAAGTGGCAATTTCTGAATGCTAAGATAAAGTTCAACTGCCGTAGACTCATTGATGTCAGTTACACAGAATATCCCTTTAAAGTCTGCTAACATTATGCTAATATTGATATTAATATTAGCCATCACAAGCTGCTGTTCATACCAGCAAGTAACGCTAAAGCAGTAAAACCCCAACCGTGTTTTTTATTGCTTATGATTAAAAAATGTTGTTTGTTAGAGAAACACTTTTAGTTATTCTTCCAAACAATAATGTAGACAGTTTGTAGTCAAAGCGAGAACGTTTTCAAAGCCATATCACGTTTTTTTTTTTTTAGGTTGTTATGCAATCTTCCAGGCAATCAATAAATTATATTAAGTTTGGTATGCTGTTAAAAACAACTTGGAGAAACAGTGAAGAATTTGTTATTAAATCAATGAAAAAAAATACAAAGTAAAGCCACAAGCCTTAACTAAAGCTAATCATAGACCTGTTTCATTCCAACAAAGTCTTCTTGGGAACGCCTCTGTGCATATAAACAGGGATTTAAATCTGCATCCCAGATCAGCCATCATTATTCTGGCAGTATCCCCTGAATTTAGCAGTGTCGATTTGTTAATGAATGTTGTAATTCAGCGCAGGAATGAATACAGATGAGATTCTGCCCTATGTGTTTTATCACTTTCAGCAGTCTCCACCGACACCGTGCAGGTGTGCACAGTGAGCGCCAAACATACAGATCATTGCAATAAATAAATAATGAACAGATAAAGGATGTAGCTCTACGTAATGTTGGTTTGGATTTCTGCCGCTAAGTGTGTTTAAGTATGTTAAAGAGCAAATCATCTGTCACAGTCACACTACGACCACCGAAGTAGAGGACATAAATTGCATCTGTGCAGTTTCCAAACACTGCTAGGTCACTGCCAATATTTCCTTTCACTCATTCAGTCCGATGATTCTCTTTTATTTGTTTCAGAAACCCTGATAAGGGCCTTCAGTTCCTGATCTCTCGAGGCTTCATCCCAGATACACCTATCGGCGTTGCCCACTTCCTGCTGCAGAGGAAAGGCTTGAGCCGACAGATGATAGGAGAGTTCCTCGGAAACAGCAAGAAGCCCTTCAACAGAGATGTCCTAGAGTGAGTAGCACATATTATTTCCGGAGACCGTTTTAGGATAATTTATCGCTCCTCATGAGGTGATTCTCCTAACTAATCCCTCCATTTTCTGGGAGATCAGGGGTCAGGGTTAACAGGAAAATCCTCATCTTTATTAGTCACAATATAGTGGTTGCCAGTCGTGTTGATACCTGAGCCAACTGTGCATAGGGTTTTATACATATTTCAAATCTATCTAGGGGTCAAAGGATTCCCTGAAACCTAAATGTAAAACCGAAATTATAACTTTAGGATCCACTTATGTCAAAGCTGTTATTTATTTGCAGACTTTAACCTTTTTATTACATATTTCATCTCAGTAAACTAAATGAAACAAGCTGAAATTGAAGTGTCATGATCCAACAAACAAACAACTTCTATTTTAATACCTTCCTTTTATTTTATGTGGAGCCATCATGCAGTACAGTTTGTTCTTTACAGCAGAATAAAAATAAAAGGACAGAAAAAAAACAGATGGGTTTAGAGATGCCTCCTTATTGCATTACTCATCAAATAAATGTGAGGACGCTGCAACACACTCACATGCACACATGACTCACCTCACTCTGTAAGTTTCATTCCAGGTCATTAACCGGATTGGCAGTATTTGCTTTGAAGCTGCAGAAGTCTTTTTCTTATCTCATCTTTGAACAAATTTCTTACTTTCTTTCATTCTTTGTGTGTTTTTGTATTCTATTACATTCTCCCATTCACCAGTTACCTCTAAATTTGCATATCACCCGAAGGATATACCGCAGATCTTTCTTTTATCCTCCCTTTTGTCTAAGTTATCAAACCGATAACACTTTTAGTCTTTTTCAAGGTCAAACATACACGACACAGCACTCTACCAAGTTGTTCACCCCAGGCTGTCCTCATCTAATATCCATATTTCCTTTAATGGACACCATCATGGCTCCAAATGCATTGCATTAACAGGATTATGCTTTTAAGGCTTCAAACGCCAATTCACAGCATGGATATATTTCAACGCAGGTGACATTGGGATATATAGATGTATTATTTTCCTTATTTTCCTACAGACCAGTCATACGACTGCACTCTGCGTGGAAGTGATGTTGAAGAGGAACATGATAGAAGAGTGCAAAGTGTGTGCGAGAGCACTTTCGATAAAGTGTAGTCACAGGGGAGCGGGTGAGGGATTGCAGTCTAATGTAAAAATCACTCATGTTGATTTACTGTGTGTGTGTGTGTGTGTGTGTGAGAGAGAGTGCGTGCATGTCTATATTTGTGCTTTGTTTTGTGTTGTCTCCTGTATTCCTGAATCTTCCTCTTCTCCTTATAAAGCTAATTGTGCCTCATTCCCTTCACATTCCTCCAAGCATAAACAACAATAGTTAAAACATCTCAAGTCAATTAAGCCAAATTGTGGTTAAAGATTTGGGATCCAAAAAATGTGGCACCCCGAGGACTCATTTACCGATAATGTATTGTACTTGTTAAGCAGAAAAAGTGAGATCTGTATTCAAAATGTCATCTATTGGCTGCTCAAAATATTGTGCCATCTGGCGTGTGTGTGTGTGTGTGTGTGTGTGTGTGTGTGTGTGTGTGCCTGCCATCACAGCTTTGTAAACACAATTTAAGCCTTTGCTATGCAGACAGATGTGTCGACTCCCCTGCCAGGTACTGTATACAGATCTACAAAGTGCATGTGTGATAACAGTAATGCGTGTATATGTACATGTGTCTTCGCCAGTGCGCTTGTGTTATTATGTTCGAGTGTGTATGGTAAGGAGATAGGAGGGGGGAGGAGAGGGCTGATGTACTTAGGCT
Source organism: Gymnocephalus cernua (assembly GCA_023631565.1). NCBI lineage: Eukaryota > Metazoa > Chordata > Actinopteri > Perciformes > Percidae > Gymnocephalus > Gymnocephalus cernua. The sequence goes on along the minus strand of CM042447.1, from coordinate 10,399,775 downwards.
AGAGAGCATCTCATCTGACATTACATAAACAAGGAGTGACAGCCGGGGAAGAAGGGAGAGAGAGGTGGTGGAGCGAGGAAGTGAGTCATGACGAGAGCGATGAGAGAGGCTTGACAGTCAAGGGAGTTGATCAAGAAGAGGATCAAGTCAGAGTCACTGTGTACTATAAGCTTAACCTGTATGGGGCCTTGCTCAGGCCTTTTTTTGTAATGCATGTTATGTGTATGTTTCCCGTGGGTATTCTGGTTTCCTCCCACCAATGCAGGTGTAGGTATTACAGTGAGTGTGAATGGTTGTTAGTGATAGTGTCTCCCTAGCCTCTCACCTAATGTTGGCTGGTATACTGGGGTAGGCTGCAGCTACACACAACCCTACACAGGGTAAGTAGTTATAGATAATCAATGAATAGTTGTATTAACATGTGTTAGAAGTAGCAGCATCCAGTGTAATGTACTAATGAAGCTCAGCGCAAATTCTTTCAGGAAGACGTCATTAACCTAATCATTACTCTTTCTCCGTAAATCAAACCAGCTGTTTAGAAGCGATACTTTCACTTAAACCAATCAGTCATGACCACGGAATTCAAGGACCAATCACAGCACTACAGCTCTGCTTAAATATGTTCTCCTTTGCTGTTCAGTTCGTTTCAGGAAAAGCGCTCAACCCTCCACCTCCCCTGCCGCCTCCAGTCTTCATGATTCTCCCGGATGGCCATTCCGTTGCCTAGTCGGTCTGGTCCCCGGTCTCTTCTCCGCCGCCACCAGTGTCTAGACTCCATCGGGGGATATGTTTCCTATTCTCTACCCCTTTAAAAAATATTAATTTGATGGAGTCTAATCTCCAAAAGACTCATACATTTTTGTCATGCAGTTGTATAATAAATATTGTTCTTTTGCATATCTGCAAACAAAGTCTCTCCTGATTGAAATGTTATAGTAAGGCTGGTGCCTGTAACCTGTAGTAAAATATGAAGGAGTAGTAATAATATTGATGGTAGCAGTAGCACTGACAACCACAGAAGTACTTATCAACTCTGAATAGTTTTAGACTACTAGTAGTAGGTTCATGTCACTAGTAGCAATAGTGACCGGAGTAATAGTAATAGTAGACATAGCACAAGTAGAAGTGTTAGTATTAGTAGTAGTTGTTATAGTGTATTAAAGGGGATTAAAATAGTAGTAGTAATAGTAGACGTAGGATAGATACTAATTACCTTTTCAAGATCTGGAAAGAATCATTCACGCCCATGTTTCTTCCTGTCTTGGTAACTGTAATTCAATGTTCACCGCCCTGAGCTGCTCTTCTGCCTCGGCTCCATTTGGTGCAAAATTCGGCCACTAGACTTTTAACTGATGCTAGATGTAGGACACACATTACACCAGTGCTGGCCAATCTTCATTGGTTACCTATACAGTGCAGAATTCATTTTAAGATTATTTTAATCACCTATAAACCACTACAAAGACTGGCCGCACTTTATATTTCTGAAATATTGTGTCCCCTGTACTCTGTGAGATCACTGAGATCTGCTGACCAAGGTCTTCTGGCTGTCCCGAAATCTACGGGCCTGTAGTAGGCCTAAAACCAAAGGTGGCCGCGTCTTCGCAGTGGCGGCTACCACCCTCTGGAACAGTCTTCACCTAGTTATACAAAGATCCAGTCAGTCGATGGTTTTAAGAAGCTGTTGAAAACTCAAACTTAATGTGTGCTGTGCCTCCTGCATGGTTTTTGTTTGAGTGTTTGGCCTCCGTTTGCCTTTTATTCTGTTGCTTTCATTATTGTTAACTTCCATTTTAACTGTGTATTAATGTTGCACTGTACAGCACCTTGTAACCATGGTTTTGAAAAGTGCTTTATAGATAAAGTTTACCTACTTACTTACTTACTTACTTACTAGTACATTACTAGCTGAAGACATCTCAAAGTAGTATACATGTAGTACTTTAATAATAGTTATAATATACTGTAAGAGTAGGTTTCGCTGCAGTCGGAGCTGCAGCAGTCGTAGTTGTAGTTAGTTAGAGTAGAAGTAGTAGTATTATAGCGCGTTCCATTTAACCTCGGAAGCCGGAGCTGGGAATGACGTCACACCTGAAATGAATGCGTTCCATTTACAAGTCCGATATTTTATTGTGGAGTAGGGTCTTAGCAATACCAATTGATAACAATGGAGTACCTTTTTTTTTTAATTGGACAGGACTGTGTGTACGACTGATTTAGTGAGACACAAATGAGACAGAAGTGCTAATAACTGTATGTTACTACAGCTTTGTTGGATTTTGAACTTGGGGTACTGCGAGGTTGTCCAAGTTCCGAGCTCGTAAATCCGAGGTCAGGGGGCATGTTTCCGACTTTGACCTCGGGAAAATCCAACTTTCAAGTACAAATGCAACGTACCATTAGCTGCACACATGGGACGAGTAGTAACAACTGTAGTAATTGTAGCTGTGGTAGTAGTATAGCTGTAGTAGTAATGGTAAACATAGTAGTAGATCTACTGTGGGTCAAGTAGTAGTTTTGAGTGTTGGTTAGTTCAAGTATTGGTAGTAGGAATAATATAGGACAACATAGGACAAGTAATAGTATGCAATTGTAGTTGTAATTGTGACTGGAGTAGTAGTAAGAGTAGTACAGTAGTAGTAGCTGTAGTAGGAGGAGTAGTAGTAGATACAGTAGTGACGGTCGTAGTAATAGTAGACATATGAGAAATATATCAGACTATATTATATTCTTATATATAATATATTAGAGGACTGCTAGGTGTCGTTCTTGTAATACTAGTGGTGGTAGTGCTAATGCTAAATGATATGGTATACAGTGCATGGTAATTGCATTGTGAGTTGGTTTTGTGTATCATGTTGTAAAACACGTTGCGTCAGGTAGTACTGTAGACTCAGCTATCTGACTCTTTTCTGCTGGAGCAGCATGTGTCACAGTCAAGTACTCACCTCATTAACTCAATTTGTTCATAGTAATCCATCTTTGCGCACGCGTGTGCGTGTGCGTGTGTGTGTGTGTGTGTGTGTGCGTGCGTGCGTGTGCGCGCGCCCCAGTGTTTCTACAAATGATCAGAAGCAGTAGGCTTTCCATAACCATGAATGGGCAGATATCAACAGTGGCAAATATTATCTTAAACTAGTGTGGATAGGTTTGGAATACCACATGAAAGCCAATCTGAGTGTATTAAAAAAAAGACTTTAATTTCATGGTTTGATTATCACTCCACTTTGTACTTTGACACAACGCTTCATATCAAAGTGAGGAAAACTTTAAAACCTTCCAACTCGTTTTCAAAGTCACCTTTCCCTTCAAAACCTAATTTCACTTCCAAATTGCCCACGTTGTATTTATCCCCCTGAACTCATTGGGACAGGATATTTTGCTTTTTTTAATTAAAGTCATTAAGCTGGGGTTGTCAGGTAATAGGAGGATTTTCTGCTCTGAGGGATTGTATGCGTACATGTGCATGTGTGTGTGTGTCTTGGCAGCTGTGGCACGGAAAAGATAGCCAGGCCCAGTCTTATCACTTGTGTCCGTGCGTGGCTAATACCTGCAGTAAGCAGAGTGGTGCTGTGACTCGGAAGCAGGCGAGTGGACTTTTATCTTAGGTATTCATCCACAGATCCACCCATGCCACCAGCGAAGGGGCAGCCACGACCATCATGTTGCTATATTGCAATGCATTTTAATATATTTTCTTTTTCCTGTGTCATTCTTTCCACTGCTCTTGCTCTTTCCGTATCACATCCATTCCTCACTGTGCTCAACAGTTGTGTGGTGGATGAGATGGACTTCTCAGGCATGGAGCTGGACGAAGCGCTGAGGAAGTTTCAGGCCCACATTCGTGTCCAGGGAGAAGCCCAGAAGGTGGAACGTCTTATCGAGGCCTTCAGGTAATTCTAAAAGCGGTAGCTGCTGTCTGGGTTTATCTTGCAGTATTCTCACTGGTATTATAAGAGGAGCACATTAGCTGCCATTCTTACAGCTACAAAAAACTAATTTTTTTTTTTTTTTTGTATTCAACACTAACCGTTTGTCCTGTCCAGTCATAGCTTAACAATAACTAGGTACATCAAGCTCTGGATTTCCCTGTTAAAGTGGTGTGCATGACAGGGCTTTAGTATGAATGATGCATGCATTCAAAGAGGTTGGATGGTGTTGTCTTTTTTCACCTTCACTAAAAACAAAAACGCAACGTAAGGAATGTTTTTCTGCTCAAAAGCTGCAAACTAGGGCTGTAGTCAAGTCCTTTATTTTTTATTATTTGTAATAATCAAAAAGCAAGTGCAGAGTAACACACTATAGGATCAAATTAAGCCATATTATTTACTTTAAGTATAAAATGAAAATGTTCCCTTTCTTGAACTTATTACTTGTCCTGAAGAATTCATATTACAAAGACATTGTGTCTGTGGCCAAAATGAAAATGATTGATACCTGATGATTGAGGTATATGATGCAGCCAGGCGTACAATCTCGACGCCTGTTCTAGATGGATTTTGAATTAAACTAATACCTGTTTTCTGAACGAGCACGCTTCATCAATGGTTACTTTAGAACAAAAGCCGGACTCGGTCGAGACCAACTAAAAGTCTAGACTCAAGTACTACAGCCCTGCTGCAAATGTTAGCATGTCCAGCTAAGTAGCTTGCTAGCCACAGTAAGCAAGCCCGCTTCACTTTCATGGCAAAGAAGCATTTCTTATACCTCTGCCATAAATGACCAGTTGTTAAAGGACCAATTGTTCCATAAGTTACTAAGAATTTAGAGTGGTAGATCTGCCACTGTTCATCATCGCAAATTATGTCCCTCAGGCATTACCGCTGAGCCAAACTTGTCTTGCAGTGCTTTAAGATGCAATTGACACTTTTTTTTGATCATGAAATATGCGGTTTTGAAGCCGTGCTGAGAGGTACAGATGTGAATTTGTGATTCGTGAGATCAGGCTTCTGTTACTTCCAAGGAGCCGGACAGAAACACAAAGAGGGAACATCAAAAAAGCTAGTATGACTAGATTTAATCAGATAAAATCGACAGCAATGCACGCAAAAAGAGACAGTCGACTCACACTGCCTCATCAAACACACAATTTCTTCTTTCCTTTCTGCTTGGCTACAAAAAAATATTGACAATGCAGGGCCCATCTGAAGAGCCAGGGAGCATGTAATTTCTAGCCACAATTTGAGAGAGGGAGACAATTTGTGGCACAGCTGTGGCTCTTTGTGTTAATGCTAACTGTTTGCCGTAGCCCCTCTGGAGTAACAACCACCTGTCACAGTTGTGGAGGTGCCCAATGAAGAGAAAAACGGTGGCATTGTCATAGTCAGTGTGCAGAGAGGTTGGCACTGGTAATGTTTGGACATGAGGCTGGCTCTGCGTGTTATCAGGAGAAAGAGAGAGAGGGGGAGGATGATGGGGTGAGGAGGCACAAACTGGGAAAAGGAAGGAAGGAAGGAAGGGGAGAAAAGGAGAGAGAGCAGAAGGTTTATAAATAACCAGCGTTGCGTAACCGCCACTGCCTCTCTGTGCCTGCCTCCCCTGCTCCTGGGCTTTGATATAGCACACACACACACACACACACACACACACACACACACACACACACACACACACACACACACACACACACACACACACACACACACACACACACACGGAAAGAGAGAGAAATCTCCGAAGTAAGTGAAGGGGATTTGAAGCAGCAGTGAAAAAGAGAGAGGGGAAAAGTGAAATGCAGCCAGCAGCCTCAGTATCTGCTGCGTCAGTGTGCTAATGAATTAGAAAATTTGAGCCGGCTCCCAATGCTGCAGATATATTTAGATTATATTTTCATATCTGCATCACAGTGTAGCATCCAGACATCCTTATTTACTCATGCTGCAGTCACATACAATTGCTGTATTTTCCGTTATGGTTAGATACTATAAAGATCATGCAACTTGTATAATCTTGCACCAAAATCCATCCTCACAGAGAACATAATGACTGTTGGATTACACCATCTTTAGCGATCTGTAACAAAATTGAAATTGGTTTGGAAGACGGCAGCAAATGCCAAATTTGAAGACTGCCAAATCCACTCGCTGAGCCCTGAGAGCATTATGTGCCGTTTTACCCCCTCATTTTTGTGTTTTTCCATGTATTTCTGTGCAGAGTAAGAACACACTTTGATAGAAAGCAGCATAATTGAGGCACTGCATGGTGCTACAGTACATCAGGATTTACAGACAAGGGCAAAATTGCTGTTTGCTGTGGAGTCACAGTTTTCAGACACTGAGATGTGAATAAGCATCTGTGTGAAGCCTTGTGATTACCAGGCTAAAATAAATACTGTATGAGAGATGCCGCAAACACACACAAAAGCACTGCTGCTTAGGGTGGAGGGATACAATTAAATCAGAGGCTCTTATGTAAATATATTAAAAAAACAGCATAAGTAATATAAATGTTTTTTTTAATTTACTGTATATAGATATTTATCTACCAAATAAGTAATGGTTAAATTGGTTATCAAGCTTTCCATAATAGTGTAAGTATACTAAAAAAAGAGAGCCACATACAGTAACTCGCTGCATTATAATGTACTAACCCAATATTATTATGTTACATAAAAACAAAGTAATTAAAATATCCTTATGTCAACTCACAAAATATTATTTTATTTCTACTAAAAAATCATTATCTTTGATTGATGATCAGTTTATTGTCTTTTTAAAACAATTATCTGCAGATAAAACCAGCTAAATGATTTTGTTTGATTTCTTTTCTGACCGAAAATGCATAGTATTCGGGGGACGTTCCCCCTGAGTTGTGTGTCTGCACAAGCTGCACAAAGCCCCAACAACCTCCACCAATAAGGAAGGGCAGCTTATAAATCTGGGGCAAAACATCTCCAAACAAAATGAAATCATTCTCTACTGCTTGTAAAGCTTAAATTCTGTGAGCGCACTGTAATAACTGACTCACACGAGCAGTTTAACATTTTGATCAACTCAGAGCTTGTCCCATCCAGATGTTGTTGTTTGAGGACACGGTTCAGTGATCTCTGAATTAAAACTGAGACTATAAAAGTGAGGTAGGGACAACAATGACGCCCTTATTGAGACAGAAACACAAGCTTTGCTTTTCCCTTTTGATAACCTCGCGATGCTTTAGCAGTTTAGGAAAGCACATTAAAAACGGTGTTTGTGACAAGGTATGAACCCACTGCATGCATACCAATATGTGTTTCTACTCTTCACTCAATCCCACAGAGACATTAGATTCCAATCATGCAGCTCAGTGAGTCTGCAAAACAGTGCCACAGCTCCAATGTGGAAATGATGACTGATTAAAGTAACGATTACAGTATATACACTCCAACACCGAGCCCACAGGGTCCACACACACACCTTCTCATTCTCACTTTACTCTGTATATTGCTCTCTGTGATTACTCACCAACAGTAGATGTTGTACTATTGTATTATTCATCCCCTATAACAGGAAGTGTCCATGCACTTCACAAAGAAACAATTTATCTCTCTCCTCTCGGCACTTCTTTTCCTAACACACACACACACACACACGCACACACACACACACACACACACACAAACACACACACACACACACACACACACACACACACACACACACACACACACACACACACACACACACACACACACACACACACACACACACACACACAGGTATGCCCAACACCCAATGTATCTGTTAGATTCGTGGTTTCCATAACCACATGACAGAGGCATTTCCATTCTCCACCTATTTATGGGTGTTTTTTGGGAACTTCATCAAACTGAGCCTGGCCCCTGGGTGCATTCTTTTTCAGAAAAGTGCCTAGGTAAGGGTAATTTATATTCCAAACTTCATATTTCTTCTCTCCGACACAATGACAACCTGCATAATTCCAGCAACCAGGCCCATCAATGTCGGTGAATGTTTAAACATGGCTCAGTGGACTCACAGACAACTAAGGGGTGTGTGGGTGCATTTGTCTGTGTTCGGCATTATCTTGGGTGAAGCATGATCCATGTAACCATCCAATCCAGTGGGACTAATGTGTTTACCGTATACAGAGACACACCGCTTCAGCAGAGCACCCACCGTGAGTTCTCTTGTTGCTAAGAGGCAACAACAGCCTCAGATGAAGCCTCGAGCAAAATTAAAGCCATAACTCTTATTTCTGTGCGACACTCTCATGCTCAGCTTGTGTCAAGGCATTTATGAGCACGTAGTGTGTTGAAGGATACTTTTAATGTCTGAGGATAACGTGTTATCTTGTCTTTTCTCCCATCTTATCCCTTCCTAACTGTCTCTTATTCCTGTCCCCTATGTGTTTCTAACTTATCTCTTCCTCTGTACTTATCATCCCTTATAACTGGACTCACTTACTCTATTTAACATCCTATCTTCCTGTTCCTCCCTTTCTGTCACTCCTCCATCTTTTTGTGTCCTCTGTCATGACCTACATCTATTACTGCACGCATTCACCCCCTCTCCTTTCCACCTTCTTTGCCCTCTACCTTTATTTGTTTTCCCCACTCTTTTACACCATCAGTCAGCGCTACTGCATGTGTAACCCCGACGTGGTGCAGCAGTTTCACAACCCAGACACCATCTTCATCCTGGCCTTCGCCATCATTCTGCTCAACACCGACATGTACAGTCCAAACATCAAGCCCGACCGCAAGATGATGTTGGAGGACTTCATACGCAACCTACGAGGTAAGCAACACAGTATTATGTTTGCATGACTTTCGAGGACATTAAGGGAGTTAAAATGACACCAATAAGTTGACATAATAGGCTCAAGTGATGCAGGTTAGTTTTTAGGTGTGTTTATGTGCATGTGTTATCTGAGAGGGTTTTCTGAGGTATATGAGCTGGATGGTTTGGAGCAGAGCCGATCCGCCCTATACGCTCACTACGCAAGCTGCGTAGGGCCCCGCAAATTACTTGAGGCCCCGCCTCCCCCTCGTGTCTTAGTGCGTCAATTAATGTTTACAACATCCATGACAAAATGAAGCGAAACTATCCTTCTGGTCACGAAAAGAGGAAAAAAACACCATGAGAGTGAATTGCGGGAACAACAATCAGGTAAACTTGTGTTCTCTCCTCTCCAAGTTTGATGTCAGCAAAGTAAAGTTATGTTTATGTGCATTTCTATTGTGTTTTTTTTTTTCGGTCTTGCTAACCTAGCTGGGCAGGCAGGCAGTGCATCTCTGGTCTAGCTGCTAACGCCAGTCACTTCCAGGGCTGCGTTTTGTGACTTTGTGCCTGACAAAAGTGAGAGTAAAATACAATTATGTATTACGTTTGATAAACGACAAAGTGCAACGGTGTTTGTTTACTGCAGCTCGGAAAAGATAACCGCGTCGGGTGTGTTATCGTGCGTTAGGCGCGTACATGAAATGAAACGCGCATTTTTCAAGCAGAAATATATGTGAAGACCAGACAGACTGTAGGCTACAATATATGGCCGTGAATGATGGCACTCTTCATCAAAGTACACATTATACATACTTTTAAGACACTGATTATCTGGTCTCAGACAATGTGTAGTTAAAAACTCTACACAACTGCACTAATTACACAACTGCACTAATTATGCAATGTATTATGCAATGTATTGACAATTTGACATTGATTTATAAGTTATATTGAATTTAAAATGTTGATTAGCTGGACATACTGGTCAATATGGATGCACATCCCTCAGTAAATAATAACCATAAATCAAGAATTGCTTCAACATTTCATAATAATAAATAAATACAAACTTGAACATGCTATGGCAAGCCATTTGAACTTTTATTCATTCACAGTTTATGCATTTTTTATGTCAAGAATTCGATTTCTTTTACTATTTGCAAAGTGAATTCTTGATTATTTTATTAGTAGGGCCTCTTAGTTAATTTTTACCTACCAATGTCTATTTTTGATATCAGGAATTACATGTTCACTTGTACAAAAGTTAGTTCTTGATATCACTCACAGGGATTATTGATATCTGCATCACTAGTTCACTATTTAAATATTACAAGAAAATGCAGAAAAGGAATATTTTGATGGTAAGATTTTAATTCAAACATTCAAATGTTTACACATTTGTAACATGTAACAAGTAGTGTAAATGACTGCTTAACTAACTATGTGATATTCTTCTCAGTTTATTCTAGACAGTCCAGATAGTCTGGTGGTGCCCATACTGATGCCCAAAATGCCCAGACTGTAGAGAGAACCAAAGTTAATCCCAAAAGCCAAAGTTCAGGGTTATAATTTATTATTTTCTTATTTATGTTTACGTTAATATTCACTTATTTAATAATATTCACTTGTTATCTTAATATTATAGAACATACTCTATTCAATAAATATTGTTGGTTTGAACCTCATTCTGTTCTATATTGTTGTACTTATTCTTTGACTGTTTTGTTTAAAGGAGGGAGGATTGTATTGGGAGCACTGAAGTATCAGGTGTGACTGTGTGGCAAATGGTTTACATAGCTCACGGCATCACGGGTCAGGTAGAGGGCCCCTTAGCAGGATTTTGCTTAGGGCCCCAGGGAGGTCAGGATCGGCACTGGTTTGGAGTTAATATTGCCGACATCATGCTCATAGTTTTGTTGACTCAGAGAGCGTCTGTCTCACTGAGGTGTGTTTGAGCACAAACCTAAATCCACAACAGCTCTAATGGTGTTGTACTGGAGCCAACCCTGGCATCTGAACTCCTCTATGAAGGGACACCGAAAATAATTTCATCATAAGAAATCAGTAATACTCAGTAAGCAACCAAAAAGAAAGATGAACCGGTGAAAGTCATTCAGTGTCCAACAGTGTTTGGGTCTATATTCAATCAAACTGTCCTGCATAAATGCACATAATAAAAATACAGTTACATTTCTATCCCTGCCCGCCTTAGCTTTACCCCTTCACAACTCATAGCGACACCAAGTAGAAAGCACCTGTAATTCTTGTTTTCCACATGCAGACAGGTGCTCGTTCGCCGAGCGTTGAGAACGAGACAGGATCGTCGTAGTTTTGCTCTTCCTCTGCGCAATCAATCAGGCAAGGCTGAGGTCGATGCAGAACAACTTTAATACATTCATCCAGACTGTTCACCACAATTAAATTAAGTTGGAAAATCAATTTCGGCATCTTATGCAAATGAAAGTATGCCACTCTCTTTTGGCCTCTCTATTTGTCTTCCGCTCTGTTTACTATGCTTTCTCTGTCTCTCCATCCATTCTTGTTTTGTCTCAGTCAAAATATTATTTGGTCTGTTTATTCATCTGTCTTTCCTTGTTTGTATTCTCTCTGTTTGGTCTCTCCTCTTTTCTTCTTACTCACGTCTCTCATACACACTGACAGAAGAATAGCTCAATCAACTAATTGGCTGAGGTGAAATGCAATTATGCACCAGAAACCAATAGTAATGAAGAACCATAGAGCATTCATTATCTCAATTAAAACAGACTGTCAGTGTCAAAGCTATCCCACAATGGGCCGACAAAATATAAATCAGCTTCCACCATAAATTAATCCTTTATGTCAGCTTATTGAACAATTGAAATTGTAGTGTCTCAGTTACTGGACAGAGAGCGTGGTCTCAGATTCAAGTCAATGGACATGCTACTTTTTGCCCTGTTAGTTGTTTGTGTGGGGAGTTTTTCCTTATCCAAAGAGAGAGTCAAAAAGGACATTTGCCATCTTCACCCTCTACGTTTAGCTGTTCCTAATTAGCACTAAACACAAAGTACAGTTGATGCTGATGGGAATGTCAAATTTCAACTTTTGTATTTAGTCCTAAACCAAAGTATTAAACAAATTGAATCTTTGACCCGCTACACGAAAAGCTACACGAAAAGCTACACGAAAAGCTAAGGGATCACCAAAGTCCCAATAATCGTTAGGGAAACATGAATGTGTGTACTAAATTGCATCACAATCCATCCAATAGTTGTCGAGAGATTTCATTGAAAACCACAAGTGGCGCTAAAGGAAAAGTCAGGGGATTAGTTTTTTCAAATTTATCATCTGGGACCATGAATGCCTGAAATTTTTTTTCAGTCTGGTGGTGGTTTACCGACCAACTGTAATCGCCATGCAAAGAGAAAGCACTGAAGTCACGAGGAGTGCATGGGAAGTGGCAGAACAATTTAAAGAGACATTCAGCAAAAAAAAGTCACTTATTTATCTGACACTTTACACTTTTCCCTCTGGACATCTCCTTTACTCCCTCTGACTCCATAATGTGGAGCGATGTCTCAGCGGTGTCCCAGGGTGCCTCACTGTCAGCCCCATCACTTGTGGTGGCTTCATTTTCTCCAAACACATCCTGCCCCATTGGAAACTCAATGTAGCACATAGCGCGGTACAGCTGTGCAGATATAATGGGGAGCATCTCGAGTGCAACCTTTCAGCCTAATGACATGCAGCGCTACCTGCATCGAAATGCCACGGCCTTGAACTGCACTGTGTTCCAGACAGAAAATCTTCTATGGGTGTTAACCTTTCACTTGCCAATTAACCTCCTTTCACAGTGCCTTCTGTCATTACTTAATGGAGACAGTGAAAGACAGAAAGTCCAAGGACAGATGAATATTGAATTTTCTTCCACTCTTTGCAAGTCAAATAACGAGGCTTAGTGTCAGAACAATATTGTATGTATACAGCCATCTTGTATATACACGTTTGTGTGCGTCTCATCCTGTGGCATGGACGCATACCCTGCTGTATTTAAGCCAGAGTAGACACACTAAGGCTTCTCTACCACTGTTTAAAACAGCAGTCACTCCATATTCCTTCTGATGGACATGAATGTCTGGTAAATTAAAAGCAACCACCCTGTGATGTGTGTATACTAGTGTGTAATCAGCCTATTTCCACATTTCTTAGGAGTGGATGATGGAGCAGACATCCCCAGAGACATGGTGGTGGGAATCTATGAAAGAATACAACAGAGGGAGTTACGCTCCAACGAAGACCACGTCACCTACGTCTCCAAGGTTGAGCAGTCCATCGTAGGCATGAAAACCGTAAGGACACACAGACACACCTTTGTTCTATACCTGTGGGGACAGGTGCACTCCTTCAACTACATAGCAAACCCCGATCTTGCTTAACTTTGACTGAAACCATATTAAAGCTTTATTGCATAACTTTTTGATATTAATGAACGTCCGTTACATTGAAGGCAAGGCAGCTTTATTTGTATGGCACATTTCAGCAACAGGGCAATTCAAAGTGCTTTACATAAAACATTCAAGAGTAGTTAAAAGTGATGAAAGAAAATGAAAAGAAAGTAAAAAAAAATAAGAAATTAAACATTAAAGAGCAGTTTAAAGAAAGGCAACATCAAAAAGAAAGGTCTTCAGCCTTGATTTAAAAGAACTGAGAGTTGCGGCAGACCTGCAGTTTTCTGGGAATTTGTTCCAGATATGTGGAGCATAAAAACTGAACGCTGCTTCCCCCTGTTTAGTTCTGACTCTGGGGACAGCAAGCAGACCTGTCCCAGACGACCTGACAGGTCATGAAGCCATTGCCAAATGAGTTGCTACAAAAAATGAGTACAAAGCTAATTAAGACTTTCAGCTCCAGAAAACTCTCTTTGTATTTCTCAGTATGGCTGCGTTCAGAAGATTGTGTCGTCCGGAGAGTTTCGCACACGGAAAGTCAAGTAAAGATAATGACCTCTTCTGAAGAGTCCATCAAGAGTCCGTCTAGTATCTAGAAAGTATATGAGAGTGAACCAAAAACAAAGTTCACAGTGCACAACAGCAGGATTCTCACGAGGATCACATATCACACCAAAGTCCATCTTGCGTTTGTGTCCAAACAACCAGCGGTTCAACCAATCATTGTCCTGTCAGGAGCTACTGGCAGTTTGGGCACGGTTACGGTGTGTGTGAGACGAACATGCTCCATGCGACCACGACTGTTTGTTCAAAACAACAATCGCCTGTTAGACAGATGGTTCATCCAATCACCTGCCAGGTATTTTGAAAGAGCCTGCCCTTTTCCAAACAGTTTACAATGACGGCTTCCCAGATGGCTGTGTAACAAATCTGGCGTGTCAAGTTAGAGATGAACAGCAGAGTCTGGTGATCATTTCAATGAGTATATCGCTACAAGATACATATTCATTTGATTCATTTTTATATAAAAATATTGACTAGAGCAGCTTTAACCTAAAAACCAGGACTTAAGAAGAAGTGAGGAAATGTCGTCACTTTCCAAAAATGTCCTTTTTCTCAAGGCCGTGCAAAGATAGACAAAGTGCATTACAGGACACGGACACTTAGAGGTAACTTAAACAGCTTCCGATATGGGGTTGAGTTATTGGTACAGTAACTGATACGTAGAAAGTTCACCAGTTGTTTGATGTGGATATAAAACACAGAATCATTATTTTCATTACAGTTATACAGTTACATTTACATTTTTTTTTTACAACACTTATAATCTTCTTGGCTTGCTCGAATAGTAGAAAGCATCAGAGTTATCGGAGCTCATTTATTAGCCATTAAATGTCTCATCAGCAGCGCTATCATTACCTCAGGTCATTACTCCAGCTAGATACGTCATTAACCACCGCTATCATTAAAGTCTTTTTTTAAACTATTTAAGGTTAAAAGGCTTGGTCAGTGCACATGAGTAGCACCATGTAAGTGGTTGAACCTAACACTGGAATGGCCTTTAGTTAAAAATCAACTGCAGAGATGAAAAATGCTCACATCAACTCGTGGCTATTGTTTCCATTCACCGTGTGAATATTTCTGTGGAAGGTTTTATATGTTTTAGACTTAACAAGTCAAAGACTGACACAGAGGCAGACATGTTTAGCTTTATAATTGATTTGTCACACTTATTCATGTGGGAAGTGTGCCAACTCATAATGCTGGAAGGCTTTTTTAAATTATTCCACAGTTCAGGGAATTCTTTTTTAATTTTATCAGTGCACCAAGGTGTATCAATCCTTTATTTATGATATATATATCTATATATATATATATATATTATTTATGATATATATATATATATATATATATATATATATATATATATATATATATATATATATATATATATATATTTGATTTGGTTCCCATAGACTCTGGAATTAATTAGCACTGTAAAAACATATTGCGTCCACATGCAAGAGCCAAGTTTGATTTTTTTTTAGCTTATTCCAGTGTCTGAATCCTCTTGGTACTTAAGTTCCATAGTTTATACAAGAAACGTTTTTTAGTTAATTTAGATAGTGATGAGATGATAGCAGCTTGAACAATAGTAGCCAATTATCAAAGCTAGTTAGAGTCAGTTACATTTAGCATGCCTTCAGTATTTTTAACTTTTTTTTATTTTAAATGTTTTAATTAAAAATGTAAACATTTTAGCGATGTCACAGATGCGCAAATTATTTCAAGAAGGATTTAACTACTTTCCAAATCTTAGCATGCTAACACGCTAATCTGAGATGGTGAATATTGTAAACCCTATACCTGCTTAATGTCAGCATGTTAGCATGTTGGCAATGACATTTACCTCACAGAGCTGTTAGCGTGACTGTAGACGTAGGGACCTATTTTAACGATCTAAGCGCACAACGTTTAGGGTGTGTACAAATCCACTTTTGCTAGCTTAACGGCGGAAAAAGGGGTCTGTGGTTTAAAAGGGTTGTACTTAGTGTCTTAATTAATCATAGGTATGTTTTGGGCGTAACATGCAATAAACCAATCTCCCATTCCCTTTAAAAGCCCGGTGCATTTGTACCTTGGCGCATTACTATTATGATGGTCTTTTTTTCAGGTTTTTGTTGGTCACTGGCGCGATCACTTTCCGCTGCCTTAAGATAGCAATATGCCAAGAATGCACCTGAACACACCTCCCTGCAAGACCAGTACGCCCATGGGCGCACAGATGGGCGCAGGTGCATTTGCTATTTAAACAACCCAACGTGGGCACTGGACGGGAAATTGACAACTGCGTCGGTCTTAAACTAGCAAAGACTTGCGTCAGGCTTTGATGAATTTCACTATAAATTTACTTTTAGTTTTACATTTAATTTCCCTTAATTCCTGTTAACTTTAGGAATGGCATTGAAACTATGACATTGAAAAGATTGACGCCGTCTTTTTTTTTTTGGCTTGTGCCTTTAAGTGTCTCTCAGTGATGGATGAGTAGCCATCGGATGACAGGGGGAGTGTTGTCATAGCCAAAACAATGATGGATTGTTGTGACAGGATGTGACTATTCCTGCCCATGGGAGCTGTCCAGCTGTGTACCATAAAAAGACTTAGATAAAGTTTCTTCCTTAGAAATACTATAACAGCAAGTGTCAGAGTCACTTTATTGTGGATATAAAATGTATCACCGGTATGCTAAGAGGGAGAATCCCACATTAGAATGACTTTTTTTCTGATAATAGGAGTTTGCTTGGTAAATATTTGATGATTTGATGAACAAACACTTCAAACACCTACAATGTCCTTAAATATTTGATATGGAGTTGACATTTTTCTTTTGTTATACAATTCATTTGTTAATTGTATAACTTAACTCTCTCCTGCCACACTGTTTCTTAATGATCCCATCAGGGAAGGACTGTATTTTTATTTATTTTTGAGAGGCATTTCAAACTAATGATGTCTTTACATGTTTCTGACATTAGTGTAATGAGAAAGAAGGCCGGCTGTGGCCAGCTGGGCGGGAGTCTGTAGACCCTGCAGTGATGAGAGAGAGAGAGAGAGAGAGAGAGAGAGAGAGAGAGATTGTGTGTACTCACTGCATTGCAAATAGTCCACAGGGAGCAGAGGGAATAAACATTGGGAAATGCACAGAGAGAAAACTGAACAGAAGCTGTGTATATGTCATAAATCATATGTGTATATTTTTTCATAAAGAGGGGATCAACTCCACGTCAACTGACAGTCGCTCAGCTGCGGTTTGGATTCCTGCAGTGATACGACATAGAGACAAGAGTGTCAAGGGGCGAGAACATGATTAGATCAGTCTCCGCCATTTTTGTAGTGTAATCTGCTTAAACGGGAAAAGCACTTAAGTCCAAGAGGAGAAGACAGGCCTTTAGCAACACAACTGCAGCATTTTGTTAAAAAAAAACAACCTTTACAATAGACCTTCAAATGTACCGTTGCTAATCCAATTCGGTCTGGTGTCAGAGTCAATAACTAAACAGCTTATATTGCAAAAAAAACACTTGATTCGACAACAACTCTTAAACTTTTGTTTGAGCGACTTGTGGCAGAACATCTCTTTTAAAGGACTACTAGAAGTGGGTAGATCAAGCATCACTAAACATTTTGTTCATACACCAAGATGTGATTTGTTGTTTGCTCACGTGGAATCTAGTTCACAGAAAGAGGTGTGAAACTGCATTTTACTCCAACCCTAAATGTCAGCACAGAGAAGTAAAGAATCCTGAAGTGTAAACCTGCATTTATGCTTATGTAGGTAACGTAAGTAACATGCATGTATAGAGTGCTTATCATAGATAAAAAATCACATAAAACAATGTAACAATAAACAACTGTATACGTAATGTTTACGGGAACACAGTTAGGATTTGGATATCTGTCTATCTTGTAACAACACACAGTCTCATCTGTTTCTCTAATTGATGTTTTTTTAGGTCAGTCTTTATGTAATCTATGTTCTTGACGTTCCACTTCCTGGATTGCTTCGGTGCCGCAGGAAATTCCGCCGGATGCATGTCTTTTCGCCGATTTCCGTTTCCTTCCGTTTTCTTTGTGTTGGAATTTTAAATTCCGGTGGATTTATGAGGACTATAGTTAACTGCTCCTCAGATCTCTCTGCAGGGTAAATTAAGACAGCTAGCTAGGCTCTCTGTTAAATCTGAGTTTTCTCCCGCACAACTATTTGGCAGCGGCTCCGTGCGGAGCTTAGCGCCGCCCATGACGATTGGGATTGGTTTAAAGAAATGGCAATAAACCAGAGCACGTTTTTCTCCCATCCCGGAATGCTGTGTGGACTCGCCAGACCCATCTCCGCTCCGCAGCGTGTGGATGGTCTGGCAAAGCGAGACTAGTCTTTTTGTCGCTAATTTGTTTCAGCAAACTGTGTTTAATGGCTTTTGTTCTCAGCTTTTAACCCCAGTGAATAATCTGTAGTTCTCCAGCCAAAAGTCATTTCATTAAAAGTATCCCTGTTTCACTTCAATACTCTTTCCCTAGTTTCTCTGAGGGGGAAGTGTCCCCTTTATCCTCTATCTCTTCATTTAGTCTTGAATGACTTTAAAGCAGACACCTCCTCTAAATGATTGAAGCTCTCCTTTTACCTGGATGTCTTTCTCTGCAGGTTCTCTCTGTCCCTCATAGAAGACTGGTGTGCTGTAGTCGACTTTTTGAGGTGACCGACGTCAACAAGGCCCAAAAACAGGCAGCACACCAGAGAGAAGTCTTCCTCTTCAATGATCTCATTGTGGTAAGTATAAAAAAGAGATTCAGTATAATAATTCATATATTTGTCATTTATATGTTGTTTACAGTGTCTTTCAAACCACCTCTAAAATGGTTCTTTCTGCCGCACACAGTCGATCTTTTAAAGCTGCTTATTTTGTTGTGACAGCTGCAATGCACCTACTTCGACTGTGAGCTCCCTCTCTGCCTTTGTGTTGTTTCATAACTCGGGCCTCTCTGGCCCTTTCTTTTAATAATTGATAGTAGCAAATGCGGTTGTGCAGTGCACTCATAAGCAAAGATCTGTCCCCTGCAGAGCAGCTTAAAGGGCCAGTAATAAAGTTGTGTATCCTTTGGAGCACAGAGAAGTTGTTCATTTGGTCCAAAGTCGTGTAGATTGGAGAATTAGTATAAGGTTTAATGTTGGGCAAAATGAATGTGCTTATAAGCATTTACTACTCTCATAATTATGTCAACTGTTGATCTCACTCCAAAAACAGCATAAGAAAAAGCAGCATTACTATTCCCCAACTACTTGTTCTGCTAAAGCATAAAAGTAATTGGTAGCTACAGGAAAAGGAGGTTAAAAGACGGATCTGAAGTGAGAGGTGAAAGAAGTCATCTACCGACATCACAGTGGAATTCTGTTCGTTTGGCACTAAACGTCAGCGGTGCGATATATTCCAGCGAGACGTTTTCTCCCGACAGCTTTGAAAGCGAGGCAGAAATTGTCTTTGAAAGATTTTACTGCAAAATTAAATTGATGGAGACTTTACTTTGAATTTGCCCCCTGTTCTAGCAGCCTGAACACGTCAAGAAGTGTTTAAAGTGCCAATGTGATATATTGGTTTAATACGGTTCGCCTGGTAAATTATGCCCCACAGTAGCGCTGCAAAACAGATTTGCCTCATCTTTCTCGATCTGGAAGGTCATTTAATGAAAAATCTGCATAACAACTCTCATACATCGGGAAATAAGCTCGCCAAGGTGTTGTTTTTCATAGAGCACTAGCGCACAATCTGAAACACTTTGAAGCTCGTAAACATACATTAATGTTAACTCTGTCTGCTCTTTGAATATATTTTAAATGTTGTTTTTTTTTTCTGAGGTGTCTTTGAGATTGTTCTGTCATATGGAAATCTCAGTGGCAATCAAAAAGATTTCAGAAGAACACTGAACAAAGTCATTTAATGCATTCACCTGTCATTCAAAATTGGTACTACTCTGGTTTCTCATTGTTTTTACATTGTCTGCAGATCTTGAAGCTTTGTCCAAAGAAAAAGAGTTCTGCAGCCTACACTTTCTGCAAAGCTATGGGCCTACTTGGCATGCAGTTTCACCTGTTTGAAAATGAATGTAAGTCATGATGTCTTCCCTGCAGACAGCTGCCATGAAAAAACATAAAACACCCAATGCTTCGGACTGTTACAAAATAGAGAAAAGTACCTCCATGTTGAAATGAACAAGGGGTATAGGAGTTATGGCTGTATATGAAATAGGTTATTGCTATTATCGCTACTTTTTTTTATATTCATGTTCGCAGAAATGCATCATCCTGGACCTGGTTGGTCACGTAGAAAATATTCACATTAATCATGCCTTTGCACTTTTAAAAAATGTAATTACCCAAAACTCCCTTCATTCCACATTGCTAAGTTAATAAAATGATCCCTAAAAGGACAACAAAATTAGTTTACAAATCTGAATTTTAAAGCATTTTGATGCAACACGCCTGTAGTATTACACTTGCTAATATCTTGCAAACAATTTCACTTGTTACTCTTGTCTCAACATCTCAATGTCCTCTGTGCTCCCCAGACTACCCTCATGGCATCACCATCCTCTCACCTTTTGGCTCAGACAAGAAGCAGGTACTTAACTTCTGTGCCCAAAGTGCTGAGGAGCTGCTCAAGTTCGTAGAAGACCTGAAGGAATCAATCGCGGAGGTGTCGGAGATGGAGCAGATACGCATTGAGTGTAAGTGTCTGTCTTTATATGGTACTTCCCTTGATTAGACAGTGGAAGACTGCAGGCACATAGACTGGAGGCTGCCAAATACAGAGTGGAAAATGATGGGTATATGTGACATAAAGAAGGCCAAAAGAACATGCAAAAAATGCTTTCAACATATGGATTTATTAAATCAGAATGATCCTCATTCTCTATTTGAGTCTTTTGATTGTGCATGTGTTGGCTTATAATGAAATGTTTGTGTGTATTTCTTCTCGTTGCAATGCAAAGCATCCCATTTTGGAGAAAATCAATAATCTCACATCTTGGAAAGTGGGAGACTACTGTGGATTCTTAGATACTCTGTATGGGAAGCAATAGGTCCACAGATAGTACACATGAGTCAGAAGTCATCCTTTGTTTTGTATTATTTGCTAACTTGTTTAGATGCAAAATGAATTTAGCATTTTGTTTCCTTTGGTGCACTGCTGCTCAAACAGACTGCAGTAGGGCAGTTAATTGGAGGTGAAAGGAGGCCAGTGTTCCTGAAAGCTGCCAGGCATCTGGGTTGTTTGGGTCTGCATGCATATGAAATTCTCTCGACAATAAGACATGCACATACTTTGACCCACATAGACAACCGGAGTATCCAGAGCCTGGCTCCTGCCAATGGGCATCAAAGAGAGAATCCCTGCTGGGATTTGACGCAACTGCATTACCCTTCACAGACAGGGAGGGCCAGCAGCCCGGGGAGCAGGCAACAACATATGGAGACAGGCAGTGCTTGACAGACGGAAGTTATTTCTCTCAGTAGAGAGGAACAAGGAGAATGCTACCGTGCACAAAAACACATAATAACCAGCGCACACACACATATAACAACTCATGTTGAGACATATTTGTTTAAAGACCTAAAAACAGCACAAATGTTTTTCTCAAGGCATAATATAGGAACATAATTTGAAAGAAGAAAAACAGAAAAATACCACATCATCCTCTTCCCTCTATGGGTTTTGTATTGTTGGCATGGTTCAGTTATGATTGGGCTTTCTTTCTTCGAGATAGGAAGGAGAAATTACAATTTCTCTTTATATGGAGGTGGATTTTTTTCCTGCATTTGGATCTTTAAAATGAGTGAAAGTCAGAATGGAATTGATAATTTTAATTCAGTCCTACACTAATGCTAAAAAAAAACCTAGCATTTCACATAATCACATAATGTTCAGTATTTATGTTTTCTTTGCCCATACTTTAGTCTGTAGACCTACAGTAAGTGCAAGTCAATTACCCTGTAGTACATTGACATATATAATAATTCGGAAAAGACTATGTAATGTGCAAATTACATGTTCAATAGTAATTTCCTTTACAGAACTTCTCCATTTAAATCACTGGGAAAACGCCGACCTGTAAAATAAAGTGTTTCTACTGTTTATTTATAGCTTCATCTGAGATAAACTACAAAACGGGACACTTTCTGTTAGTTTGTCACATTTTTGTTACATTTGCACCAAAATGAATCAAAGGAAATTGGGTACTGCACCCTTAAGGTCGCACTGGGCAGTTTTGCAGTTCAGAATTAGAATGCAGTGCAGTGTTGGAGACAAACAACATTTAGTCATCATGATTGGAAATGACATGCAATTACCATCAAGTGTGAAGTGTAATTAGAGAGATGGCAAGTTGTGTTTTGAGATTAGAGAGTGGGAGGGGAAGGCAATAAGTGTGTGTGTGTGTGTGTGTGTGTGTGTGTGTGTGTGTGTGTGTGTGTGTGTGTGTGTGTGTGTGTGTGTGTGTGTGTGTGTGTGTGTGTGTGTGTGTGTGTGTGTGTGTGTGTGTGTGTGTGTGTGTGTGGGCGCGTGTTGTAAATTGTAGAATTATGCCAGTTAATATTGCAACTCTTACCCATCAACATCTACCTGTCTATCTACATTTCTCATGTCATGGTGATTCTATGATGATTATTTGTCTTCTGTTCTCTGCAGGGGAGCTGGAAAAGCAGCAGGGAGCCAAGACACACTCAGTGAAGAACAACGGCACACAGCTAGAGCTGCGTGGCAAACAGGGCTCCCCATCAGGTGTGTGTGTGTGAGTGTGTGTACACCGTTGCTTTTTAATTTTAAAAGCCACTGCAAGACCTTCTCCTCAATTGTATTAATTTATGTGCCTGCTGTTGAAACAAAAGTTGAACCTCTGCTGTTTATATGAATTGATGGAAAACTATTTAAAACGTAGGGTGCAAATCTTAAATGCATTGCCTTTAGGGTAAGGGATGAAATTATATAAAGTGCCTTATTTTAAGGTGTATTTCTTATTCCTAAAACATTTTAATATGCAATAAAAGATAATAAAAAAAATACAGATTAACACAGACATTTTGCTGCCACTTGTATCCCTGTTCCCTCTATTTTTTGTCTCTGTCCAGGAAACCAGGAGATAGATGACAGAAGTGGACACAACGCAGTGGAGGTAAGTGCTTAGTGATAGGGCCAAGTCCCAAATAACAGGTAAGTCAGTGCAGTGTGTCATTATCAAGGTAGGATGAGATAGGATGAAACCCCAGGACTAGTCATATCTGTTGGGCTAGAGGCGTCAAGCAGGAGTGGGTGAAGAGTGGATGAGAGAACGAATGTTGCTGAGTAAAGTGCTGCGGGCAGGTGAGGTAACCCAACCAAACTTAATATTAGATAAAAGTACCCCTTTGCCGTACAAAAATGAAAGATGGTGGGTTTGGGGAAATTAATAAAGTCATAGTCACAGTCAAAACAGGTTCAACCCACAGAAAATGCATCAGACTCTGAGGCATAAATATGATCTGTAAGCCTAAAATGGAATAGGTTGTAATTAGTTTCACAAGCTCAGGCAGAAATTGTGACTCTTTTGAAGGAAAAAAAAGACAGAAAGCCGTCATTGCTAAAAGTAGCTGAGGACATGTGTGGAATGCATATACTGTGTGTTACCAGATGCAGCATCAAGACCGTAATTAACACAGTGAGATGCGGGTGGATAAATTTAACGCTCGTTTGACCCGGAGACGTCACCTCCCCAACCCTCTGCCAGATCTCGGAGGGAAAACATATCGTGTGAACATTTTGTGCAAGCAGCATAGCAGGCTGAACTACAGTACCCATGGGGCTTTGCAATTACCATTCTAGTGGCATCCGATGACCTTTCCCCTAGTCATTTCTGTAGCTGTTGAGTTGAGGGGCTGGAGTGAAAAACCAAATAACGCAGGGTCAATTTGACACTCAGTGGCTGTTTAATTCCACACAGCTCACTGGTATTATGTTAGGCTGTAAATCCGTACTCAGGTGCTGGTTAGAGCAAAAGTAATTGCATATACATAACACTAAAAAATGGTTTAGAGCTATTTCATTTCCAAAGCCACAAATGCTTGTAGAATGACAATAATTACAGCAGAGCAAGCATGAATTCCTTGCTGCACAAGAGACATTTAAAAGACATAAAAATTAAATGTTTTTTTTGTAATGTGCAAAGGAATATTCACTCTCTCTCTCTCTCTCTCTCTCTCTCTCTCTCTCTCTCTCTCTCTCTCTCATAATAGGGAGCTATGATAGAGGCCAGGCTTCATGGTTGTCTGAGCTACCTTCACTAGCCGTGTTCCCCTCTACCGTGCAGCCTGCGGTAAATGTCAGTGGCTGGTGGGGAGCCGTTAGCTGTCGAAACACATTTATCTTGGAGAGCAGGAGAGTCACACCCGAGAATCCTGCTTATACTAGAGGCATGTGCAATCCCACAGCAGGCTTTTATTATCAGCAGAAACTGATAGTAAGGTGTTGAGATTGTGCTGTACTCCCTCAGTAACAATATGCTAGACTGTGCTGTAGTTTCAATGTGGCTAAAGAGTTCTAAGACAGTCACGGGTGTCATTTATATGTCCCCCTCACTTTTCAAAATCCTTTTTTTCTTTTTTCAATCTACACCCTTGAAGACACAGTCATGGTAATGGGCTGTCAGTCAGCAATACCAGTGACATGATAATACCATGTTTGAACAGATGTGTGGATTGTTTCTTTTTTTTTTTTGACGTGAAAAGCAAAACCAAACGCAAAGAAAGCAATCATCACAGAAAAGACTGGCAAACAAAGACTGTTGCAATTAGGAGCCCTCTGAAAGCTCTACCAGCTTCTCCTCAGGCGCAACCTATCCGGCTAACAATGCACCTCCTCGTGGCGTCGACAGTCGAAATCACGTGTAGGTTTTGTTACCAAAGGACTATAATGCATCTGAATAAAAGAAAAAGAGAAGATTCAGACTTTAATGCTGCGGTGGAAAAACTAACCGAGTCACTTATATTGAGACTCTTGCAAATCACTCAAACTTTGTCAATGATCATTCCTTTTTTTGATGCACTTGCCATCCTAACAAAAAAGTCCTATTTGCTTGTTGTGTAGACATAACATATTTTATTATTGTATTAATCACAGTCAGCCAAGTTTGTTTTTCTGCATGGCAAAAAAAAAATTGTTTTAATAGGAATAGCTGTAATGTGCCATTGGATTCACATGGCATTCATTGACAGCCTGAAGAAGTCATTTTTGGAATTATGCGTATTTTCTTTCTTGTGAGAGTTGGATGAGAACATACACTCACCAATCTGTCTGTCAAATATGGAGGTAGAGTCGGAAGATTAGCATAGCAAAGACTAGAGGAGAAACCGCTAGCTCGTCTGTCCAAATCTATCAGCATCTCCGAAGCTCACTAAATAACACGTTATATCTCTTTAGTTTAATCCATACGCAAACCAAAATGTAAGAATGACAAGCTGTGATTTTACAGTTATGTGCTAAATCTATTTCTTCATTGGGAGTATTTACTTCCTGAGCTGTGTCGAAACTCACTCCCTATGCACTATATTTACTTATGTGTACTTGTGTACTTAGTAGTACATATTTTTCATTCCATTGTGGGCATTTTTAAGGGGAGTAGTACAAAGTACATTAGTGCATAAATCTCACACTCAGAATTTGGACACTCAAATAAATACAGTGCACTATACAATAACTAGGGAGTGATTTCAGACACATTAATCACAAACGAAAGGTTAGTTTTTGCTGCTTTTTAGCAACCAGGAAATTTTATATCCAGCACTATAATTCCTTTGGTCATCTGTGGAAAAACCATATTCTTTCTACTTAGACATCAAACTTTTGAAAGGCACCAGAAAGTCAGCGAAATCCTTCATTTTTTATCTAAAGTGCTTCAGAGCTCATTGATACTGTACTCTTAAGTATATGTGCCAAGTCGTCAAGGAGAAATAGTGGTTGGCAGATTGAATCGGAGCAAATGTTAATGGAGTTCGTTCACACAAGTTACATCTGCTCCGGTAAGAGAATGAGTGAACACCGCTGTTCTTACCTCAGATACCTCACATTAAAAGTCTATTATATTGCAGGTGAATTACCCGTTGACCTTTTTCACACAGTCACCATTGTGAAGAGTTTTGCTGGGAAACTGTATTCTAATTGACACACTCACAGTATGTTAAAGAGAATTTAAAACTAAGATGTTTCGAACTACTATGACTGCTTGAAAGTATGGAGTTAGAAAGTCTGCAAACTTCCAGTACATAGCAGATCCATAGACTTGGGACTTAAGTCTAAAGACTTTTAGCTAGTAAATTCTCTACTAGTAGTGAGAGTTTTCTACTTCAAATCGACCAATAATATAACTTATAAAGGTGACAAACACTATGCTAACCCTAGCCATTAGCTTGCGACTAATATAAAACAATTTTCACATACATTTTGTCCACTACACATTATATGCATTTCAGATTGTGCTCATTCTGTGAATTATGACGATACTCCCTATATTTTTGTTTTGGCCAAACGTAATGCAGTGTAAGGTGATTTGGAAAAGTTGACATGTTTCCTACAATAGGAGACATATAAATAATTAAAGAAAGATACAATACAAGGACGACAGACAGCAGAAAATAATCTTTGAGGGAAGGAAAGTATCTACAGAAAATAGAGAGGTGAAATAAATGTGACATAGGGAGGTTTGCATTCTGATGAGTGTTGCCTGTGGACGTCTGTGGTTGTCAGTCTGCTCACCTCCTCTCCTTCCACCCTCCTCTTCTTCGTATGACCTCCGTCTATGTTCTGGTTACCCCGACCCCTCAAGTCTCCTTGTGCCCGCTGTCACCATAGCGCCACACAGTGGTTTGGAAGGGAGACACAGGGGCCCTCAGTGTCCCCTTTGGAACCACCGGGCCCCTTCTGTAGCGTCGCACCAAATCTCTTATCCCCATTCCCCATCACTTTCCTCCTGACCCCAGTCACACACTGGTGTTCCCAGCATCCAGTCACTGTCCCAGTACCTGTGGGGGTGGAGGGAGGGGAGTGTGCCATAGTCACAATGATTTTACACCTCCACCGACCCCCAACACCTAAGCCCCCACGCATGCCGTGTGTGTGTGTGTGTGTGCTGTGCGTTTACCACCCAGCCCCCCCAAAAAAAACAAAAAGAGGGCTTGACGGATTGTAGAGGAGGAACCAGTTTTATAACATTTGATGCTGTTCTCTTGGCTGTTTTCTAAACTAGGTGTCAATTCACAACAGGCTTCAGACGTACCAGCTCAGCAGCAGCAGCACTGCTCGGAGTCCCGAGAGTTTGGCCCTTCTTAACCACCGGGGGGAGCTGCTTTTCCAGCAGGGGCCCGAGGGGCTAACCCATGGGCCGGCGCCTCCACCTCAGCACCCGCAGTTGCAGTCAGCGGCAAGCACCCCTGCCCACCACCTCCACCTCCAGCAGCAGCCGGCGGCTGCCAGCATGGCTGATCTGCGGCCCGAGACACTCATCCAGTGTCAGCAGATCGTTAAGGTCATCATGCTCGACAACAGCGGCCACGGACGCGTGGAGGCCTTCCTCAGCCAAACGCCCACTCACCACCACTACCAGCATCACCACCACGGCCACCACCAGCTCAGCCAGTCAGCCATGTCCACCCCGGTGCGCTCGCCGGACTGCTCCCATGGCGCCGATGGCCACCAGCCCCCGCTGCCTCCCCCACCTCCGCCTTACAACCACCCACACCAGTACATACCCCCTGACCCCCGCCTCAGTCTACACCGGACCCCAAGTGGCTCTCGGAGCATGGTGTAAATAAATGAAGTAGGATTCTTTCCCTGAAAACACACACTTCCACACACACTCCCACACGAACCCTACCCTTTCTCTACTTATTTAAAAGTACATAATGTACATATATACATACAGATGAAAGAGTTATAATGACAAAAATGAAATCTCACCTATATGCATATTTAAGGAAAAAAATAAAGGAAAATAAAAATTAAGGTTTTAAAAGAGAAACGGAGAAATAAAATGCATATATAAAGTTTTACTTGATTCCACATGTATTTTGAAATATTATGTAGTTTTAACAAATTTCTATAACTTTTTGTCAGTTTTAACTCTTGCTAGAGAAAAAAAAACAGATTTTCCGTTTCTGGATGGATTCCTTCTAGTTCTGGTATTCATCACCAACAACAACAGAAATGGACTGTGATGGATGGACACACTTCAAGGACCTTCCGCTTCTGTTTGCTTTTATCATCCCAAACCTCATGCCTACTGTGCTGTATGTGCACGTGCGTGCATCGTTGACACTTACTGAAAATGTGTGCCAAAATACATTAGCCTCCACTAAACACTGACTGACTTTGCACTTGACTAAACGCTAGGGCTAGAAGAAAAAAAAAAAAAAAAAACTTCTTTCTTTTGCTTTGAGAAAATAGTCACACTTCTCCCTCAACGAACATAAAAAAAAGAAAAACAAACCTGATATTTCATTTTTTTTTTTCAAATCTCTCTGTGTGCACTGTTGCTGATTTATTTATGTGATGGAGAGCCTTCTCTCTTCTCTGTTCCCCTTGATAAAAATAAAAAAAAAACGGGAAAAAAACGACCTCCGATAAGCTGCATTTGTCATCCGCTCCTCTGTCGTGTTGTGGCTCTCTATCATCAGAAAACACTCTCACTCAATTGTCACTCCATAGATCTTTCTACAGTGAAGTATGGCAGGAAATAAAAGCAACTAATCACACGGATTGCTTCCAAAACCAAAAATTCAGCCCAGGATGGTCCTGTTGATTGTTGTTTTGTCTGTTACTCTCCATATTTAATAGCCTATCAATAACGCTTCCCAGGAGTTCGTTCCACATGTTATCTGCTGATGGAGGGAACGTTTTTTTTCATATGTTGAAATCATTTAAGCTGTTGAAACTGCTCTCGGACTTTTCTAAAACTACAATGATTCACCAATCACATGTAATATATGTACACTGTGCTGTCATCTGTTGTTTATGAAGCGCTTCTTTGCTTTTTCAGTAAATCACCATGAATTTCCATGAAGATGCTTCTGCTACAACTGTTAAATGTCAAGATCTGTGTTTATTTTCATTTGTGTAAAACATATTCCACCATTGTGTGTTTTCCGTCGGTGGATAAATGCAGGACACCCCCAAAACATCCAGACACTGTCTATTTATGTCGGTACAACGCCCACGTTTTGTTTCAGCTCCTTGTGACTGTTTTCTCTTCCTTCCTAACCTTTCAGTCTGACATTTTCAAAAAGGCAAAAAACTACAGAGGCGCACACACTGCTTATGTTGCAAATGCTGGCATTATTGGTATTGTTCGTGCTGTTGGCTAGCCTGCTTTAAATAAGAATGGGACAAAAGCAACATATTATCTGATCTCTTTCTATTTCACCCCAGCCTAGATTGTAAATACCACATTCAAGCAGTGTCGGAAAGGACAAGCAAGCTACCGCTGGCCCTTCAAAAATGCTATTGCCCTGTCACACGTCCTTCATTCTGAAATAGGGCAGCTGAACGCGTCCATCTTTTAAACATAAGCCCCGCCAGGTACTGTGGAATGGATGTTCGGTTTACTCTGCTCCCATCTGACCCCCACCTGTCTGATTTGTTGATTTATAATCACAGAGCCACTGCAGGGAGGTCTCTATCTCATCTTTTCTGTCCTTTTTGACTCATGATTTCACCCAGTGGAAATACAGAGGTTGAGAGAGAGAGAGAGAGAGAGAGAGATATGAATGAAGAGCTATTTTGACATTTTTTTTATTTTTTACTGGCTATGAACAAACTTTTGGAGGTTGCGTAATACATTTCAGCGTATAACATAGAAAGTTCTGATATTATGGATTTAACATTGATGGATGATTGTTATGATTTAGATCAACATTCACATATAAATGTGATTCTTTTCTCATGCATGCTATCAGTTTAGAGGCCTATTGAACTGATTCCCATTTTTTTTTGTGCATGACTGAATTTAGTGAAAGTGAATGAAGATGACACATATTTTTGTTTGTGGTTGAACTAAAAAATAATTGTGACAGCAAACAGCCCTTCAAACAGAAAATGGATTTACAATGGCAAACCGTGGCCATGTTTGTTTCCCTGTCTTTCACTACCCTTTCTTAATGGTTGCACAGTTTTTCCTACTTGACAATGTGTTTAAGCATTTTGAGAGATAGACATCCTGTATGTGTGCAGAAAAACATGAATATGAGCCACACTGAAAATCATGACTTTATGTTTGAAAGCAAACCAATGTAGCATTTTGGAAGTGCAGCATATGACATGGAAGAGCAGTAGTGGCTAACTTTCTTAAAGAAACTGAAAAAAAGGGCTCTGCCATACCAGTGCACTGCTTCATGAATGACATGTGGAGCTTGTCTAGCTCTTCAACACTGTGTTTGCTCAAGCTAGTTTAAAAAAAGACATTTTTAGGGTAAGACAGGTGGAAACTGAGTGTAACAGATATGAACCATCACCTCCCTCAGTTGGCTTTGAATCCTTCTCTACCTGTCTTTGCAGTGTATCAACATGCTATTAAAGATGATTTAAGTCTATTCACCACAATGGTTTGCTTTGGTTGTTGGATTTCATTGTCTGATTCTTCACAAATGTAAAGCCGCCTGGCCATAAGTCAATTTATTTAGACTTGCTGTGGAAATATTATTATAATAGAATTTTGAAATGTCATTTTACCACAAACCATAAACCCAGACTCATATCAGCTAACATTTTTATTTTATTACACCAGAAATTTGAATCAAAATGTACTGTATGTACAACAAGTTAAATAGCGAGGATCCAGCTTGTCAATGGATGATAATGGCCTATTGAGCCAACTAGCAGGTAGAGTAAGGCCCTATCTCTATGGTAGTGATAACTGCTAACGCCTTTTCAATTGGCTGATAACATGCTAAGCGGGTGCACCACATGACAATTTTTATGTGAAAGGGGTCAGACTCACACAGATAATTATCACCCAATTCTGCTCTATTAACTGTTTCAGTGTATTTCAGGTAATTGTTTTGATATTCCAGCATGCAACTTTAATGTTTTGTGAAATCTCTGCTCTCATCAGTGTCATTCCCAGCAGCAGGGTTAGGGTTAGTAATAAAAAAAGGGTTAGGGTTAAAAAAAAAAAAAAAAAAAACTGTACTCTCTGTCTGCTGGATGTGTAAATTTGCAACTTTAAAAAGGAAAGAATATGTCATCTTTTTGTTTATAGCATGTTTCAGCTGCCCCTAAGTGGCCAAAAAGTGATTTTGATTATGGGATTATTCTTTTTGCATCCTTGGCTTTACTCCTGTAACTTTTCCAACCCACTGTCATAAATGATTGTATTCAAGATTTCATCATCCATGTCACCAAGAGTGCTGCTCTGAATACACATGGCTCTACAGTAAAGTCAGACCACAAGCTTTAGGGTTTATCCAGGCATCAGGGCTCAGGCATTACATCATCTCTGGAGTTACCAGGTGCAGTTTATTTTGTACATGTTCTTACTGACATGAAAAAAACTGGAGTGAAGTCAGAGCAAATCCTTCATACACCTCATTTGACATATTCCCCAAAATGTCAGAACAGATTATTCTATGGTATGTAACAACTCCTTACAAAAAACATAACATATTTTAATCAAACAAGCTGCCATTAAGGCTAATACTTGAAATTATACAACATCATTTAAAACTTATCTCAAAGCAGTGTTAACTGAAAAACTGTCTAAGGTGAATAGCCTGTACAACTTTAATCAATACATGCATTATAAATGTTTTTTTTTTTTTTTCAACTGGGTGGCCCACATATTTATAGCTGGACAAAAATATCACAGTGCCTGGTTGGTTGGTTCTTCAAGCTACCACAAGCAAATAACCTTTGATGCTTGACAGTTTTACATGTAAAATCAAGTTTTAACAGATTTCTATATTTTTGTGTACAACAACATTCAAACATTTGTGGTAAGCTTAGACAAAGGCTGTGATTTTGTTGAGTAATAGAGAAAATGTACAAGTAAGGAGGAGGATTTACAGTCATACATGAATGTGGTATATGTACACAGGTTCAATGCTGATTCTATACCATTCAATTTACGGTCAGAGTTTACTCTTGCTGCATAAGGAAATCTATCCTCTATATTTATCAAAAGTGACCCTCATTTTCTTACTTTAATTTGCTCGATTTTTCGGCAACATATAACTTTTAAATATTTTATTAATAACCTTTTCAGAAAGAAAACAGACAAGACATTGAAGCGGTTAACAAACAGGAACATTACCCGCCTCCCATCATTCCCTTCACATAAGGAAGCAAAAACAAAAAAAAAGTGTACTCTTCTTCATAGGATTCTACGGAAGCCGAGAACGGCTATATTGGATTTCTTTTTTTTTCATACACTGTTATCTCGTGATAACAACTTATTAATTTGTTATCTCGATATAACGAAGTTTGTTTTCTCAAGATTTTTTTTTGTTTTCTCGAGAGATTTTTTTTTAATGGATTTTCTTTGTTTTTGCCTAAGACACCCTTCCATTTAATCCGAGGAAGGAGCTCCATGAACAGATAGAGGTCTGCCGTTTCTTGGGTTAAATGGAAGGGTGTCTTAGGCAAAAAAAAAAAAAGAAATCAATAAAACCAAAAAAATCTCGTGAAAACAAAAAAAAAAAATCTCGAAAAACAAACTTTGTTATCGAGATAACAAATTAATAAGTCGTTATCACGAGATAACAGTGCATAAAAAAAAAAATCCATGGCCGTTCTCGGCTTCCGTAGGATTCAATGGTCATCTGTTTATACAATTACAGTGTGTTTTGAAAGTATATGACAACAAATGTTTAACTTTCTTCCCCTGACATCTCATATAAGATTACCTCCATACATAAAGAACTACAGAACTCTGTGAGCCAGGCTCCAAACAGGGTGATGTCCCTTTGTTCCAGACCTTGAGAATGATTTTCTTCGTAATGACCATTCCATACTGCATCAACAAAGTTTTCTAATGACTCAGAGTTTCCAGCTGTTGTGACCTCAAATCCATTAACATCTGAGTAGCAATGAAATACTTCTGACCAAAACCTAGAGTCTGGTGCAGAAGCAAAACATACGATATACATACGAATAATGGAGTCTATGTATGACCTTATACTGACTTAACTCATGCCACGTCATGTAAATGCTATGAAGACGTCTTCTGAAATCCCTACTCCTATTTCACTCTCCCAGAGTGCTGTAAAGATGGAGCAGTCTGACCCGCCTACACATTTGCAAGCATAAAGACTAGCTTTTTGGTTCACATTTAGAATTACAAAGTTCCTGATTTGTAGGACTTGAGCATTGTTTTTTAATTATACAATGTGTTTTGTACCCCCCAGAAAAAAAGGCATGGTAATAAAAAAAACAATGGTTAAAAAAAAGAAAAAGGGCAAGGTCACAATTTTTATCGCATTAATTCGGCCAATCATTGACAGGGGGAGTGTTCAGTAATATCCAATGTCACTCCTGAGTTTTATCCATCATAACTCTTTTATTCAGATGAATTTTTCGGCACAATTTAATATAAAGGAAAACATCACAGAAAAATGCGGCACAAGGCTCCATCCGTCCAAATGTCAAATTTCTGGGTTGACTACAGAAAGTCCTGGCAGACGGGGGAATTATTTCGACCTGAACAATCCTGGCTAGACAGGAGCTTCGGCCATGCTCCCCATGTGTGTAAATTCTTCATGCCCCGATGGCTTTTCATTCTCCTGGGAAGTTGTCATCTTCCGCCAACGCTGGTCAAGTAAAGAAAGTCACATCAGTCTCACCTAAGCAATAAATGCTTCACAGATTTTCTTCAAGGTTAGTCCAGACGTGTGAAGTTAGGTGGACCAAAACTTAATTGTGAAACAGTAGTGTGAAAAGTGAGCAAAATGTGCTTTTTAGCTGTAATTCACGTGGTTTTCATTGAAGGAAAAGCAGAGAAAAATAAATGTTGTTTGTAGGGCAACAAACAAACTCTAACAAGCTGTGCTCACCTTCAAAACATACCTTCCTACCTAAAAACAGAATAATAATGTTGGCCTCAAACGAAATCCATTTTTTCTGCCTCTTCCTGCAGTCTAACCTCCTGCCTTCCTGTACCGTGGATAACCTGTACTACTGTTTATTTGATTCACTTTCAGTTGTTCTCCCTTTGAAGATCCACATAGTAGTATCCTACATAACTATTTAACTGCAGGGAGTAGACAATAAAAACAGAGAGACCTATAAGAGTCTAGCTTTAATGTACCTGTTTGATGCTGCCCTTGGTGATGCAGAACATGTAGATGAAATAGCCCGGGATCAGTATCATGGAAGACAAAGCCATGAACCAGCCAATCACTTGGCCCCACAGCGGGTACACATACTTCCCCAACATCAGAGGGGTCATCTCAAAGGCACTGAAGGTAAACACCCCCTACAATATACAATTATGTTTTTCAGTCCATGTAATCTTTACCAATAACAGAATGAAATCACTAAAATGGTGATTTGTATGCTGACAAACATCTCGGTTAAAACTGGGCTAATGTCACTGGAAAAGTAGACGTTTTTCAAAGCCTAGGTTGTATGTAACATTGTTTGAAACAGCTTTTAGATTGTTGTATTATGTTATGGACCTGTATCACACTCAAAACAACAGTTATGTGTTACCCTTGATATCTTAACAAGAGTCTACAGCCATGCTAGTGGCAGCTAGACGGTGAGACTGTACTTAGGCACAGTGGTGCTTAAAGATAAAGGTTAATGTCAGAGAATGCTAACATGCTCACAATAACAATGCAGCCATGCTGATGTTTAGTGGGTACAATGTTTCCCGTGTTCACCCACTATCTTATTTATTGTGTTAGAATGCACAAGCTAACATTTGCTAATTTGCATGAAATACAAAGCACAACTGAGGTTTAATGTCACCATACTGGACAATTAAACATCCAAACCTGATGCTTGGGACGATGGGTGTACCAAATGTTATAGCAATCCATCCCACAGTTGTCGAGATATCCCTCTGGCTAAAATGTTTTACTTTGCAATCAAATTTAGCCCAGTTTTAACCGTCTAAGCTGCATTTGTTACTTGTGGCAGAATACCCTTGATTTTCCATATAGCTTCCGTAAACATTACACTTTTTAACCACAGTATTGTAGATAAAGCCATCACCATGATTTCCCTGAGGGTCTGACAGTCCACAAGTACTTCCCCACATGGCGAAGGAAACCAATTCAGCAATGTCATGAATTCTCTACCTATTGGCACCTGCTGCAGCTTGATAGATCTCCGTGAGGAAGAAGGAAGAACATGCGATGGTATGACTTGAAAACTGCATATTATGGAGGTTAAATCGACAATCATTCAACGCCTACCAGGCAGATCAGCGGAGTGAAGTACTTCCAACAGAGCTTCCACCAGCCACATGGCCTATAGCCGATCATGTCCTCAATGTTCGTATAAAACCTTTCAGCTCCTGTGGCATAAAGAGAGGACACATATAAGGAGTGTGTGTGTGTATGTGTGTGTGTGTGTGTGTGTGTGTGTGTGTGTGTGTGTGTGTGTGTGTGTGTGTGTGTGTGTGTGTGTGTGTGTGTGTGCGTGCGTGCGTGCGTGCGTGCGTGCGTGCATGTGTGTTAATGTGGAGAACAAAGCCTTATGAAAGAGAGGGAAAGCTGATTGGGCAGAGAGTCTTTATACAGAAAGTGGAGCAGATAGATGTAATTTCCTCTTGGACAGCTTCAGTGTATATAAGAAAACGACATGCTTGATTTCTTCTGTGACTTGGCCCAATATAGTCCTTTTCTATCCAGCTTTGTCTCAGCTTATTTCAGCTGTGGTTACATTTGATTTCACTCTACAGTGTTTGGTTTAAGCATTGACAGACATCATAAAATAGATTTCCTACCATAAAACCAGGCTATGGAAACAGTTTCGAAGAAGACGAGGAAGAGAAGACACATCCCACTGGCCGAGTAGTAATCAAACAGCTTGAACACGTACAGACCACCCTGGGAGATTTCCACACGCACAGAGACACACAAATAAATGAATAAAATATATGCGTGATGAGTATACCGCTGATTGTTGTGAGATCGTTTTGCCATTATGTATAATGGAGAAGGGGGCTCATTTCCATAGTGTGCAAACGTTCAGGTAAGCGTGTGTGTGTGTGTGTGAGTGTGTGTGTGTGTGTGTGTGTGTGTGTGTGTGTGTGTGTGTGTGTGTGTGTGTGTGTGTGTGTGTGTGTGTGTGTGTGTGTGTGTGTGTGTGTGTGTGGGTTGGCGTTTAATACAACCGCCTTCTCATGATACTTAGTAATGCAATCACACATTCTGCAGTACAAGTTAACGACAATGACTTTCATAAACTGAACAAAGCATTTTTTCATACTAGAGAATCAACATGGACTGAGGGCATGTACTACACAGAGACGTACACAACTGCACCTGTGTGACGTTGGAGAAGCCGATGATGAAGGAGATGAAGCAGACAATGAGGATGAAGAGCTTCTTCCTCTTCCTCAGCACCATGGGGTATTCATCCATTAGAGCTGTGATGAAGCCTTCCACTGTGCAGAACTAATACATGTCATTATTAAGAGACATGGGTCAGACTGTCCTGCAGTTTGTTATTTAAAGACCCCACCCTACCCCACAAATTTAGCATTTCTTTCCTGTAACATTGTCAAAATCACGACTTAAAAAGAATCAAAATGCATGCAGCAGAAACAGAGATATTGTCTTCTTTATTCTTTTTTTTAAAGATTTGTTTGGGCTTTTGCGCCTTTATTTTGACAGGACAGCTATAGGTGAGAAAGGGGAGAGAGAGAGAGGGGGAAGACATGCAGGAAATTTAAGATTGCACGTTTCAGGTTTTTCCATTATTTATTCAATTGCTAGTAACATTCACCTAAATTGACAATAATCCCATCTGAGCATGAGACCCCCTTCAGTGTTGGTCGGAAGTTAGTTGGTATTTATAATAGGACAAGATCTAAATTATGAATGGATTATTTCATTTTTTAATTATACAGCAGCTTTCTGTTCAGCAGCAGGTCAAGCAAGTGTGTGCGTGTGTGTGTGTGTGTGTGTGTGTGTGTGTGTGTGTGTGTGTGTGTGTGTGTGTGTGTGTGTGTGTGTGTGTGTGTGTGTGTGTGTGTGTGTGTGTGTGTGTGTGTGCTGTTTGTACCTGACTGTCCAGGCCCAGCATCATGAGCATTGAGAAGAAGAGGATGGCCCACAGAGAGGACATGGGCAGCTGGGTGACGGCCTGAGGGTAAGCTAAAAACGCCAGCCCTGGACCTAAATGTCACACAGAAGACACGCCATTTAAATATCAGATGCTTAAGCTTATGACATTATAGTGTAGCCTAATGAAATTCATAAGCATGGACATATTTACATATGTAGAAAACATAAGAAACAGGACACAAACATCACAATACTATTTACTTGTTGTTTTCTTTTCGAATTTGAGTTCTACTTGGTTAGCAAGCCTCTAGTCTGGCTTTGCCAGACCTTCCTCCACAGCTTTGCGGAGGAGGGTCTGGCTTGTCCACACAGCATTCCGGGATGGGAGAAAAACGTGCTGTGGTTTAATGGAATGTCTATAAAACAAACACAATCCTCATAGTTGGCGCTAGGCACGAGGCAGAGCCACTGTGCCTCTGCAAAATAGCCTCTGGAAGGAGCTTGTGTACGTTCAAAAGTTGTTTTAGTCGTGAAACAGAAAACTCAGAACTGGACAAATAGTCTAGCTAGCTGTCTCAATTTACCCTGCAGAGATATGAGTCCTCATAAATCCACCAAAGTTTAAAATTACAACACAAAGAAAGCGTAAGGTAGCGGACATCCAGCCAAAAAGAGTGAAATCTGGCGGAATTTCCGGCGGCAACGGAGCAATCCCGGAAGTGGAACGTATGTCGTGGATATAGACTATTAAGCCTCCAACGTTTAAAAACATTTTTAAGGTTGCCAAATACATATGTTAATTTAAATGTGGACTGAAAGCAGGTACATTTATCTGAGAAAGCTTTTTCCATGTAAAGGTCAAATACACAACCTGTCTCAAGTTTTCAAGAACCTTTCTCAGATTTTAGGTATTGGTGTGTTTTATTTGTTAAAAGTATCTGGGATTTGGAAGATAAGCATACAACATTTCCAGACTCATGCCTCATTGGAAGTACCAAGGCAAAGATTTAAAGAAGTCCTTGCCAAACAATTCAATACTGCACCTGATGCTGCTAATTCCTGGACAGGTTTCTTAGTGATATGGGACATGAAGCCTACAATGGAGAAGATGACGAAGCCAGCAAACATGCTGGTACAGGAGTTAATGCAGCACACTATGATGGAGTCCCTGCCGAGAAAGAAACACAATTAACAGTTGGGATGACAACATGATATCAATTATGAGGATGTACAAAGCTTGTGACTGCATGTCCCTACCTGTACACATCGTTGTTGTAAGTGTTGTAGCTCCCCAGGGCGATGAGCGAGCCCAGGCCCAATCCGTAGGAAAAGAAGATTTGAGTCGCTGCATCCAGCCACACCTGTCAGATACATGTATGCGCCCATATTCACTTTGTCTGTTTGTCTATGAATATGTTTGTGTGATCGGATGTGTGCAAACTGTCTACCTCAGATTGGACAAGCTTTTTGAAGTCTGGAGTGATGTAGAAGAGGATCCCGTCTATGGCTCCAGGCAGAGTGACCCCGCGGAAGAACAGGATGAACAGCATGACGTAGGGATATGTGGCTGAGAAATACACCACCTAAGAGAAAGAGAAATAGAGAGCAACTTCTTTTTTATGTATTCACATTAATATACTGTAGATGTCTACTCTGTCAAAGCCCAAAAACCCATATTTGAATTATATAGAACTTAAAATGGAAGTAAGCCTGTTTTAAGACGGGGGTTGAATCTTATGTTCAAGTTAATCACAATTGCAAACGTCCCAAAACCATTCCTCTTAAATAATTAAAAGTCAACAATAGATGCAAAATCCCTTGTAGCCACAGTACACTGTGTGAAACATGTCTTGACTAAAATATTTCCATGGCTTCTCTTTGCTAGAAAACCTTGCCGAAGCCTTAAGAATGTGGCCCACAGCTTTGTAGCATAATCATTATGCTTAATTGGTAATGTCCATCAAGGCCGGGGGCCTTGGGGGAATTAATTTTTCTCACTGCTCTCAGATGCCACACATTTAAATCCAATTATCCACTGGCAGTGAATGTGTAAATGTGTTTCTGCTCACATACATCGCTTGGACTTGCTGTAATTTAAAAATCCCAGGCAGTGGGCAGAGTGATATATATATATGTTTTTTTTTCTTTTTCTAACTCTTTTGCTAACACCTCTAAATCATCCATCAGTTTGGGATTAAATAATACATTTTGCAACCATGTCTATTTATAAGAGAGAGAGAGAGATGGGGTGTGGACAGCAGGATGATGACAGATACAAACAATCTGTCAACATCTGAGAAGAATAAATAAATACTACGGCATATGATGATTAATAAATAATTCAAATATATTTTAGGTTGTTGTTTGACTCGGTGGAGCCAATTAACACATCATCTGTCCCGTTTTGGTGTGCACTCATAATGTGACTCTTTTAACACAGTAAATCAAAAGAGAGGAAGAGATTTAAATGGATTTATTTCATATTTTTTGGGATCAATGTCCTCTTTTTTTCTAATTCTAGGACCAATCAATAGCCCTTCGCAATGATGAATACTACCCAACTGAGCTGTGAACTATGAGCTATGGCTCATGTCAATGTGCTTTGTGATTAATAAACATGTAGACAATCAACAAAAATGAAAAGGAGACAGGGCTTAAATGGTCCAGTAACCAATCGCACACATCTCGTCGAGCCGGATTTCATTTTCTGGTCCAGACATAAAATACATAACACACTTACTAAAAGCTGATTACTCGTGTCTTTTCTGAGGGGCCGAGTTGAATAATGTCAAGGATTGACAGATAAACCCCTACCAACTACTCGTCAAAGAAACAACAAAGCTGATGGGAATGTCATCACTTTTGCAGGTAGGACAGGACAAATGTAACTGATGATGGCGCTGGATAAAAGATTAGGGATCACATTTATTACAATTTGTCCTGAGAGGGCCATGAATGTTTGTACCAAATTTTCATCCATCCAATAGCCGTTGAGACATTTCACAAAAAAACTGAAATATTAACCTAATGGTGGTGCTAGAAGAAAACTTGGGGAATCGCCAAAGTCAATAGGCTTCATCATCTAGGCAGCACAAATGTCTGTACATTTTATGGAAATCCATTTAATAGTTGTTGAAATATTTCCGTCTGATCCAAAGTCATATAGACTGCTTTTTTTCTTTTGTAGCCTATACTTCATGTTTTCTCTGAATATTTTTTTCTCTTTAATCCACCAATAAAGAATGAAAACAGAAACATCAGCTCTGCCTCCTGAGCAGCTCTGTGTCCTGCCCTGTTTGCATGATTAAAACTTAGAATATGCAAAAATGGATAGAAAAAAAAAGCATCTCAGATAAAGCAGACTGTGTGATGTAGCAGAATCAGTCTGCGAAGAATTGTAAGTTTTAAGAATGTAAGAGGAGAAGGAAATAAGAGAAAAGAAAGGGCAAGAACAGGGAGAAATGTAAGCACTTAGTATGACCTTCCCTGTCCACTCCACTCCTTTCCAGATTGAGAAATAGACAAGGACCCAGGCCAGTGCCAGAGTGCCCACTAAGGGCCAGCGAACCTCTCCTGGCTCCTCCAGACCACTGGACAACTGGTGCATGTTACGCCTACAGAAACACACATACACACTAAATTCAGACACAGATAAGCACAAATGGCTTCCATAAATAGCTTCAACCTATTCTTGTACAGGCTATCTTGTACACACACTCATACTGTACGGCAGGAACATATCTCACTTACTCCCAGAACTCGGTGACAGCACTGGTCAGGTTGGTGGTATCTGTCAGAGTGTAGTTGCAAAAACATTTCTCTGTGTTCCAGGGGTTATCACAGCTTTGCCAAGGCAGCTCCTGCACACACAAAAAAACATATGCATGAATATGATGAAATATATAAAAAAAAACTCCTATCATTTGTCTGCTTGACTCTCCACAGTCAGTTTTAATGATCCAACCACGTTTTGGGCCTTAAGATAACAAAATTGAACAATATAAATGTTTCATCCCTGCTTCTCAATCCTCTATTTTCCCACCAAAAGAGCCTCTTGCACAGTTGCCTGCAAAGTCTTTAAATTCCCTCCACCCGCCTTCTTTGAGCCGGGCGCTCACACAGAGAAATACAAAAGCAGAGTGAGGAAAAGACGAGACAGAGAAAGACAGACATTGTTGAGGTGGTAAACAAAACTATTTCTCAATATACATTAGGAGATGAAAGCATTTCCAGCAGTAATCAAGAAGATCATTTTAATCATGCCTACCATCCATTTAAAAAATAAATAAATACTTTTCTGATTTGACATTGAAGTTGCAATAACCGATTGCTTGGCCACTTGGGGTCTGCAAAAATAAGCTGTAAACACAACAGTGACACAATATCACCTTAGTCGGTAGGTAGTTTACAGAGACTTTATCCGAATTTTCACAGCATGCTGCTGGAAACAACGCTGATGAGAGCCATGAGAGTGAACAAAAAGAGTAAAATCTAAAAGCTAAAAGACAAAACTCTCCACAGCTTTAATTTGACCACTTACGTCTCTTCTGAATCTTTTTCAAAACAGGTCAGACTCCGTAGACAAAGTGAGAACGACAAAGCATGCCTGCACTACTTAAAATGCCACTGAATATTATTTTCATTATCAATTAATCTGCTGATTATTAATCAATGAATCTCTTTGCCTATAAAAAAAGTGAAAGATACAAATCCCTGTCTAATGATTGATTATACAACATACCGAGCCAAAGGAGTTGAATAAGTAGTAGAGTGCCCAGGCAATGATGATAATATAGTAGATGTTGAGCCAGAAGGACAGAACCACTGCAGCTAAACCAACACCTGAAGAAGGAAGAGACGCAGAAATCAGCGTTTTACATTACAATGTTTTATTGGTCAGCCTGCAAAGTCAAATGTACATGTATATATGAATATGCTAGAGCAGATTTCTCCTCAAACAGCGTCACTCAGCATGTTAAAAGTTATAATCTTTATCATCATTGCTGTTTTTATTATTTCTAATGTTTACTTGCTCTTGGCTTTGGGTATCAGTTGGCACAGCGGCACACTCACTATCACTGCTGCTGTCTTTGCTGGCAGGAGATAAATTGTGCTTCACTCGAGCTCTTTGAGCTTGGAGGCAGTGGTATAATTGCTACCACCAAGAACTGGCTGGAAACGGTTCTTAAATGAAAAAAGTTGTTCACAAAACTATTTTCCTCTTCTGCACCTCTTTGGAAGCTTCATATCCTTGTCATTTTTGTTTTAAATGCAATGGCACGGAGAAAGAGACTGATGTCAAGCGGAAATATTGAGCAAAAGTTCATTCAGCACTAAAAGAGAATTTGGGCTAATAAATCAAATCTATGTGTTAGGTGCATATTATTAGTGACATACCTGGTCTGTTATGCTCAAAAGCATGTCAATAACTTAAAATATATCTGTAAATTTAAATTATATAACAGCAGATGTACATCCATAGCTCCCTATTTTATATCCACAGCTTACCTTTCATCATAGGGATGAGCTTCCACACCCCCAGCCCTCCCACTGAGGTGAACTGTCCCAGAGAAGTCTCCAAGAGGAAGAGAGGTATCCCAGCAAACACCAGGGTCAAAAAGTACGGGATCAGAAAGGCCCCTGACAGATCATAAGATAATGTAGATAGTAATTACAAGGATTGCAATACTATCATAAACATGCCAGAGTAATACTGCATTTCAAGAAACTGATGTAACTTAGATTAATAAAAATGAAAAACTAAATATTCAAATTGAACAAATTAAGTTTCCTTTTCTTCAATTTAGTAACTAACAGAGAAATGAAATATTGCTGTAATACTGTGGTAAGAATGACATATCCTTTTCTCCAATTTGTTAAAACATGGCTCCTGCCTGAAAAGC
The DNA here is from genome assembly GCA_023631565.1 of Gymnocephalus cernua. NCBI lineage: Eukaryota > Metazoa > Chordata > Actinopteri > Perciformes > Percidae > Gymnocephalus > Gymnocephalus cernua. The sequence continues at coordinate 10,356,928 of CM042447.1, read as the reverse complement.
TACTTTATTATTATATTATTAGAATTTTATGAAAAATGCTAGAAGAGAGTCTTGTTAAATATTGTACAATTTGCATGCAGGAGACACACATCTTCCAGAGAATATACACAGTATGTGATTAAAAAGGTTTCTGTATATGTTAATGCGTTGCTAAGGATCTTAGTCTTATAAAGTGTATTCTTAGAGGGCAACGTCAAACAAATAACCTATTAAAACATGCTCATCCGTTGATTAATTGAATAATCATTGATCAGTATTAGTATTATAAGCCGAGGGCTAGTGACAGGGGCATATGGGCAACTAATTTAGATCTGATTGCCACACACTGGGTTCAAAGGGACAGTGGCTGGTGTTGGAGAAGATGGGAGATTTAGACTATGGCATGAAAAGGTTTGAAGTTTGTGAAAGTATATGTAGGCAAAGAGGGAACAAAGAGACTTGCGCGTGGTATTCTTCGATTTAGCTTCAGGGAGGGCAGCACTTACCACCCATAAAGGCAAAAGGCAAATACGATGACAACCATCACTACCACAGCACCATGTTAGCTGGACACTAACTTAAAGTGCGCTGCGGCTACTTGCTGTAAAAGGCTGTGGGTTAGAAGAAAGGCGTGACCGGGGCAAAGATGGGTTGAGCAGCATGCGGCTGATAGCCAGATAGCAACATGCTAGATGCATGGAGAACGTTCCCCTGTCAGAGGGCCCAGTAGAGGCCCACTGCAGGGCCTCAAACATTTAACATGAATACATGAGGAATGCTTACCCAACTTTTGTCAAATTTGACTGTGTATTTATAACTATTGTGGCATTGGGTGAATGAGTATGTCCTCTAAAAGTATTAAGTATCTCATCAGAATTAACTTTAAACTGACTAAAGATCTTTTGGTTCTGTCAGTCACAGGTACCCATGAATTGTGAACTTACCTCCACCGTTCTTGCCACACAGATAAGGGAACCTCCAGACATTTCCCAGGCCAATGGCGTATCCCACACATGACAGCAGGAAATCAAACTTTCCCTTCCAGCTTCCCCTGTCAGGTGGTGCTTCTTTCTTCTTGTTTTTATCTGCAGAGGGCACCACAGGGTCCAGCTCCTCAAAGGGAACGGCTTGTTTGACCTCTGTTGGGGAGTTTAGGTCCACTGTACTCTGCCCAGTCTTCCCCATGGTGGGACCACTAACAGTCCAGTGGGGTCAGCAAGTCTCTCAGTCGTCACGGCCTGCTATGGTGACGAATTAAAGTCTATGGTCTTGTCCGGCTGAGCCTCTCGCACTGAGTTTGGTGATTGACTCAACAGATTGAGAACAATGTGCGGACGCTGAATGTGCAGAAAAGCTGTAGACAGAGGGAGAATACCACAGTTATTGCAGAGCTGTTATACCAGTTATATATTGGTAATATTTACGCTTTTGTTGTGTTTGGCGGTGTTCTCATAGAATTACAACTCAAATTACAATTTAATGATGTTGAGACGTTTTTATGGTCTTTTACAGCCCTTTAATTTACTTGGGAAACAATAAAGGTTATTATTTGATTTAACGTGGTCTTGGTGGGTAAGCCAACTAAAGCCATAAAAAGTAGCACAAAACAAGCACCGCTGGACTGATATGAGCAGGAAGATGGCGCAATCCAGGTCATCCTTGAGAACACTGCACTGTGTATCTTCATCAGTACTGACGCACCCCCTACCTCACCTCTCTTTCCAGTCCACCGCAGACAAGTTCATGGTGAGTCACCACAATACCAAAAGAAAGCAAAAACCTGAATAGAAATACCACAAAGGTTCCACTATGTGATCTGTACTGCTTACGCACAAGTGGACGTCTAGCTATAATGTGAATTTAACTGCTGATTCAAGTTTTTTATCAATATATATCAAGCCGTTCATTGAATACTCCCTCATTTCATGCCTGGATGACATCACGTGGTCAGGAGGTTTATTGGAAGGAAGTTGTTCATGATTACAAATATTGATTGACCCAAACATTGTCCATATCCCTTCATGCCATTGCTCGAGACTGTTGGCTGAAACATTTGTTGAGAGAACAAAGATATTTTTCAAGGAAATGTCACTGCTTATTTTCACACACAGAGGCGCTGTGAAACAGCAGGGGACCGCTGAGCTTTCTCATTGTATTACTCTTCTGCATACTAAATCATCAACCATGTTAGACTGATTCAAAAAGCCAGCAGTACTTATTTGTCTTCTTTCTTTTGGTCTGCCTGATTCCTCGTGCTTACTGACTGTTTCAAAGCATTCAAATGTATATTCATGTTCAATTGCAATTACATATATTCAACAGATGCATCACTTATGCCTTCTAGTCTTTGATGATGTTGATGAAAACAAGTATTGGCAAAGTGTACTGTATATATGCTATGGACACAGATGATTCAAAATACAAAAAAAAAGTGCATTGGAAAAAGTTAGAAAAAATAGGATACATTTGAAACTGTGATGTTTACTATAATCAGCGTTGATCAAACTATTCTCTCCTGCTGTGGAATGTTCCACACTGTGTACAGAAGTAATCAACTTCAGTCGGGCATTATGCTATTAAATGATCAAAAATGTACCTTCAAATAGTTGTCTAGGTGAGCAACTACTTCAAAAGCACACCGTTAATACCAAAACACATCACAGATTCCCTTTGATGATGTCATCCATTCGATTCAAAGTAAACCCTGCTGTTTTTTTGACAGTGGAGACTTTTAAGATGCAATTTATTCTATAATGACGTTCAGTAGCAAACAAGTTTTTTTGTCTCTCTCAACAATTACTAAAAAAGTTTCATCCAATTTAATGAATTCATATTGATTAATATAATTATCTTCATGGTCTGTGGCAGTCCACTGAACTAAAACCAACTTTGTTAACCTTGCGATTTGTGGACAAAATCAACTTAATAACTTTCTTGATGACAGGCAGTTTTAAAGGATGGAGGAGAGGGAATGAGATGAATCCTACCTGAGAGATGTCCAAGTCCTCTGTCAGGTCATCAGCTTTAGTTCTCTACAGCACAAAGTCTTGAAACTTCAACTTAACATCCAAAGGAAGAAATATCATCTTTGAGTCAACTATGAAAAGCCTCAAGCCGGCTCTCAGGGCCCATGGGATGCCACAATGTATCTGCTGCCCGAAAAGCCGTTTTTGATTTTGCAACTCTTTCCTGTAGCCTATGCTGTATTTTGAAGACCTGTGGCTGTTCCTGCAACTGCTATCGAGTGCTTGATAATAAAGTTCGACCTGTGTGTCTGCTTTGATTGCTGAGTTCTAACTAGTGAGGCCCCGAGGCCATGGGGGATATGTCAATCGCCCGACTCTTGTGGGGAACTCTAGCGGCAAGCAGTAGTGTGTGTTTGTGCTTAGTGCATATGTGTTTGTTGCGATAGCTGAGGTCAGTTCTTGCCAGCACCGTTACCATGGTATTTCCCAACAGAGAAGGGCCTGATCAGTGAAAGAGCTCATGGAGTTTTGGAAAATAAAACGAACAATGGCTGCTGGCAAAGATCCTGGAAATGTATGACCACAAATGTGGTCATGCCAGTATCAGACTCGGCCATCAGCACATAAAGAGACCTTAATGTTCATCCTCAGTGTCCTCACTTAAATGATTGGAAAGTGTGTAGGACATATCAAAGTATATGAGTGCAAAACAATCTTTATTTCTCATCAAACTTTAACTACAATTTATATTTTTGCGATATGCAGGTGTCTGTGTGTGCAAGTGATATGTGACTGTAGCCATGCCATATGCCTGCAAGCAATGCTCCATCTGGGTCTGCATCTTCAGGCATACAGCAACCCCTTCTGCTAGGTTCCACATACAGCTGCCAAATGGACCATTGTGCCCAGAACGTAATGCAAACCAGTACACATACAGTATACACAGACAGAGTTGCAGGAAATTCAATCCAAAGAGCCTGCTGCAGTACGCCACTTTACTGTATCTGAACTGTGTGCCGTGTTATGCCTCTGAAACGGCCACTTCAATTCAATAAACTCACGATTAGGTGCCATATAGTCCCAGCTGGCGCCTCTAATGGACATCCAAACACGACCTTGCTTACTTTGTTTAACTTTTTTGCTGAACAGTGACCACAAGTGGCAATTAATGGCACATTGATTTCCCCAATGTTAAGTCAGTTAAGAGAAACCCAAACTGGACAACAAGAGTGAGGTATGATAGTAACAGCAATATCTAGTGTGAATTCTTCTAGCATTACCATAAACCTTTGATGTTGTGGTCAATTTTTTTTATTTGTAAGTAAAACACATATACTGTAAACCCAGATTTAGTAGTGATTAAACTTTTTAGTGGTCACTGCTTATTCTTTCACGTTTTGTTAAAAACCATATTCATTACTAAATCATATCAGTTGTTTGTAAGAATCAGCTTAATTATGCAGTGCACAGATCATATTAAGCAGAGATAACTGAGGATGTTAAGTTTCTGCATGGAAGGGGCGAGGTCATTGGAACTGTTTGATTGCCTCTGGGCAGTGGAAATTTAGTGTGAGGCATATACACAGGTACTAGTATCTCTTTATGCTGAGTGAAATGATCTATGCATTACAATCCATTGAGAGACTGTTGTCTATTGTAGTAATTGCTGATAATGGAATAAATGTATAGTGTACATTGTTCTTCATACTAGGTTGTCATAAAGACAAAACAATATTTAGAGTATGTGATCACATATTTTTAGTAGTGGTAAGTTGTCTGCAGTTTTATAATATTTATTTGCATGTTTAAAGCTATAGAGCGTAGTTTCTGACGCCCCCACGAGGAATCTTAAAGGTGCTCTAAGCGATGTTGGGTGATGGCACTTGTTGACGTTTGTCAAACAAAATGAGGCTAGCTCGCCACTCCTCCTCATCCCGTCCCCTCTTCCTAACCCCCACCCCCAAATCCTTCTTGTCAGTTATTGGCTGGAACGCTGGATGAGTGAGTTTGTTTTTGTTGCCGTTTGTGGAGCCCGGGCTGTCTACAGAGAACGCGTTTTTTACAGTGTGTTCGAGGGACAGGCAGCTCGCGGATAGTGAGGAGATGTTTGCTGTATGTGACAAAACATGTTGTAGCCTAAAAAACGCTTAGAGCACCTTTAAGTAATGAGAACAAAACTGTCAGCGCGCCCGTAAGCTACTAGCCTTTCGTGATCGCGCACCACCCCTACCCCTCCCCCACGCAGTTACTAGTAGCCAAGGAGGACACGGAGGATTAAAAAAACATGATGAACTCTTCAGAAGAGGTCATTATCTTTAGTCAAGTTTCTGTGCGGGAAAGTCGCCTGACAACACAATCTTCTGAACACAGCCATACTGAGAAATACAGAGAGAGTTTTGTGGAGCTGATCAGTCTTAATTAGCTTCGTAGCAACTAATTTGGCTTGAATGTAACGGACGTTCATAAATATAAAAAAATTACACACTAAAGCATTAACTTAACATGCTTATTTTAGACAACATGACTGAAAAAAATACTAATGATTTTTAGTAATGACTACTAATGTAAACTTGATTTGTCTACTGTATCAACTTACCGTTCTGTGTTAATACAACTTGACCTGTTCACCTTGTGTAAAAACTTAGACGGTTTAAGGCAACGGGTTTCCATGCAAATTTCTAGTAAAGTCAACTAATTCGGGATAACAGTGTATGTTAAAACTATTATTTCTTCTTTTAAGTTTTATAGGCTGAGTGTGAAAATCCCTGGTCAGTGCTGGAAGAAGTATCCAGATCATACTTGAGTGAAAGCAGCAGTATCACATTGTAGAAATCCTATGTTACGAGTGAAAAGTCCAGCATTCAATTTAACTTGAGAAAAAATAGCATCAAAACCTAATGCACCAAAAGTAATAGTACTCATTATGCAGAGCTGTCCATTTCAAAATGTTATATTATTGGATCATAGTTATAAAGTTATAAAAGTTATAAACATCACTAATATTGCAGCTGGTAAACGTGGAGCTTGTTTTAATTACGTTATGTACTGCTGGGTAGCTTAATCCATACATCATAATTTATTAGTTGATTATATTTTGTTCTGCAAAGTACTTGGTAACTAAAGCAGTAAAATAAACATAATGGAAGGAAAAGTACAAGAGTTGCATCCACAATGTAGTGTAGCGGAAGTATAAAGCAGCATTAGATTGAAAGGACAAGCACATCAAAGTTGCAATCAAGTATAATGAAATGTACTTAAATAGGGAATTATTTTGGACTTATCCGGTTTAACTTCACTCCTTTCTAGGCTATTTTGTCACCGGTTAAACTGCAGACACCATGGAGCCATTTTCTCAATTTAAAAACATGTGTACTTGTGTCCTGGCAGTGGATCCAGAGAGGTTGTGTATTGTCTTTTTAATGACTCCAGTGACAGTAAAACACTTTCTTCATTAATATTAATGGAATTAGATATGAGGCATGAACCGCTCTTGTTTCTCCTGGCAGGTAAACTCCTAACATTACCTGATCCAGATATGATATCACCAGCCAATTTGAAAAAAACTAATGAACATTCCCACAATGCCCCTGGCAGCAATGTCCATTGCTGTGCCAGTGGGTAGGGAGAAGTGGTAGATACTGGGTTTCAAAAGTGATAGATTTAATCATATTAGAAGCCTAATTACACCCGTAGCGAGCCACTCCTATTAAGAACAGATTCAGTGTGATCTCTGGTGGGGTTTATTGTCCATGTGGACCCATATGATGATAGCTGGCTAGATTGGAGTTGTCAAAGCTGGTTTTCGTCAATCTGTTTACAGCGGCCCCAGATCAATGCAGCCTAATTATGATTCTAGAGCATCCACAGCCGAGAATAATAGGGAGGGATTATAGGTGACTGACGGAGGCATAGAATGATAGAATGACATAGATACAGAATGTCTTAGACCAAAAGTTAAAGTTTGTCAGAGTTTTGAGGATTATGTCAGAATTTGACTGGTCATATTTTCTCCTTAGATGATTTATTGAAAAAATGGGAAATGAAAATGGAAAAGAAAAATAGCACAGAGAGAATGAAGAGGTAAGTTAGAAGAGAGGCCGAGAGGAAATGTAGTGATTAAAAGCTAGAATTTCACAGAGATTATCATGCTCTGTCCAAAGTCCTATTTAACAGCATTACATTCCTGCAGTAATGCTTGTTGGCTTTGCCAAAACACAGTCAGAATTTAAGATGTCCTTTGTTGCAGATGTAAGCCTCCCGCAGGTTTCTTAATGCGGAGCAGTTAGGGCAGCAAGACCAAATACAAGACTGTGAAATAGAAGAGATACGTCAGGAGAAAACAAAATGTATAATGCTTCATAAGACAATTGCTTCACCTTGACATAATGTCAAACCATATGAACACATATCTGGACGTGTCATTTACTGCATAATAACCTTTGGAGATGCTTTCAGGACGTGTGGCACGTTGCGTTGAAGACACCATTCAGTCCATTTTTTTTTTTTTTTTCACTTTGCAACAGCAACTTAACTTCGGATGTATTTACTTCTGAGATATGCTGAGTCTGTATGGCCAGAGGTAAACTTTAGCAGCACTGTCATTTGTATGCATGAGCTCTGGTCCTGTCACTGCGTAATAAGTGCCTGGAGCAACATCCAAACACTCTTTAAAAAAAAAAAAAAAAAAGAACAAGAGTAATGGCTCATATACCACCTTCAAAATGAATCATGTGAGCAGTTTTTGAAAGAAATCTGTAATTACTTCTTTGGACCAGTGCTTAGAATAATAGTTGCAGTAGATGTATTGTACAGATAAGGTGAGTCTAACATAGTCTATTTTTCGTCAACAATACATAAATGGTGTGTTAGGTTAGGAAAGGTCTCTGCAGCAACCCCGTTCCCAGTGTTCTCACATACTACATATTTGATTAATTTCCCTCATCGGATTAGTTAGAGAGCTGCACTGCCTTATGATACATGTAATAAATGACTCAGCAAATCCAGATTTTTGATGCAAAAAAACAGAGAAAACAAAACAGTGGTCAGCATATCTTACACTTGACCTACAGAATAGATCATCTGTGCATTATTTTTAAATTTTAGCCTTGGAGGATTTTTAGCCATGCTAGCAGCACGACCCTGTGGATGGCAATGCCAGTCTGTCAGTTAATCGGTCCACCACTTTGGTCCAGACTGAAATATCTCAACAAATATTGGATGGATTGCCATGACATTTTATGTAATGTTAATGTAAAATGTATATAATGTACATTTTGTACGTGTTCCCCAGATGATGTATCATAATGATGACCCCTGACTTTTCGTCTGAAGCCAAAACAAATCAAAGTTTAAACTTATCTAGAAAAATATCTCAACATCCACTGGATGGCCTGCTACACATTCTATATTAATAATTTTGGTGATCCCTAACTTTTCCTCTAATGTCACCAGCAGGTTGAAATGTTTTTACTGTATGACAAAATACCTGCAAAACAAATGACATTCCCGTCTGCCTCAGTTTCACATTATGTGTTTACCTAATTTATATCAGCATGCTAACATTCCTAAATAATTGTGTCATTGTGAGCTTGTTAGCATGATGACGTTAGCATTTAACACAGAACCGCTAGATTCATAGAGTAATAAAGCCACAATTAAATCGCTACACATAGCAGCAATAAGACAATCTATACAGAACCAAACTAATGCAGTTACTGCAATAGTCTATTTTTGGTGAATGAAAGTGTAGTGGTCAATATATCATAAAAGTAGTACATTTGCATCCTTTTTAGATTCAGTTTATGATGTGTAAAAGTAACCATATAACAGAAATGAGCAACTGTTTAGAAATTAAACTGCTGCCTTTGAGGCCTCCTTGTGAGCTGTGTTTAATTCACAGCACGTGTCATGATCTGTGAATCAATGCGGGGGTTATTATAAAGCATGGAACACCCAGAGGCGATTGGCATGAATAGATAGGGGGCTAATATTACCAACATTTTCATCCGGTAATGCAGTAGGACAGTGCATGGCACATACATACAAGGGCAAACGTGAAGTGAGGCGCACATCAGAGAGAGCATGATTGTGTTTTATGAGAGAGAAAGAGTGAAAAGATGAAAGATGATGAGGCAGGCATGTTGTGATAAATCACTGCAAAGAATGAGGAAAAAGGTATATAAATGAGTTGGGAGGCAGAATGAAAAGATAGTGAGATAAAAAAAAAAAATATGTGAAAAATTGACAAGTTGCAGTAGAGCCTGGGTAAATAAGAAGGGAATGAGATGAAAAGAAACTGAAAAATGATGCAGAGGAAGATTGTCCCATCGCTGGAGATACAAACTTAAAGAGCTAAGGCCTTGAAATGTCTTCATTTACAGTTTGCCTGATAGATGAGTCCAGTGGAGTTTCATTGGCATCACTGCAGAGTGCTATTCCTCCCTGGAGATCTATCAACCACCTAATTCTCAGTTTCATTTTGCTCATCTTCTATTACCCGAGTCATGTTCTATCATTCCAATTGTCTCAAATCCTTGCAACCTTGTTATACGCTAAGTCATTGTCCTTAATATGCCCCAAAATAAATTGCATCAAGACATTGTCACTATAAAAGGCCAAAATAAGCAATCAAGCAGAAATACAATCAACGTTATGTGGAACTTTTGCAATATGTTACTGTGATGCATTCAGTGTTGCCTTTCATTTGAATTTGATCAAACGGTCGACTGAAAGATAAGGTCAGACATTGTTTTTTTCTTTTCTCAACTCTTGCCCTGTGGGAATTGAATTGTTGCTGAGTGCGGTAAACTATAGCAAAAGCTTTATTAAACACTGATGGAGATATATGGCCAGATACGGATGGCTATAACTACAACACAGAGTGGTGCATGTCCTGGCAACAATATCATTCACTGACATGTATTTAACACATGAAACAAACATAGATGCCATTTTGTCATCATGGTTTACATATCATTTTCCATAGTTCTATCATCTGGCACTTGCGCCCTCTAACGCAATAGTTTTAATGGCACCCAAATGGAGAATTAGGACCACCAAACGTTTCTCGATTTGCCCAACTCGTACTATTCCCAAAAACAGTAGTGGATGAAAATGCACATTCATTTGCATTTTCTATTGCAGATTTTTCTTGAAAATACGTTAAGATTATGTTAAGAAACACAATATCCAAAGAACTTGTTTTAACTAAAATAATTTCAAATTATTACTAACTAAACTTGACTAAAAATAATTTCTCAAAAGTAGCTTTGAATAAGACAAATTCTACAAAAAGCTGTTATAAACACCTCTACCTATGACCTGATATTAAAGAAGTGAAGAAATCTTAGAATGCCTTAAAGTATTGTCTAAAAACCAAAAGTCTCTTTACCAAATGTTATTTACCTGCCTTTTAACATTGGCTAATACTTATATGTTTAACATGTAATGTCTTTTAATCAGATTGACTACTGCATATGCAATTAAAAGGTCTGGTTAAGATATCACTAATTACCTGACAAGATAACAATTACACTTCTGCTCCATGCTATTAATTAGCCAATGACAATATGACACTGCCCATGGAAAATCCATCATCTGATCATGCTGAACAAAAGCCAATGCGATTTTCATAAAATATTATAAGCCCCTTAAGGGAAACAGCTGTTTTTTTAAGCTTTATACCAGTCCACGTGCAGGTAATACCTACACAACCACAGAGACTGGCAGCAGCATATAAAACCAATAATGTGTGATACCCAGGTTAATTAAAAAACAAGTATTCTATTTCATGCCTTTTGCATATTTGTAATATATAAAGGTTTGTTAAAATGTTGTGTTACAATTACATCTGCAAACATAGTATTGAATATTTGGAAGAGACACAAGGGCAGACACTCATCATCACTAAAGATGATCTAGTGGTCAAGACTGTTGTCTCTGAGATTGTTTGAAAACATAGTGTGATCAAATCATTTTGAATCAAAAATTGTCTTTGGATTATAATTACAATTGCAGACTGGGCCAAATGCCTTTATGCATTTTACTCAGTTGAACATGATGGGGTTTTTGGAGATACAATCACATGGATGATGTTCTGACTCAATGAAGGGCAAACAGAAATAATATGCTATTTAAGTTACATTGAGGGGCAAATACAAATATGTCTACAGATTCATTAAGGTGATTTCTTTTTGCTGTTTTCGTCTGCTCTTCCTTCTCTTTCTACTTCATCAGCATGAAGCTAATTGTGGTTGTGACGTGTTGTCACAACCAGACTCAAGGTTGGACAAAGACTTTATAAAGATTTAATTTTTCTGATTAAAAAAACGGAAAGAAAATATAACTTAAACCAAAGCAAGCGGTAAAAAGGCAGTGAGTCCAAGTGATCTGCATCTCCCTGATTACCCTGTGCACTTCTGCAGGGAGACGCTTTCTCTTAGGCTTACTTTCAGGGAATATACTTCCCTATTTACCAGTTCCTATCCAACAGACAGCCCGACTTACTAACTGAAAATGTGAAGTTTGAAAGATGTCAGCGTTTGCCAGTCAAGAAAGGCCTAATGAAAGACACTATCATGTTGCATTATGGGAAATGTTGGATTCTGTGTTTCTGGAGTTTGAATATCTAGGCTTCTGTTGCTTTGATTTTGACCATTTCTTTTTAAAATCAATTTATTGTGAGTCCCCAAATGTTAGTACAATAAGTAGTAAGTACAATACTAAACTGCTGGAGTACTCCTTTAATGTAGCTGCAGTACCAACTTGAAGGTATTGTTAGGTACATAATGGCTGCAAAAAGACAAAAAAATGAACTTGCATTTAGAATCAACAATATTTATTTATTCATCACTTTAACACATCACATAGAAAGAAAAAATGATGTCATTATAATCGCTGTTTCCATTAACACTAATAACGTCCCATTTAGTTAACTATTCTGTATTTGTATGACGTGTAGATATAGTCAATTGTTGGTACCAATGCCAATTGTTCAGGTTTTCCATTACAGTAACTTTGGCTCTCTGCTCATACTGAAATTGTTGCAGCGCTTGTGACCTACAGTTATATCTCCGCCCTCAAGCAACCAGCTTCTAGCACCATCAATGTACAAAATGGGGGCATGACTTTACATAATCCTACCGCTGGTTTCTATCACTTTAGGAACATCTAATAGCTTCAAGTTGTTCATTTCTATCTTCTTTTCAAAAGAAAACCAATGCCAATTTGAAGATGCACTTGTCCCAATGGTGGGCCATACTATTTCAGGACTGAGGTCATTCCCTGTTGCCTGGGATGGGCTGGAGGCAGCTAGGGATCAAGAGAGGTGGGAGGCAACTGGCCGGAATTGTCAGTTAATTGAATGCCAGTTTGGATCACACAGATGACTGAACTTGGCATTATGATGGAGCAAGTTCATGTTTACCAATCACACATATCCTGTGACATCACACAGACACAGAGTTATTTTAGTATTTTGTATGATAAAAAGAATGTAGACAGACCTGTGAAATATGTTTTTCTTGTTAAAAAACAGAAAACATGATTCTTTCACTGAACTGACGAGCTGATCGTCTTAAACGTGTATTGAATGTTGATCCTCTCTGGTCATAAACTAATATGGCCAGAATCAAAAGAGACACCAGTATATTTAGCATACGGATACTTTTAATGGGATTTATTGTGCACTAGGTATGAACACATACTGTATAATGAGTTGAAGATAATGTGCATGCCTATTCTGAAACAAAGATTTGACCTGTTTGGTTGAAGATATATGGAGGTATATCACTAATTAACACAATAATTACTTCAATGACAAAAGAAGTAAGTTGTGCCAGTACAAACATTAAATGTCCGTGCTAGTAAAAAAACTAATTCAGCAATACATATTCAAATTCCGCATTTGATTAGGATCGATAATGCAGCATGCATTTCATGAAAAACAGCTACTACAATTTACAATTGCATGTAAAACATGCAATAACTCAAATGTTCCAGATTAATGTTTTAATGGGAAAATACACCAGGTCTTTGTTAGTACTACTGCATGTGTGAAAAAAAGTTTTTTATGTCTTTTGTGGCACCAGATGGAGCTGCATGAAGTCTTATAAATTGTCTCAAGTGATGTCACCTGAGTCAGCGTCGGTTGGGTCTGATAACTACAGCTTTGAAAATTTAAATAATCTGAAAGAAAGAGTGAGCTAACCAGACCTCTGTAGTCAGATCCTCATCTCGCTTTAAGGCTAGCAGCTCAAGGCTACATTAGCCGTTACTAGCATAACACACTGACATTTTTGACCAAACTGTCAGCATTCAGGTTGCATTGTGGGCAATGTAGGTGCCAGGTTTTTACTAGGATTAAGACAATGCTTGGAATAAAAAAGATGATATTTCTGGTTCTGTCCACTCAGAGTCCCACAGTATTACAGTATGAGAGTGAAATGCTTCATCAGTGAAATACTTTTGCAAGCCACTTAGACAGGATTATAGGTGTATAGAAAAAGGTATATTGCATGGGACTTTTCCATTATTATTAATTCCAAAAATGAGGTAAACACTAATGTACCAAAAAATTAAACACAACATAAAAAAACTGTCCCTGAATACTCATGAAATGTGTAAACGTTTATACAATTTTGCATTTGATTAAAAAATATATGTTTTTTTTTTTTGTGACAGATTTGTACAATTCAATTGATGACTAATTTGCTGCAGGTCTGTTCATCAGTGACCATCAAACCATGCTGGGTTCCCCCATCACCATCTTGTCGTTTTCCTCCACATGTCTGTTTGGCTTCACCTGTGCCTTGAAGATGACGTGGTTACACAGTGTGAGAATTGGCTTGTGTGGTTGAGCCTGACGCAGATCACTGGATGGTGTTGTCACTGTTCGGCCATTCTGATTGTTAGGAGGGAAATTGCAATTAAAACACAATGTTATGAAACATTACTCTCGCTTTGCCAGACCCTCCTCCCCGCGCTGCGGAGGAGGGTCTGGCTAGTCCACACAGCATTCTGGGATGGGAGAAAAACGTGCTCTGGTTTGTTGCTATTTCTTTAAAACAATCACAATGGTAAGCTCCGCACGGAGCCGCTGCAAAATAGCCTCAGGAAGGAACTTGTTTTGGTGTAACGTGTACGTTCAAAAGTCATTTTAGTTGTGCAAGAGAAAACCCTGATTTAACAGATAGTCTAGCTAGCTGTCTCAATATACCCTGCAGAGATCTGAGGAGCAGTTAACCATAGTCCTCATGAATCCCCCGGAGTTTGAAATTCCAACACAAAGAAAGCGGAATGAAACGGACATCGGCGAAAAGACATGCATCCGGCGGGATTTCCTGCGGCACCGGAGCAATCCCAGACGTGGAACGTCGAGGACATAGACTATGAAACATAGTAAAGCACCCATCACAGTATAACAGTTAAGTGCTCAGAAAATTGACAACTTTTGAATTCACCCACCTTATACAGTGAGATAAAAAAGAATACTGGGATGCACATCAGTGGAGTGATGATAAGTAGCGCTCCAAATATGCCACCCCAGATGCCGGGTTTATAACCGTACACAGTGAGACTCTGTGATTGGCTTAGGTCATACAGCAGTGTGACCTAGGGGACACGAAATGGTGATGTTAGAAGGCTTAGCTGTAAAACAAGTGAAGTGGTGTGCTTTGTGGTGCAAGACAAATACATCATAACAAATAGAAAGAAGTAGAATGAAAGCTCTCTCAAGAGTGAATATAATAAAATCCTGTTTTAAAACACACTTGAATCAAATGGTGAAACACTTAAAGAGTTTAAAACATTTTGAATCAGGTAAATAGGCACATGCAATTACTGAACGTTTCTCCAACTTGCAAAGGTTTAGCTTCTGCTAATAGTTCATCTCTCTATATTATTTGTCTCCAGGTTTCTTTTTTTCTTCTTTTTGTTATATTATTATATAACTTCAGGTTGATGAGAGCTGTGAGAGTGAACGCAAACAGTAAAGTCAGAAAACCAAAAACAATGAGCTGAAAGACAAAGAGAATTCTGTGCTGCTATCATCCACACTTTCAACTAGGCTACTACACGGTAATACTGTGAACTGTGAGGCAGAAGAGAAAAACAAAACAAAACGTGGACAGCATTAGTGTATCATAAATTGTATGTGATTTGTGTGGCTTAAACACACCAGTATCCTCCTTTAACCGTTAAGAATGAATATGCCTGCTGAACTTTCTGATCGTGTACTCATCACGCAGTGAAGTGTGTTTTACAACAGATGCGTTCACATTTTCAGCAGGTGAAAAGCAGCAGTCTCACCTTTTCTTTCCCATATGTGAGCTCAAGCATAAATACTGATGTGACAAAATGAAATATGTGAAACACTCAGCAAAGATAGAAAGGCCAGGAGAGAAGGGGAACAGGAAGAAGCAAAGATAAGGGATACAGGCAGCAAAAGACCTGTGTTCAGAAGTGATGTAAGGTAGAAAATAATGAATACACATGAAACCATGAGGGGAAATAGACATTAAGAGTAGATGAATCAATAAGAGAGATGTGACACAGGTGTGAGGATCTCACTCCACAGATGAGCGGCGTGATGAACAGCCAGCAGTACTTCAGCACGGGGAATGGTAGGTACCCGATCATGTCCTTAATGTTGTCATAGAAACGGTCCGCACCTGCAAAGTCATGGACAGGAGGTGTTAGTCCATCACAGGGGACAAGATGTTTTCTTTTACAGGAAACACTCTTAAACACATGAGGCCATTGACTGAGATGGTGACGCCTCAGCTTTGTGACATCCAGTGGTATTTATTTTTCTTTTTCCAACAAGTCCTTCAAACCATACGAAGATATAGGTTGTTTATTCCTACCCTCTTATACAGAGATCTTCAACAGGGGGTCCAGGACCCCTAGGGGGTCCTTTTTCAGCAAATACAGATCAGCCTATTTATGAAGAAAAGAAACCACTCATGATAAGCTTACTGGCCTGTAGGTAAGGTAATCACTGACATAGCTATCCCCAGATACAGGTCATCCTTAGGATTCACTGCTCCACATGTTTGTTTAACATTAAAACATGATTTCTAAAACCATGCCAACAATTATTATTTTAATAGCTTAGTATTCTATGCACAAAAAAAAGGTATGCACTGTACTGCCCTTCACATTATTGTAGGCCCAATTTAATATGCAACTTATTTTATGCAATATATGCAGTAGGGGGTCCCTGCTCCATCTCTCTTTCAGTTAAGGGGTCGTTAACACGTTAACATTGTGAAACAGTTGTAGTTTGGTTATGTTTAGGCAGAAAAACTACTTGGTTAAGTTTAGAAAAAGATTGTGGTTTAGTTTAAGATCATCAGTTACGTTACTTAACTTCCGGTTACGCACGTGACGCAGAGCGCGACGTAGTTCTGTTTTTTACGTAAAGTTAACAAAAAAACTCGCCATTTACTTAATTTAAAATGGGACACAAACCTCGGTTACCTAGGTGAAAGTCCTGTAATTGACCCATCCCCAACCTGCATCAGTTAACTCCCTGCTTTGTGGGAGGCCACTAGAGGGCGCCACCACTATAAAAGTTAATATGAGTTATGATTACTGCTTGTACAAATGACCTATGGGAGGGTTTTTCCTAAACCTGTCTATAATTATATGTTTGTATGATCTGTAATGAAAGGAACCAAAGTATACTTTTAAAATAATTGAGTATTTCCATTTGAATACTTCTACTCCACTACATTAACATTATACTCAACTACATTTATTTAACCATAGTTATTTTAACTACTTATTATATAATTGCAGCTATGCATTTAGAGATACGGCATTGGTAACATAATCTAAGATATCATTTTGGTTTTTCTGATTTCTGTTGCATACTATCAAATGTAAGTGTTGTTCAGATGTGTCATATGATTTATTGCTAGGAAACACGTAATGTGACGTCTCAACACACAATGGAAAATAAGTGAACAACTAGTAAGGAGGGAGGGAAGAGGATGAAGCACTTCCTCCAAACCAACAAAAAGCATGTATCCAGGGAAATGAAACGCACATTTTATCTCAGTCAAAATCAGGTGGTTCAAATGAGGAGGAAAAGGAAGGCCGCAGTCGTAAGCTGAGGAGGAGGACTGAGATGAAGATGAGAAAGCTGCTCACCTTGAGCTGCAAAAGAGGAGGAGAAGAAGAACTACAGAAAGAAGGAGACACATTAAAAACGAACTGATATGAGATTGGTCAGGTGCATGACCTGGCTGATGGAACAACATCCACGGATTGATTTTTGCAAATGCACAATAGAGGAATAAGTTGTCGAACCCATTTAGCAAAGCAGAAATGGCTCCAGAAATTATATACTAATCAACCCCTGAAACTAATGTACGTGTGGGAGGAAAGTGAGTGGCCTCATATAAATTTGGGTGAGGAAGTTTCTCCACACGTAACACAGACTCACTCTGAAGAGGCAGAGATGAGGAAGCAGCTGCAGAAATGGATCAATATCTCACTCTGCATCACTGTGCAGTAGAAGATGTGTAGCTGCCTGGACCCAGAATGGTCAGGATTTTTCATGAGAGCCCTTCCTAGGAATATGCCTTCAGTTCCTTGAAGGAAAATTGCTTGTCTTGTGAAAAGAATGCAATGCAGATGCTTTGAGAGATGAGTTGTGAAGACAATTATAAGAAGAGAGGAATTCTCCACCCACATGTTGTAATTTAGCCAGTAAGACTGCCGATAATGAAGGTGTGGGAAGAAGATTTACTAGAAATGATGGCTGAGGAAGACTGCAATATGGAAATGGAGGATTCATATTTGTGGTATAAGCATTGGACAAATCCTGACACATTTGAGGAGAAGTATTAAATTAAATACTGCAGCAGGTGTTGCTTTTGGTTGACAGATGGACTGTTTGTTTCTTTCAGTGAGTTGTTAAATATAACAGAGAAATACCTCATGTTCTGATTATTAATCTTACTACAACTGTTATGTACCGTACCTGCATTAGATCACTGTAACCTCCTGTAAACAGCAAGGCTGTTAGGAGTATCAAACATGGCTGTGTCAAACTAAAATACAAGAAAATAGGAATAAGAGTCTGCAGCCTTGCGTGCTGCTCTGTGAAGTAGTAATTTTGTCTACTCTTAAATAAGTCCTCACATATACCTGTTTTACCATTACCATAATAACATCATTGGTTTTGATGGTACATGCCTGTATACAGTACTTTCAGTTATTACAGGAGACATTAATAGTTTTTATCGTGCATGTATTATCATTCTACTCAGTTTTTCAGTTTACTAAATACAAAGTAGAGTTGAGGCTGATGGAAATGTTATTAGCTATGCAGGGATTTGGTCATAAACCAAAGTATTTCATTTGGGACACAAATTGACCCAATGATGGTGCTAAAGGTAAAGTCAGGTGATCACCAGAGTCATTAGGATTCATTGTCTGGTCACCATGGATCTCTCATAAAAAAAGAGAAAAGATTTATTGAAGCCTCTGAAAAAAGTGCACACAAAGCAAGGGCACAGTGCATTTACAGATACTCTACTTACAAATACCCTAAGAAGAGTGTATCTGCAGTATACGTGGTGAATTATGCATTATTATGAGTATGGAGGGGGGTTTGAGAAACTCAATATATATATTCTAAAAGAAAAATTAACACAGGATCCTGTTATCTTTTCAAACTCATCAAAATGTCCCTTCTTTTGTTGGTAGAGCTCTTTCAATGTAAATAAATAAAACTGTGGATATCAGAAGCTGGCTTCTTACAGATAAGATTGTACAGATGCAGTGAGTTGATTACACATACAAAACACGTTCCTTTGTTGGCAAAATTTTAGACCTGAAAGTAAAAGGCTTTAGATATTTAGATCTTTCGAAATCATTTAAAGTTAGTAAATGACTAGTGTGTTGAGAAACAGTGCAGCGGTGGTTCACTGTTGCATGCAGTGCATAATAAAAAAGCATGTAGTGCAGTGATAACGGCCAATGGCGTGACTTACCATACACCCAGGCAATGACAATGGTCTCAAAACAGGCGATAATGAGGATAGTGGTTCCACTGGGACCGTAGGTGTCAATCAGCCGGAAGAGGACTATTCCTCCCTGAAACATTAGGAGAAAAACACAAAATAAAAAAAATGTAATAAAAAAGGACTTTTCTGCGATTTCCTGTGCACCAGTAGAGCACGAGATTACCATATTTGTCATACATCATGAAATGTAACCCTTTAATCAAGTGTAGCATGAAGTGTATGCTCGCTCAACACTTTTACCAATTCCTTTTTTCCTTACACCACCCATTTGAAAATCAATTATAATAAAAACACAGCAAGGTTATGCTTTCTTTGAGTTAGTTTGTTGATAAGGAAGACGACGAGTTTACAGCCATGCTAGCAGTTATGTGAGGCTATGCAGATGCTTTAAGTATGTTCATTATCTTGATTTAGCATGCATATGGTCATGAATTAAAGTTTAAAATAAAATATTAAAAAAATTCCTGAACGTGATGAAAAACTAAGGGATAACCAAAGTTATTACAATTCTTGCTGTGAAGAACATCTGAGCCAAGTTTCATGACAGTCCATCCAACAGCTGTCCAGATATTTGACATACAATAGTATATAGATCTGCTATCTATCACATAGCACTGCAGATGTCACCTGCATTATTACATAGTCTTTTTTTTTTAGCATCTTCAATCCAACATCCCGTTACTCTCTCTCTGCTGCATACCTCAGAGATGAGTGGCAGCCCCAGTAGAAAACAGGAGGCAGCGATGACCAGAGCCAGGACCTCTCTGCCGCCCCGCCTCCTCAGCTGACGTGGGAACATGTCTGTGATGGCTGTGGCCAGGCTCTCCACACACACAAACTGTGAGGACAGACACAGATTATTTGTGGATGTAATGTGATGCTGAAACATTGATGCATTACATACAATACCTGAGTGTCCAGGCCCAGGAAGAGGACCATGAGGAAGAAGAGCACAGCCCAGACCGATGGGAGAGGTAGCAACGACAGAGCCCTTGGATAAACTATAAACACCAGACCAGGACCTGTAGAAAGCACATGAATGCAACTATGAACACATGAGAGTGTGCTGCAATCTTCATCATTTCGTGAAAGAGAAACATTTGTTATCCTTCAATGATCTGGTGACCCCTTTGACTATTAATAACTTTAGCTTAATATTTTTCTTGCTAAATGCCTTCCAAAACAAGATTTTAAAAAGTCACACCACAAAAAAATAACATAACCATAACACATATAACAACAATACAATTTGTCAGGATAAAAATGTAGAAGAAGGTAATGACTTTTGCCACCGGCCACAAAAAGAAACATTCAAGTAAAAATCTTTTAACTGTGTGTGATCATAAGATGCCATCTTGTGGACGTTGTTGGTTGTTGTTGCCACTGCCAGAATTAAAGCCACTATGCATTAGAGCTGCAACGATTAGTCGATTAGTCTAGTCGAAATTAATGGGCAGCTGTTTTGATAATGAAACAAATTATATTAATTTAATTTATATTTAATATCAAACACATGCTGTTTCTAGCTTCTTAAAATGAGGATTTAATGCTTTGTCATATACTGTACATGATATATAATCCTGTATGATTATTGGTTGGACAAAACAACAACAAAGACATTGCCCAACAAAAAATAATTTTGCAGATTAATCAATATTGAAAATGATATATTAATTGCAGTCCAACAATGCATACAAATGAAATACAGCAACTGTTTTGAGATATTTCAAATCCAACAAATGGAATGAACTCACCACTAGAAACAACTTCACTCATCGGTACGCCCATGTCATGAGCCATGAATCCCAGCACTGAGAACACAGCAAAACCAGCAAAGATACTGGTGGCGCTGTTCAGGCAACATAGTGCCAAGCAATCCCTACAACATACCAAGAACAAGAGCCTGCACTGTCAAAGAGCACATGAATGTGAAACTGTGTAAATGTGATGATGTGCTGTGTGTGAGGACACTGACCTGTAGCAGTTGTTGTTGTATTTGTTGTAGCTGCCCAGAGCGGTCAGTACTCCCTGACACACGGCGAAGGAGAAGAACACTTGAGTCCCTGCATCACGCCATATCTACAGGAGTGGGTAAGACATTGACTTCTGAAACATTTGCGGGACATTGAATGCTGAAATTGTTGAAATGACCCAGAGCATATGTTTTTAATCAACTTCTTTTCTTACAGAGCAATAAAAAAAAAAGAACTTGCCAGAACTGTACAATAACAAACAGCTTTTCTTGACGCCAGCATCAATTATGATACCATTTCTGTGATTGTGTGACTGTGTTGACATGTACATTATATACAGAATTTGCATTTCTTTGTTGAGTTCCTGCATTCACAAATGTGATTGAGTGTGTGTATTGTGCACTACATATGCGTTTGTGTTTGTTGGTGGGTGTTGTTGACATGAATGTCAGTCTGCGGGCCCTCGTTCTCACAGCATCTGGTTAACATTAGAGACTCGCCCAGTAAAAGATAGAACTGGCAAGGCTCCAAAGCAATATACGGGCCCCTACTCTGGCCCTGTGGTGGGCCTGATATTTCCCAAGCCTCGGGTCAGAAATGAACGCCTCAGTCCGTGGCAAAGGATCTTTACATCTGACACTGGACAAAGAGGAAGCTGTTGTGTCTTCAGAAGCATGCATTTTATTTTGAAGTGCTCTTGGCTGCTCTGGATACAGATTCACACACAGACACACAAACACAGAGACAAAAGGAGACACATTCACACATTAAACAGACCCTAGATGCAGGCCAGAACTCAGTTTCATCTGGGCTTAGAGGTAAAACATTTGCATGCTAAAGCAGCACTCATAAGAAACATCTGTTTTCAGATCTTTTAAGAGCATCTAGCATAGCAATACTCTGCTTTTTGACCCATAACCACTTTCACCTGCTTTTGATATACGCCAAAAAACACTCTCATAGTCGTTCCCTTTGCTTCCTTCCATGATTACATGCTGAGATTCCCACAATGGTTCAGAGCTGTACGAGTAGATGTTCTTACAATAACAGGAACAATTGAGATGATCAGAGTTCAACTGAGTTGTATGATGCATCCAAATGATGATGGGATTAGAGTTGTACCTCGTACGATTTCATGTGACAAATTAAAAAATGATTGATTGAAATTAGCAACACAGGAGTCCAGTCAAAGAGACAAAGACTGAAAGACTGATTTCCACAAGCAAATGTCTTTACCACTCACAGGAATGTTCATGCAAACATATGTATGCACATCCACATGCCCACAGAACAAAAAGGAAGAGACTCCCCTCAAAGACATGGGGTTGTCTGAGAGTTACTGCCCTCTGGTGATTACATTTGACCCCTGAAGTCCTGCAGTGAATTGTCAAGAGGAAGACGTAGAGAAAGAGAGAGAAGCAGGGGGAGGGAGAGGAGCGACGATCTGTTCTGTGGGAGAAAGAGTCATTTTTCTGAAATCGTAGCTGCAGAAACAGAGGCTGTTATTGTGCAAGAGCATGCATCCACAGTTCACCCTCTGTTTGTTTTTTTCCCTTTTCATTTTAGAAATTACTTCACCATGCTGAATAAAAGCAGATCTGCTGTAAGAATGTAATACAGTGTGCTTATTTTTCTGTAAATAAAATCATTCATTTTCAATTGTGGTAAATTGCTGACTTCAGTCTCAGCTTAAAGCAAGTTAAATTTACTTTTTAATAAGGTAAATACACCTTTAAAATGTGTTAGAAACTCCCCATGGAAAGACTTGGTTTTTACTCCTGTGTGATTATGTTACTGTAAATGAGGGGGAAGCTTTCTTTGAAAAACTTCTCTGAAAAATGATCCTTGTTTGCTTTTCTTATTAAGACTCTGTCTTGGGACCGGATACAAGATTTAAGGCAATGAGAGAAAAGGAGGGGGGGGTGGGGGTGAGAATAACAGGACACTGTATTCATCCTGTTCGAACACAGAGGAATCTAACAGAGAGAGAAGCATTGAGAAACAAAGAGACAGATGATGTTCTGGTTGGTTGTGAGGTCAACGCTCCGAGTTCTAATGCCTATTTCTGCACATTTACTTTACAGAATTTCTGTACTGTGCGTCGTGTCTGTAATGTTGCTTTTCAAATGCAAACACTGTAAACAACAGTTGATGATGAGCGTGAGTTCTTACACCTGGATCAGTGATCTTGCTGAAGTCAGGAGTGAGGTAATATCTCAGTCCCTCGCCGGCTCCTGGGAGTGTCACTCCGCGGATGAAAAGGATCAACAGCATCAGGTAGGGGAATGTAGCAGTGAAGTAAACTACCTACAAACACAAAAAATATACAAACAAAACTGTAGGTCATGATTTCATATGTATACTCAAAACACTCAAAAAACATTAAACCTGTATTAAGGTGCAGTAGGTAAGCCTTATAAAACTAACTTTCTCTCATATTTGCTGAAACTGACCCTATGTTTCAGTAGAACTACATGAAGCAGGTAATTAAAAAAAAAATCTGGCTCCTCTGGCCCCACCTATAGTCCAATTTGCAAAAACCCACCGCTCCCTGTTCAGATGCACCAATCAGGGCCAGGGAGGGTGTCTAACTGCGTGTCAATAACTGCTCATGCACACGCATTCATTCTCCCTTGTGGGGGGAGGGGCTTAGGAGATAATTTTGGGCTTTAGCGGAAAGGGGGGAGGGACTGCGAAGTTGTCAATGTTCAAATGTTTTGGCAAAGTCCTGGATCTTCACAATCCTACCTACGGCATCTTTAAGAGATTTCTTTGGGCAGCAGAAACACGCAGAAAACACAACACTGGCATATTTGATATGACAAAATGTGTTAGCAAACAGCTTTCTTTTTGCACATCCAGTGTATGCTGTATCCATTATCCAGTCTCCTTTTGGCTCTGTTTTTGGTCTCCGCTTGGCTTATCGGATGTACAGTGTGGCTGTAAAGCCTACCATCTGGCTCATCGCTCACGTGCCGGATGGCAGGCATTCTGCTACCCTTTCGCTATCTTGGCTATCTATTTTGCAATGGCACCGCCAATAGCATCTGGGGCTTAGTGCAGACAAGCCAGAGCATGTTTTCTTCTCTAACAAAATGTGAACTCATGCAGCCAGACATGGGGACCCGTCATTGACATAATGCATTCCCTAGCCCCTTACCCTAACCTTAACCATCACAACTAAATGGCTAACCTTAACCATTCGTCAGCACTGTGGAAATAGGTCTGGCAATGCGAGACTAGGTCTCGACCAACTGATTAGTGACATTTCTGTCTCTTTAGCTGCTAAATGCTCCACTGTGTTTACCAGCTAGTCGCTAACTTTGACTGTCTGCCATTTGGTGCTGGGCAGGTAGCGTACTGTGGATTCATCTGAGCTCATTTTGAAAACGCCTGCATGCCGCTAGTTGGAAATGATGCTGAGTGTGGTGAGAATGAACCACAAAAGTGAAGCTGTAAAATCAAAACAATGAGCTGAAAGGTACTAAAACACTCCATGGAGCTTAAAAGTTCAACTCCTTAAGATTTCCCTCATGGCTGATTTGCAGACACTGTGGTTACTGGTGGGAAGTATGTTTGCCTTGAGCGGCTATTCTGTCAGATGGGCAATGGAAGAAGAGCAACTCCTGTATATGTTTACAGTGCACCCAAACACTACATGAGTATGCACATGCCCCAGCTGTTGTCTTCCACATCATGTCCAGTACGTGCAAGCATTGTTTCCTGTGAATCTCTGGAGAGTGGTTATACAATTTAAATCCCAGACAGGAAAGTCTGACTCCGCCAGTAAACATTACAGCTACTATAGTATATAGAGAGGCAATTACAGAACGCAAACACGTGCATCAAATGGCTATTGCTGAAACAATTTTGGGCCATAAATAGTTTAATTCAATTCTAAATTAAAATCTTAAGGATTATAACTTCATGTGCACTGATGGACTCTGGATACAAATCAATCACCTATTTTCCTTTACAACATCTATACCCATCACATAGGAGTGAAGGTAGATAGAAAGAAAGGAAGATGAGCTAAATAAGTCATATGTATGCAACCTTAATATCAGGTACTGTATATGTATGCAAAAGGAGTACCCACCTTTCCTGACGATTTGATTCCCTTAAAGATGCAGAAGTAACACATTATCCAGGCAAGCAGGAGACACACAGCCAGGTCCCAGTTTATCTTACCCAGGGACATGTTATCTGACATCCTTAACACACGGTTACTGTGGGGAAGAGATCAGACACATGAGCACATGTATACGACTGCATCCTCTGCAAATAACATGCAGAATGATGGGTACACAGATGTGCAACACATGTAAACACACTTTGTTTCTTCTTTCAAAAGCTTTTTCCCACTTCAGATAAACACAGCCTGCTACAAATGCTTCATGACTGCACTGACAGCTTTATTTCCTTTTAGCATGTCCATGACAGTGGGAAAAATTCAAATACAACAAAAAAGGGCCAACATCTGCATCATAAACACAGATGTCAAAATCTGTCATGGTTTATTTTGGATGGCTTTAGTTTATATTATAGAAACTGCAGGGAACAGAGCACATATTGTTCTCATTATGCAGCACAGTTGATTTCCCAATATCTGTTCTCACAAAAAATCAGGACAGTATCATGTGAAGAGCAGCAGCCATGTTTCAAAAATATCTACAAATGAGAAAAAAATAAGAATGTTTTTTCTTCATTGACATCATGTTCTCTAAGCACCTCAACAGTAAATACGGCCTCTTGGTATCTGGGAGGAATTAAAAGCTATTGCTGAGGAATGTTCCACCCAAAGACAAGCACACTGGGGTCAAAGCTGTTTTCTCATGTTTTAAGAAGATAAGTGCATGAGTAAGTGTGTTTCTCACATCCAGAACTCCTCTTCTGGTGACCTGCCCGTCGGGAAAGGGTCCATTTCACTCCTGGACATATTAACACACAAGCAAGTAAGTGGAAGTGAGTTGAAATCAAATAATAATGTATAACAATGCTTCTTTATTGTTTTAACTTTGGATAGGGGATCAATCAATGTAGTTTTATTTTCTAAACAGTCTCACACGGACAACTTATCAACAATGTTTAAATAGGTGTTACTATCACCGTGGGACAGAGCCAGGCTAGCTGTTCCCCTGTCTTTATGCTAAGCCAATCGGCTGCTGGCTGTAGCTTCATAATTATTGTATGAGAGTGGTATTCAACTTCTCATCTAACGCTCAGCAGCAAAGCAAATTAGCGTATCTCCTGAAATGTCTGACGATTATTTGAATATGGCATTTTTCTACCATTTGACACATTTGTTTTTACAACCACTATTGAACAAAGGTTTGATAAGTCATTTAGATTTATTGGGTGTACTTTTCACCCTCAAGCGGTCCCAAATAAGCAACAAATAGAAGTTTTTATTACAGAAACAGATGTAAGGACCTTCTGTTCTGAACACATGAAAGCATGGGTGTGTCCCAAAGCTGCTACATCTAGTATGAAAGCCAAGACTAATCCCTGTTTCTTACCATTCTTTTTATGTATCGCATCAATATGATGAATTCAGTACTTGTCACAAAATTATAAATTGTGATAGTTCACCTAGTACAGTTTGACAATAAAGATGCAACTTACGTGTAACTGACATTCTCAAAGTAGTCAGGTAGTGAGGTGACGTTGTACAGAAACGACCAGTTGGAGCCAGGTTGAAACAAATGGGGGTTGGAAAAGACACTAGAGCGACTGTGACATGTCTCTAAAAAGATGAAGAAAGAGAGATGAAGGTAAATTGGGTGTTGCATGCTACAACATGTTAAAATGCATGGGAGAATTTCTTTTGCGCTTCCCGTCAAGAAGCCAATAAGCTGAAACTTGTTAAACCACCATTTGATCTTTCTATTATCCAGTATTTTATATTCCCTGCATAGGCACAATAAGCAGACTGCTAGTCAAATACAGACGTGTTTAAACAAGCCAGCATTGATTTGTCACAAAACATGGCTTACCGGTGTTCCACCAGTTGTCACACGTGGACCAGGGCAACGGGCTTTTGAAAGACTGGTACAGGTAGAAGATAGCCCAAGCCAACACCACGATGTAGTAGATGTTCAGATAGACCACAATAACTTGGGACGCAATCCCCACCCCTGCAGGACACAATGATTTTTTTATATTTTGTAAAAGTTTCTGGCTGCTGTCTTCTTCTGTAGAAGAATGCAACAGCTACAGCAAATCAGTGCCTCCAACACTGAGACACACATGTACGTACGTATGTTATTTAGTAAAAAAAATGCTGACGGTTGTCAGAAAACTTTGATACAAGTCTAAAATATTTCAAAAGGCTAATCTGGTTTTGTTTTGGGGGATCTGGTTAGAAACATTGAAACATTTAAATGTATGCCTAATATCTTACTATATGAATAGCTTCAGTGTATTCCAGCATGCAAAAAGCTATATTTCTTTCCAGTAACAATGAAGAAAGCACAATGAAAAATATGCATTTCCTGCATGTCAACTGATTAATTCTTAGAGTAATTCTACAAAAATCTGTCTGAGCCTTGTTTTTACCCTCAAACATGGGAGATATCTTCCTCCAGGCGGTCACCCCGCCCTCACTGGTGTATTGTCCCAATGCCGTCTCCAGGAAGAACACAGGGATGCCACAGAAGAAGAGGAACACAAAGTAGGGGATGAGGAAGACTCCTGCAGATATAGATCGCCATGAAGAAGAGTCACTTGTATGTGATGTAAAGCAGGGGTTCCACACCGACAGATTAAAGGCTGATTATGTAACTACTTTGTTAGTGGGGTGAAAGAGGTGATGAAAGAAATTTGGTATTACACAAATTTCCATGTTACTTGGGAGAAATATCAAGGACCCCGCCTAGAGAATCATGAACAGTTATTAAAGAACTAAAGCAAAACAATAGATATATTTTGGAGATTGGCATCTATACAGAATAATTAAGCTCAAATTTAAAATTATGAAATGCTTTCTGACTATGAGAATGCCAATGGAAACCATTCTTGGAGTGAATCCAGTTTGCAACTAAGATGATGACAAATCAAATACTTTTGAGTGACAGATAGAGTATATAAATGACCACTGCTCTCTCCCATTTTGTTAAACATGCATGCATTAACACATTGCAACTGCATATGTGTACAGACATGCAAATGCACATGTGCACACACACACGCACACACACACATAGTGCGTTTCACTATCTTTGTGGGGACCCGTCATTGACATAATGCATTCCCTAGCCCCTTACCCTAACCTTAACCATCACAACTAAATGCCTAACCTTAACCCTTACCCTCACATTAACCATAACGTAATTCTAACCCTAATCCTAAACCAAGTCTTAACCCTCAAACAGCCCTTTAAACATGTGGGGTCCAGCATTTTGGCCCCACAAAGCTGTCCGGACCCCACAAGTATACTGTATTCCCGTTTTTTTGGACCCCACGAATGTAGTTAAACAAGAACACACAGACAGACACACACACACACACACACACACACACACACACACACACACACACACACACACACACACACACACACACACACACACACACACACACACACACATACACACTACCTCAGTCATGGTTTCATTGGAGACAGAAAAGAATAGTGCCAACTGAAACACACACACACAAACCCAGTCCCTCACCTCCTCCATTCCTGTAGCACAGATAGGGGAAACGCCAAACATTCCCTAGGCCAATGATTTCTCCAGCCATGGAGAATATAAACTCCATGTTGTTGGCCCATTTTCCTCTTGGCTGAACCCCTTCCTCGGGTGCCTCTTTATCTGACTCCGAGACTCCAGCAGGAGCGCCTGTGGCTGTTTCCTCAGTCATGGTCTCAGACTATTCTATGCACACATAATAAACACAAAATGCAAACATGTTGTCTGTTATGTTCTCTCCAGCTCGCCCATATGCAGATATATACCAGCAGAATTTACAATGTAATTAATAGTTTTCATATTTATTCTAAACGCTCACACTGCAGTAAGCTATATAAAGTCCTTTCCTCAGGTTAAATCATAACCACAAAACTCGAAATGCCATTAACTGCAAATTACTTTTAAAGAAATAACTCGACGAACTGTGCTAAAGATTGCAAAAATTACACTAACATAATGAGACAATTAGCCTCAATATTCCTAGCTTTTGAAAATAAATATGAATGCAGGTAACTCACCCGTTAGCTTGCAGTGGGCAACGACTGACTGACTGTGCGAAGTTTGAAGAAAAGCTTTATTACAAAGATGGGTGTGTCCTGATGGATACCCCCCCCCCCCCCCCCCCCCCCCCCCACACACACACACACACACACACACACACATATACACACACTGGCTGTCCCACATGTTAAATAGGCATTTTTCATGAAAGTAGTCGAAGTCACGCATGAACTAGATCTTGTACGGAAGCGTACTGCAGCGTAATGCATTCACTTAAGAAAAGAACATTTTCTCAAAACATTTTCTGAAATAATGATAATTACATGTAATTAAATTAATTAAGAAAAACTGAACAACTTTCTTTTCTCGTGTGTGCATCTTTCTTGTGTGCATGCCACTGTACCTAGGAAGTGGCATGCAATGAAGGGAAAAAAGTAAAGTATACAGTTGTTGGTTGACGACATACGTTTCAACTATTATACCACTGCTGTTTGGTTTTAGTTCATCAACGAAAAAACATGTTTTAAGTGCAAGCAACATAATACATTTAAATTAAACCACCATTTGATTTTTCTAATGGGTTCCCTGCGCACTCTGCACGATAGGAGGGAGGGGTTACATCACAATGACGCATTGACGTTTTGTGCGTGACGAACCAGGAAATAAAAGTAAACAACGCATAGGAAGACGAAAGTGTTATGTAGCGTCAGTCATCCATTCTCATTCGGACTCTGTGAGTTTTTGTAATTCATAATGCATGAAGGATTTATATCGCGATAAGGACAGGGACCCCGTTAGAGACAGTCTGGAAACCGGTAAGACACTCGTTGAGTTGAGACGAGTCGGGTGCGGCAGCCGCTAATGATAGCTAGCTCGATATGGCAATTTCCTGTATTATTTGAATTTGTTTACAGACTGAAATGCCATCACAACCATGGCTTAAAAACATCTCCTTGACGTTAGGTTAGTCACACGAATAAAACATCACCTTGGTCCCTCCCATACCTTCTATTTTAGTTGCTATTTGCCTAAGTGTGTTCGCGTCTTTTCACTTATTAATTCTAGATTTAGCTATGTTAGCCATCAGGTCGTCGGAGGAGGAGTCCACTGAGATTGAGGAGATGGACACCTCAGAGCCCAACTGGTGCTGGTTCTACTTGGCTGAGTGTGGAGTGTGGCATATGTTTGAGGTAGTTCACAGGACATTACAACTTTACACATTACAATACACACATGTTTACAGTCCTTACACTGTTTTCCCCGCCTATTGCCCTTACCTTTGACCTTTGGGTCTCTAATTGTGTGCAACTGAGAGACACACGTCTGCAGGCTTTAATGTCAGTCAAAGACTACACGGTGCAATGTTACAGACTAGCTCTTCATTGTTGGTTGAGATCAAATAATCAATAAAATGCCCACTTGTAGTCTTTGGGTGGCACGAAAAATGGCAGTCAGCGGCCAATTATTAGAGTCCATTAGGCTACTGTCAGTCCCATTGCATTGTTAATCACCAATCAGCCATTAGCATCTAAATATATGTTCAACATTAGTGGAGCTGCAATGATTTGTCAAATAATCGATCAGTCCATAATTGATTAATTGTTATTGTATTATATATATATATGATATATATATATGTTATTTTTCAAGTCAAAATGCCAACCATTTGATGGTTCAAAAGTGAGAATTCACTGCTTTACTTGTCCTTATTTTGTTGCAAATGTAATGTTTTTTGGTTTTGGACTGTTGGTAGAACAAAAAACATTTCATGATGTCACTGTGCTCTGGGATATTACTAAACATTAGACTAGGACTGCAGCTAACTACAATTTGCATTATCGATTAATCTGCAGATTCATTTTTCAATTGTTTGTCTTTAAAATGTTAGTCCGTGGGTAAAAATGCTTTACTTAAGTCTAATGTGACATATTCAAATGAATTGTTTTGTCTGACCAACAGCCCAAGAGACAATACTCAACAAATAGCTGCCCCTTAACCTTCTGTTTTATTAGTCTAATTATATTTCTCAATTGCCCTGTCAGATTGATCCAAGCGCAGCCTGCTCTGTGACTAGTTCTCAGATTGAGCAGTGCTACAACAGAAACCAACGAGGTGTCATGGAATTCTACACAGCCAAGTACACCTACAGACTGGACTTCTCAGGTATGATGATGAGTTAGTTGAATTTATACAAAAGGTACTTCATCAGACAGAAAATATTCATCCCTCAGAAGTATGAAAGATAAAGCAGTCAAGAATTCTTGGAAAGATTTTGAGTCAGAATCAGAAATTGTGCATGAATGTGGCTCTAATCTTTGTTGAATTCCTCACCAGTAATGCGACAGATAAATGTAACGACAGGCAAGCAGCGGCCAATCAAACGCTCCCTCCACTCTGCAACTGGCTTCAGGTAAGGTTTTTTGATATTTATATTGGAGCAGGCAGGGTGAGCCTGGGAGTAAAGAGAACATGCTTTAAATGAAAGGTCAGTGTTCAAGCATGTGTCAGCCTCAGAAATCCTTGATTTAAAGTCTAAATTCGTACCGGCTCCATGATATGGAGATGCCCTGCAGCTGACCCTGAACTTTGATCTCTCCAAAAACACAAGGAGCAAGTACATCAATCACAGATATTTTAGAATAAGGTTGCATTCTTAATTTCCTTAATGAAATTGGTGTATTGACATAATGCAAAAATGCACTTAGGCTTATACTGCTTTAACACACTCTCTTTCACTTATTCTGTCAGGTTTATTTGTGATAATCTTGCCTTGCCTGTTCCGTGTCATTGGGAGAGGATCAATACAGATGAGCCCTATCAGGTGAGTAAAATAACACACGTTACTGTGACACACACTTTCCACTAAATGTGGTACACACACACACACACACACACACACACACACACACACACACACACACACACACACACACACACACACACACATTGTGGTAGTGGGTAGGGTTAGCATTTTTTTTTAGCAGTCGGATTCTTTATTGGTTATTATTGAAATAACATATGAATGTTGTTACATTATACTTTGTATTTACAATAACATAAAAAAGCATATTCTCACTCTGCAGTTGTTCATTCTTTCATTATTATTTCTTTTTTACTTTCCAGCCACACTTTGACATTGTAGCTCACTATTACTTTCACTGTTTAACCCATGTCTGATTGTGTTTTTGCAGCTCATCCAGCTGGGAAGAGACACCTATGAATTTAAGGAAGTCGCCAGACTGTATGAAAGGACTATGGATCATCCAATCAAATCTATCCAGAGGATTCAGAACCTGGACTTATGGGAATTCTTCTGCAGGTAGACAATTGTATTGTTGCGAGTGGAAAGCGCTTATGTGTGTTAGCAGATAATTCTGCTGTGATTGGGATTTGACAGACAAAGCTTTTCTTTCTGTTAAAGTAAATCAACAGAATGAGGCCCAGTTGAGAGCATTCTCCCTTTTACTGAAACATTGAATTCATTTCGAAGCAACATCTTAAACCAGTAACAGAGTTATGATCAGTACTCTGTGTTGTCCTTCATTGGTTCTCCCCTAAGGAAGAAAACACAGTTGCGAAAAGTCAAGCGCACATTGGATATTGAGGAGCGAATGCTGTTTCATGGCACGGGACACAGCAACATACAAGCTATATGTACATTTAACTTTGACTGGCGGCTGACAGGAAGCCATGGCGATGTCTATGGCAAAGGTAGATCCTTCTGTGTTGTGATGTAACATCATGAAACAATTCACCGCACTTTTCAGCCTGAGTTTAACATTTTATTCAATTTTTCTTCCCACAGGGAGCTACTTTGCCCGGGATGCCAAATACTCCAGTAAATTCTGTCACACCACAGGGAAGCACCACACCACCCTGCAGAGACACGGACTCGCCCCACCGATATTTGCTAGTGAGCCGTCCTACAAGACCATGTTCCTGGCCAGAGTGCTTGTTGGAGAATACACGGTCGGTCATCCTATGTACTGCAGACCGCCCTCCAAGGATGCCAGCTTCACCAACTTTTATGATAGTTGTGTGGACGATATGGCCAATCCAAAGATTTATGTCATTTTTGACAGCAATCAGATTTACCCAGAGTATCTGATTGAGTTCTACTGAAGCCTAACACGAAGACTTTTTATGGAAATATTTCAGATACATAATCATATGACGGGATGAAAATTGGAAAAAGAAGCGGCTTATGGGACATTTGCCTTTTCGTTCCAGTCAGATCCAGTGCCTAACTGGAGCATGAGTCATATAAAGTGCCTTTGGGGGAAAAAAAAAAATATCAAGAAGACAATAAAGACTTTGTGTACAGTTTGTATACTGTACAGTATATTCTAAGACGGGCCCTTGTGGTGGGAATGTTTCTGTGACGTAAAAACGATGAAAATACTGACTAAAGATGAGTCTTTGTGGCAAATTTTGTATTAAATGCAAAAATCTGTGCTTGCTTGTTCAATATCCGTGCACAGTTGTTTTAAAATAAGAGTGGCACTTGCAGCCTGTAGGTCGTAAGTGATGTCCTACCATCGGCTACAGCCCCTTCACATCCACAGTGCCACGCATGGGCTTATTTACAAGTCATGTAGACATAATTCCAAATGACGAAACCAAAAACCACACCACATGTATTCCTGCTCACTCTTTCAGCACCGTGACCTGTCATTTAGGGACATCAGCATCTGTGTGTACCTATCACAATATTTTATGTAGGCATGGATTTTCTTTTTCTTAAAAAAAAACCAAACGCTTCTACCTCTCTTTTTTTTAAAGTAACATCAGTGCACTTTGCCCCCTTTCCGTGAAAGGTTTTGTAATTGTGTCACAATGACATAAAGTTGTGATGTCGTGTTCACTTGTGGTCCTTGAGCAATATGTTTCTGTGTATCTTTTCTGACCATTGACCTCAATCTTCAAGAGAATTGACAATGGCAGAGGCTGGATTTTGTACGCGTTTGCAACCGAGTTCATTCTGTACCAAAACAAGATCAGCCGTCAAGCATCACATTCGACTTAACACCATCTGAGTGTGATGTCACCACCTGCTAATAAGCGGGTTAGCTTTGCAACTGGTGTAAATTTAACAAAAAAAATGTGAATGTAGCCAGCACATGTATAGTACTGTAATGAAAATTAACCACAAAATGTAATATTGCTTTGCCGTGTGCATTTGTTGAATTTATTGTGTGTGTGTGTGTGTGTGTGTGTGTGTGTGTGTGTGTGTGTGTGTGTGTGTGTGTGTGTGTGTGTGTGTGTGTGTGTGTGTGTGTGTGTGTGTGTGTGTGTGTGTGGGAGAATGCCAAACGGATTCAGTAGTAACACATTTGCCACAAGGTGGCATGACAGTACAAGAATGGAACCTTAAGCAAGTCAGTCCTATAACACCACAGCTGTGTGTCGGTGTGTATGAAGCCATATGTGTGTGTCTGTTGTTTGCACATGTCACAACTAATAAACTAAAACAATTCCAATATAAGCATATTAAACTATTTCTTTTTGAACATATTTCAGAGAAGAAGACTGATGATACATTATCTTGTGCTGGTAACAATGGCACACGCTCTTCCACAGCAAAGTGAGGAAAGCCAGCCTACCTCAGAGGTGTGGCTATGAATGACATCTAAAGAGAAACACCAATGTCAGCGTTATTAGCTCCCTGAGCACACCAGAGAGAGGAAGACCAGTTGTAGAACATATTTACGTAGCTTTTGTTGTGATATCAATTTAATTTCTTTGCATGACAATGTGGGGCAATGGAGAAGTGGAGTACATGGACACGTCAGACACCACATGGTTTTGGTATTACCTGGCAGACTGTGGAAGGTGGCACAGATTTGAGGTACATTTTGAACATTTCTTTATCATTATCTGAATTTAAATATCTCATCACATCACAAAAATGTCTATAGAGTAGAATGCCTGAGATATAGCTAACCTTTTGTTACCTCTTGTCCATCCTGCAGGATGACCCCGATAACCCCCTGAGAAGTGAGGATATTGAAAATGATTACATAAGAAACTCAAAAGCGGTGTTAAAAACATGTTCACTCAATTGCCACAGCAAGATCGATTTTTCAGGTATCTGACTGCATTTCCTGGTTCACATCAAGTGATTCCTCATGTATCTATAAAGAACTTAGTTGACATGACTTCTGTGTTCTTGTGCAGCAATGTTACAGACTGACAATGCAACAGGAAGGCAAAGAAGAATCCAGCGGGGCTACAACATTGAGAGAAGGTAAAAATGATGTTTAAAAAACACAAATGCAACAAATGATTTACACTCGACAGTGAGACGTAAGTGAGTATGGTTTCTTGCCAAATGAAAGTGAAACTCGGCACAGTGGAAACTAGTTTCTGTTTCCTCCCACAGTTGCTCCTGCTTCAGTGCTCCTCCTGTCTTTTGGGAACAGGTTGACCCCACTTGTCCATATCAGGTGACAATAACTGACAAGTAATTTATTAATTCTATTTAGTAAAGCAAGTTGTGACCAAGTAATTACAGTATATGGGGCTACAACAGGCAAACAGACACAAACCAAGTTCGAACCACAGTAGAGTTAGCGTTAAAACATTAAAATGCTTATTAAATGTGTATTTTTTAATATATTTGACAGTTAATTGCTCTGAGTGAACTCTGCCCTGAGTATCAGACTGTGGCAGGTTATACGAAGACGGAAGGACTGTTGAACAACTCCATTGTATCAATCAGCAGGATACAGAATTTCGACCTATGGGACATATATTGTCGGTAAGTACGTATCCCTCCCTACCCTTCATCCCCCTTCGTCATTCCCCTTTCTTTGTAATCAAAGTGCTCCTTCTCTTTTATTGTGTCAAAGGAAAAAGAGACAGTTAATGAGAATCCAAGGTGTCAAAGAAATCCAGGAGAGAAGACTCTTTCATGGGACCAAAATCCTAAATGTTGACAGCATTTGCAAGTACAACTTTGATTTAGGATTATCTGGAAAACATGGCAACTCGTATGGCAGAGGTAAGTTATTAAATGACTTACAAATATATAAACAATAAAAAATAATTGTAAATGTAGGTCTGACTGATCTGAGTGTCTTTGTTTTTATTAAGGAATATATTTTGCAAGACATGCATCATATGCAGACAAATACAGCAAGGCCAGCAGGGATCCATTGCCGCTGTATGGCAGGGAAACGCCAGGTGTACAGGGGGAAAGTACTAAGATAATATTTTTGGCTCGGGTGATTATCGGAAAATCCACTTTTGGAAAATCTGATTTCCAAAAACCTGATCATGGAAGTTCGGAGAATTCTCATCACAGCTGTGTGGATAATATCAAACATCCGAATATCTTTGTTATTTTTGATCCAAATCAAATATATCCAGAGTATTTGATTCAGTACAGATGAAGTCAAGAGAGGATCTTGAGGATGTGCAATATCAACATCTCTATCATCTTTTTATCAACATGTCTACCTTACACTGTCTGGGTGAAAAACTTTCCAGCATACTGTAAGTTTTGATGGCTTCAAAGATATTTTTACAACACTTTTTTTTAAATATTTTTAAAAGGAGCTAGAATCTGCAATGATGTGAATGACATACTGTACGTTCAGCTATTATGTAAAGGATATGGTATGACAAAGTGTAGTTTTTCAAAGTACTGTTTTTAAAATGCATTATTACAGGTTGACTTTTGTCACATTTGTTTACAATAAGATAACATTCATGACCACATTTTGCAGATTTCTCTTTGATCCTAAAACAGAGGAGCTTCATAAATAAATTAGCTGTCACAACCAAACAAAATCTACATGTCTTTATTCATCTTTCAATGTTTTATTATCTGTAATATTACTGGGGATAAAAGGCCTTATGACTGGTTTCATGTACAATGATGCAGGGCAGCTGCTAACAATTCTAGGCCCACTTACACCCTCACACACTCAGATTACAGTCAGAGTATTCAAATGTGCAGGTGTAGTGGAGCCTTTGTTAGCAGCACATCCAGTACCTTTATCTATTACCAAGCGCCTTCAACAGGAGCGAGGAAATCAAAACTTAACTCACACAAGCCAGAAAACGTGTTGCACTGCTCTCTGCAGGTGTCAAATTTCACCACACCCAAATCCATTCACAATGTATGCAAATACTTCACCTTCATCACTGGCTGGGGTGTACTTTCCATTCTTTCTATTTCCATTCCTGCCTGCAAACATCAGTGAAATGAATAATAATAATAGATAGAGAATTAAATGTATCAGTATTTTTTCGTATCTGACTAGAAGGTTATTGTACGGACGCTCTTAAAGGCAAGGTGACATTTTTTTTTTGTGAGCATTGTTAGCCCAAACCTAAGTTTAGGAGATAGCATCTTGTACGTAGGAGATAAACTTAGGTTTTGGCCAACAATGCCTGGAAAGTTTTTTTTCCACCTTGCCTCTCAGGGCTTCCGTATTGTTGTGTTACCGCAGGCTTGTGTTTTCTAAGGGGGTTTATTCACCTCGCCCTCATCCTCCACATCTTGAAATGAAGCCAACTGTACTAAAGGGAAACTGTCAGCAGATGTCGCTGTTGACACATGCAACATTTTAGACATAGAGGTTGAAGTCTTGGCAGAGATCAGTACTGGCTGGTCCACGTTATGTTTCCGGGTTTCTAATGGCACATGTTTGCCATTATTTTTTTATTTTTACCTTCAGAGTGAGTCTGCAGTCCCTGTTCCAATATCATCATTATTAGTTACCCAAGCATCACAGCCAGTGGTTATATTCAGTGGTGGGAATATATTCACTCAAGTACTCAATTGTAAGGAGTATTTTAATTTCATGCTACTTTTTAATACTTCATCCTCCTCCATGTGCATCTGGGTCAAGTGTCTTTGCAACAAACAAGCTTTTAGTGAAGAGATGTATGCCCAACTGTTCAGTTAAACCACATGTAATGCTCTTGAACTTCAGTTCACTGAAACACCAATACATAAGGCGCCATCCAAATCAAGCTCAGCGAAAATTCTACCAGGAAGACTTCCCTTCCCTCCCTAATTGAATAAATGTTGGAGGCGACACCTGTTCGATAAGCCAATCAGAATTGGCATGGATTCCTCAGGCCAATCACAGCGTTACAACTTCTGCTTAAAAATGTTCTCTCCCTGTGTAACAGCTGTCATAGCAGACAAGGCGTTCAACCCTCCTCCCCTTCCACCTCCTGTCATAGGACTTTTCCGGCTGTCGCTTTGGTTCCTCCTTCGGCATGGTCTTTAAAACCTTCTTCGCCACCACCGGTGTCTGGATTCCATCGGGGGGTTATATCTTGGTTCCCTACCCGTATATACATCTATAAATGTATTAATTTTGCGATGGAGTCCAATCGCCAAAACGATGTACATTTTATTCTCGTACAATAAATCTTAGCATATCTGCAAACAAGTCTCTCCTGATTGAAATGCTTCCACTACTCCCATATGCTTGCCATGCAGACGTAGTGTGGAGCAGTGGGAGGAAACCTTTCATGTGTCATGGGCCTGCCTAACGTCCTTCGCTATTGTGTAGTTTTAGGGGTTTACTTTAACTAGTAGGCCCAGGTGTTGCTCCACTGTCAGAAGTCATGTCTGCCCGATATGGAACACAGGTCGCCATCATGTGTGAATTACTTTCATCTTCTGAATGACAAAAGGCAGTTTCCAGTTAATTTGTAGTTAGGTGTAAAGTACAGTAAGTACAGACTGTCTTTACTGAAGGGAAATGTTACTCAGCTGCAATTAGACAGGATGACTTGCTTGTATTGTTTCTCTTGTGTGCTAAAGGAGACTGGAACAGAGGATCCGATATTACTACTACAATACTATATTCAACCCCACAGGCAGGAAGAAGAAGAGGTTATCAAAGTGTTTCCTTATTAGGTTTCAAACTAGTGTGACCTGGGAAATACAGATACAAGATGGGGCCATAGGAGCTTTCTTTTATGGACAATTGTAATGAGCTTTATCACTATGGATAGAGTGTGAGCAGAGCCCAGGATAAGGCAAATTGACTTGTTTTGCAAAATAAATTGTAGTTATTGAATTCATTTCAGAAATGTTACATCCATTGCATCCATTTTTTTAGGCATACCCTGAATTTGATTTGCTGTAGCATGGTTTCATATTCCTTTATTTCTTCTGTATTGATGTTCATATACTCCTGTCTGTGTAGTTAATTGGATAAGACATAGCAATCACATTACTATCCAGTGGAATCCATTTTACACCATAAGATATAATGCATTACTTTATTATTACATTAAACAGAATGTTTGACAGTGATAAGACAACCCATAACATTACCATATTCACACACCAATTTAATTCGTAACAAGGGGGAAAAATATAAAGTCACTCGTCTCTATTTTCATTTCTTTACTTAAATATTAATTTATTTTGGCTCTATATTGTATGTGTATGTGGCTGTCTACTGGTATGGTATTGGTAGTTTTTGTAGTTAGAGCTTTTTAACAGAGCCAGGCCATCATCTCTCAGTAAACATTTTGAGATGATATAATTGGTCCTGTGGGTGAGATGGGCAGATTCAGTGATGAGTCTAGCAGATGGTGTTCCAAAATAAGTTAGTTTCTATGCATAACAAATACATTCTTGATTCAGTGTTTTTATTATTACATAACTAAATATGTCCTCACACATTTGTGCTAACTTCTAGTTTGAAATGTGTGAAACTGGGGCTGTGAGTTCTTGCAAGTCAATGAATCAAGTTTGATATCTTCTTAAATATTTACAGCTTGGTGTGCTCAAAGCCTGGCATGTGATTAGAACCTCTTTGATGTCTGCTTGATCAGATGATATCAACATGTTGAGTTTGTGAAAAGACCAAGTCTAATTACTGTGGTTCCTCTCAGAGGTGTGTGTGTGTGTGTGTGTGTGTGTGTGTGTGTGTGTGTGTGTGTGTGTGTGTGTGTGTGTGTGTGTGTGTGTGTGTGTGTGTGTGTGTGTGTGTGTGTGTGTGTGTGGCACTATTCTTTTCTGTCTCCAATGAAACCAAGACTAGCTAACGGCACTTGAGAGAAATTACTTCCATTCTACATTATTAAACATTTGGACATGTCAAGCACACAACAATATCTCAATTAAATGCAAACTAGTTCAGGAAGATGATTGCATCACTACTACACTTACATGACATACTCTTCTCAATGTATATCTGTTTGGCTATAGTTCAGAAGTCAAATCTGCAGCAACTGCGCAATTCTATCATGTCAAAATGGACCAAAATCTCTGAGGAATGTTTCCAGCACCTTGCTGAACATGCCACGAAGAAGGCAGTTCTGAAGGCAAAAGGGGGTCCAACTTGGTACTAGCAAGGTGTACCTAATAAAGTGGCCGGTGAGTGTATACTGTATATATTATTTCTTCATGCATGGCACATAAAACATGAAATATGTCCTTATTTGGTGTAACAACAATGCAAACTCAGTTTGTGGCAAAGGAAAATGTCAGGCCTTTTGACCTTTAAAGGCAGGAGAGCCACAGGTGTAATTAATAACACAAATAAATATTATAATCGTTACTGTTATCAACTACACCGGTGTTTTTCCTGCTGTGAAGGTCTATTTAATATACTGTACTAGCTTGCCTGCAAGAAGTATCATAATGTAACTTTTCAAAAGCTACAAGAGGAAATAATTGTATTCACAGGATGCTTTCCCTGCTTCGACTGCTATATAGTGACCCCATGCCAGCGGTCATATTAACTGTGTTACAAATTACTAATTTACTGCTTGTGGTGATCTTACTGTATCATAAATATCATGAGTTGATGTCCTGGCTGCTTGCATGGCCTACAGAGATGCTTGTGGCCGATGTTATTTGTAACATTGCTGCTACATCTACGTGCAATATTAGCGTTGGTGTAAATTGTAAGTCACGTTTTGGAGAGACTTAATGTTCTCTATTTTCTTTTGGATGTTGTGGCACATTGTGGTAGTTGTGAAATGTTGTTTGTTGTTTGTTGCCTGTTTTAAGAGATTCTTATTAGCTCATTGCAAACTTGAGTCTTAAAGTTCTCATATTATGCTTTATGGCTTATCCCCTTTCCTTTATTGTGTTATATATCTTTTTGTGCACGTTATAGGTTTACAAAGTGAAAAAGCCCAAAATCCACCCCAAAGGCACTTACCATCTCCAACAGGAAACACTGTTCACAAACTGCTCCAAACTGATCTGTTGTAGTCCAGCCTTTACTTCCGTGACAAACGTGCGTCACTTTGTAACACACGTTATAATGCTCGCCTAGCTGCTAGCGTGGCACTCCCTCAGACTAGCTAGCAGTACTTTCTGCGCATGTGCCACTCCCAACGAAGATGGTATAGAAGTGAGATGCCTCACTCTGTAGCTAAAACAAAACTAACTCAAAACACAGGGTGAAAAGAGGAGCTGCAGCAATGTGCAGTACAACAAATATATGGTGTTTTCTGAAAATGAAACCACATAAACCTATTCTGGTACAACCTCTAAATACAATTATGAACCTGAAAATGAGAATATTATGAGCACTTTAAGCTAAGTAGTTTGTAATATTGTGAATGGCTTTAGGGAAGTGAACAACTGCTGTGTCGAACACAGCCCACTCACTTCTTCTACTTCATTTCCCTGTTATATCGGCTTCATGGGAGACTACGCTTTGATTTCGTCACTCTCCACTCTCTGCTGTGAGAGGCAGATGGACGTTTATGCTTGTGTGAAGTGACAGGATTAAAGGCCAAATATCAACTCAAAATATACATGTGGGTTGGCAGACTGAATTTACACAGTTGAGAGGCACAGGCATCCCAAAGGACATCACAATGCTGACAGCAAAAGTCATGTTTTTATTATGGAAAAATGTTCATTTATTTTTACAAAACACAACACATTTTCAGCTACACATTTCTATAATTTAACCAAACATCACAATCATCAAAAAAAACACCTAACATCATTTTTAAGAAACTCTCTCTGTGTCACAAAGCCATTATGTGACAGGAACCACAACCTGATGTCCCTGAGCAGAGAGAGGAAATACACATACTGTATAAAAACACATTATAATGTAATTGTCATGTTGACTTCTTTAGACTGTCTTTGTGGAGAAATCAGAGAGGGAGGGCTACTGTGACAGTGACGACACAGTGTTGGATTTTTCACATACAATAACATGTATTAATAAATTAAGTTTGATCCTTTGATCACATGAAATGAAACATCTTCATTTGACACAAGATACACAACACATTTCAGTTCTTGCTTGGCACGAGAGGCGTAAAGACTCAGTCCAAGCTTTGGCACCGCTGAGGAGTTTCCTCAGGATGTGTTTTCATTTTTTTTACATTCACAAGCATTTACAATGCTGTGACTGAGAGAAAAACGTGCTCTGGTTTATTGGCATCTCTTTAAACCAATCACAATCGTCTTGGGCGGCGCTAGGCGCCGTACGGAGCAACGGCGCCGCTGAAAAATAGCCTCGTGGGAGGAACTTGTTTTGGTGGAACATGTGTACGTACAAAGGTTGTTTTAGTCATGCAACAGAAAA
Source organism: Gymnocephalus cernua (assembly GCA_023631565.1). NCBI lineage: Eukaryota > Metazoa > Chordata > Actinopteri > Perciformes > Percidae > Gymnocephalus > Gymnocephalus cernua. The sequence goes on along the minus strand of CM042447.1, from coordinate 10,314,237 downwards.
CTCACATTGGACAGAAAGTCCATCTAGCTTTCTGGATTTACCCTGCAGAAATCTGAGAAAAGACTAACCATAGTCCTCATAAAATGACCAGAGTGTTAAATGCCAAAACAAAGAAAGCCCAAGGCAACTGATATCCGGCCTAAATGAGTGAAATCCGGCGGAATTTCCATCGGCAACGGAGCAACCACGGAAGTGGAATGTCGTGGATATAGACTAGACATTGCTCAGCTCCCTCTGCAGCCACAAACGTTTTTTTTTTTATACAACCGTTTTTTTCACAAATGCAGTAGTAATCCCAAAACCCGTGAACACACTTTGATTTGTAAAATCGGTGGCTTTCCCCTTTAACACAAACCAGCTGGCATCATTAACCCATCAGTGCCGACGACCTTTCTGCGTAAATGATTATTCAAATACTTGCTGCATCGTTATTCAAATTAAGTGCTTTAGGATACGTTTTTAATGATATTTTAATAATAATCTGGTGATTTTTGAGACCTTTGTTCTCAAGATGTTTTTGTTTGGACTTTGCCGTTGTTGATTTCAGTGCATCATTTAACAACTGCGCATCGCTTTATAAAATGTAATAATAAAGGTGACATTAGTCGTTTGAGCCACCATACAACACTGGTTGTGACGTGTTTTCTGGTTGACCTCCTACACCCTTGAATTCCAAACATGCGAAGCCTTAAACTGTCTTCATCAAGTGTCACAGGCCACAACTCTAAAGAATGAGTCTCTCCCATCTCCTAGAGAGAGCTTTTAGCCTCCAGCTCTTTCATATTCCGTCCTACTTCACTCTCTGGAGGACACTCTGCGTCATCATGAAGGGAACAGTGCAGCAACTCTCCCGGTTCAAAGGTCGCTATTCTGCGTCCCGAGCCCACGCTTTAGTCCTGAGTCCCTGCCTCTCCATGATGTTCCACAGCTTGCGCAGGTTGGACTGGGTAATGACATCATCAGGTTTGAGCTGGAGCGCGCGCAGGTAGTTGGCCTCTGCTTCGGGAAGTTTCCCATTCAGGTGGAGAATGGCACCAAGGTTCATCAGAGCAGCCGGATACTGGGAGAGGGCAAAGACACAGTGAGATAAAAAAAGGAGACAGAGTGCTGCATAATGCCTTGATTACAGTGAGTGGGGACTTACAGGATAGCTGTACTTTTGGCAACTGTGTTGACCTTGGATTTATCTATCTGGGCAAACTATTTTAAACTTGCCCTTCTCAGTTCTACATTTGACACAGACAGTTATGTGAGACATACACGCATTTTTGGAAGCTTGCCAGGTTCTTTTTATGGATGGGCAAGGGCTCTGGTGAAATCTGCTTAAGGCTTACAAAATCAAATATGCATTAAATTAGCAATAATGCAATCTCAGAACACAGTAGCAGGCATGTACAAAGACAAAAGGGTGTCCTTCGATAGTGCTACAGTGATAGGTAGCTACAGATTGTCTGTGGGTGTGTTAAGTATTTTATATGATTTAAAGGAGTCTTTCAGGAGTCTATTTAATAAAATACTATCATTGCAGTTTACAAAGTGAAACCGCCTGGCCCTGAATAGCGTAGCAGTTGTGGAAATCTACATAAACCATGACTCTCAGCAAGCCATAACTAACAAACACACCCAAATCTCATCCTAAAAGTCGACGGCACCTCATTCCCCAGACCTGGCCACGTTCCCAGGCCTGAGTCCTTGCTGAATGACATATGGTTAGCAAATTGGCAACTACTTCACAGATTTCCCCTCCCCAAACGCAACTGTCTGTCTCTTCTTGCCGCTGATAATTCTCTCGTTGACATTCCACTTCTCCAGCGGTGTTAAAAGACGAGCCGTGGGAGTGGGAGCATGTTTTTCTCACCTAATGTAACAAATAAACGTTTACGGACGTGGAGTATTTCAAGTAGTAGAATTTATTGAATTAATTAATGCAGTTTTACAGAGGGAGAGAGGAGCTGCAGTGCAGTAGTGCCACCCCTTTTTCACTGGGTTGGTTTTTCTCAAACAACGATTGTATCAAGCCAATATATTTCAAAGTGCTTCAAAGCCTTGTTCTGCTTTTTGTACCATTAAGGGACTTTGCAGCCAAGACATACTAAGCTAGACAAATGAGGGTACCTTTGCCATGTTAAACAACTGGGTGATATGCAGTACACAAACTGGGCTAAATCATGAGAAATGGAGCCTTGCTTATGTGAGATTAATTCCTTTTTTTTTTTGCCTTTCTTTTGACTGAAACAAATATTTCTGCAGTTGGGTTGGTCTTGCTGCAATACACTCACAGTGATGAAACACATGTAAGCTCTTGACCTTCAGCAAGCTGGATAAATATAGTATTTTTAAGCATCGGATCATCAGCTTTTAAAATGTACCCTGCCCTATGAGCTACAGTTAACAATTACATTGTCTTAAAAATGTATATGAACCCCTGTTGACATAAAACAAAATACTTTGCTTTGAATAGTAATTTGTGGCTGATATGATTTTGCAGCTAACCATTCAATGAATTCCTTCGATTGTTGAAAAAAAGGTTGTCAAAAATTCTTAAAATTACATCCAGAATCTATGAATAGGCACATGTTTTTCATTTCACAAGTTTAACAGTGAGGAGTTTCAGGCGAAAGGCTGCACACCTTCAACTCCTCAGCAAGAACTAGCTTCACCTCAGTAACACTGTGTGCTGCTTTGTAAACGGATACACTTCGTTTCGTTGTAATTCTGACAATTCTAGCTGCTTATGGAGGGTTTGCTGTCATATTAAACCACACTTGTGGTTACCATGGTAACCACACGTGTCACCAAATCAACAGGATTGAAATCTTAATGATAATCTAGTCTAATAATAACATTTGCAGGGACCAAATTGCTCTAATTACCCTTGGAATTAACATGTTCAGTCAGTAGCCTTTTTTGCTCAGAGTATAGCATATTATTTGAAATTAACCTCTATGTGAGTGGTGTAAAAAAAGCATTTCAGTCTATGTATGCAAAATGTAAAACTGTACTTGTACTACTTTTCTCTGGAGGCACAGACTTGTTTCCTTTCTTAACACGTAGACCAAGAAATTAATCATTCATGACCTGAAAGCCATGGATTAAGTTGATATTTGAGAGATTGTCATTCACTAAGCAGACGTGTGCAGGGAAAATGTCAAAGACAAGAGGCACTTTACTCGTGACAAATGACGAGAGAAGCCCTCGGCATTTCTGAATCATGAATGCTTCCAGATTGTGAATTATAATGACTAGGTAGCTTTTTCTTTTTTTTACAGAATAAAATACAAACACATTAGTTTCCAAATAAAATGGGACAACCAGTATTCCCATCTTCCATGGATTTGCTCAGCTTTTAAGGCTTAAACAGGATATACGTAAACAAGACAGGCAGGCAGACCTTTTCTTAAAAATTGGCACACGCTTAAAGCAGTGATTCCCAGCCAGTACATGTTCATATTGGGGCTGTCTGCAGTTGCCAGGCTTATATGTACACATTGCCACTGAGAGTGAGCGAAAACCAGTTAGCAAGCTAGCAGCATTCCAGCAGAGAGGTAACACTTGAATGAAAAGTATGAATGAAAAGTTGACTTAGTTAGCTAAACATATTGTAATGAATGAAGGGCTGAAATAGTTATCTAAAAGTATGAATGGAAATAAACAGTTGAAATAGTTAGATCAAAGTACTAAAATGTAGTTAAAATCATGGATAAATGGTCCAGCTTCTGCCTCTTCAAGCTCTTCAAGTATGAAAACATTACTGCTTTATAGAATTCAAAGTGTTAAATCCCATCCACTTTAAAATCAATTCAAATGAACACACTTGGAACATGAGGACTGGTGTGTATTCACCTGACAGGGCATCAAACAAAAGAAGATGGGGAAACACTGCTATAAAGGGTGTGGCGATATAACACTAGCCCCTCCAGTGAAGGGCATGAAGATGCAAGTCTAATCCTATCTCTCCTGTGGCAACATAAGTCACAGAGCAGACCATCACTAAGCAGACTAACATGACAAATGACTGCAGTAAGCTCCTTCTAGGTCTTGTCTGAAAACACAGGGGTTCCAGTGACTCTACCTCTTCCAGACCCTTTTCCTTTGAAGTGACTGATTGATGCTTGGCAGAAACGGGATATAATAGCTCCCAACTTCCTCCACCGCATGCGCTGACATTGAGAGACATGGTATCTCTCAAGGCTTTGTCTGTTAAACTATACTGTGATGATCAAGTATTTACTCTGAAGCTGAATGTATGAATTCCATAACAGGCAACAGTTTACCACTGAACTCGTCTGTCTTTGGGATCTTTGTCTTTGCATAAGCACATCGAGGCACCCGTACTCAGCAACGAGCAGAACCCAGTTCCATTTTATATTCTCCGTTTGCCAGGAATAAGACCACTTATATAATGTCAGAATGATGTGTAACACGTAGAATGTCGTAAATAGAATTTACAGTGCAGGCATGCGTGTGTGTGTGTGTGTGTGTGTGTGTGTGTGTGTGTGTGTGTGTTTGTGCTTTTCCATGATAAGTGCTAACAGGCCCACCAGTCCAGGTACTTACATGTGGTCTGAGACTGGCTGCACGCTGATACTGTCTCTCTGCTGCCTCATTAAGACTGGCCTGTCTGAAGAGAAAGAAGAACAGAGTGAAAAGAAAAGTAAGAATGTGGCAACTGAATGATTATTGTGCTAATTTCAAATTACTGATACTTGTATTCATTCCTTATTGTACAGCTTAATTTTCATTGGAAAAGTAAGATTCATTGCATGTTAATATTAGGTTAACTTTACCACAATGATTGTGACTCAGTACATTGTATTGTATCCTCACAAGTGATGAAAAGGTGGGATGGTTGCACAGCACATTATAAGTCAGTACTTAAAAAGAAAACGCCTAGCCACCTCTGCTCTCTACAGTAATTATGATGTCAGGTCACAGGATATTTAGTCCCGCATTGCCAGACCTATCTCCCCAGGATATTCAAAAACTTTAGCTATACCGCATCCTTGTCTTAGAAAACTGGTTTTAAATGTTATACTTAATTAAAATCTCTTCTCGTTATGTAAGTTGTGTGTTGGGAATTTCTGTGTCTATGCTTATACAGTATTTTTTTTCTTTTCTTGTGCACAGGCCTTTCTTAAAAAAAGATACCACCTGTTTAAATATAGGATGACATCAAAGTTTACAGTTCGTAATTCATTTCTAATTAAATAACAACAGTCCATACCCAAATTCTGTTGGGTGTAACAGATCCTTCTTCGGCTGAAGCAATGTTGAAATATTTATTTATATAGATTTGTAACAATGTTGTTGTTTTTTTAGCTGTGGAATAACTGTGATAATCCAGCTTAGATTTTGTATTGGGGCATTGATTGCCTGCTACGACGATGACTATCTTAATGTCTATTACACCTTACTTATTATTTATCAGAGTATGATGAAGAGAGATAAATGGAGGTTTCTATAATGCCAGAAACACTTGACCAACCAGTCCTCCCTTACAGTACATGTTACACCTGGGTTCATAAAATAGCAACAGTTAATCTGCTCCATACATACAATTTTATCCAAAGAGTACATGAACCAGACTTTGCAGTGCCAAAGTTAATAAAGTCAAGGAAACCGACATGGTAATTAATATTTATTAGACTGTGACTTAAGTAAAATATGCCTTGAGAATCTAACACTTTATCAGGAGTTCGGTGGAGTTCATGACTGACTATCGGAGTCATTATCTTAGAGCGTACTTCCTTGGTCTTTGTTTTGTTTGCTCAAATGTTGGAGAGTCAAGAACGATTCAGGAAGTCAAGCTTTAAGGAAAGTAAAATTGAGCTGAAAAAAAACATTATGGTTCAACCCAAAATAAGTAAAAAAAAAAACTATAACAAATTACAAACACAATATTTACAATTGTACACAATAAGAGTGGTTTGCTGCAATGAAATATAGGCCTGGTACGTGCAAGGTATTTTAATGAAAGCCTTCCATCAAACTGGATTATTGGGTCATTATTATAATGCTGGTTATGGTCAGTCAATAATGTGTATATATATTTTATATTTATTATCAGTGAAGCATTTGAAATCCAGCTAATGGCAGGTGTGCCCCCCATTCATTAAACCATAATCCTAATCCATTTGGATTTTACAGTCTCAGATGAAAATAACCAGTTAGACCAGAATGATCTGTCATTTAGATTTACTCTTTCCAAAAGAAAACCTCAGCCAAACCCTGAGACTTTTAACTTTTTACAAATCCTTTGTGGTGTTGCATTTAGATGGATGCTAGAGAGCAGCAATGACTTTTCCAGATATGTAGAGCAAAAAGTAATGAAGGCACTTGCTCCAACATTTCCTTGAGTTGCCTGGGAATAGAATTTGCAGTCCCTTTGACACGTTTTAAGACCCATACGCCGTCTGTGCACGTGCTTGCCAAACTTTGAGGGAAAATTCTCCAACGGCTTCTTTACAAGCCCTGGACTGCAACATCACTATGATGGACTGAAACCATACTGCTGTTTATATATGTAATACACAATAGCTTTTATGGCAGCTATTTCCATAGAGAGGACATTTACCATTCTATAACATTGGTATAATTTATATTTCAAAGATGGTTATTAAATGGCAGCAGTAGTAAAGAATAAACCCACAAATGGTGAAGTGGCACAGCAGCAACATTTCCACGACAAAAAAACAACATTTCTTGACATCTACGATCATTCAAATGTTTCTGTACTGTATGCTTTTTTTTAAGTAGGGAAACTCCACTTGCAAGCGGCGTTGTTGTATGTCAGCAGTTTAGCCAACCTGAGCATGTGAGCAGCACTGAAGACCACATCAAACTCTGAGCTGTCCAGCTCTGCAGCTCTCTCCGCCATCTCCGCCGCCTCGCCAAGACGAGACTGCTCCAGCAGAAACTGACCTGGAGAGAGGGGAAGACAGAGAGAGAGAGAGCATTTACTACTAGGGGGGGAGTAGAAGTTTTGTTAAGTACTTTTTAAGCCGTGCAAGTGGTATGGCTTTGGGGGTGGCAGTGTCGTTCTATTGGTTGGTTGATCAGTCCACCACTTTGGTCCAGACTGAAATATCTCAACAAATATTGTTTTGTACATATATTGATGAACCCCAATGACTTTTGGATTTTTCCTCTAGGGCCAACAAGAGGTTGACTTATTTGTGTGTGAATATAATAAACTAATATCAGAGGGACTGCCATGGAATTCGGCACAGATATCCAGGGTGTCAAGAGGATGAAAACTGAAGGAATGAATTTGGTGATCCCATGCCTTTTCCTGTAGCACCACCAGCATGTCAGTTTTCACTTGACCAGTAAAATATCTCCACATCTCCTGGAAAGCTTGCAGAGAAGCTCTGACTGACAAAGATGGAGATCGGTGGGGAGACAAAGGATGATGAATGGAGGCGGTGAAAGAGAAGAGTGCCACAGGAAATGCAACAAGGACGAAGAGACAGCGAGAGAAAAGTGAGAGAGAATTTATTTTGTTTTGCTCGCTGACGTTAGCGAACGCAGATGAGACGGGAGGTATTTCATTTGATTTCCTGTGGGAGTCTGGCCACCTGGCGCGGCACCCACAATTGCCTGCCTCGGTGGCTATGAATTATACGCCAAGCTTAGCCGCAGGTGTTACTGAATGTAGGAAGATGGGAATGTGCGGAGGCTCCATTGAGGTGTTCCTCTGTTGGCTTTTCTTGTACTGAAAGCTAACTGCATTCGCCTCAGTGCAGCTTCCAAAAACAAGCCATTAGACACCAAAGCAGACTATTTAGAACCGGGTCATATGAGGGACTGCTTGCATTCAAATGAGTTACTGTGAACAATGGCAGGAAAGGGGACCTTGTTGTAGCTATCAAACTCTGTCTCCTCGCTTCCTTGCACTCTCTCATATGTGTGTTTTCGTGTGTGCATCCGTTGTTTTATAATGTGGACAGATACCATCACTCCTTACACACTCACACCTGGAGCTCATCCAGTGAACCCAGGATAGCTAAAGCCAGCCAGATTTGCGATAAAGGAGGGGACCAGCACAAATAAACATCACCTATAGCAAGAAGCTACAAGATAACATTGAAAAAAAGAAAACAGCCAGATAGGCAGAGAGGGAAAAAAAGAGTGTAAGCGGAAACAGCTTGGTCCAAAGACAGCAACGCACGCCTCGCCGGGGACCAAACTAAACTCGAACCCCGACATATCCAGCGCAGAGAAAGCACCAGGAGGAATGGAGAGAGATAAGGAAGAGGAGAAAGGGACAACGCACAATGGTGCTTTCAGGACAGATTTCATTTCCTATGAATACCCTGAAGATAGGGACGTGGAGCAGCAGGGAGCCTGTTTCTCCAAACTAATATGAAAATACTGCATTAACAGCAGCACAGGCGGAACGTGGTATCATGTTTTACTCTCGGTTACGAATAGTAAACAGTGTACTCTGATCCTGTCTCGCTCAGATAAACATAGCATACATGCCTGTTGGTATGTGTGTTTGCACCGTCTGCAAAACCAGCGTTGCTAAAACACGATTATTATTTTTTGAAAAATGATCAAAATAGCAGGGTCTTTGACACTTCCTAATAATTACCACAGTGTTTTGGTTATTTCCAAAACTATTATCAGATAACATAAGCTATGCGCTTGGATCCAAGGTGGTTTACAACATGAGTTGTAAGAGGACCTGGTGTGTTTAATGACTCTGGGTCGGAGGGTGACACTACAAAGTATAGGTCTTGGATAAAATAGTCTAAAGACCCCTGCCTAACAATCATCCTGAGGACAGCTTACAGCAGTAAAGCCTGATCATTACAGTAAAGCCTACAAGAGCAGCATGCAGGGCTGGACTGGCCATCGGGCATACCGGGCATTTTCCCGGTGGGCCGACGCACTTTTGGGCCGAATCGCCGATATAATTTATAGGCCTTTGTTTTAATTTTTTTTATTTTTTTGGGCCGCGCCGGCCCATAGATAACTGACAGCGGCCCATTCGGTAATTGTACAAAAGTCCGTCTGTTAGGACTGATTGTGGCTGCATGCCGGTGGGTACTGCGAGCGCGCGCACGCGCCACACGGAGAGAAAAGTGGGAGAAAGAGAAAAGAGACTGTGTGCGCCCAGAGGATAATCAGTGGAGCTCGCGTGTGTGCGTCTTTGAGAACTGTGCGTCCCATAGCTTACGTTGTCAGTTCATTTGGGCCTGTTGTTGTATTGGTCTGTAGTTCTTGTACATTTAAGTAAGTTAGCTGGTAATGATGTTTGTGTTAATCACCTGTTAGCTACTTTGCACGTGGCTGTTGATTTATAATGCAGATTGTTGGAAGCTCTTGCTCACGTTTGTATTTAGCTACATTATTGTATTATTATTGTATTATGCTGCAGTAGTTACATTACATTGATATAGTGTAATTAATAGTGGGTTTGTTGTTGTTTGCTAGCCTATATGTATACTTCATATGCATTGTGTATGGTAGCCTTCACAATGTTATTTGTTTCTTTGCACACACAAATACACAGCCATAGCAGAGCTACCCACGCCCATTTTGTACTGTTGCCTTATGTAATAAAGCGTCAAGAGCGATAATTGTCTCCGTCCGTGTTTTAACTGACACATCTGGGGCGAAGTTGGAAACCGGAATCAGCTCAACTACAGTCCTAAACTAGACCTAACCCAATCAAATCCAGGAACACCCTTCCCCACTCCCGGCCCTGAGACACGAGCTGTAAACGTTATAATATGCTGGAAGTTTAGCATCCACGTTAAAATGGACAAACGACCACGGAACCCCATACGCAAGCAATGTGTACAGAAATTACGGGAGAAAAAGATTAAGTATCTACAGGCGAATGCCTCAAAATGTGCCAACATGTCTGACATGTTTGGGGCTGTAGTAGCTGCTTCAACATCAGCATTAGGCTACCTGAAGTAGAGAAAGGAGGAGAGGTGGCTGGCTATACAGAGAAGCAGAAACAACATCATGATGACAGGGAAGAGGAGAAGGAGAGCGACCATGACAGGGCCACGGGAGAGAGGGAGGAACAGGTGGAAGAGAGAGTAGGCCTAGTTGACGACGGTAAGAAGTACGTGAATTAACAGGTTGTGTGTGTGTGTGTGTGTGTGTGTGTGTGTGTGTGTGTGTGTGCGCGCACGCGCCTCACGTCATAATGACAACAAGCAGTTTGGCAGTAACATTACAGTTAGTGGCTGTCAGGTAACCTAACTGTTTAAGGGTTGGCCTGTTGGGTAGCTGAAGTCTGTGATCTATACAGCCTGTTCTACTAGGCTCATGTATACTATGTACAGCCTGTTCTACTAGGCTCATGTATACTATGTACAGCCTGTTCTACTAGGCTCATGTATACTATGTGTACAGCCTGTTCTACTAGGCTCATGTATACTATGTACAGCCTGTTCTATTAGGCTCATGTATGCTATATATACAGCCTGTTCTACTAGGCTCATGTATACTATATATACAGCCTGTTCTACTAGGCTCATGTATACTATGTGTACAGCCTGTTCTACTAGGCTCATGTATGCTATGTACAGCCTGTTCTACTAGGCTCATGTATACTATGTGTACAGCCTGTTCTACTAGGCTCAAGTATGCTATGTACAGCCTGTTCTACTAGGCTCATGTATACTATGTGTACAGCTGTCTCTCTACATTGCCCAGAGATTTAAGCTAAATGAATTATACCTTAACTTAGCTGACATTTCTCTCTGTTTCTCACTCTTTAAAAGGTTACCTTGTTAGAGAAAATCTTTCTTGTTCATTGGTGTGGGCCAAGGCAACATTTTGATTGACTTTACTGACAATACACTTGTATACTTAAATGTTGTTAAATAATTTGAAATTATACTTTAAACTTTATCTTTGGCAATGACTTGCACTTGAGTATGGACATTGTGTAGGCTACCCTATGGCCTCCAGGTCGCCAATCAAAAGTGAATGAGTACACTGCTTCTCTTTTTCAGGGCATGTACTACTCCCAGCTTTATTGTAGCTTTTGGGAAGGGTTATGGTTATGGTTATTGTAGTTAGCAGACACTTTTGTCCAAAGCGAAAAAATATGAATCTTACAATGGTTAAAATTAACAGTAAACAGTTTTTAAAAGTTGCTAAGCCAATATTAAGCAAAATAGTAATAATAACAATAATGGCAATACAATATCAAATATCAATAATAATAATAAAAAATACCATAAATATACAAATCATAACTCTAAGAATGAATTAATTATTTAAGTGTAAGATCAACAGATAAGTCTTGAGACCTCTTGAAGGATCCAAAACCATCACATGAACGCAGAACACTAGGCAACTCATATCATAGAATGGATGCATATTTTAAGAGGACTGTCTGCAGGGAATGTCTCTGACCAATCACGGTGGGTGTGGGCCGCCTGGGCCAAAAATGCCCGGGCCGATTTTTTGTCCCAGTCCAGCCCTGGCAGCATGGCAGAGGATTGGATTACAGGCAATCAAGCATGTTATAGTTGGTAGAAAAGGACTTTAAATTATATTCTCATAGCTCTGACATATCTATTTTTATGATTCAGTTTTTGCTCAAATGTTTGCCATTTCTCAAAGGGAAACCTTTTGATATGTCGTCTTACCATAGTGCATGTAGCAGTTTCCTTTTTTCGGGTCTAGTTGAATGGCTCTCAGATAGTACTTCTCTGCTTCTGTCTTCTTCCCCTAAAAGGAAAATAAATGAAATTGATGATTAGACCTGATAATGAAGTTAAAAATGAGTTAGTTTTGTTGCCTGTAGTATTTTGTTATATGTATTTAGTATATTTAGTTTTTCTGCAATGGCACAAGACACACTTTGATCACAAGCTTTTTGTTAACCACTCATAATAAATATAACCTGCACCTCACTCAAGGGTCTTTTAAGCATCTCCCAGGTTAAGATTTAGTCAATGGTTTAAAATGATAATGAATGAGAAAAAATGTGAAAAAAAATAAGATTTTTGTTGAATACCAACAGTATATACAACAGAAGTATATAATATGGATACTGTATAGCTGGACATCTTGTGTCAAAGACCGCGTTTGGTGTTTTAAGCCCACAACGTCGCCTGGCATTGGTTATGTGGCAATGGTGGCAATGGTTATGTTTAGGGTTAAGGTTAGGGTTAGCTGCCTGGAAGGCGACGTTGGAGGCTTAAAACACAATCGAGCGTCAAAGACACACACAGCTACAAAAATCACTTATATTTTACTGTATCTGCTATGCGTTATTTTAATGCATGCATCAGTTGAAGCATGGTAACAGCAGGAAACAGATGCTCATAAAGAATACAGTACCTCACCGTCCATGCCTAACCTTTAAAGAAAAAGACGCCGAGGTGTGTTTTTGTGTGTGTGTGTGTGTGTGTGTGTGTGGGTGTGTATGTGTGTGCCTGCAACCCAACTGAGAAACATATTGCTTCTGTGTGCAATGCATGAAACTCAATTTTCCCACCTCTTGTTTCATGCTTCAGCACTGATTGCTTCCATATTGCCAATAGACTTGCCATGCAACAAGATATGAGAGGAGTGGCCTATTAGGTCTGCTTCATTAGCTTTTTCCCATGCCATGCCCGCAATCGCTCCAAAAGAATGAGCGAACATCGGGCCTCAATGGCTTATTTCACAATTTTCTTTGGCTCTTTTCTCTTTACATTCAATTAATGCCATTCCCCAGACGTCCATCAGAAGTCATCATTTAAGAGATTTATGGAAGGTTTCTACTCAATGTTAATTATGTTTTTTACTACTACTATCAACAAAATCAGACAAATGTGTGGTATGCTCTTTTTTAACCGATGTATTGCTGTGTAACATCTGTTTTTGCATTATTGAGCATCGGTAAATACACAGCTGAGTTCAAATTAATAAATCAGCTTCGTGTTGACTTACCACGACTTCCCTGAATGCACACTACACCCTTCTGACTCCAGCAAGAGCTCTCTGACAGACAGCAGGGCCCCAGTGTTACACTTGACTTATTTGTAAGCACATTGACTTTGGGAGGAAGAATGAGGAAACATTAGTGGCTTTAGGAGGCACACTTGTTATTTGCTAAGGGATGTAGATGAGTACAACACTATCAGGTTCCAGCTTTATTACTGCGTGGATTTAAGAAAGGGGAGATGGACACTTTGACAGTTGATGTGTAGTAATACTCAAGAAAAAAACAGCACTGCAGCACATGTGGGTTTGAACCACAGTACAAGACTTCAGTTTGACCTTTCATCCCTGTGTCTGTATTGTCGATTGACTCCAGCAGCACAGCCCAAAATATAGCTGATGGAGTGATTCAATAAGGAAGGAGAGTAATTGCATTATAAGCCGGTCCACTGGCCCATTGTCCAGGGTGCATCCAATCTCCTGTTCCCTAAGCCCTGTAGTAGTGGAGGGGGGCCTCTCTGAGAGTCCCTGCATGGATCTGCAGTCCTAAGCCTGAGGGAGCACAGCAGATGTCCAGCCACACTGGGCGACGCTAATCTGAACCTGTGCTTTACATGTGTGTGTGTGTGTGTGTGTGTGTGTGTGTGTGTGTGTGTGTGTGCTATGTATATCTTCAAATCTTTCAACAAAGAGAGGAAATGATCAGAACTAAGGTTTAAAGTCTGTGACGGTTGCAGCTGCGAGTATGTAAGGCACTGCAGGTTGGTTTCCTCAGCACCCAAGGCTGTGGAAGGGAGGAGGTCAAACATGTCGAGGGGGGTAACAGAGAGCACGCAGTTCAACTCCTACATCTAAACTTGAATCAGCTGTGAACACATCTGATGTCTCATAAACGTGTTTTTGTTTTCATGGAATGGGAGAGGTGGCGGGAAGACGGGATGTGGGAGTTTTCCCTGCAGAAAAAAAAACATGAGAAGGGCAAGGTGACATTTGGGAGAAGTTGGGAAAACTTGCGTGCCCTTGATGTCTTCGAACACTCGCATGTATGTACAGATACACACAGTGAGGGAAGGAAAACACACAGATACTCTGGCACTCATCCAATCACAGAGGGGTTGCTTTCATCCACAGCAGACAATCTCCCCACGTCTGTGACCCTCAGACGTCAGACGTGAATTCATATTTGGCTGGTTTATTAAAGCTATTTGGCATCAGTTCTGGATCAGGGTCGATCCAAGGCCACCGAAAAGATATTTATCGCTTCAATCATTTCTTCTTTCACACTGTGTGATCCTCTTTTCATCCAAGTAGTTCAAGGTTAGCACTATATCCATGAATGCATCACAAGTCCTCAAGCTGATTTCTGATCAGGGGAGAGCAGTTTGTTAAGCATGCACCTTTCAGAGTCAGAAGCTCACACCTCATAACAATCATCACAGTTCTCCAGGCTCTGCGGAGGAATCGATAGGAAGGGTTGCTTGCTCCCATAAGTCACTCAATATGCATTATTCATCACTCCACGCTGACACTTCAGGCCCATGTTAAATTACACTCTGCCAGGTAGTTAACCACTGCAATTGTTTCTAAGATAATGCTTTGGCCTGCCTTGTGATTCTTACTGTGTGTGTGTCAGTAATGGGACTTACAATGATGGACAGGTGTTTGCCATAAGTGAGGTGGGCGGGGATATGGTCAGGCTTGGCCCTCAGGGACTCTCTGTACCAGTGGCCTGCTTCCTCCAGCCTGTTCAGCCTCATGTAGGCCTCTCCTGAAACACAACACAGATCAAGGCTAGTTATTTAGGATGATAATAATTAAAATCAATTTCCAACAATGGAAAGCTTTTCAAGGCCCGATATCTGTTGCCCGAGTGTTGCATAAAGCAGGAATCCTCATACAGAACATGATTCTTTTTGGATATCATACGAGTTTATAAAAGAATAATATCAATAAATGCAAAAATGAAACCTTTGCAGCGAAAATACATTCTTCCAAAATATAATACAAGCGTCTACTTTAATACATTACTTTTCAACTAAAAAAACAAATACGGCTGTTTTATCCTTTTTTACTTTTATTATTAACACACTAGTTTCCTGTGAACCACCTGTTTAAGCCACATTCTGCAATGCTTCTCAAAGAATTGCTCCCTATCTTTTTTTTTCTAGCAGGTGCAGGACAGATGAACTGAACTTTGCCTCTTATCCATAAGGTCAGCATTCCTCACATGCTGAATAAATACCCCAGTGTTGGGAAGAAAACACAGTTTTCTCTGAAAGAACAATTGTTATGTTTAAACCTCTGTGAGATTTGGTTTGATCTGAGGACATGCTGTTGGCCCCCCGGGGTAAAATGACATCAGTCCCCTGGACATCGCACTAATGCAAACACTCCATCAACCCCTCCCTCCATCTGACAAAACACACTTCCCATTCCCATTTAGCCAAGAACTATTTGCAGACATCTCCCTGCAATCTCAGCTATGCTGTCAGGATGAGCTTCTAATAATGTTATTAGTGTTACAATAACAGAGAGAGGGATGTGATTTATTGCACGGATTAGCTTCAATCCTCTGCAAGAGAACACAAAGTCTGCACAGTGTTGGAATAAAACAGGTGGTCCAAGTTCTCTGGAGGTTTTTTTTTTTTTTGTGTGCAATAAGTTGATGTCAATTTGTTGATATAATTCCAAGCTCAGATAAAATGGAAAACGCTGGAACTTAAGCCATACTTGTGCCAGGTCTATATTGTTTTACTCACGTTAGAAAACAAGCATGGCGTTGTTTTTCATAATCAAATGGTTATGTTACCTCATTAGAATACTAATAAACACTTCAAAACAGGTGTCACCAAAGTAGTTAAATGTGTTTTCCTGCAATTTCAGTTTCTGCATTTCAAACAAAGATTCAGGGTGAAACTTACCAATCATGTTGAAAAGGCTGTGTGGTGCAAACTGTTTGGGCATTTTCTGTACCGCTTCCTTATAAACAGACAGGGCCTCCTGAAGTGGAAGACAAAGGTTAACTTAGCATCAGTATAATGCAGACCTTGTCATTGACTGGGGACTCTTTGTGAAAACAGGCTTTGCGATCTAAACAGTTTCCTGTTAAATTCTAAATGGTGAAACTTGTAGTGCGAACCTCCTGCTGGCCCTGTTCATGGAGCAGTTTGCCCAGGTTGTACAGGCAGCTGGTGACGGAGCTCTTGTGGGCGTGGGGGTCCTTCAAGTTCTCATCTGGAATGTCGGCACAAGTCAGAAAGGTGCGTTTGGCCTCCTCTAGGTTGCCTTGGTTCATCAGGATGATTCCTGTGTTCAAGTAGGCCGCTGGGAAGAGGAGAAGATGTTAACTAAATTAAAATTCCAAAAACACAGGATGAGAACCTGCTGTCACTCACACATCCATTGTGTATTCACTGAACATTAGAATCCAAACAACTAAAGTCATTTTCTAAAGCTGTTAAACTCAAAAATGCGTATTCTTTGCTTAATCAAGACAGTGAAAACCTTCTGTATTTAAGAGTGGAGAAGATGTGGACTATATTCAAAGATAGTTTGGGGAAGATGGTCATGCAATAATATAACAAAAAGGAGACAGGACAGAGGTCAAAGGCAGATTATATTACCATGAGAAAAGTAAGTAAGAAAAAGAAATAAATTGGGCTAAAAGGAGATGAAGCTGGGGAAGAATTCAAGATAACTTATCAACTTGGAAAAGCAGTCTGGAGCCTGCCCTGTTCTCTCTCATAAAATTGTCCTTGGTACAGTAAAAGACGAAGCCTCATCTCACATGCGAGCACTCAAGTGTGAGATTGAATCCATTTCCACCATTTCCCCGTCAAGCTGAAATAACCTGAATATGGCCCTCCAAATGAGCACGTGGCATAAGGACATCTAGTTCAGCATTCAAATTGGACCATAATGGTGATCCAATAAGGGACATTTAACTCACATTGAATTAGACCAAAATCAAGTAAGGTGTGAGAACATCTAATCGCTGTCAACCCTTCCCCTGATCATGAACACCGCTACAAAATGAGATTCTCTTTTTTTAAGTTTACTTACATGCCAGTGTTGGCCGACTCCCAATGGCCAGTTTGTAATAATGCAGCGCCTCAGAAAAATTCTCGTTCTCCTGCAGCAGCAAGCCACTAATAGACAGAAGACAAAACCAAAACGTGAGACATTTTACAACACCATAAACTGCATGACTAAGATTTGCCTTGTTATTTTAAATTAAATTTTAAATAAATTAAAGGTTTATCTAAAATGACAGCGCGTCAAAGTGACGAGGGGACTTTGGGTGAATGCTGGGAAATAAAACAACAAACTGTAGCAGCTTCTATATCCTTTACCCAATATGCCAATGCATTACTCCCAATATACCCAACCATCCATCAGATTCAAATAGCACCTCAGTTTCAAAGAATGCACGCCACCATTCAGTTTTCCCTTCTCCCTATGTTGCTTTGCCAGCTTCCTGACACTCGTAACTTGAGAGGGAACAGAGAAGTGGGGAGGAAAACAGTGTCGGCATGAGAGCAAGAGACATGGCTCTGCTTTGAGGTTTTGGCACCTTTGACTCTCTTATGTTGCACGATTGGAAGCGGCTTTGTGTCCTCCCACAGGCCCTGCAAACCAAGACTAATCAAATCAGTAGCAAAAAGTACAAAGATCCACCAGGGACGAAGTTATTTCCTCTTTGTCACACTCTTGCATCACGTTTGGCTCTGAGTCTCACTTGCTTCTTTCCTCATGTATTAGATCTATTTTTTTTCTATTTTTTTGTTCTTCCTGTCTGTCACTCTCTCTGTCAGTATGCCTGTTCCCCTTTCTCCCTTTCCGCCTTTCTTGTTCTGCCGCTGCAACATCAAGTGATGGATGGGAGGAATCGCAAGTCGTTTGTGTCAAGACTTTGCAAACAGGAGTGGGAACGGTCGTCTTTAACACTCACAGGTTATACAGCATGTCAGCCATGTTCCCTCGGTGGTGCAGAGCGTTTCTGTACGCCTTCTCCGCTTCCGCCATCTTGCCCTGGTTCTTCAGTACGTTCCCCAAGTTTCCCCAGGCTATGGGAGACATGTGTCAGTCAAAAGTTGCACTTTCAGAGCGGAAAAACTCAATGTTGGTATTCATTTGAAGATAGTGCTATTGCTGTCAATTTTGCCAAAATTAAAAAAAAAAAAAAGGTTGAATAAATAAGGTAATTGAATGACAAATTATCATAAAAGCCTTTGTTAAAATTTGTAAATAGTATTGCTTACGTTCATTGATTGATTGAATGACTTCTGTGTGTATTTACAAATCAAGTTTTGCATGGAGGAGCAGAAAGTCATATTGTGGATTCTTTCTGTTGACTCAACTGTGTTGCAGTTCCCAAAGCAGAGATGTCAGTGCATGTAAATGTGTGTGTTTATTGCTTATGAATCCAACTTTTCATTTGTAAGACGATGGATGTGTTATTTCTTCATTCAAAGGTTATACTGCTTTTCTTTAAATCAGCTTTTGGTGCTTGACAGTTTTTGATACTCCTACGCAGAGGTTTCTGTCGGTACTTAAAACGTATTGAGGTTTGATGCCCATCCCTCAGGATAAATGCCGCCCTTCTCTTACCTTTAGCAGGATTCACACTAATCCCAGACTTGTAGAGATTCTCCTCATTGCTCCAGTCACTGTTTCTTTGAACAGTTCTGAGTCCATTCAGCAGCACTAGTCCTGTACAGAGACACAACAGTAAGGCCCTGCAGCCTCTAGTCCTCTGTCTGACGTACAAGGTTCTTGCACCAGCAGCAACCAGTAAACAAAAGCCTATACTGGGGATGTATAGTACCCTCTCTGCAATTACAAAACCTACATAAAAGAATAGGTTTGTGGCTGGGATGAAAGGCAATGAGAGGATGCCTAACGAAAATATTACTAAGTGTTCTGTAGGGGGGAGGGGCGTCCGTGGAGGGCAGTGGTGGAGTCCAGCTGACCCGTTCAGGGTGGTCTTTGGCGGCCCCTGGTCTGTGTTATGGTTTGTGTCAGGGGCATGGTAACCATTCCCATTGGTGATTGATTTCCCATTAGTGACATAGGCTTTTCCATTGGTTTCCTTGGCTTTGGAGGCGGGGCCACGAAGGCCAAACAAACCCAGGAGGATAAATCCTCCATAAAAGGCAACAGTGTGAAGGTTCCTCCAGTCAGCCAAGGACCTGACCAAGGGCACAGCGTCCATGGACCAATCGAAACTGAGTTTGTCGGGGCAGAGCAGCAGCCAGGCGTTGGCGACCGGCAAGTGGAGGAACGTTAGTGTTCGAGTGAGAAAATGTGGTGAGTCAGCTGCAGGGTTGTCAGAGTTGGAGAAGTTCGGAGGCTTATTGCCCATCCAGTAGAGGCGAGCTGACAGCAGAATCACTCCCCAGGAAGCCAGCACGGCGAGACTCAGCAAAACACTGACGTTCTTTTTCTGAAAGAGCAGAGAGAGAGAGAGAGAGAAAAAGTCATGCTAAAGGAAAACACCTAAATCAACATTTCAGTCCAGAAGAGCTTAGTCAAAGCCACAATATTTAGTTCCAGAGCACCTGAATGTGTTTTCATTTCAGAAGGCTATTTTAATGCCTGTCAAGTTATGGGTCTGGATGAGAGCAACAGTGGTCCTATAAATGTATTGGTGGTCTCTGTAGACAACAAGTTATTAAGAAGGATGTTCCAGTATTTCAGTGTGAGCTGTTAGGGTTTGATTTATAAAGCCACATTTGAAAAAAAGAAGAAAAAAAAAAGGTTTGAAATATTTTATCCCACCATCCCATATAGAAAAAGAAACTGTGCAAAGCAATCTCTGGAATGTTTTTGATAGCTGCCTTGGGCATAAACCGCACTCACGTACAATTATACAGTTCTTTGTAACGCTAGCATACTTCTTAAAATTAAAATGCACCATAGCCAGAATCAACACAGCTCTATTTACATGAAAATAGTGAAATTTGACATATTCAAACTGGTGAGAGACACGTTGGGATTTGGACAGCTGTGAGCTGTACTGGATGTCACTTTCAGTCAGCAACAATGTGACTGTTTACATCAAGACATAATCTTTTTTTAATGGAATATGTCATTCAAACTGGTGAAAGACGCATTATGTATTTTGAATTTCACATTTGGTTTGACAATCATTTCAAAACATTTTAAGAACATTTTATAACAGGGTAAAAAACCAAACAAAAGAGACAAAAATGACCATGTGAAATGAAAATTTTCCATATATTCGTAAACCACACTCCCCTCAGTTCTGACCTGGTTAAGGTCAACTTTGAAGTAAATTTGAAGCATGAGAGGCTTTCTCTCTAAGTCTCTCCTCATTGCCTGTCAGGATTGCAGTGAGTGTGACTGGTAATCAGCTTAGGACTCATTGTGTTGGTATGTAGATGCTGTTTACATCTCATAAGAGCATTAATTCTGCAGCATGATCACCATTAGGTCCTCTGTCACGCAACACCTTTAAACTAACTATCACACGCCAACCGGTTGTCACTGCAGCGGCCTCAACTGAATGGTCCCTTTATGAACATAAAATCGTGTTAAACTCATAATGGCTGTATTGATACTGTACATATTTGGAAGGAGACATAAGGGGCTTTCCGACTGGAGGGATTTTTGCAGTTCCTAGAACTTAACGTTCCTGGAATACTTTTTTTCGTCGTGTTCCGACTGGACAAATTTGGGGATTTTTAAGTTCCTCTGGTCGCAGTACCGTACTCTTTTAACTCCTACTTCAGAGCAGGGTCTTTTCCCTTTTCCCTTTTCCTAGATCTACTTGATTGGTCGAACGCTCACTGCCAACTCGGAACTTGCAGACAGAGCAACAACGGGACATTTTGAACAATTTTCACCACCACTTATTCATCATTAAATTCACTTCTGACAACGTTTTAGGCGAGAAATGAACTGCTTAGATTTCGAATATAGGCAGTTTTCCGAAGATCGTTGCCTAATTGACAATTTGCTTCAAAGTTTTCAATTTGCTTCAAAGTTTTGAGAAGCTCCATAAAGTGACGGGACAGCCAGCTGGTGGCAGCCGGGATCGCTTGTTCGCCGGCCGGCCTGTCGTGCTGGGACGCCCCGCTGTAAGCTGCAGGTCTGTCAGACCGGTCTCGTAAATAAGAGGCTTTTATTTCGCCGTTGACGGATCGTTTGTTTAAATGTCACAACACATGTCCATCATAAGATTAACGGGAACCTGTGGTTATCTGCCTTTTTGGCGTTAAACTCCACAAGCACCTGCGGGCTTGACAACCTCGCTGGTCCTCCGTCACACACACACATGCACACACACATGCACACACACACACACACACACACACACACACACACACACACACACACACACACACACACACACACACACACACACACACACACACACACACAGCACAGCAGGCAGAGAGAGAGAGAGAGATACCCGTTTCTCTTCGGGAGACTTGTTTAAATTATGACATATATATTAGATTTAGTATATAGTTCATACTTTTGTTGGTGTATTTCTTTGCTGATGCTATGAAGACCGTTGCTGTGCTTGCATCACTCCTTTACCCCTCCTACCAGTCCCTGTGGTCACTTGGCCAGTGGGAATGCAAATGGGAAAAAAGATTTTGGGGGAGAGTAGTTCTTAGAACTGCTTAGAAGTGTACTTTTCCTCTAAAATGTTGCAGTACTATCTGGTCGGAAAGCCCCTATAGAGGACATTTGGTTGGTGACTCCTTAGGAAAATCAGTCTTTGGTGCAAATTAGATTCAAAGCCAGACTCCCCGGGGCCAAAAGTATAATTCATTTCAGTTGCTTCACATTGGACTATATAGATGTCTGGAAGTCTACAGTTTGAGTTACAGTTGCAAAGACATGACAAGGTTGTGCGATCACATCCTTGACTTCTTGTCCTTTGATAAGAGATAAGAGAGAAAACGGGAATGCGTAGCCGTAAGACTGACGGCAGCGATACATCGTCTGTCAGACGCTCTGATGTCAGATTTCTTCAAAACAACATTTTGATTTGCTTTCTGAAATCAATTACTGCTTAAATCTGATTAAGTGGTGGTGGGGGGTTTTGTCAAGATTAAGTACATCTGATTTCATTTCTTTCAATGAATACCTATTAAACTAAAATGTCATACAGGCTTATTGACAGAGACAGCCTGGCGCGGTCCTGAGCAAAAAGTGCTTCTTATTCATTTTCCTAACAGAGTTTACCTAATGGACTAAAAAATGACAAAACATCATGTGTGATGAGCACAGAGATGCTGCTCACTTCCTAATTTCTGAGCCCATTTATGCTTTCTGAGCACCAGTAATACTTAATATGAACTCTATTTGAACCTGGCCACGGGGAATTAGAGCTGTGTGTGTGTTTGCGCACACAAATGCATGCTTTCATAATGTAAATGCTGTTAATACTGTATGGTATTATAGCCCAGGACAGGATAAGTTAACATATTAGTAGTCAAGTAGTTATCATACAGTATTGGCTTTGATGTAACTGATAATCAGCATCAGTGCATCTAGGCTATAACTCAATGTGTTGATCCAGTGTAGTGAACTTTTCTTTTTATCTCTTAAGTGAGTTTACTCTACTGCAGCAATAATTTAGACTCACTGTATAATCTGCTTTAAATGAATTGCACAATAGACAGATACGAGCTACACAGAGCACAAAGAACAAGCTTTCATTTGTCTCATTAATAAACGTTTGAGAGAAATATTCCCTCTCTTACAATGACCATGCATGAGTATAAGCTTGCGCCTTCTTTCAAGAACCATGATGGAAAACACAAGTTGTCCATAACAAACCCATGTTAGGATTAGAATAAGAGGTTTAGCATTGACTCGCGGCTCCAGTTGATTTGTCCACATCTCAAATGGAAAAGCATGTTCTCTCAAGAGGCTGGCTGAGGGAAGAAGTGTAGGTACAGTTCATGGAGTACAACATTTGGAGAATCAGTGAGGAAATGAGACTGGAAAAAAATTGGATATTGATTTGGATGCTGAAAGGTGGTACACAAAGGATAAGAGAGAGTGCCTTTTACACAAAAAAGGGGGTGTTATTGATGGATGAGCGCATACTGCCTGTCAAGGGAGGAAAATGTCTGAGAAATCCAATTCTGCTTGGTATAAGAAGATAAGCCAATTCCAGCAAGAGAGTAATTTGTGGTATTAAGGCGAGTGAGCTTTTCTTTACCCATCCCCGCCTTGTCTATTTCTAAATCGTTCCTTAATTGACTTCCCGATCAATCACACAACTCAAACTGCAAGCATGCTTGAGCGGAGGCTGGATCTTCTTTTAAATGATGGATGACCACACATTCACACACTCAGCAACAAATAACTATAGTTTTCTAGCCAACTTAACCAAGCATTTGTGTGATTTTAGAAGCAACACGTTGATGAATAGCAGGCATGAAGTAAAAGGATTGCTGGTTTTATTTTCTGCATTGCTAAAGTCTGGTATGACTTTCCTTCTCTCAGTAGAGTCTTCTGTGGTCAGTTGAAAATAGAGCTTCAATAACCCAACCTCCCCCCTCTAACAACTGAATTATTCCCTAATCAACTACACCCTTTAATTGCGCTAAACAATAATTTAAGCTCTATTCTATCTCCTGTTGATTTATTGATTTGTTTCAAACAATTCCAGCTTACATTGTCTTTCTATGGTCACAGTGATATTGGCAGGGCACACACTGACTAATACAGCCCTTAAAATGAGCTGATTTTGTGCTTTTGCGGTAATTTACAACTATTTTGATTCTCTAATTGTACATACATTTTAAGTAAGTACAGTGGCGTAATGCCTTAAATGAATCATAAAATGGGCACCTACAGGTATCTATGAATGTGCTCTGGGAATTCGATTTGAAAACTAGCTGAATCGTAGACATTTCTTGGACCTCTCTAATGGTGCACACTGAGTCCTGGCAGGAGAAGCACAGGTGCAGCTGATCACATTACCGATGACCCTGCCACACTCAAGTGTTCCAGTAAGCTCAACACCAGCACAGACCTAATCAAGGTTATGAGTCACGCCTGTGTTCGACAAACCCGACTCAAACAACAAGAAAGGCGTGTTCTGCTTCGACATTTCCTTGTAAGTAAAAAGAAGAACAACAACTTTGTTTATATAAACTCAATGAAAAACATCTAACTGCTAATTTCCACCGACTGTGGAACGTCTGCGGATCCGCTCCGGAACGGCGGCGGAGTCATTAGGTTTCCATTAAAGTCAATGTGTGTATTTTGACTGACTGCGGAACGGCTGCGTTCCGACTCTGTCCCAGCTCCGGCAATCGCAGAGCTTCTACTTTTGCCCGACTCCTTAGAGCTCCGCAGCAATTCAGCACATATCCTGACTAAACTTTAGTTTAGTCAGGATACGGTTTTGATACAATTTTCATTTTTTTCTCAAAACATGCTCAAAATGCTACAAAACACTCAAAATTAAACAAAAGTAATAAACTGATCTTTAATTACACTCGAAGAGCGTTTCTATGGAACCATGTGTGCAATTATTGTGGAATTTGCTTGAAATAAACCCATATATCTGAATATTAGAATTCTAATATATCTGATTGTTTTCAAACAGGATCAAATTCAACCCGAGGACAACAGGAGGGTTAAGTCAAATCCAAGCCTTTATGTATACATGCCGTTTCCAATGTTAATTGCCATTTGAACTGTAGCTGATGCTAATACAAAGTCCGGCAAAAAAAAAAAAAAAAAAAAGAATCATATGGAAAGTTACCCTGGACTGAAATCCAAACACAGTTAGCCACAATAGCTAATCCAGGGGGTTACTTTCTGTATTTACTTGAAGTTTTCTTCTAATTTCCCTGTTTTCATTTTTACTGCTGTCTAACTTAAATTCCTGGGAACATGTTCTAGCTATGATTGATTGGCCTTCATGCGATCTGTGTGGATCCATGGAGGACAGCTGGCATAATCCCCAGCCAACTGTCAAACGCAACATCCCGCGCGCTCCAAGCCCTTGAAACCTTCCACATATCTCCTCCACTTTGGATTCTCATTTGGAAATTCAACGTCAATTTCTGTGGTTTCTGTGGTTTTTTTCCTCTTTCAGTTTATTATCCACTTTTTTCTCGAATTAACCCTTCTCTCGTTCCCTCCGTCTCTCTCTTTCCACGTATAAACATGCAGTATTAAACTCCCGAGCCTTCATCTTTTAACGGTGCTATTCATTATTAGCTCTGGTTTTATTAATCCCAGAAGTGTGTGGTCTGCCTGTTGACACTATAGCGTGCAGAGTGTTTAAAACATATCTGAAGAAACAGCGGGATACAGCTGACTTGCATACGCGCACTGTTTAAAGCGGCTGTGGACTGACGCAGGACAACAGGGGATCAATCTTTCGGACTTTTCTAGTTAAAGTCATGTTCAATTTAAACGGCTCATAACTCTTTCCAGCATACTGGGTTTTCTACTACTTGTCTGAGAAATGTAATGCAAAATTGAATGCAAAAGTGATCTTGTTATCCTCCAAAATCTGTTGAAGAAAATGATGGTTACTATAATAACCATAGATTTATTGTATCTCCAAAATAGAGACAAACTAAACAAGCATCATGCCAACCATAACGTTTAGTTGCCAAGTATTCTTGAAAAGATTATCTAAATATCCTTTTGGAAAGACATCTTGCATTAAAGTTAAGGTGGAAGCTACATCAACCTACTATGGAGCAATTCTTTCTCAGTGACATGTGCATGGAAAGGCCTTCAAAGTTCTAGACACGCTGTGTTTGCGCAACACACATCCAGCAGCGCTCACATTTGATGCATTACCAGTGACATGCTAAATTGTGATGAAAGGTACAATGAGGCATGCATCCAGCTCTCTAATGTGTTCTAGATTCTGCTGATTTGGCGCAAGTCACCCAAGTCATCAGACAGCAGCATTGGCTGGCATTGAGAGGGCTGACTTTGATAAAGTGACCTAATTACCCCATAGTTCTCTCCATGAAAGCCTTGCTGCTGCTGGCACAGAGACCTGTAATGAGACGGGTCACAGGTTGAAGCCTCGCGTGCTTTCTGCCAAGACAGCTGATAAAAGCAGGGGGTGGCGGCGGTGTTAACTTGACACTAAAAGAGCTTCCTGTTTGAGTAATATAGGGACATCAGTGTGATGTGATGCCATGCATCTGATTTAGCTTTGTTGGCTTTGTTGTAGTTACTTGACAGACATTCATCGATTAACTTGTGCTATTGAAGATCATTATGAACATCTTAAACGCGCGTTCCAAGTACACAAATACAATGGGCCTCATGTAAGAACCACTCGCACAAACACATGAGTTCTTAATTGGCATGTAGAAGCGATTTAAGGCCCAATTTACACTTGTTACTTCAAATGTCTTGTGTCCGGATAAAATCCGCATTGGGAATTTAAGATGACACATATGCGTCACCATGGGCTAGATCACAAATCGGATTGCCATGTCTTGGTTTTCCTGTGCTACACGTAAACCAGTGTTGGCCCCACTACAGCCCAGAGGGTACTGGTAATGGACCTGCAGCTGTATGGTGACTGAGAAAAAGGCTGGAAGGAAAATAACTTTGCACACTTAGCACTAGCATGTTAGTTACAACAATTAACATTTAGCAACAACTATCTATAGGCAACCACATGAATGGATCCCATTTATGGACTAGCCTATAATAAGTTGAATCGAGCTATTCGAAACAAGTTTGTGCAGTTAAGATGGTTTGCTGAATCTGCCTTTTTTTGTGTAAGTTGTGTAAGTTTGGGATAAAAAATAAGAAAATGATCTTGCCAGATGAAAGTCTAAACATGTCATACTTTTGGCATTGTACACCCATGAACGCAAGCTAAATAAAGAACATGCAGCAGAACTCCCAACAGAGGGCATAGTCTCATAGCCGAATGCTTCTGCTACAAGGAAATCTGGCACTACATCAGCTGGTTACTTCTGTTGTCCATGTGCCTCACATAAAATGCTACATCTGTAGTCCTTCATTTGACTCCAGGTGAACACATTGAAGTTACAGTAAGAAAATACAAAGGTGTGAAGTATGGAGAATTAGGGAGAGTGAGATGAAGTCCTCACATATAATCCAGCCTTGTTACTTGAGGGACTGTATTAAATGTCACACCTTTTGATTTAGAGCTTTTAACACGGGGTATAATCACTGACGTCTTTGTTATTCAGTCAAGTAAATGCTTTAAATCCTTGCTCAATATTTAAACAAACACATTAATGAAATCAATCGTGCCTGCCTGTTTACCTCAGGCTTAGCAAAGAAATCTGACAAAATCAAACTATATCCCTGGACCTCGTCTAAAGCCTCGAGATTCATCAACCTGTTTGTTTTAGCCATTGGTAAACTAAGAGAGGAAAGAACAAAGACAAAATGATGTTCTTATCTCCTAGCATGTGCGGCTCATTGCGCCTTCTAAATAGGCTGCTGTGCTAACACCGCACCTTTCTTTGTCTCCATCTATCACTTTCTAACCCTCCCTCCGCCCTACCTCGTCTTATTTCCATCCCATCTCAGTCTGATTAGGGAGTTAATAGGATGAGAAATGGAGTGCTGGCCGAAGTGCACCTGTCCCCTCCGTTACACTGCAGCTGATTTGCATTTCCTTATTGTTTGTGGCTGCTGAGAGCCAGCGGTGAGATAATGTGATGTGGAGGATTTTTCAATCTTTTGCTTTATTGTGAAAGAAATTGAAAATTTTTGATTGAATCGCACATCCTGCATTGTTCTCTGCCAAAAATGTTTGCAACCTCATCCGTCTACCTCAGTGGCAGAATGTGATACAGACGCCAAGTCATCCAGTAGGTGAGAAAGACCAAGAATAGATAAAGGAAAGGAAGTGAGGGCATAGTTTCCCTCTCCCTTTGCTTATTCTCTCTCGGTATCCCTCTCCCTTTTGTGTTCCCATGCGTCCCGAGACGTCTGGCTCATAATCGAGGAAACAACTGCCCCTGTGGCTGGCCCCGGCACATAACGAGCTCCCCGCCAAGATAACTGTGACCGGGGCAAAAAGAGGAGGGCATTGCCAGAGTGATAAACGAGCCAGATGTGCTGGAGGTGGCGGTGGGGCGCTGGGGGGGTTGGCACCAGGAGCTGACGGGCTGGCACAGGGATGCTGGCCAGGGCTATTGTGTCTGGGAAGAGAGGTGGTGGCAACTGATGATATCCCAGCACTCCTGTTTGATAAATACAAAAGGGAAATGGGATTCTGACAAGCGCTGAGGGTGATGAAATCTTTCAGACCATAATGCAACAGCCTGGAACAAGTGGTGCTGGATGTCTTTCATGGTTGTGGTAGCATTTCCAAGGCTCTGTCTCTACGGTCTTTGTATATACATGGGCAGACAAAAAAACGGGGACGACTGATGATACAATATAATCCCGACATATACTGCATTTTAAGAAGGTTTGAAATTCGTCAGTAGATTTCTTGTCAATATTTCTTTCTATTTCACAATTTTAGGATTGAGACTATGTGGGGTGGGCGATTCAATATCACCTCTTCAACCCCACTGACTCACCTGTTTGTCAGTCAGTACAAATTCATACTGTGCAGCCAGTGCAAGGCAATTCATTTTAAATTCCAATATTGAATCATCTTTTACATCTTGCTTCTCTAAAAGCACAGTTAAGAACTGGTATTCTTCCTCTGGCCATTGAGGTTGGCAGATTCAAAAATATTCAGGTGGAAAACAAATTGATTTAGAAGTGGGAAATAAGCCATTTTCCTTTGTACTCAAGATTATATAATTATATATTTGTCTTCTTCATCATCTGCAAGATACCTTTTTTCCTGCTGCGTAGATGCTCCAATATGATTTGGCAGCTTTACAGTAATAAATGACTGGGCACAATGTAAAGGACATGTGTTGTTTTTCAAAGATCTAGCTGTCGTGACACACACACACACACACACACACACACACACACACACACACACACACACACACACACACACACACACACACACACACACACACAAGTCAACACTACAGAGCACTGAGAAGAAAAAACATTACTCTCTCTCTCTCTCTGCTCTCTGATTTCTCTGGACCGCTCACCGCAAGCCCTCTAATAACAGTTGTGGGTTATCATTCTGCCAGAAATGACTACTGGAGAAGCTGCCCCACAGGTATGGTAATGCCTTACACACTTGAAGGTAAAACATGTTTTTCATTCGGAGGCTGGCTGTGTATATAGGATAGTCACGCTGAAGTTTGTAATGGGCTTCAGTTTGTATACACCAGAAGGTTTCACAGTTTGACATTTGTGATATATTCTACAAGGATACAAACCATGCAACAAACAGCGGTATTTATAGATGTTTCCTCAAGAAAAAACAACTATAAAAAGATTCCCATGCACACACACACACACACACACACCATTTTAAAGCCAGACTGTCCTTGCTCAGTAAACCCAAGGGGACTTTTTATTACGCTAGTTATGCATTTTATGAGGGTCATCATGTTGGCTAAGGAGCAGTTTCTCTAATCAAATGTAGAGTGCCTATGAGAGGAGCTTTTCCAGTCAAACACTGATCCCTTTAATCAGATGAGTCACTGCGACAAGGCTGTCCTTCTCAGATAACTGGAGTTTGAAGGGGAAAATGGAGTCCTGTAGAGTTTTTCCTGCAGAGAAAGTATGGGCTGCGGTCGAATAATCTTTTTTTTGCTTAGGAAGGTTCCCAACTGAGAGAAATGACCCAAAAGTATCTAAGTGGCAGCCACAATAAGAGTTGGTCCAATTCTCTGATTGCTAAGGAAAGTTGCTTCAATGTTTCATTTCTTTTCTCCCCGACGGCACTATACTTTAAAACAGGAAAGGAAATAATGCCGTCCCCATATTTCCTTCCAGCAGCAACATTGTAAGCAACGCACCATTATGCCGTTCACAGAAACAAACACTATGCTGAAATGTTAGAATTATTTTCATACAATCAAAGTAATTGGGATTCATGTCGATAAATGAGTGGACATGAGCCAGCATGAAACAACACTGCAAGAACGCATAGGGCAAAATATCTAAGATACGCTTTTAGTAGTCCGTCTTCACATTGTTGTATTTCACCACGTCAGACCCACGTCAATAACATCCTTAACTAATAAACTTTGGAACTCTCTCCGGTTGGACCTAAGATCTGTGGACACTGTGGACACTTTTAAAGAGCAGATAAAGACCCATCTGTTTAGACTTGCTATAGTTTAGTTATTTACGTTTTTAGCTTGAAGTCTGCATTTCAAGTCTTTTGTTGGGTTTTAAACTTGCTATTGTGTTTTCTGTTGTGAAGCACCTTGTGACATTTGCTCTTGAAGGGTGCTATATAACTAAACATATTCTTATTGTTATTATCCGGCATCGCATAATTACATAGCCAAGTGTAAGTGCATTCTCTTAGCACCGGGGTTATCTTTTCCTATTTCCTTATGAATTCTCCTTCACATCTTTCCTTGACCTCATGATGTTTTCCATCGAGGTAAAGGAAAAGTGTTTAGGAAAAGACATAAGACCTAATTGTTCTGACAATTTGACTGCAGCCATGGTGTGTGTATATGCTTGTACATGTGTGTATGTTTGGACAGCTTGCTCGAGAAGTGGAACAAATCATTTACCAGAGTAGGACGTGTTACTGTTTTTCTGTACATACCTTTTGTCACCTTCAATTTTAAGAAAACAACTCACCCCGAAAATAGCTTTTCCTGTGCAATGGCTCTTTTTTCCCAAAACAAACACAAACACACATAATGAGGCTGAGATCCTAATCTAAATCTCCTTGCAGTAATGTGTATCTATTTACTGCAGCAAACTGAAGTAGGTGGCAGCGTTGCGAGGAAATGGAAAACTTCCCCTGTGCATATAGTTTCTTCCTGTTTAGCAGATGACAAATGAGAACAGCTTTTTCATGCACCAACTGTGCGCTTTGCACCGGCAAACAGCTTTCCTAATTACACTCCTAATGAAAGGCAAACAGCACGCACACACAAAACTTAATCCACCATACAGGAACCATTAACAGCTGGCTGGATGAGGTATGCCTCTGAGGGAGGGAAGAGGAAACTGGTAGAAACGCCAAGAGCCAGTGAACACACCGGCCCCTATGACATGCATTCATTTACCTTTCCAAGCAGGAGAAGAAGCGCCTGGGAAAACCGGAGTCTCTGGAACACGAAAAGGTCGTAGACAGCCGACACGGCCAGCACCGTCACCCCCTGCTCCTTCCACAGCATACTGGCTGCTGCACACCACAGGCAGCCCAGCATCCAGCCCCAGCACCGGGTGACTGAGCTGCCACCGCATCGCCCGGGCTGAAAAGTCCCACGTGGGTCCCTACGAAGTCCACAGTGTCTCATATAACAGAGAAGAGACAGCAAAAAAAACAACGCAGCACCAACGTCCGCCCTCCCAACCACACCAGCCACTGCTTCAGTGTGAACGGGATGAGAAGCAAAAAGAAGGCCAGCCAGCACGCTCCAGAGTCCTCCACCCAGAAGCGGGCGACTGAAGGCCGTGAAGAGGGCGGTGACAAGCCCGTGCAGCACCACGTTCAGCAGGTGGTAGCCCCAGGGACGCAGGGCATGCAGGGTGTAGTTGAGGCGGAAGGAGAGGGTGCAGAGCGGACGGTAGGACTTGTGGCTGCCACTGTGAGTGAGCAGGGTGCCCCAGAAGTCGTCATACAGGATGTTGATCCAAGGCGTCTCAGGAAGAAGGTCCTGGTTGGTCTTGATGGCTCGGCTTAAGGAGCAGAAGAAACAAAATTGCAAAGAGTTAATCAAACAATATTTTTGAATATGATACATATTAAATGGTTAAATTTATTCATTTTATTATTTTGGATCGTTTTTATAACAGTAAAGTTGTGGGCCATTAAGCCAAAACAATGAACGGAAAGTCGTTAAATCTTTGTTGGGAACTGCAGAGTTGGCTCTTACGTCACTATGAGTGAAGTAGTCATGTAAATGATTGTTAATATATATTTATTTAAAACAAATAAGAGCAACTTACTGCAACTAAGCTCTATATAAAATACATATGGCAGCTTTAAGCTCAATAAATACATTGTATTATGAAACTAAGCAAATTGACATGCGAGTATGAATAAATCATTTATTTATACAGACATTTTTTGGACACACACATTACAACATGTGCCCATAAGGAATAATGTTTTCCCCATTTCTGACAATCAAATCAGACGTGAAATTTAATAGACAAATGCAATGAGGATGCCAAATGTAATGATGAAATACACAGATGTGTGTGCATTGTTGCTCTCTCTCTCTCACACACAACATGTACATATGTTGCACGCACGCACGCACACACACACACACACACACTCTCACAGGTTGTTTCACACCTCTGAGGCTGCTGTGGATTCTCATAATTAGTGGATCATTACTGGGGACATGAGCTGCAAACGTGTACAGTCAGCCTGCAACAAATGAGGTTCACCACAGGGATTAAGAGTGATGAATAGCAGTTACAACAACTCAGAGCCGAATAGGAAAATCCCCCACAAGACTAGTATTATAAATAAAAAACATTTAAAAATCTGAATTTTGATGGGAGATAATAGTAATTGATGCAAAGGCAGCTGGTGGCTTTTGAAAAAAGGGCTTCATAAAAACTACACTCATCTTTATCATCTTTATCAAATCATCTTTATAGTCAATGTAAACATAGTTATAAAAGAAACCTATAATAAAAAGGAAACCATGCATTCTGTCCTCTGAGGACAACCACAACACATGCTGATTTTTGTACCAGGCCACATATTGTTTTTTCAGGTTGCAACATGAGAACCTATGGTTATGTGATAATGGATTTCCAAGATTTGATCACGATGGACTAATGGCATCTTCTTTCTCAGGGCTTGATTACAATCAGCGCTGTTTTTGTGCTTGTGCATGGCGCACCAGAGAGGGAAAAGGACAACGACAGGGGGCCAGCCGAGGACTTCCTTTGTCTGGAGATTGTAACGTAGTGCTGAAAGAAGAGGGAGGGAGAGATCGAGCTGCCAGCCTGTACCCAGCAGCAGGAGAGCAGGAAAGGTAAAACTGAAAGATTGACAATGAGGGAAAAAAAACAGATGAATCCGGTGTCAAAGCGAGAATTGCTCTTGGTGTTAATCCTAATTTAAATGTTTTGTTTTCTCCTTCAACAGGCCTGTCATCGCGTGAGCTAATAGTAAATTCCTTCATTTCCCAGGATTGTTCTCCGTCAGGGAAAGGCAAGTGGTTGTTTCTCAGGCTCTGAGTTGCAACAAGCCAAAGTAGAACTGGACCCAATGGATTACATCATCCAGTTCCACAGTAAGCTATAATTCATAAAACAGTTTACAGTTCCAGTGCGGAGTATGATAAGATGGCGGGAGGACTGGGATATGAGAGCAATAAACATGTATTGAAATGTAATTATGATTAACATTGAAAGTTTTATTAATGCTGTATTTACATTAATGTCTCACATTACTAAACCGACGTGATTTTCCTTAAAATTCACATAAAAGATTGAAAGAGAATAAATAGCATGTCCACCAAAACCTACAATTGGGGCCATGTTTTCACCACATTACTGTCCCCTCAGGCAATAACAGCACACTATCAAATCCAAACATGGCTAGATTCACCCCCACCCAGCGCCCCTTGAGTCCCCTGGCATGCCTTGGATCTCAATACTCTCTAGTGATAAATAATTGAAATATTCAAATCAGCGGCAACCGCTCATCTCCCCTCCCTGCCCGGCACTGGAGGATAAAATGAAAGCATTGGCCATGAGCGTTTGGGAATTGTGTGTGTGTGTGTGTGTGTGTGTGTGTGTGTGTGTATGTTTGGAATAAATAGCTACATGCAAGGTGTCTGTCTTTGTGTTTGTGTGTGTGTGTGTGTGTGTGTGTGTGTGTGTGTGTGTGTGTGTGTGTGTGTGTGTGTGTGTGTGTGTGTGTGTGTGTGTGTGTGTGTGACAGCAAAGGCTGCTCTGACAGCTTCATTGAGACCTGCCGCTGCAGCGGTGCAGATAGAGTGGTCTCCCGTAGTGATTGCTCTTACAGAGGGGGGTCTTTTGTATTCAGCCACCGTATGTGGGGCAGGCAGGCAGGCTGCGGGGCACTCTATTCACAATCCTCAAAGTACAGGACGGTCTTGGTCTTTTCAATTTTCTTCTTTTTTTAGTGTGTGTGTGTGTGTGTGTGGGGGGGGGGGGGGGGAGGTCAAATCGGAGGAATTTCCATCAAAAGCTGAAAGAAGACATTTTTTTAGGTCCATTTGTAATGGGGTGAGGTCTTCTTTCACCTGACCACTTCTTTTAGTGAAGAGAAATTTGGCTGTCTCTCAGTGTTTGGGTATGTGTCTTTTCAATATGCAAATGAAGCACTCCACCACCTCCTCAACAACAGTGATCTCACCACCAGTGATGTGCTGTGGCTGCCTACAGACCCCCACTTGGCCTCTTGTAGGGACTATAGGGACTGCAAATATACTAATATACTATACTATATTCATTATTATACCACATCAGACCCAAAGGAAGAGATGTGAGGAAGAGGTTGTTTTTTTTTTAAAGATGACTCCATGATGTAGTATGGGTGGAAAGGAAATTATTGCAGAATCTACCAGCAGATATTCCATCCCTTTGTGCAGCAGCTATCAAAAGAGTTGGCCCGTGGAATAAAATACACAGATTTGCCCTCCTCTGATATTCATGTGACTGAGGGGATGAGTATTTTCATCCTACAACAGTTACTGTTAATGGGTTATCAGCAGGTGTATGTACTGTATGTAAGTGGAGACTTCTTCAGAGTTTCCTTACTGAAAATCATCTTAATAATCAAAGGTGCTCTGTAAAGTTTTCTTGTACACAAAGTTTTGTTAACAGTAAAATGCATTGCATGTATCCTTAAGGTCTAGCAAACATGTTGAATTCATTTTCTTTCTCATAAAACACTTGCCAAGCCAATTTGTTTTCTTCAGAAATGTAAATTGCACATTTCTGATCGCTTGCTAGTGTTCTTCTTCACTGCCATTGTTTGTCAGATTGCTACGTTTCTTTGCACGTTACCGCCACCAACGGTCAATCAGGAGAATATTACAAAGCGGCGACAGAAATGTGTGTCGCGTCACCCACTTTCTCAATACATTGCTATACATACAGTATAGCAACTAGCGGTTAAAAATGCCACATGGTACCTTTTTTAAATCTTACAAATTAAACAAGTGTACATTCACAAAGCTGTACACAGGTTATGCGAATATAAGTCCCAACTTACAAGCAGACCTATTTACACGCATGAACACATAGTAATGTAAGCTATACAGGCTATTCCAAACAACTATTCCTAACCAATATCAATATTTACCATAGAAATTTAATCAGACTGCATCCTGTGAAAAGAGTTGTTTTTGTAATTGCATTCTTGTCAAGTTCAGTTTACAGATTTCAGATATGAACAAACACACACTGCACTGCACTCCAGTACATTACTCTCTCCCACTCTCTGTTGTCTGACTCAATAAAACTACCTTTAGTTTAAATGTTTGTGTGTGCTCTATTAAAAGAACAGCAATATTAACTGCGTTGCAAAACACGGCACTTGAGTCTGTTTTAAATATGTGGGCTCTCGTCCAGCCTGCCTGTCTGCAGCACGTGCACTGGCCGGCCTCTTCCGCTCTAATAAACATCTGCAGTATAAACTGCCTTCACTTAACGCAATCAGGATGGGCTGAAATACAACCATTTGTAGCAGAGTGCATCCTACTGCTCCCTGACAGCTGTAATGAGATGGAGTAGCCAATCATCATGAAACCAGTGCTGCTAACGGATACTGAGCTGGGCAATATTTAATGGATCATCACCTCTTTGTTAATTTTCCCTTTTTTCCTCTTCCGTTTGCTACAATTATGTCTTTCTTTCTAGCCACCAGTCTAGTATTTATAAAGGTTATATCATTTCATACATCCATCTTATCGACATAACCATTACTTTCTTCCTTTCTGCTCCTTTATCCTTTTGATCGGTTTCCTTAATAATGTAACTCATTTGGTCTGCTGTGGTACCCAGCCTTTTTCAGTGCCCCTTGTCTGGCCAAGATCTATTAAATTTATATCTCCTTACTAAGCTATCTGAGTGCTAATTAAGCACTCTGACAGAGAGCTGCAGCAGACAGGCCTATTTACACAATGCTAATCTTGGGCTGGTGC
Source organism: Gymnocephalus cernua (assembly GCA_023631565.1). Taxonomy (NCBI): domain Eukaryota; kingdom Metazoa; phylum Chordata; class Actinopteri; order Perciformes; family Percidae; genus Gymnocephalus; species Gymnocephalus cernua. The sequence continues at coordinate 10,278,103 of CM042447.1, read as the reverse complement.
ACCGCTGAAGTAAACACACCACTGATGCTGCTAGCTTTGTGTGGGAGTAAGGGGAACGCAGATACGCAGATGATTAAGACTGTGAAAAGAGAAATCCTCCGTACTGAAGGGACAAAACAAATCCATATCACAGCAGCACTGTGGAAAATGTGTTGAGGTTAAAGGACCATACACCTTAACTGCAACATCCTCAGTTTGATTCCAGGGAACCTTTTGTTGCATATCATCCCTCAGTCAATTCAAGGGGCTATGATCTCTCCCCCCCCCCCCCCCCCCCCAATGTTGGCTTTACTTTTACTAGCAATACAATGTACTGCAAAAATAGTAAGACAACAATGAATCAAGTGAAGTCAATTTCAAGCGAGAACACCAAACACTCTTTGGTTACAACTTCTCAATGTGAGGATTTGCCAGTTTTCTATGTCTTATATCATTGCAAAGTGAATATATTTAATGTTTTTACTGCTGGTCAGACGGAATAAGGCATTTGACGACTTCACTTTGGGCTTTAGAAAATTGTGATTGACGTTCTTTGACTATTTTGACATTTTCTAAACCGAAAAAGATGCAGAAGGAGACTAATTCAGCAACATCACAGAGAATACGTCATTTAAAGCTATCCATCAGTAGATTCCCTCTAGTTTAACCCTGCTAATCTGTAAATCAATTATGCTTCCAATGACTCGTCCCGATTAAGTCAATAATAAAATGTTTGATAATTTACTGACATTGATTTTAGACATCAAGTTTTTTCCCATCGCATCCACTACCAATTATTGATTTCATCGTCATCATTTAGATTCTGTCTCACAAGCCATAGCAGGGGGGACAAGGGGCAGTGTATTAAAGAGGGATGGAGAGAGTGCATGTGTGGGTGGAAGTCAGGGTCCACCTCTGTTCACCTCTGTGTTAATCCAACTCTAATAGGATTAGAAAGTGATCATAGAGTGCATAGAGTTTCTGAGACATGCACTGGGGGTCGGGGGTCAACGAGTAATCTGATTTAAAGGTGGTGTGTATGTGCCTAAAAGGCTCCACATACACACACACACACACACACACACACACATGAATGACACAATATGTAATCTATATGTGATTCCATGTGGTGTTGGAGTTGGAAGGAAAACACTGTTCATGGCTTTGTTCCCAGTGAACGCCACAGCTGGTTGAGGATAAAAATCTCATAAATTTCAGCTCAATGGTCACTGCACTGGGGGAGCGTATTGTACTGCATCACATGAGGCAACTGAACACGTGGAGATGGCAATCTGATCTTTTATTTTTTTTTTATCCTGGAAGTCCCTACCCATCCATCACAGTGCAAGGTTGAACGATCATGAGTAAAGCCGTTACTCTCGCTGGCTGGGCCTGAGTGATTCATTCACTGGCTGATCATCAGCTGCTATAATCCTGCCAATATATGGCCACAGCATGGTGGCAGGCAATGATGAGATAGTGATGAAGATGGAAGAGTAAGATGAGCTCTGGCTTTATGGGTTCATGTCCTCATCAATATTCTTCCTACCTTAAAAAAATATACTTTTAAAATGTCTTCTCCTCACTAAATGTTATGCTGCAGACACATAATACACAAAGACATTAATCAAATATTTCCTTTTTTTTATCAACTCTGTGTATCTGTTTAGTTTGTATATCTGTAGGCTGAAAGGGTCAGGAAGCATTAAGGGTGTGTTCAAACATCGTACGTCAGTGGCACCACTGGCAGAACAATAACCCGACCAGAAGTGGCACTGCTGCTTTCCCACGCCAAACTGGCACGAATATGGAAGGAGAGGAAAAATGCATAAATGTCCAGATAGCATTCATAAAACTCATACTGCCAGTGGCGAGTAGTTGTGAAAGATTTATGCTCAGCCTTGCAAAGGCTCTTCTCTTTTCTGCTGCCGAAGACGAAATTTGACATTAATTTGACAGATTTTATGCCCAATTCAGATACAATTATTTGTTTCTTTCCATCATTTGTAATGTGTGGACAGTGATAAACTGCTGCTGGATGGTATTCAACATAGCTGGGCACTGATGATATGAAAAAAGAGGGAAGAAACTGCCAATATTTGTATCTTTTTATACATTTTTATTAGTGAAAATAAATCTGAGACAGAGGATGCAACTTACTTTGTATTCAAGGCACTAACCTACATTTATCTCTCCTACTCAGTTCACTGGATCTATTTTTTCATTGATTAAAAATAGCCCATCCTGCAGCTCCCAGCATTTTCCCAAGAGTGCAAAATAACCAGCCAGAAGTGTGATGGAATAAAAAGGCCTTTTAAATTACTTATTTTTAACTCGTCATGCAGATACTAGCATGAAAGCACAGCAAACTACACAAAGCAGTCTAGTTGAAAGAGTGCATTTTTTTTCTAAACAGATGCAGCTAACACTGCAAAGGTTATTTTATTTGTTGCTCACAGATCCAAAGGCGACATTCAGCCAACTAAGTAATACAGTTTTGTGAATTTAATTGGCAAGATCAAAAGAACACACTCTTCATCACTGAAGTCCAGCTGTTTTGGCATCATCAACAAGACGAGCCCAACAGCCAACTCATACCTGATTAAGATAAAAGTATCCTCTACATTCTCAGTCTGTCTAAGCAGCCAATCAGGAGAAACAGATTTCTTCCGGGGGCTCTCGGCTTCAAAGAGGCTGAAACAGTCTGAGCTAAGCGTCAGGAAGTTGGCCGTCTGTCCTTGGTCAGGCCAAGGACTCGCTTTCATGTCCCCCTGTGAAGCCGGTTTCCTGATTAGCAGAACAACTAACTCTGATGTAGGCCAGGGTCAACTCATTGTACTTAGTGTAACGTGAATTAAATAGACCATGACTTAAAAATATATATACTGATTGATAAATAAATAAAATGAATGCCCATTTTATGCTCCATAATATTGTCTCACCCACAAGCTCCATTTCAGGATTTTACTTTCAAAAGCATCGGCTGAGAGCTGAGCACCATGGGTAAATGGTGAGTGGGGACGCACGGCGCTGGAGTTTAAATTTAGATTAAAATTTGAATGTTTGTTGACTCAGATCTCTGAACTTCCAAATATCATGACTGCTTCAAATAGATATTGTAGATCTAGAAATTAGGCACAGTTCTACTTATGTGGACACTTGAAATTGGACAACATTGCCAGAATGGCCACCACATTTTTAAATCAGAAAGCAAAAACTCAAAGACAGCACAGCCATTTGCATGTTTATCTTCTCAGGTACGAGAAAAGCAAAGGAAAGCACTCTGCAATCATCTGTTGATTGGTTCAAGTCTGAGTTCCAAACTGATTTTGTTATATAGCCACTGATGACCGATCCCAAACCTAATACCTAACCTAAATATGCAAAGCAACATTTGTACACTTGTTGTACAATGATTTATCTTATATCTAAAGCAATCGAACTAATTGTTAGAAATGTGGTTAGAAATACAATTATTTGCTTTCTGGCCGAAAATTAGATGAGAAGATTGATACCACTATGGTGGTATCAATCTTCTCGTCTGACTCCCAGCAAGAAAACTATGCCTTTAATGATGAGCTGTTCAATATTGTGTCTGATCAAGTGATATTAAACTTGGTTTAATACATTACACATGTGGAAACAAGTCCACTGTCATTACATTATATCCTACAGAGACACAGACACTAAATGCACTACATTTCTAACCAATCATCGAGAGTGCAACTCCTTCATCTATTTTTCAGCAGATTGATTGCACAGTCTTTTCCTCCATCTAAGTGATTGATTGATCACTTCCTATTAGCTAGTTCCTATTAGCTAGTTGCACATAATACTAGCACCTCAGCTAAAAAGGAGGGCGAGCCCACCGCAGCGTCCCCTGAGTGATGGTGTCAATAAAAGGCTGTGAAGAATCCTCTGCCCACACCAGGGGGAAGGCTATGGGAAATCAATGGCCAATAAAACTAAAGGTCTACTCTCCCCAGGGCATAAATATATCAAACGCAGTGAAAGAAAAGACTGGGTTGGTATATGAGTGGGTCAGAACTAACGCCTCAAAAGAAAGCTGTGGAATTAATTGAGTTTTTATGCGACGAATATGAAAACGTAATGTTTAACTGCAGATGCACAAGAAGTCTTTTTTTAACTGTTCATCATTGCAGAAGAGCACCTTGTTGAAGCAAGCTTCCAAGCAGACCTGCAAGACAGAGTATGTGTGCTATAAAAAAAGCAATATTTGTGAATGCAATCAAACTGAAAAACACTTAAAAAAAAAGAAAGTGTACAGTTCAGTTCAGTTCAGTTCAACACCAAATAAAAGGTTCACACCTCAATGAACACCCCAGAGACCACCAGGAACGTCTTTGGAAAAAGGTTTATTTCTCTCTTACTGTATACATTTGGATACAGTACGAGCCCCTAATGTGAAATGCATAGGTATTATTATTAAAAATATGCCATATGCCTGCAGTATGGTACTGTGCCCAGCAGCATTCACAGTGAGAAACACATTTAAATTAGCCAATATCCAGGAGTACTGGATGTGGAGACTTTTATAGGGTTTCTAAAATCATTGGCCTTACCACACATCCAGCGCTTATTAGAGAAACAGTGGCCAACTTGTACACCCTCCATCCATCCATCTATCCATCCCACCAGTGGGACCAGAAAACAACCTCCAGCATGTTACAAAACAAACAAATGAGCAGCCAATCAGTCTGTCCAAATTCTGCATCCAGTATGGTCTCGGCGGTTGATTACAGTGTCTGACTGTGGACAGGTAATTAGGGTGGCCTCCCTGAGTCGCCTGCATCCACGGTGATAAATGTGACGCTTGATTAAAAAACGGATTGACTGCTATTCTCTGACTTTACCAAACAATACATAAATCCCAGCTGTGTGTAGGATGATGAGATGATTTAAAATGCCAGACAGATGTTGCCCTATCTCAGCTCGCTGCTGCAGATACAACACTGTTGCATCTAATTTATGCAAAGTTATGCTACTTTGCTGGGGTCTTAATTTGCTGCTTTTTACAATCTAATTATAATATGTAAAAATGAGCAACTGGGCTGTTACCTTTCATTCAAAATTACATCTACTATTTGAATGAGGAAAACATGTAATATTCAATCTTAAGACGGGCAATAGTTTAGTCTATAGTGACAGTACATTTAAATTTCATGGACTACTTACTGGGATTTTTAGAATTTGAATATTTAAATGTAGTATTTAGTACATGGCTGTGTCAGAAATATTTCCTTTGTCCACTCATTCACTACTCCCTATATAATGGTCACTCAATAGTGAGCAGTACATTTCTGAGATTTCAGACATTTGCATCATCATCATTTCAGACCAAATGCCATGAAACATTATAACAGTAATTTTGGCATGGCAAACATGCCATGGAGAGTACCTTTTTGTTCCATTATGGAATTCTTGAGGGCACTATATATACTGCATACTTTTCTCACGCAGATATCAGACACATAAAATAGATGACAGTAATATATAGTACACTATATAGTAAATAGGGAGTTATTTCAGACAAAGCCATAGTTTGGGATTAGGATATGTGTGTCAGAATTCATTTGAACTAATTCAGTTTTACTTCTAATTTGTTCAAACTAAAGTTTTTTGAATAAATGACTAATGGGCATCATTTTTTGTCCAAATATTCTCCTGAGATTACTAATACATCTCTAGTGGCATGACTACTTCACTATCACCAGCACATGGGCATGTAAATTCCCTTTTCCCTTACCTCCTTAATTCATTTTACCTTCTGCTTTTACAATCAATTCCACTGGCCTAGTTCCAGAGAAGCTGCGGCTTTGGCACAGTGGCCTATAAAACCGTGCACCTCCAGCCACCTACGCTCATGATTATGGAAGCCCCACTTCCACACTTGAATTAAAAAGGGGGGGACTTAAACAGAGGACAGAAATGTTGCCTGGCATTGATTTCTCTCCACAGGGAATAGATGAATGTTGATGGGTCGTGAGGAGTCACGGCTCAGAAAGGACAGCCAATGTTCTTGGCCCACTTTTCACCTTAGTCCAGCTGTTTAATTTGCGTGCACACGTATTCCAATTTACTCACACACTTGCAGAGCACCAGGTGTGGACTAGGGCTGCATAATTAATCGCAATTTTATCGAAATCGCATATTATTTGTTAACGGCAAAATATGTGTCAAACCATTCAGAATTAACTATTGTCGTGCCTACAGACTAAAGAAAAAAATCTTTGTTTGGTACAGATACTCGCACAAATCACACTATAATCATTTTATTTTATTTTATTTTTATATTTTTCAATGAAAATGATACAAAAATGATCATACCCTCCAATATCGTGAATCATATCGCCATCGCAATAGCAGTCAAAATAATTGCAATTAGATATTTTCCTCATGTCATGCAGCCCTATTGTGGACACACTGCATCAACATTACCCACAAATACCCTGTCCAGAGTGTTGCAGGCCCACTACATTCACTCATCATTGAAGATCTTGACAATAGAGCTGGGCAATATATCAATATTATATCGATATCGTGATATGAGACTAGATATCGTCTTAGATTTTGGATATCGCAATGTTGTAATATGACATAAGTGTTGTCTTTTCCTGATTTTAAAGGCTGCATTACAGTAAAGTGATGTCATTTTCTGAACTTACCAGACTGTTGTAAATGTTCTATTATTTGCCTTTACTCACTTAGTCATTATATCCACATTACTGACAAGTATTTATCAAAAATATCATTGTGTAAATATTTTGTGAGAGCACCAATAGTCAACACTACAATATCGTTGCGGTATCGCTATCGAGGTATTTGGTCAAAAATATCGTGATATTTGATTTTCTCCTAGCCCTACTTGACAATATCTAGCTGGGTCTACTGTCCGGGAAAGTTCCTTTTCTCTATTCTGCACCAACAATCTGTGTATCAGACCCTGAAAACCATTGGAACTTGAACTTTTGTGTTCCCCTGCTATAAAGTAGCCCACAGGAATAAATAGTAAAGGGTACTTTTGCTGAAGGCTAATCAAATGTGGGTATGAAGAGTCCATTTTTTTGCGGTACACATCTGTTCCTTGAAGACCAAACTTTTGTTCAAACGTTGGCGTTCCTTTGAGAAAACAGGATCATTTTGACCTGCTGCGGAGATTATAATGAGGACAACTTTAATTGCTGATGACAAATCACGAAGCCAGTGGAGGATCCGAGTGTTGCAGCGCTGCCAATGGAGCAGCTGGAGAAACAAAGCAGCATTCTGTTTCTACTGGAAAGTCTTCTGTCTCTGATTAGAAAGAAAAAAATACTTGCTACATGCTACACCAGAATTGGTTTGTGATTTGATCAAAATGTTTAATATGCAGCTATTTTGAGAATGTAGAGGATGTGTGCCTTTATGTTGTACGTAAGGAATGAGTATGAGTACAGAAAACAAAACACCCCACAGATTCAGGAGCAGCGAGGTTTCTCTCTCCTTCATCAGCTTCCAGTGGCCAGATTCACATGCAGCATTTGTAATGGCCAAGTATTCTGCACTAACTGGCAGTACAGCACTGTATCCAATCCAAGATAGGCCCTCCTTTCTTCTGCCGTGACCAGTTGTCACATTCCAGCATTAGCCAGAGAGAAACTATAGCTATAGAGGGGGCCAACCCCATCCAAATCTGTCTTCTTTTCAAGGATCTGTGCTAATTATCTACCATCTATTCAAATTCTGATCTGTGATCTGTTAAACACGGCTGGTACAACAAAACCATTTGCCCGAACTCGACTCTCACATTGGAACCAATGAAGTCAAACCCCATCCATTTGACCCTTAACTTAGGTCAAAGCAAAAGTTGGCTAAAGGGGTTCAAAGGTACTTTAACTCAAGCCACGTTTTCACTCAGCTCTGAAACACCTTAGCAATACAAATTCTACCAGTGGTCCAAGGGCGTGCGCAAATAATTATAGCGTATGAATTTGGACCAACAGAATCCAGTGCAATAATGAAATATGTCAGATGCAATTCCCTGCAGAAGGTTTAATATAATCCAAGTTTTTAAACAATCAGCAGGGGTTTCAAAATATACGGCCCTGTTTAAATTGCTGCAGGAAACTGCATTATGAAACCATAAAACGCATCGTATAACATCATAAAAGTACCACATTCCCCTCTGAGATGGACTAGAGGGACATGCATGATGTCATGCTACAACGTCATGACATTTGTATGGAAGACTGGGTTACAAGTGAGTTTAGCCAAGTTGTTCGTTTTGGTATTCACTACATAATTCACAACTATAGAAAGCGCTGATGGAAAGAACACTTCCTCCACATTTCCACAGTTAAAAAGGACACAAGGCTACATGCTTAAAGGAAAAGTTCAACTCCCAGGTAACTTAGCTTAGCAAAGACAGGAAACAGTGGGACGCAGCTAGCCTGGCTCTGTCTGAAGCTAACAAAATCAGACTACCCGGATTTTAGAGATGCTGATAGGAAGATTTTGTTACCTTTGGACAGAGCCAGGCTAGCAGTTTACCCGTTTCCAGTCCCTTTGTGCTAAGATAGGTTAACCACCTACTGGTGGTGGCTTCATTAGTGTACAGATATGAGAGTGGTGTCAAACTTCTCATCTATCTGTCAGCAAGAAAGCGAATAAGCATATTTCACAAAATGTCAAGCTTTTCCTGTAACTTCCCTACTGCAAAACCAAAACAGTTGATGTATTGTCACTCTATGAGGCCATCTCTCCAGAAAATAAAAGAAAGCATGAATCTCCATGTCTGGGTGGAATAGGATGTAAAACATATTTCCTGTGTGCATCAGGGATATCACATGGATTATGAATCACTGAAAAAAAAAACAGCTAGACCACGGAGTGTAGATTAAATCGTCGCTGTCAGCCACCTCAGTAATGGATTGACTGGATGTGGTATCACGGTAATGAGCGAGTCTTGGAGGAATAAATGTGGATTTTGATGAAATGCACCCAGCATGGTGGATGAGCTGGCACCGTCGCACTCAGTGGTGACCTCTAATCTGTCTGCTCGCCATGTCTACAGAGCAGAGATACCAATCTACAACAGGACAGCGCCTATCGATGTTTCCTCAAGTCAAATCCACATGAAAAATAATTACTTGGATGCTGGATGTCTTTTAGACGAGGTGCAACTAATCAAAGTATTGACAGAGTCCAAGCTCTCTGCTGTGGGTTTCTTATCAAAATGAAAGTGAAAATGCATCAAAGAGCTCATATACACTGGCCATGTATCAAAAGCAAAACATGCATAATTCAGTGGCCTTCAATACAATCCACCAGATTATAATGTGAAAATAATACACTGAAAGGGTAAAAAATATTTTAAACTGAGTGGTGTGGTAGATTTCCCTGAAAACACATCAAAAATGCATTACAGTGTTGTCATAGCTCATCATGAAAGCACTACAGCCATACAGCATGCCCCATAGCCAGTAATCCATGAATATCAAAATGATGGTGAGACACAAATTTCATTCTGTAGAAAGATAAATACGGTGGCTGGTTTATCTCAGGCTGACAGAAGCGGGAAAACAGCAATTATCAAATGCAGATTCATCCCATTTATCAAGGCCGACTTCCACTGTGGGTTGCTTGCAGTCAGGACCGCCATGTTTACTTAAACAGCGATTCACCTTATCTCCAGCAAGCTCCGAGTACCTGAGACTAACTGTGCAAAAATGAGGAGTTGAGTTCCCCTCCGTGAGATGTGGGAGCTAACTAATGAGCAATGCTTAAATGGGCAGGCCATCAGAATGGGAAAATTGGCTTAAATGTTTCCTGACCCTGCCTAGATAATGAAGGAGGATAGTTAACTTGAAGGATGGTGTGCTTTATGGTTCTAAACACAGAATAATTACCTTGCTACTGAGCCAAACCTGAGTGAATTGCTGTGTTTCGATTGGGCTGGAAATGGTGTACCACGAAACCAAAAGCTGTATGGTGAAGCAGGAAATTACAATTTCAATTCAATCTCAAACAGCTTAGCATCAAGCCATGCAGATTCCCTGTTCTTGAACAAAACAGTTTTTCAACCACTGTTGCCAATTCCTTCTATTTTCAACTCTCTATAATAATCACTATCATCTCCTCATCACTCCTACAAATAGCCCTCTATTGTGTCACAATGAAAGAACCTCCAAACAACACAGCTGTACTTAGACCGCCACACTTCCTCTATCTGCTTCTGGGCGCTTATCAAGAGGAAACAGGAAAAGGAGAAAGGCTATCTCCCTCCACAGAATAAATCATGTGGATGTGAATGAAATATGAACATACTATATCCCCAAAGAATGCATGTTTTACAGTATTTTAAAACTTTATGAGACATTTTATACATTGACAAATGAAGATGCGATCATAAATCACTGCATCTAAAATCCCTCACAACACTTTCACGATAACCTCCTTCAGGTTATTTTTCGGCTATTTTCTTTGCAAGGTCTCCAATGTCGTGCTACAAAGACAGTGAAGGCAAACAAAATACCAGATGTAGCACACTTGAGCAACAAAGCTTCTAGTATAATCACTTCACTACACCTACGTCTCAATACCAAACACTATAACAGTTCCCTTGAGTAAAGGTAGCAGGGCTGTCATCTGACCTCCCCTGAATCTTAATTCCCTCAAGCCCTCACACCATCTCTCTCAATCTCCCCCGCTCAGGTTTTTATGAGGTGAGAAGCACAAACCGATTTTCCCCCCCACACTGTTGGCCCTGTTCTGACCCAGAAAGCCTTATGCATATTAGTATATTTTACAAGAGCTAGCTGGAGTAGCCATGCGTGAAAATGGAAAGAGAGTGTGCAGTGCTCAGCTAGGGTTCAGCGACAAGATTGCCAATCTAATGAATTTCTATTGGTTTTGTGAAGCTACTGGTACTTATATTAGAATTAAGGAACAACACAGTGTCAGTATCCCATGCTGAGATCAATGGGAGTTTTATCACAGCTTGCATGCCTCATTTTTACCTCATCATATTGTAGGTATTTGTCAAACAAACAAAGAAACAAACAAAAATCAGTTTTGCAATACATAAAGATGTATTTCTTACATTATCTTCAGCAGCAATTTCTTGCAACTCAGCTAAATGCATGGAGCTTGGGGGGGGGGGGGTTAGTAGTTATGTGCACACTTTATGTGTATTCCAAAAGAATCCAACAGGCTGTAGCTTGCATTGGGGTCTTTATTTGCAAAGCTTTGAATATGCTAAGCAAAAGCCAGATTAAAAGAGTTGTTCCATATTTTGGGAAATATGCTTATTTGCTTTTTTTGTTGAGAGTTAGATTAGAAGATGCATAGCACTGTCATGTCTGTAAAGTACAACAAACAGTCGAAACAGCTGGCTCGGCTCTGTTTCGAAGGTTATGAAATCTGCCTACCAGCACTTAAAGCTAACAAATGAACATGTTACATGGCAGACAAAAACAGAGGAGACTGAATGATGATAGGATGAAAGGAGGGGTCGATTTACTGGAAAATAGCCAAACTTTGTTGGTGGAAACCGCCCAAATGGTACAAAAGTAGCCCAAATTATCACAGCTCGCCCCAAAACTATTTTACCCAACCATTTAAATTAAAAACTAACACAATCTTACCGGCTCTATCATCCTGATCATCTACTCCATCAACTACTGGCTTCACCGTCACCAGGTAAAGGCTGTCAGCGCACATGAAAAACACAACCCCCTCCACATGCACCAACAAACCCTCTCGGTTTCCCGAAAACTGGCTGATGAAAGTCAGAGCTCACTTCAGAGTGCTGTTCACAGTCAAAAGTGATACAAGCTGTAGTGAAATATGAGTGCTTTGTCAAGTGCAGCGGAAAAAAATAAAAAACGTTTGATTTTCTGTTCTGACAGCTGTTCTGGGCTACAGACGAAAAAAAAACTCCACAGTCACTGAAAGAGGATACTCAATGGCTATTGATTACAAAAGGTAGAAATGGGTAACTGTTTGGGATTCGTGTGATCCCCTGCTTGGGTTTGGTTTTGTATTACGCCACAACTGCTGTAAGTTGCTTTAGAAGTCCACCTTGTAGTTTAAAGAGAGAAAGTGGATGCCAGCCACTAAGTGTAATCTAACGCCACAAAAAGGAGCTTTGCTTACAAAGTGAGTTTATTGCGCTGAGGGAGAAATTCAACCCCATGCTGCTGAACCGTTATGAAGGCTCTCAGTTAGAGGAGAGCATGATGAACATGAATGCGGTTGGTCAGATAAGAAACTTATGAGACTATGTTTTTACCCCTTTATCTATGGTTTGTGGTTGTCATCCTCCCAAATCTAGCATGGGTGTTCCATGACAAATCTACGGCTTTGACATGTACAGTATATCTTGCAGGGCGCTGGCAACTTGTACGCCCGGTTGTCCGTGGATACCAGTGTTTTGGGATCCACATATGGTATGTATACAGGGAGGGTCGTGGGACTGAGGTTTGGCGGTCATGTATTAGCAGATGTGCGGGTTGACTGTGGCCTGTGAAGCATAAGGGGTAGCCAAGGGTTAGCAAAAGCCTCAACCAGCATCGTGCATCACTGGGACCCAATGGGAGGAGGAAAAACCCAAACAAATATAACCCATCTCTTCTCTGAGTCTAGAGGCAAGGGTGGTATCAAGTATTACAGTTATTAAGTATGTCATGTATGCTTGATACTTGCAGATAACAGAGGAATTAACCAAACAGTTGCCTGTTATATTTGTTTTATGGACGTTCTTGGTCTTTTGTACATGCTGCATTAATCTGGTGATCTTTCTTTACGTTTATTTGATTTATCATTTAGTCTAAATGTTAGAAAAAGGTTGTTTTTTTTTAGAATTTTGGAAACCCCAAGGTGACATCTTCAAAGTACTTTTTTTCTTTATTCTTAAATAACTTAAACCATTACTATCACAATGTTGACCATTCAGTCTTCTGTCGAGACTAATCGATTGCCATCTGTGTTGGACATATTTTTACATTCATACCTACCAGCCTTTGCGTTTCCAAAAGTGGGTTTATATCTATGTATGGATGACTAGCGCACAACAGTACCGCCAGAATGAATCACATGGCTACACAAAACAAATACAACTAATGTTAATAGCAATTGAGAACACACAAAATCACTCAGAGTAACATTGGGCAGCAGCTATTTCAAACTCTGACCCTTGGCTATAAAAATACTGGGATGTCAAAATGAAGGAGATTTAGTTTATTATGACAATACCTTTCATAAATGTTTTCTGATAAAAGTAAATCTGCCTTGTGCGTGCCTTGTAAGCCATGTAAGCTTTTCTGTTTGCCAGAGGACTGTTTTTCCTGCCGCTTTAAGGATTGCAAAAGCTGGAGCACATCCCAGCACAAGAGGATAGGCTTTATTATTTCATCTTCTGTCTTCAGCACATGTACTGCCATTTCTTTGCTTAAACATAGAACCAAACACCAATATAAACTCAAAAAAGACATTTTAATTCACCCTATTCACCGTACTGGGTTCAAGCCTTCATTTGTGGCTTTAAAGCAGTTTAAAAGCCATAACATCTGCAGAGTTGACCACTAAGTGCTTTCGTGACTTAAATCTGCAAGTAATCAAAATGAGACTGTTTGCTCAAGAGTTCCTATTGTTTGACTAATAGTTCGATCCCTCGAACAACAAATCTAAAGAGGCTACGGACTGCAAAAACAAGACATCAACAGCAAAACTCTTTTTATGGCCAACGAGGGAAAAAAACGTGTTAATGCTTACACCAGGATAGTTCATAAGATGGCGACATCTTTTATTCACAACCAAACCACACTTTACATGAGGTTTCTCCTTAAAAACACATACTCCACATACTCCATCTCAAATTACTTTTCATAAACATTTTCTTCATCAGTTTCACTCACCACATTGTTCACTTCAATTCTCTACTCTCCTCAAGGCGATGTCACTCATATCTAAAACGCTTACAGTGAAAATTCCTCTTGACAGACACAAGCTTTTTCACCTCAACTGTATTCTTTACTGCACACAGTCAAATATGTTTGTCTCACTCATTTCATTAGCCTATATCTTCCCTCAATATGTATCTGCTGCTAGCACATACTGTAACTTAAACAGCCTCAAAACAACTAGGGCACATTTTGTAGATAATTATTCCGATCGAGGCACAAAGATTCCTGGTAACATTTACTACAGTGGGCTGAAAACCATCACAGTGAGCCTTGGGCGCACCAACCCATAAGAGATAATAATTATGAGCAGTTATTAAAAACAGAGAAAATGTGGGTCCTTTTGATGAAACACAATCGAAGGCATGCATGAAATGTACCAACTTGTTTGTCAAGCCAGCACATTTATGTTACAACCAAGCTGCAACCTACGGTGCTGAAAATAAAAAGAAAGCTAAAAAAATGTAGTTCATCGAGTGGCCACTTGAGGCTGGCTCCAAAAGGGAGTCAATCCCCATAGACCCCCACGTTGAAATGCCCAAGTTTACATCAGAATTAAACATGTTCTCTAGCCTCTTTTATAACTCAATTATTTAAAGGTATAGTGGAGGATTTTCTTTTTCCGGGTGGATCATCAAGACTATTGGTCCTCCTAGTTGTCAGTCATTCAGCTGATATGTTTTTACGTAAGGCCGTCGTACGTGCTCGTCCCTAGGTATTTTTCGCTTTCTACGGCTTCTAGCCCCGTCTGCTGCCTCCCCCTCTCTCACGGCCACCTTCTCCCCGCTGTCGGCTGGTGCTGGCTCTTGCTCCCCCGCTCTGACCTCGTCTCCCTCGGCCTCTAGGCGCAACCCCCCCTGGATCTTGATCGGGATGAACAGGGCACGGGCTCGTAGTCAATATCAGATTCCACAAGACTCTCTTCTTGAAACGCACCAGCAATAAAAAAACAACAACTTAGATGCTAGACAATAGCTTGTTATGCTAAAGTTAGCTATAGAGATGCTTGTTGTAAATAGATTTTCACTTACCGGTGGCGAGTCTGACATAGTGGAAAAAGTGCAAATCTTCTTTTGGAAACATGTAAAGAGAGCGTGCACAAGGAGAACTAGACGGTGTGCATGCTCTCTCGTGCACACGTTTAATAGGCGTTACCTCTTGGGAACAGGTAGTGTTGTGCATGTGCATTTTTTCAAAAAGTGGAGAGGGCGGTTCTTTTCTAAAATTCGGGAAAATCCTCCACTATACCTTTAAATTAAATACAGGCTTAAAGTTCTGCATATTTAGGGTGTTCCGCTTTGAGTGACAGGTGGCTGACGTCACAGGAGGCGAGCATGACTCTAGGCTTGAGAAAGCCCGCCTCAGCTCCATCCACGCTCCACCTCTTTGCTCATTTTGGCATTAGCCGACACCAGGCACTGCCAAGACGGCAATGGCCAGTGCTGTCGGTTCGCAGCCCACTTTGCGCTTCATTTTGGCTCTGTATAAACTATGTCCATATTTTATATGGGCTATGTTTACAACCCTTTTATGACGCATAAACTTAGTGAGGAGGAATAATGATATATAATATATAGATATGCTTCACAGAACTGAGGGGAACCGCATAGCCATGTAAATTATATATAGAACATTCATTCATTACAGTCATTAAAGCATTAAAGATACAGAAGATGCTACATGTAGATGTTTTGGCTTTGGAGGTGTTGACTTGAAGGGCAACAAGTAACAAAAGTAATGTTGAGTAATAAGTAAGTCAAGTAATTACTTTTTCAATTACATATAAGTAGCCTATTTACAAAATTATTCGATTTCTCATATAACCTGCCTAACAGTGGTCATGTGACTATAAATCTAAATAGTACAATGGATCTAATCATGGCAAAGAAACTACCAGAAACAGTTTAATAAAAACTGGCCTCCTGCTTGATTTAATTTACTGCTTCTCTTATCTCAGTTGATACAAGCACATGGATATTCCTGACACAACAATGCTCCTTATTCACTGAACATACTTCCACAATCCATACGTGCTACGTATAGATTCATACGTGGGACTACTGACAGTTACATGAAGGACAAAAAGAAGGAAGCAAGAACAGTTCTTTCCATGTTTTTGTTTTAAGCTCTTTGGAGGAAGATACTGTTCATATTTATAGGTGATCCAGGGGGTTAAACGATGTGTGCACCATCCATATAGGCAAATCATTAGCACTTCAACTCAAAGCACTATGGTTTGAACTAAGATGAAAAGGCAATGCCATATTGACGCATTTATCGGTCAACCTCAGAAACCGAGCTAGAAAAGTAACAGATGTTGCAACCAACAGACTGTGTCATTGTGGTCCTTCTCTCCAGTCACTACTCTGTGTCATTTGTGTGGCATATTTAATTGTTTAAACCCTTACTTGGGATGAACATTTTCAGTTTCAACGGTGAGGAAATTTCAAATAGAGAATTAAACTTAAAATTATAGAGGGGAATGTGCCAGTCAGTGACATTTTACCCTCACTAAAATCCTCCAAACCCAGGCCCTGGCCCAGACATTTAATTGTTTTTTTTCTTTTGAAACAAATAGGGAAAATGTTTTCACTTCAATCCCCTGAGAGCAGGGGCGTAGCAAGCTTTTCAAAAGTGAGGGGGATGGATGTGATTTGTTTATTAACAATAAAAACGATGGATACAATGACAGAGGGGTACAAAATGTATAACATACAAGATATAAAAAGTTTCCCATTTAAATGAGTGATACTAGAAAAATATAAAAATTATGGTCTCTCAGGCTGAGAGACCATAATCCATTTATCACGCAGAGGGAACTGTGACGTGATTGGGGTCACAGATCTTTTGGGATGCACGACGAATGCTGAAAGCCACTTAGGATGCATTTCATTTAACAATATCGCTGCCATTATCTCTTGTCCTTCCTGCACTGTTGGTGTCTGCAGAATAATGTCCAAGCATTCCTAGTAGAGACATCCATTACTGGGTCAATTCGTCAAAAGGTGTTGTTAAAACCAATATCATTGAAATGTCGGCATCATGCGGAACCTCATTTGTTAACCTGTCGAAACCCTCGATGATGAGTATTCAAAGGAGAGTCCAGAGGTTACGGTAAATATATTTTCCAATCTATGACCACAACTCTCAAGCAATCAATCTAAAACTGTACAAATGTGAAAATAATCAGCACTGTAAATAGCGTGTTCAAAAAATGATAAAGTCTACCTTTACATTTGTCTAAACCTGAGAAACTGTAAACCAGCAGATCATGTCTTGATTGTTTCTCCGATCAAAAATGTGCCTTGGTCAAGTCCTCTACCAGCTCCCATAAAACGTAGTCATTTCACACACAGAGGCTTTTCATTGGGATTACTACTGGCCAAGAGAGTGCTCGGATAGGCCCTGAGCACTGCCCAGGAAAAAAAAACCTCACATGATTGAAAAAGCAGAGACTGACCAGAACATCCCCACAAGTTGGAGTGCCTAGAATTATCTGCTCCACCATCTTGTCGTCGACATTAAGAACTGCATGTGACAAGAATTTGATTACAGGGTGAAAGGCCAGATAAGACTGTCTCGGCTCCCAAGAACGCAGCTTTAGAAAAGACAAATGTAGAAGAACGAATTTGTCTACAACCAAGACGATCTTTTCAAACAACTCCAGACCAGAAGGATTAGTGCAACGCTCCTCCACTTTAATCTTGCTCTCGCTGTAACCTTTTGCTCATAACTCTCTTCTAGTCCCCGAGGGAAGAGACCGGGAGCACACGACTCTTGATCCCTAGAGAGGACGCCGTTTGATGAACGACCAGGGAAGGTCCGACTTCTGATTGGTATTCAACCTCCTCCATTTGAGATCGCTGAACCAAAACGCCAGAGTGTGTCCCCAAGAGCCTAAATTACCATGGTGACATTGATAGATCCGCAGCATTGGCGGACACTGAACTTTCACTGAGGGGATGGAGCGCAGCGGGTAATCTGTCACCAAGGGGCTTTTTGACAACCTCTAGGTGTCCCGGTCACACGTACAGACAAGGCTGATAGATGAATGACCCCGCTGGGCGCTTTACAGGGATACTTGGCAAGGTGTGATGGAACTGGAGACGGCACACGGAGCTCATTTCTCCCACCACCCTATGTTTCTTTACTGCGTCTCCTCCTCCCTTCACCTCCACACGCACTCTGTCTTGCTCACGCGTAACACACAGAGGGGTCACCGAGTGGTGCTGAAAAGTAAAGTGGGAGGATCTTTGACCTTTGAGGGGTGTCTGGAGATCCTTACCAGACAGCAACCACTGACGGAGCTGTGGACGAATAAGGGAGGCGACCTGTTCACTGTTCATTCTTTGTATCCACAGAGAGATCCACCACATACCTTGCATATTCCAGTTTTCAACCTGTGATTTAGTGCTTGATAATGAAAGATGAATTTATATCAGTTTTGACAGAACTCTTGCAGGTGCCAAAACCCCTTATGCCCATATACAGTGTTTCAGAGTCAATGAAGAACTACCTGTCCAGTTCCTCTTTTTTTAAAAGGAGACCAGCTGTGGTGCTGAACTTTTACATGAAGGGTGATTATTCTCACAAGCACAGATGTATGGCAGACACACTCACCTAACAAACATTTAATAGCACACACACACATATATATATATATATATATATATATATATATATATATATATATATATATATATTTATATTTATATATGATGTGAAACACAACAGGTTGGTTTAGCCATATAGATTAGTCTATATCAATGTTTCCGCAACTCTTTTGGCTCAGTGACAACTCGTCACAGTTTACGCCCTCAGTGTGGACGTGAATCACGAGCAGCAGCCTGACCAAATAGTGATTGTTACATTTGAATGATGTCCAGAGGCCCAGACAGATGAGGCCAACAATTAGAGAAAAATCAGGAAATAGGCTAAACATTACTTTGTGTAAGAAATGTGCATGTTATAGGGCCAAAACGATTAGTTGTTTGCACAGAGATTCATTATTAACTGTTAACTGAATGTCTTTGGGATTTCAACTGTTGGTCAGACAAAACACATTGTACACTAGATGGACATTGTTGCTGTTTTCTCACATATTACAGATGACTAATCAATTAACGGATAATATAATCAGATTATATTGATTTGATAACTGATGATGAAAATAATTAGTTTGTTTTTCTCTTCTATCCGTCGTTCGTCTTGGGACTCCAGAGGGTTTGAAACTACAGGTCTATGATAAGCCTACTGATGTACCTAAACTGTATTTTTTTTTATTATAAGATACATAAACACGTTTACCGAAAAACTAAAACAGGTTGTTGTTAGTGAAAGTTTACCTCGACCTCTACAGTAGCCTCGATCAGGGCAGCACATTTTTCCCCTCCACAGCATGACAGTGTTGACATGTTTATTCAGCTGTTTGCAAAATTAAACTCCCGGTTTAAATTAGCTCCGATTCCCCCGGGATGCAGGGCGTTGTTAGAACAGGCACGAGTGCTTCATCATCAACACAAAGAGCATCTGAACCACTGCATGTGCGCAGCAGGCGAGGGAACTTCACAACGTGTTGAATTTCACCTCTTTTGCTGTTAGTTACTATGGACACGGACCGTGTGATGTGCGCTGTACTGTCAATCTCATTGTAAAAGTATAAAAGGCTAAGAATAATTTGTAGTCCCTGAAGCAATGGTACACAAACAACATTAGTGACAAAACATAAGGCTACAATTAACAGGATTATGAACTCAATGAGCAGCAGTCCAAGTTATAGGAATACACCACTGCAGGGATATTCTGGTCACATTAGCCTACTACAATTATACCGCGCATGTTTCGGTAGCCTACGTTTCCCTTCATACTCGCTGGCATTGTGTCTTTAACTACAGCCGAAGAATAAGCAGTGATTTATTACAGGCTACGGACAAAAGCATGCATTCAAACCGTGCGGGCAGGCGCAATTAACGACCCGTCCCCCCCCCCTCCGCTTCCGTGCGGAGAGTAACATGGGGAGATGACAAGTGGCGGAGCGGATGGGGATGTTGCGCTCTGTGGGCGAAACCTACCTGTCATCGTAGCAGAAATCTGCGTCCAGCGTGTTCAGATAGAGACCCACAGCCACGGCGGTGCACACCAGCTCCGTGATCATCTCTCAAAACCAGAGTGGGAGAGGAGCTGGGATAGAAATGACTGGAATCAGGTCTCCCTCCTCTCAAGTCTCTTGTGTTATTGTGCCCTCAATTCGGCCGTGACATGCAAAAAGTGTGTCAAAGTTAGCCATATTCCCTGTAACCCATTGTTTTGAAAGACGGGTCAGGGGTGTTGGGAGGAGAAGCTAAAGCCCGGTTAGGCTCGGAGCTGTACGCATTTCGGTGCTGCGGTGTCCTCGGTGTGCGCATCTCTCCGCCTTGGCACTGGAGAGAGCAGAGCGGGGGAGACGCATGTGGTTTTCAGGGAGGCTGAGCATGCGCACTGGGCTCTGCACTGTAGGGAAAAGGTGGGAAGTGTTGGCAATAAGTATTTGCGGTTTGTATGCATTACTGATGGAGCAGAATAAGAATCAATCGTGTACAGGTAGGCTAGTCTCATGAAATGTGTGTCTGAAGTCAAACGTCACTGGCTGGGTTACTCAGTGAACAATATAGTTACATTTCTTTCTTTCAAGGTAATATAATACATTGACATGAACACCTCATATTAACCTTGAGTTTCAGTTTTGAGTTGTAAAATGTATTTGCACATGCTAAAGTTAAAATAAATGACCTTAACATAAATCGCACAAAGATAACCTGGTTAATTACCTCAACTCAAATAATTTAAAGCAATATTTACAATGTCAAAAATATATGAATAGATTATGACAGTAAAATGTATAAAATAGCTAATATATATACACAATTGACCTCTACTGGTAAGATGACCATTGGATGTCTGGGTGAGTAATACATTGGAATATTTCCCACTCTGAATTGTGACTTAGGAAAACAACATAGATTGAAAGTCTCTGCAATAAAACAACTGTTTGGGGGGGGGGTACTGCCAACAGAACAGCTGAGACACACAGCTGAGATGGGGGCTGCCACTGTAGATATAACATTATCTCATACTGCAATATTGATTTGTTTGCAGTACACCAAGCCCCCCCCCACACACACACACACACACACACACGCACACACACACACACACACACACACACACACACACACACACACCACCACCACCACCACCACCACTTTCTCTGTGGGGAGACTGAACTGGGAGGTGTGATTGATGAACTGCTGCACCCCACCCTATGGTGGGGATGCACATGGGCGTCAGTTTGGAAGCGTGCAGCCTGGTCCTGCTGGCTACCAGCTGGACCAACGCCTGGCCCTCAGTCGGGGCTCCAGGCAAAGAAATCCAGTGCGGTCAGCGGAGAGAGTAAAACAGATGGTTGGAGAGGGATGAACAGAGCGCAAGGCCATCGGCCACTGATGGGTGAGACAGTGACGGAGCATTACGGGGCAAGAACAGGCATTTGTAACAGAGGCACCCAGCCACCCTGACTCTGAAAAAGACTTGGCCTTGACCTCACG
This sequence comes from Gymnocephalus cernua, assembly GCA_023631565.1. Lineage (NCBI taxonomy): Eukaryota > Metazoa > Chordata > Actinopteri > Perciformes > Percidae > Gymnocephalus > Gymnocephalus cernua. Next base: position 10,256,583 of record CM042447.1, on the reverse strand, counting down.
GAACCTGCTGAAAGGCAGGCCGCTGTGTTGTTGTACCTGAGACTTACTGTATGTTGAGGTGCGTCCGCTTCTATAGCATTCATCAGTGTCCAGAGGCAACAAATGTGTGTTTGGGTTGTAGGAAGACACTCAGTCATTTGACATCTTTTGACACTTAAGACAACCTTAAGATACAACCTTCATATTGTTAGATTAGGATAGTTGCAGACTTGCATTAATCATAACATATATATATATATATGTACAGTATATACCCAAACAAGCCCACAGGCAAACACAAAGCCTACAAGATACACACTGCGCCATTACTCTGCCCCATGGGGAGTCGGCCCAAGTGACGAGAGAGATTAGCTTAGGAAAAGAGGGAAAACATGTTCCTGTAGAGAGAATAAACAGGCCCAGGGAAAAACAAACACATTACAGGAGAAGAAGTGTTTAGTCCCTGTGACTGATTACCTGCTACGTCCTAAGCGCTGTAATGAATATATTGTTAGGTGTAAACAGGCAACAGTCCTAAATAAAACATCTTTTTTGGTTTTAGATGAAGAGGTCTAAAGTAAAGGGCTCTTGTAAATCATTGGCTCTATGTCACAGTCATAGATGAATGCATGTTCTTCTTTCTCTTGATATGTTTTCATCTGTCATAGGCAGTGACAGTCATTTAGTCCTTATAATTAAAAGCATGTGGCTTTTCTCATTCAAGCCACATTTTGTTTTGCTCGTCAACAAAGCAAATGTTTGCATATTTTACTTGACATATGACCAGACTATTGTCTGTTGAGGCCTTCAGAATGGGCCTTCATGCTTTTAATGGGTATTAGTTGCACGCATTCCCCATCTTGTCCAGAAGATCAACACCACTTTCATGTCTGTATGGTAAATATTAGCCTAGCTTAGCATAAAGAAACAGGGGAAGCAGGACTTCTTATTAACCATCTGGATTCTAGGTTCTATTTGGCATAGCTTTCTATGCATTCATTTTTGTCTTTGTTCAACTTTAAATCTGTCCTCTCACGACATGTATGGAGTCCCTTTTTTCAGTACAAATGCAGCTACAACTCTGACTTACTTACAAATTAATTTATGTGCCTTTTTTAGTCTATGTATGCCTGCAAATGTATGCCATGGTCAGTGTATTTACCAATGAACAGACGGACGGATATTTTGTTACCTTCCAACAGAGCCAGGCTAGCTGTTTCCCCCTGTTTCCATTATTTATGCTAAGCTAAGCTAACTGGCTTTATTTAATGCACACACACAAGAGTGGTATCAATCTTCTCATGCAACTCTTGGCAAAAAGGCAATACGCAAACTTCCCAAAATGTCAAACTATTCCCTCAAGCATTATTATGCATTGTGCAAGGGTTGTTATGCAAAATACCTAATGGCATGGTTCTATATGTAATGTTTTTCACATTACAATATAATGCTCCTGTTAAGTTCACTCATCTAATTGAAGAGACAAAACTGACCAACAGGACAATCTCTAACAACAAACGGTATTTCCATCGACCCTGTTATTAGGAGATTTCCTCTCCCCTTTAAGCAACACAAAGCGAGTAATGGTTATTCCCCTGTGCTATTTACTCCGGAACCACTGCTTCTTCACCGCAGCAGATAAACATCACGCAGGAAACGGATAATCACAGCTGGTAGGACCGGACCCTGCCCTTACAAAATAGCACACCCATGGTATTAATATCAACTCAGCAACCTAAAATCAGGAGACATCGCACACCAAATCAAATCCACCCTGGTTTGTGAAACATCCGCAAGGGTGTCACCTCCACGTTCTGCTCAGGAAGATCAGAAATATAACTGCGCGGGGTGGGAAAAAAACATTGTTTGGGTTTGGCGCTGAATTAGGAAAGGATAATGAGTGTTATTGTTACTGTTAATGATGGACTGTGAAATGGCTTGAATCGTGGCTAAAAGGGTCAGTGGATTGCATTGTTTCAGAATAGACAAAAATAAAATAAAATGAAATAAAACAAAAAACCACAAAAGGCAGCAGCTCAAATGCCCTTTACTGTTATCATTACTGTGTGCAATAAACTTAATGCGTTTTGGAGTCTGAAGCTGCTCTGTCGAGGGGGAATAAAAAGGGGAAGAATGCAAAACCTGACAGCTTAAATCAGTTCAGCGATACTGTAAAACAAATCCAATTTATACAACTCAAAGCATTTTCTTACCTCAGGAAAGTCTCTAAACACAGTGACAGCAAAGGAGAGTACACATACTGAGTGGTTTACTCAAAATGACAGGAAAAATACTTTTAGAAATTCTTAATCTGTGTGGTGTTCCACTTCAGTTTCCTTCTGTCACATTCATTAGACATGATGTAAATACTACTACTACAGGAATATATATTTCACAATATGTACTGTAAGAGTCTCAGTTGCCCTTCAATCACAGCTCACTGAAGATGTTTACAGATGCAGGTTATTAGATTTAAGCAACATACAAACAAAGCAAGTTTTAATCATGTAAATCACATTGAGCCATGGGGAGATGAAGCATTACATTTATTTTGCAATTGCATTAGAGGTTGAAGCTGTGGAATTGGAGTACTACTTTCTACAAGGGTTTCTAGTTTTCTCACACTGTTTTCCATGACTTGTTGTTGATATTTTATCTGAATAACACTCCAAATGAATGGACAAAATTAATGGAAAATATGAGTCAGAGGGACAAGTACTGTTCTTGGATATACGTGATGACGTGATGACGTGTGTCACATTGAAAACAGCAGTTGTCCGTTCTCCGTCAAGTGTTTCTTGAGGGTGACATTGTTTGAGGCTCAGAATCAAACATTTACACAGCTTGACACGTCTGTTTACACATCCACAGATACATCGCTGACAGGTGTAAAAAAAAAAATATGTAAATGTGGCTCTTCAGAGAATAAATCTGCAGTGACTTGATGTGATAACAGCAGATTTCAGTCTAAAACGAGACGTCCAGCCAAATCCACTCTTTCTCACAAGCAGGGCATCTGGCAGAGAAGTGTAGCCTGTTGGTGACTGAAGGGGCATGACGATGGCAGCCAGGGCTACTTCCTGGCACCCCGCTCTCTGATGGATGTCTGCCCAGACCCAACACAAAATCCCCAGGGGCAGTTAAAACAGGACAGCATGATGACCATGCTGAAAGATGGAAGACGTTAGGACACTGTGTAAGAGAGTGGATGTACAAGTAAAGGTGGTTAGTGTGCGCTTGTGACGCTGTAACAGACAATCAAATGGCTTTTTCATCATCACCGAATTGATCATTTCAACTGACCCACATCTTTCTCTCACTCCTTTCCCCCCCTAATCTGCAAGTGGTGTTGTTTGATTAAGCCTGCCACTTCCTTTCCAAATTTGACCCTTTGTTATTTTGAGTTCACAGATTAAGAAGAAGAAAGGGCATTCTTTAAATCCAAAACATAACATCCGCCAGCTGAGAACTACTTTATGTAAACATGATTGGATGATGTTTAAAAGTATACAATCTGCAAATGTAGGAGGAACCCCAAGATCATTTTTCAAATCAAGGAGGGTAGCAGGAACTTGATTCATATCCAAACACCACCGTGAGAAACAGAGATCACAGCATAGGGCCAAAGTGTTTGACGCACTCCCGTCACTTCCCCTCCACTTCCTCTCATTCCTACCTTGCAATGAAAAGTCATCTGAGGTGGGATTGCCTTGCATGATTCCCCATGCAGCCTATTTCTGTCTCCAATCCTTCATCACGTCCTGTAACCCGTTTTCCTGCCTTAAGTGCAACGTCAGGAAATTGTAGTTTACCTACTGCAACGCCTGGATAGTTTTTTTGCTGATTTTTTTTTTTCCCCACAAGTTTGCATGTTTGTTTTTGTGCAATGGAAGCAGGGCTTTCATCGTGTCATTTTTCTTGTCTTCAATGTGGGCACATGAAAGAGGACTGTGCCAGGGTGTGTTTATATATACACATATATGTAGCCTACGCAAGCATGCATGCAAGCATCAAGGACGAGACAGATCGACAGGACGTGACTCACTCGGCCACAACAAAACCCAGCAACATTTGTATCCCAAAACAAAGCCCAGTTCACATCTTGAATTGCTTGCATTTGTGTCAGTCCGGTTTGGCCACTAGAGCAGGCTGTCGGTGTGAAACACAGTGCCGGATCCATACATGGTCCAGACGCAGCCTCTGGCTCTCCGTCTGTCTTTACCGAGATAAAAATAAAGCTCTGGGACACCACGACAATGTTGACAGACCTATGGACGGCCTACAGATGTGCAGGCTGCTGCAGCTATAGTATAAAAATAAATAACAGAAGCAGTATAGTGGAAGATGTGACAGGAGGAAGTGCTTTAAATACAAGTACCGCACAGTGGGAAAGTGCGTCATATTCCATTCGTTTCAGGCTAATTTTGTTAGCCTCCATACTTTTGAAAAATGGACGTTCCTACAGAGACCATGTTCACATGCACAGCTGCCATGACCATTACTGACTCATTGCTGGGTACTGAGCGACACACAGGGCACAATATGACAGCATTATGTTCATTATAAAAGAGATCATCTTTTACTTAACAGCCCTGTCAGATGAACTCAAGTAGGGTCTACCCCTTCATTGACACATTTTAATTTATTTTAAAGTTTTTGTTATTTAACTATAATGACATCAAAGTAAATATTGTTAGATTGTTTTATATAATGAAATGTCAGTGTTTAGGCTGGTTTGGTCAAGTCTGCATTCATGCTACCACTTGGAGTTTCAACCATTTATCAATTACTTTTAGCTAACTATTTCAACCACTTATCCATTCATTTTAGCTAACTATTTTAACTCCTTATCCATTACATTCGGCTACAGTACTACAGCAATATCTTTCCCTTTAGCTGGATTATCCTATTTATCCATTTGGCTGCTTTGAGCTACTTGTCACGTACTCTTCACCGCAACACGTGAAGTGTTAGCTGACTCAAGAAGCGGATATATTTCTCAATCAAATCCTAATTTATATTTTTTATTTATTTATCTAAACTACCCAGGCTACTGCAGAAGCACCCCAGGTTGGGAATCACTGACCTAGGCCATCTCCTTGTAGCGTAAAAGACAATAACAGAAGAGTAACTGAGTGAATTTCCAGTTCCGGTTCATTTTATCTCTATCTCTGTCGATAAGCTAATTATAAGAAATTGTCACTTGTAGCATTTCAAATATTGAAAGCATTTAAAAATAAGTAAATATTTCATTGTAAAATAGTTTTGTTAAATGTTTTTGGTCCCCTAAATGCTCCATTTCCCTCTTTACCTCTTGTCTGCTTTCTATTAGCGTTGGTGTAAATCCCACTACCATAATTCATGTGTGTAGTCAAGACTTTAACATTTGTTATCAAATGTAAGACGAGCGTGATTTATTAAATGACCACGCACAAAGCAAAACAGAAGTAAAGCGGGGTCAAGGATGCCTCTTGTCCTGTCGACCTTTTCCCCTACTACCTCTGGTTTGAGAGCCTAGAAATGGGCTTTCCAGACCTGTCAACAGAGCCTCCTAAATCCCACAATGCCCCTGGCTCCCTGAATGGTCCTTAAAAACAAGTGTTTTCTCAAGAGTCAAGAAACATGAAGACAAAAGCCTGAGACGGATACAATCCAATCAAACAGGAATGACAGTTTTTCCAGGTGTTTTGAGCATGTGTTTTCATGAGGCGCACACAGTCAAGGACGGAACGCTAAAAATACAGACGATTTATTTTTCATCACAAACAGTGAAGTATATAAAACAAAACAAGATGTTGCTGAAAGCGATACAGAGAGACTGTATAAATAAATCACAAAACGTAGATTTAATCATACATATAATCAAAATAAGCACGAGAACACATAACATTTACAATCACTCAAGTATGATTGCTGATATAATCGTGTATAATCATGACCTCTCAAGCAGCGTATTATAATCACGTGCATATGTGTAAGTTCATCAACATGAAATTCTGTCTCCATAACTCTTCAGTCCGACGATAGCGTAACATCTCGGTGACAGCAGGGGATCAAAGAGTTGCACCAGTGCAGAGAATGATAAATCCTCCTGCAGGACACAAAGACAATAAGACACAATAGAACTGAATAAAAAACACATGGACATACAAATCTTGATTCTTCTCCCAGTTTGGCTTTGTGACCCATTGGCATCCTGTGCTGTATGCTTTTCTCACTATTAAAGATTTCTCTACTGAATCCCCAGAGAATAAACATCTGGACAAATATTGTGTCAGGTGGACTCCTGTTCATGTGTAGAACAAGTTTGTCTTCCTTGATGGCTAGCTGTTTAGTTAAAGGTCACTTTGGAGTACACAAGTCTTTCAACCACACGTTGTAAGGCTGTTCTTTTGCTGCATCCCTACCGTGTCGGTAGAATGGCAAGAATAGGAAAACCTCCCATTACTCTTGGGGATGTTCATGCATTATTCCATGCTAGCTTCTAGACGGGCAGTTTAAAGAGGTTACACGCCAATTTTGTTGTGTTACGTATTTGGAGGAGTTCCTTAACAAGGGGAACCAGATACAAACAAAACAATTTGTCGCATACAATTTGACAGTACAATGTAGTGAAATTCAATTACTGCATTTAACCCATCCTAAGTATTAGGAGCAGTGGGCAGCTGTACGTACAGCATCCGGGGAGCAAAGTGACTTGCTCAGCGACACTTTGACATGTAACAGTATAAGCTGCTTGTAAATTAGCTGTATCTAATCGAATCAGTGCTAATATTGAATTGTATTTATATCTTGCTGCCAGTGATGGAGGCTTTGCAGCCAATTTGGCACTAGTTTGTTGACACTTCTGTAAGCATGCATCAGCATACTAAAGTGCTCACAATGACAATTCTAACATGCTGATGATTAGCGGGTATTATGTTCGCCATGTTCACCATCTAAGTTTAGTGTTTAGCTAACATACAAGCTGATTGGAATGTCATTAGTTTTGCAGGTATTTGGTAATGAACCAAAATTTCGGAAAAACAAACATTTTTGCCCCGAGGATGGCGCTATATGGAAAGAAGGGATCACCGAATTTGTTACAATTCACCCTCTGGAAACCATGACTGTCTGTATAATGGCAATCCATCCAATGGTTGTTGAGATATTTCAGTCTGGACGACAGTGGTGGACCAACAGACACACTTACATCCCATCGCTAAAAACAGCATACACAACACTATTTTTCCATGAATGTGTTGCTAACACACACACAAACCCCGATGCATATTGTATCATACACTTTTTGGTCCTTTGACCTTTCAGCATATATCATGTCACAGTGTATACATTGCTTAATAAGTGCATCATTGTTTGACTATCAACACTGGAGCAAGGGCCTGAAGACTTTCTGGAAACAAAAACCCAAATCTACAGTATGTTTTGGATAATAATCATAGCTCTTGCTCAGAATTTAAACAACCTGATCTGTGTGTGTTTATAGCAGGCTAAGCATGCTTCAGCACACTTATCATCACATGGATCATATTCACATCCATCCATCACCTCTTCTTTTTCCTCCTCTGCTCCTGCTCCAGGGAGACCTCTCAAAGCTGACCAGCTCTCTTGACGTTATATTATTTGATTACACGACCCTGTTAAGGAAGTCCATCTGACACACAGCCACGCATGCAATCACAACTTCAAAGCCTTCGGCTTGTACATATCTCATCACAATGACTCAATGGCTAAAGATTAGCATGTTGTGTTTGGCTGCAGAAGCATGAGACATTCAAATTGCAATCCGGCTTTAATTTAGCCAACACCTATATTATTAGCAGTGGGCTGAAAAAAGATTTTAAGATATCAGCTGAGATTTGTGCGTCTTCGCTTTCATCATCTGGGAAGCAAATTTCAAATCCCAATCAACCAAGCAAATTATAAAGATGAGTCCAGCTGATAAAGTAGCATGCTGGTGAATATCACTGAGTTATGATTGCACTTGTTTCAATGTTAGTACAGTTTTTGTTGTTGAGACTTTTTCGTTAAGTGCTCTTTTTTTTTCTACATGCACCTTTATTGCTGCACTGCTGCTTACAACCCCCGCGAAATGAGAAATCAGAATTTGATCCATTCGGTCCGATAACATTTGGAAAGTTTAGAAGAGCCGCACAACTAAATCATATCTAAATTAAGTTAGTGGAGACCGGCGGAGGTCTCTAGTTCGCCTGCTCTATGGGCTGCACAAAACGGAAGTAGTGCGGATCATCCGGGGAATTTTAGGCTCCATAAAGGTGAGCTGCTCTTGTAGTAATAAACGGGGCTCCGCCTCGAACACTGTATCCAGTTCTTAGATTACATCCATGTGCACCACTGCCTACTACAAGTTAACCTCCCCTGTCTCTTCTTGGCTTTGTGGCTATTCAGTATGAGTATGACTTTTGAGTATTCCAGGTTTTGCCAAAGGGGGTCCTATTATGAGCCACTCCTCCAAAATGAATTCATGAATATTTTTGCAATGAATGACTGATGAGAGTGTCCCGGCTGAAATAAGTTTACTTACCTGTTCTTTCAGGTAGCAGAGGCGATCAAGGAGAATCAGACCTTCAATACAGGGAGCCAGGGTCACCTTCAACTACACAAAGATGATGATGAGAGAAGATTTAACACAACCTTAAATATGTATCTGTTTATTTCATTTCATATTAGTGTTTTTCACAGGGACCTTTTTGTGGTACAAAATTGCTTGTAAGTTGTCGTTTTTTGGCTGCTCCCAAATACTAAAACCCACCACGACTAGTGTCTACCCAGTAGCTGGTGGGCGATCCCCAAAGAAATTTCACTGCTTTATGTCATAAAAGAAAATGGTATGTTGGTTGACACCACAATTAGTGGCCTCCGCTGAAACCGGAGGCTGGTTTTCTTCCCATTCTGTACAACAGTATTACTTCCCAGCAGACTACATGATCTCACTTAATGGTCTGCAATTTATTGGCATTATACATCTCATTTTACAGGAATGAAAATGATTTTTTCCTGCTTACCAGTTCTGTTAAAATGTTATCAAGGACCTACCATATTAAAGGCATGCATCTCGCCCCTTCGCGGCGTGTATGTGTTGTGGTAATCCTGGATGTCACTGTCAGAAAGCTGATGAGAGAGAACGATGCATGGGAGTCAGAATACAAAAAAGGGAATACAAGTGAGGGATGGAAGGAGAATGGGAAGAGGAGTTGAAGTAGGAGAAGCAAAAGAAAAAGAGGGTTTATGTCTTTTGACATACAGACAGAAATACGTTATCCTTATTCCCACGGATACCCAGGGCAACCAGATGACCTCAACATCCTGGTGCCAGGCAACATCCTAAACCAAGACAGCAAGTTTCTCAAGCACCTGTTTAGTTCACTAACCTGACATAAATTGGTGCATTTTCTAAATGTTCTAAAAGTGAGTTTCTAAAACATGTTTCCCTCTAATTTCACAATCCAAAATTGAGACTGCTTCCCACAGTGTGTGTTTCTGGAAGGTCTTGTTTGTAAGCTGATAATAGTAATATTCTGGTCCTGACCTTTGATTCATCCAGTTCCAGTCTGCTTAGAGCTCGGCGAACGTAGTCCACAAATGATTTAGCCTTGGAGTAGACATTCCCAACTCGCTTTTCACTGCAGAGCAAAACACACATACTGTTTATACACCATGTCTCAGTCATTGAACATCTCATTTTTGCCCAGTACAATAAATAACATTCACTACTTTACCCTCATCTGGGTTAATTTTTTTTTGTATAAATGACACCTTGGCAACCAGAATCCAACTGTTAAACACTTCTAAAAGGACTTAACGGCGCTGCTTGGAGAAAAGTAATGGATATTCGATCCTGATCTGATGTTGGTTATAAACTGAAGGCCACAGGGCAGGAGGGGGCCAGGTCAATGCTTGGGGGTCGTTTAAAGCATTTGATAAGGGCTAATTGAAATTTGCAGTACTTAATAGCTCAGTTTATTTAGTTAAAGGAGAGCAATGATGGCAATCCACTTTAAGACCTGGACCGAAATGCATGAAAAGTGTCAGCTATTAGCAATGCAAAATAACAGCAGCACCAGCAACCTATTCTGCCTTCATGGTACTACATGAGCAGAAAAGATACATTTATATATTTTTTCACTTCTCTGCATGCAACGGCAGCCCTCCTTTTTTCATTGAAAAACAGAAGAAAAAAAGTGAAACACGCAGCACACAATTTCCTAAAGTCCAAGATGACATCTACCAATGACTTGATTTGTCCAAGACCCAGATATATTCTATTTGCAATCACACAAATACATTTTGGAAGCTGGAACTCAGCACATTTTCTGTCATTTTTGCTTTAAAGCTATAGTGCGTAGTTTCTGTCGCCCCCCCCATGAGGAATTCTAAGTAATGACAACAAAACTGTCGCCGTGTCCACAAGATACTAGCCTTCCGTGATCACGCAAGCCCCCACCCCACCCCCAACCCCTCCTCCACACAATTACTAGTAGCCAAGGAGGACACGGAGGATTAAAAAAACATGATGGACTCTTCAGAAGAGGTCATTATCTTCACTCGAGTTTCTGCGCGGGAAAGTCGCCGGACGACGCAACAAAGCTTCTGAACACAGTCATACTGAGAAATACAAAGTTTCAAAGGACTTCATTAATTGACTATCAAAATTGCTCTTGATCAAAATGTTCTGATGGACTAATCCTTATCTTAAATCAACCGCTTTGTTTCAGCACTAAAGTCTATGATGCTAGATCAGGTCTGCTACTGAGTACATGTGACTTTTGTTTGCAATTCTTGGTTCGTTTGTAACCTAAATAAACCAGAAACAAAAACTTTTCTTTTCTGGTTCAGAGAAGAAAAAAAAAAAAAAAAAAAAAGGACAGTTTTTTTAACCTTTAGACTGCTACTGAAATGTGAAGCTCTACCTCACATGTGTTACTGTATGTGGACACTGTGAAATAATTCCTAGAAAATATTGTGTGATGTGTAAGTGCTTTGTATACTCGCTGTAATTTCTCATATTAAAGTGGTGCCAGATGTACAGTACTTGTGGGTACCTTTTAAAGGAGCTGTAGTGATCCCTCAGAATAACATGGAGCACCGCTCGGTAAAACAGAGACTCCATCTGAATCTGCAGAAAAGATCAAAGATAACTTGATGCAACGTAACGCATTTGTTTCCCCACATAAAAACTTTGTTATCCCCTTGTGATTCATCCAGCATGCGTACGAACAGTTGATGAACATTTCTGACACTTTTCCGAGTCTGATGCAAGACTACCCAGCAATCAAGCCTGTTTTTGGATTCAGAACCCCAGTTCCAACAAGTAATCAATCTTACCGTGATTGCATTAATATTTATAAACATTCCATATTAATGGCTGGTGGTATCGTGTATCAGGCTTTGGGCCGGAGCTCCGAGCTCTACATTTTTAAATAAATACACTGTAGTCAATCACAGACTTAAAACAATAGCAGAATTAATGGGCTGATTGTTTGAAGATCTGCGATGAAGATAACACAGTCCTGTGTGATTGTGAACACCCATATTTAATGTTTGAAATAATTTGAGCGATTTGTTTGGATGGGTGTGACGTAATGAGAAAGACATTTGAGTCCCATTCTTGTGCGATGGTGTCGATTCATTTATATATTGGTTACACGTAGGATGCGTGTCTTACTTACCCCTTGGCCGAGTGAAACTCTCTCGAGTGCCTGTGTTTTAGAAAAATGGTAAATCGTTAGACAAAATAATTCTTGGGAAAAACTGAGCTGTAGTTGTAGCCACAAAGCTTAAAAAAACACTCATTAAAAACCTACTCCTTCCACATGCCCTGCTTATAACCTACCATTTAATAAATCATATGTATTTGTAGAAAAGATGCTGTTGTGCACATTTTCTTGTGCTGTCGTCCAAACTCACCAAACACGCCGACATCCTGGCATTTCTGCCGCAGAACCAGGACCGGTCGCGAAGGTACTGACTCAGAGGGAACCCACACACACTGGGCAAACACTCTGCGAGGAAATACAAAGAGACAACAGGAGTCAACGGATGGATCGGTTCGGTTGATTCGTGGGGGTGTTTTTTTTTTTATTTTATTTTTTTTTTTTTTAAACAAACTGCAATCCGTGCGTATTAATTTCTAAAAAAAAGACTGCCAGGGAGACATCAAGAGAGCAGGATTAGGAAACATTTTAATTTACAAAGACTTTCATCCTCTCCTTTTCAGGGTGTCTGTCTTTGATTCTTTGAAGAGAATAATTAAGATAAAACTCATTGCTCTTAAATATTTTGCCTTAAAAAGACCTCTGATTGCTGTCGTGAGAGAAGAAATAAGTACCACACATATCTGACCATAGCAGAGCTTAGCACACACGCGCACACACACACACACACACACACACACACACACACACACACACACACACACACACACACACACACACACACACACACACACACACACACACACACACACACACACACACAGAGATTCCCAGTGGGAGGGCACCGAGTGTGACTACTTGACAGCATGCCATCCTTTTCATGTCATTTCTAAAAGGGTCAGTGACTGAGGCCAAGGCGCAGCGAATCCAGAGGGATACTTTCAAAAGAAGCAGTAATAACATGTGCAGCTGCGGCCAGGCTCTTGCAAACTGCTCTGGACACGCTAACATGTTAGCAATCGGGTTAGCTTCCCTTCTGGCCCTCGGAGGCAACTGAAGTGTACGAACCTTTCCCTCCGCCTGAAGGGCAGATGACAGTACTTACACAGGGCTGTTTATAGTAGCAATGCCTCATGTTGGCCACAGAGTTCACATGTGAAGTACATCCACTCCTGTTCAGAAAGATAAATATTTGTGATCGTACACTTGCAAATATTTTATTAAGAGACACGCTGGCCCCAGAGCTTAAGACGCCTGAATGTACTTATCTTTGCTGTGAGTAAACAGCATGATATTGGACTCTCGATTCCACATAAGGTACTAAACATGGATGATGCATTTAAGGAATCGCTCCACAAATGAGCAGATCACATAAATGTAGCCTTCTATAATGAAGCTTTTCAGCTCTTTAGCTCTTTTCTAGGGTGAGGCAGGCCACCACAGGAGCTGGCCTGCATCCCAGACCCAGACTGCCCTGTTAGGCCAACAGGGGAGAGAAAGTGTGTGTGTGCGTGTGTGTGTGTGTGTGTGTGTGTGTGTGTGTGTGTGTGTGTGTGTGTGTGTGTGTGTGTGTGTGTGTGTGAGAGAGCCTTTGTCACTTCTTTAAAATTCAAGCCGGAGTTCAAAAAACAAGCATGGAAAGGAGTGTTTTCAATCAGCTGTCGTGATGTCATTTCCCGCTCACATTTGGCTGTAGCTACGACGGGCCCCGGTGACGTGAGGATCGAAGGTCACGCTGTTAACAAGAGATGACGCGATACTGTATCGACTGTGGCGAGGGCTCTTTCTTATAGATACGCAGAGGCTACAGTCACAGCATGAGGACACATGTAGAAGATTTCATACCTCGTAAACTGTGCAGCCATAGGAGCATGAAACGAGGATGATATCAGTCCTGATATCCAGTTTCCTGCGTTTTTGGCACCTGAATGAACCTCGGAGGTGAGGCGGCTGTAGAGGCTGCCGTACAATCTCCTCAGTGCAGAAGTCTAGGCTAACTAAATAACAGCAAAGTCCTCCTAAGCCAAGAGTAAATACAACACGCTAGTCGCAAAATCAATCACAAAGGTCAAAAGAATCTCATTTCCAGCAGCCTTAAACAGCCATCCTAAATCCATAAATCCACTCTAATGGCTCAACAGCGAGTTTCTGAGATCAACTCAATCTCCAGAAGAGTAACTTGGCTGAGTCTCCAGACTCTCAGCGGAACATTTGACTTGTTTACTATAAAATATGACTATAAAGTGTTTATGTGGCTTTGTGTGGGAAGACGATATTTCATTTCAGATTGGATCGGAGTGATGAAGTGAGAGCTGCAGGTGTCTGAGGTGGGATTATGGGACGTGCGTGAGCGGGAAAAAGAGGGAGAGAGACATACACAGCTCTGTGTGTTCAACGGAAACCATATGTTCTCGAAAAAGCGGGTGGAGTGTGTGTGTGTAAACACTGTCACAGCTTTCTAACACACAGAGAAACAGACACAAACACACTAATCTGTCCCTGGCTGTGATCTGTGAGTATGTCGCTGCCAGTGTGTGTGCGTTTGTGTGTGTGTGTGTGTGTGTGTGTGTGTGTGTGTGTGTGTGTGTGTGTGTGTGTGTGTGTGTGTGTGGTTACCCTGTCCTGCAGGGTCAAACTCCTCAGACAGCAGGTGATAGCAGCAGCCCACGCTGCAGACTGAGGCCAGCTCCGGCTTAGCCACAAACATCCTCAGGGTGCTGGGAGCCAAGTCGCCACACGTGTGTAGGCCGACCATGACCGCATCCTGGAATGCGGCGAAAGCACGCAGAGAAAGGAGAGAACAGTGGAAGAGGGGGGGAGGGATGGAGATCGATGGTAAAATTTATTGACGATGACGCGCTGCAGATTTGGCACGGCGATAACGTCCCACACTTGCTCCAGTAATGTAAACTCCAGCTGTTGGGGCAGACTTGTAATTTCAGGAGCTGCTGTGGGAATCCTGCTTTGCTACTATACTCTATACTGTGCGGCTGGCCTCCTATCTGCACCACCACCGCTGCCCAAACACACAGTGAATCTATTTTCAGTTTTTTTTTTTGGGATTTGCTCACCTCCAGCTCGTTGATGAGCTCTCGGAGCTCTGTTTCCGCAGTAACGTATGAAGTGAGGGGTGAGAACATGACGCTGGCGCTGGCGGCTCTTTCCTGAGCTTTCCTCTCCAGGTTCTCCGTCTTCCTCCTCTCCCTCTCCTCAGCGCTCAGTTGCCTGGGGGGAACTCTGGGGGATGTAGGCTGTAGCACATCCACTGACAGGGCGCTGAGGAAGAGCTCGTCTGTTTCGGGGTTGGGCTCTGAATGCCTTTCCACTGCAGGGTTGACACCTGATAAGCCGATTAACACCTTGTCCTCCACCTGTGACACAATTCCTGCCTCATCGCCGTGTAGAACATCATTGTCTCCATCCATTCCAGGCTTTATTTCTACTAACTCCTCCTGAGGTGAATGTGTGGCGGCCTCTCCCTGTCCCCTAACTGCCTTGTTGTGTTTCTGGTACGCCCTGGAGAACTTCTTTAGCTTCCTGTTCCTCTCGTGGGCTCCGTGGGTGTTGGTGCTGGAGGAGTCGATGCCATAGACCCGGAGGCCGTACTGCAGAGACAGGAAGGAGCTCAGGTAGCCCTTCCCCGAGCCTACGTCTATCACCTGGGTGGGAGAGAAAAGATGGAAGGAAAAATTAAATCCAAAATCAGTTTAGTGAGATGAACTTCCTTATGTTTGGGGTCCAAGGGTTCAGGTCTCCCCTAAATAGAGCCTTTGAGGCAACTTTCTACCTGTTTGACTCCACAGCGCTGGGCCAGACAGGCCACCACCTCAGACATGGACTGGACCTCATGAGATTTCTTAGAGTTCATAAACTCATCTGTCTCCAGCTCAGCACCTGGGTTAGACAGAACAAAAGTTTTGTTTTTTGTTTTTTTTATAAAGCATGTCAATTTTGCCAGCAATGCATCTTTGCAAAGACCTCAAATCAATTCCATGATAGCTGGACAGCCCTGAATAATTCTTTACTGGATTCCTTCTCTCAGCATGAAACCAGACAGTCCATTCTCCCCTACCTATCTCTGCAGGTGGAGCTCCAGACTTTGACCTGTTCTCTCTGAGGGCCTGCAGTAGCTCATCCCTGCTCATACAGACTCCAAGGCCAGGGAGAGAGTGGGCTTTGGCCGCCTGCAACAGTTCACAGACATCAACCAGCCGGTTTGTGTCATTGCAAAACCCGAATGTGGTCCTCGATTGCTCTGTTTATGGAGACAGACACAGAAATATGGGTAAAGTTGTACAAAATTGTGCTTGGATTTTCATGTAAATAGTTTTTTTTCTTCTTGGTGAAAATGTGTATTGCGTTCCGTGTGTATGGTAGATACTATACACACTCATTCAAATTTAGCAGATGTTGGTGGTAGGAATGAAATCCCATAAAGGGTGAGTTCACCGAAATGACAAAACAAACATATTGTCTTGCTTAGGTTTTATGCTGCAGTTGTGTTTGTTGCTCTTTCAGCATTGAAAAAACTACTTTCTATTGAAATAGTCCCTGTGAAATTTGTTTGCTTCAGGTTCTCAAAAACAGGGCAACTTATATAAAGTAATTATGTATGAGAGATTTAATTGAACTGTTTTGTAATTTGGGTGATACTTTAAATCAGACCCTTTTTTAAGCAATAAGAACATTATGTCAACAACTTTTTTGGCTAACAGGTTTTGAAATGAATATTTCACTTTCCATTTGGTAATAATGCAGTAATAAATGTTGGCATTCCATTAATAAATGCTTGTTAAATGTTTTTTTATTTTGGTCCAGACGTCATCTTGGGCTTTGGGAAACAACACTGAGCCACATTTTTCACCATTTTCCTGACATGTTATATACCAAACAACTAATCGATTCATCGAGACAAAATAAAAATCAACAGATTAATCGACTATGAAAATAATCATTAGTTGCAGCCTTATCTGCAACCTTTTTTCTAGAAGCTGTGGTCATGGCGTCCGCACTTTCAAGAGGCTTTTTCACAACATGTGGCAAACAATAAGTTGTTCTAACTGATGGTTTCTACCTCATCTATAAAGCATTAGTAAATAATCTGGTAACCATTAATAAAATAAACTAAAGCCGTTGGTTCAACACCTTTCACACCTTTTTTTTCTTCTTAGCCATTTATATTTCTTTTGTATTTCATTTCTAAGGCGACTGAAGAACATGTATTTACCTTTTGCTTTGTGTCCTGGCTCCCTCTGCTGGTCACTAGCCGAGCCGAGTGTTGACAGGACCTCCTGAGGTAGCACGGCCATGAAGCGGTTCCACACGTCCTGGGTGTAAAACTCCACGGTGTGAGCATTGGCGATGCTCAGAGTAATAGACAGAAACCGCGTAACTTCATCTATTCGACGTTGAATTTCTGTGAGGCTGTATGAGGAGGATAACATATTAAACAGCTCTCCAAAGAAGGCCCGAGTGAAGCATGTGAGAAGTCGTCCACTGCTGATGTACATCTAGACTTAAGCAGTCGAAAAATACTGTTCCATGATTTTACAATAATGTATTTTTTTTTTTTTAAATAAAATATACGTTAGCATACATACAAGGGGAGGCATTTCGGGTGTGCCAACATGCGGACTTTTAGACAAACTTAGCGGCTCGTTATGAATATTTACTATATTTTTTATAACTATATTCCTATATCTGATTATTAACCAGATTAAAACATACATTGTAAGTTATTAATTCAAGCAGGTCGTCCAGATATTAAGATACCGGTTGATGTGTATAATTGTCCTCGATGACATGACTTTAAAAATATCCTTGTTCCTCAGTAAACACTTTTGATCGAAATTGCTCCGTAATCGATTTTCATGTCTTGCGTTGTAGTCTACGCGTCATCACGCCGCGTCTGTCAGGAAATGGCACGCAGCCTAAACAGCCTGAACCACGCGTGAGAGTTGTAAACATTTCACTTTTTCTGGCAAGATTGAACTGAAATGGCACCGACAGATCAAAAAATGAAGAATAAGAAGTTCACCGCGAAAGATGGCAACTGGAAGAAATCAAAAAATAACGCACAGGGTGTCAATAAAAAGAGGAAATGGGTCCCCGAGCACAAAGTATACGAAGGCAGTGTTAAGGAAGGTAAGTTGTTTGCTAAACAGTACTCAGCTCATTGATAGGAGTTTGGTTCATTCACCCGGCTGCATTTAAAGAGAACGACAGCCAACAATGGGGCACGGCCTATCTAACGGTACACATCTATATCATTTTCAAACATGATGCCAAACTCAACTAGGAAATCTCTCAATTTAAACTGGCATTTCCAAGTAACAGAATGTGATCCTAGCTTAAATCTTTTCAGGTGTTTTGCACAATATCTCTAGTCTTCTAATACATTCGGCAGACACATGTCCATCAAGCATCCCTTCATTTAAAGAAAGTGTCAACGTAATACAGCATGGTATGTTGTCTTCTGTCCTCAGGTCAGGGGTTTGCTTTAAAGAGGAAGCAAAAAGTCCAACATGAGTACAACAAGCTGCTGCGGAAGGAGAAGAAAAAGAACCCTGAGTCCAAAGCGCTGTACAAGGAGGAGTACCCAGAACACCTCAGGCATCTATACATGGCCGAGGCAGAGAAACTGAAGAACGAGGCCTGGACCAATAGGTTGAACAGGAGTAAGCTGAGAATGAAAGGGCAGGAGAAGAGAGAAGAGATGGATGACAATGATGATGAAGCTGCTGCTGCTGCTGATGATGATGATGATGATGCTGATCCAGAAGTTACTGGTGGATCTGAGCAGACAGATTCTGTCACTGGGAACCCTGAAACAACAGCAGCCTCAGAGAAAGACAGGTGAGAAAACATGCTGGACTCACAGCTCTAAAACAAAGTGACTTTTAAGTGATCGTTGGGATTGTATGAAGAAGTAGAGAAGTTCCATTACTACCTAAAACTACACTGAAGGCGAGGAAGTGCCCTTTACCTTAAATATTGCACATGGGAGATGATTTGTGGAACCTGGTTTGAACATATTTGAATGCGTGGGCCTTTTTAAAAATGTAGGATTTAAAGGGGAACTGCACACATCAAAGTGTATTGGCAGGTCTCATGGAGTACTACTGCATATGTGAATACGTTGTATGAAGCTTATTTTTATGGTACCAGAGGGAGCTGGGTAAATCTGATAAATTGTCTCAAGTGATGTCACTTGAGTCAGCGTTGGTTGTGTCTGATGACACAGTGTGAAAATGACAAATCTAAAGATGTGAAAGAAGAAAGCTTAACAGACCTCTGTAGCCCGCTCTTCATCTGACATTAGTATAACACACCCACAACTCTGACTGAATTGTTGGCAGACAAGTTGCATTGTGGGTAATGTAGGCCAGAAAGAAAGAGGCTATATATTATATTATAACTATTTTGTATATTTGTTCCTGTATTTATTGTTTATTTCATATAAATGTTTGATATGTTTATGTATGCACCAACCACCAAGCACATGTCTCGTAAGTGTTACTTACTTGGCAGTAAATCCTTTTCTGATTCTATATATGTATCATCATGTGTTAGATGCTCATCGTTGCTTTTTATGATTGACAACAATGCATTCTTTCATTTCTTCTTTGATGTCATCCACTGAGTTTCTAAGGTCTCATAGAACACTATACATATTTGCAATCTACAGACAGAAATCTGTCACTTTAAGTGAAAAACATAAATTGAATGTCCCCTTGGGGATCAATAAAGTATCTATCTAACAGTCTAAACTGGAGTGCATTTTCAGTATTTGTTTTATTCTTCTACTGTTAATTTGTTCATGCAGATTGGGAAATGCAATGAGTAATACTTCCTTCATAATATTCTCTTCTAGTCTTCCAATGAGCAACCGCATGAGGAAGAAGATGCTGAAGAAGACGTCCTACCAGAAGACCAAAGAGGAATTTGAATCAATCACAGAAAAACGGAAAAAGAAGAAAGAGGTAAAGTGTTTCTCTTTTAATGTTTATTGTTAACTATTACCCATGAAAAAAAAAGAACAAAATTAGTTCTCAGTTTTAGTTTTTTTGTGACATCAGGTTACAGTCTGACTTTCTACTGACCGGTTGTCTTGTTCTTTTTGCGTTTTTTTTTTTTTTTTGTGAAATCCCAGGAATACATTAAGAACAACAAGCAGAGAGAAGAAGCCATTCAGAAGTACAAACAGAGAAAGGCGGAGACGTTTCAGATGCTGAGCAAAAAGACCAAGAAAGGACAGCCCAATCTCAATCTCCAAATGGAGTATTTGCTTCAAAAGATCACCCAAGGAACTGGGAAATGACTCCCAAGTCAGAGCTGTAATGGAGAAAAGACTGGACCTTCACTTTTTTGACTGTGGTATTAAAAGAAAAAAAGTTTTAAAAGATTACCTGAGGACATTCATGCTTGTGCTTTTCACACTCTTTTCAGTGGTGCTTTATACGTAGAGTGGTAATCTCAAACCAGATTGTCTCTTCACTTCTATATTGCAGGTTTTCTTTTTCCGTTATTTCGCCCCAGAATTGCAAATGTTGTGGCTCATTTTGATCTCAGACCACCAGATGGCATTGTAAGACATGAAGAGAGGGGAAAACATACTCATGTAAGATATTTTTGAATCAATAAATGTTTTAGCGTCCTGTAAAGAGCTGTTAATTTCAAATGGCCAACACTTTTTTTTTTCAGTTCTAGCTAATTACCATGACACAAAACAATCCTTCAATAATCAGTAAAGTAGCATCAGTAGTCAACTCATTGTGCTTTTATAAACCCTTCAAAAATGACATTCATCTTCTAGTTCGACTTTGTTAATGCCAAAACGTAATGCTTGTTTGTTCCTAATGAAAACCTCTTTTCAGTAACACATTTAACAGTCAATATGCTAGTGGTCTTGAGTCTGCTGTCGTCATAAATACAGGCGATATAAACATGTTGCAAAGCTGTAGCCCGCTTAAACAGAGTTCACCCTGCAACCCTCTCTCTCATTGTGGGAGCAACGTGTGAAAGCAGGCTGCCAAAGCCTCCGGCCGCTTCCTCATGACATCACATGGTTACAGAATGACTTCTCTAACATTCATCTGTGAGGCGAGACTTCCTAAACACAGAGCGCGGCCGCTGCTCTGTTGATACTGAGAGCGGAAAGAGGCTTCACTTTCTTGTGCTCATCATTTGTAAAAGGTAAGACCTTTCCTTCTGTTGCTGGTTTATTTAAAGAAAGCCAGTTGTAGTTCATTTTAAGTATGTTAAAACTGTGTATCTGGTTAAAGTAGGAAGGTTGGGAGCAGAAAGAATTTGCCACAAGTTTTGTTTGTTGTAAAGAAAGACCCAATGCTTTCCTTATCCTTCATACTTCATATTTAGAAGATCTAACTTTTTTTTTACTGTAATACACTGCAAAGGGTAACACAGTTGAGGCCTGTGCATAGAGGAGAGAATGTATTTGTGTTCAAAAAGTCCTTTGAGGATACTAAGAGGAGTGTAATGTATTTAATGTCTAATTTACATCTTTTAAACATTACGTTTGGTTTGCTGCAAAGCTGAAACCCAACATCTTACTACCAGATAAAACACTTTTCCATCACAAGAGGTTAGTTCACATATCTTGACTTTAAAATCATGTATCTGCTTGTCATATTTCTACAAACTGTACCCTGGCTCTTAACTGCAAATAAGAGAGTACTGAGTCGTCATGAAGTTGTGATGACAAAACAAACCACTGTTGGGCGGTACATAATAGCTCCGATGTTTAGCTGTGACTCTGCCTCTTGGCTCCTGCAGTCTTGCAGGCATTATGCTGTCATGTGTTCTGTATGGCTGGGTATTAAGATAATCCTTTACACTGTGTTTACATTCCTTTGTGAGGTACTTGTTCCTGGCTTATTAGAAAAGGGAAGTACTATATAGTAAAAATGTGGTACTGTTGCAATAATGTTCTGATCACTTGTGTAACCAACCAGACGTTTTCCCACTAGTTTTTCTCAAAATGTCACCTTTAGCTAAGAAGTGTATTTGTACTGTTTCCTCTCTGTCTCACAGGACCTGCAACCAGTTTTGAGTGTATCTTTTAGCCACAAAAAGTTATCTGTGATCTCATCATCTGATGGTCCTTCCTGTCTCTGTCGTCATGGCTACTGTAAGAGCCCCAGAGCACAGGCTACAGGGCCAGTGAGCAGGCCTGATGTCAGATTCCACTCCTGACTGCAACTGAAGTGCTGCTCCTTAAAGAATCCCCGACATGGAGGAGGAAGGCAGGGCGAACGGCTTCGGCCTGAGCCCAGGGAGGAGGCGCTCAGACTGGGGTCAAATCGCCCTGCTGGACAAGACCAAGGAGTTCTTCCAGACCTGCGATGTGGAGGGCAAAGGATTCATTACCCGCACCGATATGAGGGTTAGAGAAGACGCTTGTGTGTGCGTGCGTGCGTGTGTGTGATTGATTGAAGTTGGATGGAGCATTTGTAAAACCTGCACACTATTGGAGATCTAAGTTGTCCAGTTTATCAGGAGAGATATTGATACACACAGATACATTATGCACATTTTAGGGGCTGGAACCTGCACATTTTGGCCTTTTACTTTTCCAAAGTTGTTTTCAATTTCATTTGCTGTCAATCAACCAATTAATGAATGGACTACTTGTTTCCGCTCTACATTTCTACTTTAAAGCACACACATTCTCTTTAGAGAGGTTTGTTTTTCCTAGTCACACTCATGCTTTAAAGTCTCACATTCTTTTCTTTTTTTATAAATCTACTGATGCTCTGTGAATGCATTAAGCCTCCGCTAAGAAGAACAATAGGTCGAAGGGGACACGCATTTACCTGTGGCATAATTAAGTGTCCCGTGGTGCTCTAATGTGAATGGCAAGCAAGAAACACTTAGTGCCACAGCTGCCATTATCGCTTGATTCTGAGATTATTATTATTTTTTTTTTTTTCACGTTACATCACCATTGTAAAAGAAAGCTCTTCAACCACTCAACACACTCGGACAGCCGGTGAAGTGGCAGAGTAGCACCATTAATGGAAATGTTAACGAGTATAGATTCACCTAACTCTCAAACACACGCACACAATTTTACTGGCAGAAACCATACACTCAAGCCTCTTCAAAGCGCTCGTACTGTCTAAGCTGTGTTGTCAGTTAATTAGGACAGCATGCCTTTTGTTGCTGTTGTTAGTGTTGAGGGTTTCCAAGAAAAGCTTTGTTCAGTGACACATAAAGCAGCCACTTTGTGCCAGTGCTTATTCTGCGCTAGGTGTGTTTTTAGTTCTAACAATACAGAGCCAGATATGACAGAATAGCTCAGAATTCGTAGGTAACATTTATTGATTAGACACTAGTTGTAGTGTTACTTTCAATGGTTTCTAATGTAACTCCAAACCACATCCATAGGTACAACTGTGGCTCATGTTTTGTGTTGCTGATAATTCCTGTTCAGTTCAGTACGACGGCATTTTAAATGTCCTGCGTGTTTATGTTTTCCTGGCAGAGGCTCCACAGAGAGCTGCCTCTGTCTGCGGAGGAGCTGGAGGATGTGTTTGACTCTCTGGATACAGACGGCACTGGTTACCTCACGCTGGAGGCATTCTCCTCTGGATTCAGTAGGTCTCCTGCCGTCAGAGGCCTTTATACAGCTTACTTTGATCTAAAGATTAAATGACACTATGGTGCTGTGGAACATCAAGGAAGTAATTCAGATAGTTGCTTTCGTGGGAAATAAAATGCATGTTATGCCCTCCGTTTTGTGTTTGAAGTCTATAAATGTTTAAAGCTAGACTGTAATTTTAGCTGAATAGAGGCCACTTTAGCTACAAGTGAAAATTTAAAGGACAATAATACATGCTAAAACACAGTGTAACAGTAACACAAGGGTCATAATGTCACTGAACTCACTTACACATCATCTATCTAAAGTTTGCTAACAATTGCCAACATATAATAAGCCACCATAAGCCAGTGGTCATACATGTAAGTTAAGGCTGCAGCAGCAAAAAGTGTATGGTATCAAGCAAAGGTGTTTATTTTTTCCAAAGTTACAAAGTCCTGCTTTAAAATTGTAAGCATTAAGTGCCTCTGCACAAGTGCTAATAAACAGGAAAGATGACAGTATGTTTTGGAAATTGTATTTACCGTCAAGCTAAAGCTAATGTCCAGAAGCTACTGAGGTGATTTAAAAAAGCTGTGTGACTGTATCTCAGGTCAGTTCCTGCATGGCCGGAGGATCTCTGTGACTGATGACCAAAATCCGGCCCCTGGCCTTGCCGTTAGGGCCAAGGAAGCCCTTTATCAGAGCCAATGGGAAGCCAAGCTGTCAGGAGTTGACGAGGAGGAGAGGCACTTCTGTATGCTGCTGGAGAGCCTGGGGGCCAGTAATGTCTTTGAGGAGTGAGTGTTATCACTGCAAGTCTTTAATCACTATGTATTTTGGTGTGTTTTGTGCTCGAAATCTTGCTGTGTGACTGCCATAATTCATACTTGATAAAAGCAGCCCTCTTTATGTCTTCTCCTTTTCCCTCTCTCCAGTCCAGGCGAGGTGCGCAGTCTTTGGGCCCAGCTCAGGCGAGATGAGCCTCACCTCCTGTCCAATTTTGAGGAGTTCCTGGCCAGGGTCACCCATCAGATTAAAGATGCCCACCAGGAGAGGAAAGAGATGGAGAGCGCCCTCCAGAGGTAGTACGGCAGGACACACATGCACTCATAAAGAGAGCATTCCCTTCAACTGTGGTGTCTTACTCTGTTTTCTTGCAAAGTGTGAGAGATGGAATACAAAAAAATCAGAGGACAAGAGGAAGGACGGGAATGAAAGAGGGCAGGGTGTGGATCCTAGGTTAAAAAGGCCACAAAGGGTGTGCGTGTGTGTGTGTGTGTGTGTGTGTGTGTGTGTTTATATTACAGCCTGAGACTGTATGGATTTACATCTTTCTATAGAACGACCCCTTTATCCGTGTCAAATGACCACTAATCTGGAGGCATGCTCTAAAGTCTGACCACATTCTGCTGTTTTGGAAGCAATAACATATACAGTATATATATATATATATATATATATATATATATATATATATATATATATCATGTCATGGTCAACATATTTCATAGATTCATGAGGAACATGTTTGAAGGTAACGGCAAATTGCAGGTGCCTGTGTGCAGAGAATAGAGTGATTTTAGGCTGTTTGTAAAACATGCATAGTTTCCCCATGGCACTGCATGGTACTGTGTACCAGCTTGTTATTCCTCTACTTTACTAATTGGCTGTTTGGGTCTTAACAATTGTCAGAGGGAATGTAAATACCACTCAGTATTCTTTTGAAAAAATGAAGCTCAGTTGCTGTGTGTCCGTAGGTGTGTGTGCTCAAGTATTTACATGTAATTACAGATACAGCCTTAAGCTCAACCCTAGACAACAATGCTATTCTGTTCCTAGATATTATGTTATGTTGTACTTCACGT
This sequence comes from Gymnocephalus cernua, assembly GCA_023631565.1. Classification (NCBI taxonomy): domain Eukaryota; kingdom Metazoa; phylum Chordata; class Actinopteri; order Perciformes; family Percidae; genus Gymnocephalus; species Gymnocephalus cernua. Next base: position 10,231,459 of record CM042447.1, on the reverse strand, counting down.
CTTTCAATTATTCACCGGTTACCTTAATAATTGTAATGTCTCTGCCGTCCCTCTGTGCAGGAAGGCTGCAACGCATGACAGTGAGATCCGTTATTTATACGAAGAGATGGAGGCGCAGATTAAAAACGAGAAAGACAGGCTGATACTGAAGGTAAAAGAGCTGAAACACAAACAAAACCTACCAAAGCAACATCTCCTTTAGCAACAAAATAACAGAACAAAATGTTGGTATGGCAAGATGTTTAAAGTTGCCTTCCACTCAGAAATTTGTTTTGCAACTTGGATGTTTGACATCCACTGTGCATGCTTTGTATATGTCTAGAAGGGATCTTAATCATGTGCCTACTCCTTAACCATTTGACATATAACCTTTTCTTCTTCTGGCCATGCAGGACTCTGAGCGTCTTCAGTCCCGCAGCCAGGACCTGGAGCACCAACTGTTTTCAAAGGAGAAAGAGCTAGAACGTATTTTCCAGAAGCAGAAAAGGGTTAGTGAGTGCATATTTCCAAGTCAAGTCATCTTTGTTTATATAGCACATTCAAAACAGCATAAGCTGACCCAACTCCTGGTGCAACTCCTGACAAAATAATGCAAGATGGATACTATTCTTAGGTGTAAAATAATAGTCAAATTCAAAATGCTGAAACAACTGACAAAGACATTATACACTAAAATGTTAGTCAAGTCAGAATCCCTGCGATTACGGTGAAGTGTGGTATTAATCCTTCCCTCTAGTTGACAAGTGTTGCAGGGAGGGGTTTAAACAGCAGCCATACAGTTAATTTCCCACTGTAGATACACCTTAAGTACACTCAGCCAGCATTAGTGCATTTCATTCCTGTGAATATTTCCCTCTCCCTCCAGTTAGAGCTCCAGTGCCTCGAGCTGAACAGTGAGAAGCAGGAGAGCCACGTGGAGAACGTCAAGCTGAAGATGACCAATGAAGAGCTGTCCCGAGCGCTGCAGAGCACCAGCCAGGACCTGGCGCTGGCCCAGGATCAGCTGGCCATGCTGCAGGAGCAGGCCGCCCAGCTGCAACAGGAGAAAGAGATGTGGGTATACACCCCTGTTACACACGCTTGAGTTGTGAGAGTGTTTCCTTACATTTGGTTTCTAAGACTACAAAACACATACTTTTTATGTTGAATTGTTGGGTTTTTGTAAATGATAAAGTGTGGTCTAGACCTTCTCTATCTGTAATGTGTCCTGAGATGACTCCTGTTGATGATTTGACTGATTGATTGATTGAATTGTACTTCTGCTGAATATTGTGAGTTCTGTCCGTCTTGTTTCAGGGAAATGTACAGAGTAACTGAGGGACTGCAGAGAGAGAAGCAAAGTCTCATGAAGCAACTTGATCTCCTCAGGTACAATCAGGACATTCCATGAGCACATGTCAAACCTGGCTAGTAGTTGGTTTTAATCTTTTTGGCTTCTGGTTAATTTCGAATTGGCAAAGCTCACACATGTGGTTGCTGAGTAAGTTCAAGGTTTTTTTTCCTGCTTTTCAATGCATCCTTTTTCACAGCAGATTCCTTCCTTTCTCATGCATCTTTCTTTAAAATTCCCCAGGGAGATGAACAAACATTTAAAAGATGAGCGAGACATATGCTGCGGCGTAGTGAGTATACATTTAATCTAATTGCATTGCTGCAGCATCCATCATGGCATCACCTGATTGATAAAATAACTCCGTAACACAAACATGCATCCCCTTCATTTCAATAAGCCTCGAAACTCCCTCCGTAAGAAGCAGAAACAGAGAGCGGGCCTCGACAACGTGTTTGATGACACCAGCCAGCCGACAAAAAGGTGATTCATTTATCTCCAAAATACTCCTCAACATAATCTGTCATCATCTGTCAGAGTATTTCCTGTGTGGCGAAGAAGAATGTCCGCCTCAGTTTGATGTGAAAATCATGTATCAAAGGAGGAAAAACAGAGGATGTCTGATTCCATACACTCACAGCAATCAACTGAATTAACTTGTTTTGTTTAGTTGAGACCAAAATCAGGATCGTTTGAGTGCTTTGGCCTCCGGATTTGAATCTCAGTCATGTGAATTGACCCAGTATATCCTCTGTTTCTCCTCTGTTTTTTAAAGAACCCCACTGTTGGTGGATGGGTCCTATCAGTCTCTGGAGGCCTTGCCTATAGAGCACCTTCAAATCGTGTTTGTTGCTTCCTCCTCCTGTAGTGAGGACGACACCACCATCACCGGCCCCTCCTCCTCCACCACTAATGTTAGCGCCCCCACATGTCAACAACGCCCTACGGCAAGGAAAAACTCTGGCTTAGCCAACGGTTACACCAACCCCGCTCCAACCAAAGTGCACGATGTGAAGGCAAAGGCCAAAAAATCCCCCGGCAAGATGGCCGCCACTAAGCGGGTGACGGGGAAGGACAGAGAAAGAGCGAAGAAAGTGGAAATTGAGAAGAAGACCGGGGTGGAAGAGGAGGCCTTGGACGCCCCTCCGGACGGATGGCCCCTCCGTCGTGTCATCTCCATCGAGGAGGACCACCTGCCCCACCTGCTCCAGGGAGGGCCGCACTTTCTGCTGCACCAGCTCAGTGAGGAGGAAGACGAGGTGAACAATGAGGAGGAAGAGGAAGCTCAGAGTGACGGTGAAACAGCAACCCCGCCCTCTAGTCGCGCCCCTGTGTCGGCAGAAGCCCCTCCGGCAAGGAATTCCCGCTTTACCCGCGCCAAAAAGACGCCCATGGCTCCAAGAGGACAGCCGGTCGGGAAGGAGACGCAGGAAGTAGGTCCACAGCTCTGGAGCTCCGGACATGTTTTGATCTTAACAAAAATGTGTTATTACCTGCCGAGGTAATGAACCAAATGAAAATGAATGTCTGTCTCTCTGTCTTTGCTCTTTTCTGTTATCTGCTTCAAAAGACAAAAGAAGGAGCACTGTTTGCCCCGGACCGTCTGTTTAAAGTGGTCCTGGTTGGCAACTCGAGTGTAGGCAAGACATCCCTGCTCCGCTCCTTCTGTGAGGGCCGTTTCCACCCCTCCACAACTGCTACTGTGGGTGAGAAGAGAAACATTGTAATAATATTGGGTTGCATGTACGTACAAAAGCGTCAGAGGCTGTTTTGAACAAATTCGAATGCCGTGTGTTTGTGTGCGCAAGTGTGTGTGTGTGTGTTCATGGATGCTTGCGCAGAAGATCGGAGGGCTACTTAGCATCACATGAAAGGGCTTGTGAAGTCACACTGCCTGTCTAAGAGTCCTGGCACACATTGTACTGCAGATTATGTCACTTCTCATGAATTTTTCTCCTTGCTTTCATCTTTCTCAGTCCTCACGCGAGCCTTGTTATCTCCACTTTGTCCCCCCCCACCCCAATTGGCCGTTTTTGTCTTGCCGCTCTGTGAAATAACCATGAATATAATCCAATTCAAATTAAATATGAGACGTGTAGCCACATATTTCATCATGATTTATCACCACATATTGATCTTTGTGTCTCTGTGTCTTGATCAGGTATTGACTACAGTGTGAAGACACTAACCCTGGACAATATGCAGGTAGCCATGCAGCTTTGGGACACAGCAGGACAAGAGAGGCGAGTTTCTATTTTATTTATTTTTTTTAGATACAAAACAAGTGAAGCCATCGGTTTGCAAGTTTAGTGAAAAAGTAAAATTATTATTATCATTTACAAACTGCTACACACACAAAGACCGAGTATGAATAATGTAATGTCCTGACAGTTTTTTGGACGTATTGTTGCAGTAAGTCTTTTGGTAATCCTACTTAAACATACTTAAACATCAAGTACATTTCAAGCACATCTTTAGTTTTGGTGCTAAATGTAAGTGCTTGAAAAATATATTAACTGTGTTTTACTGTACTACTAAGAGTGTTATTCCTCTAGTAGTACTTTAGGGTACTAACTTGAAAATAAGTATGCTAATGGGAGTACTACTTTGAGTGTACTTTAGTGTGTTTTTTTTCCTAAGTGCACCACAAAGCGACACACACTCATGTAGAATTGGTATGTTATTAATAAGTATGATTAGTTGAAATATACGCACAGTTAAAGTGGATTGGACTGAAAAAAAGACACTTTTGTTACACTTTTATAAATATCTTTTCAATACAATAATACTAATAATTCAGTAGTAGTGTTTAGGTGCACTTCACTGATGTAATACTAGTACTGGTGTTCAGTAGGTCAGTGTGGTGACAGTGAAAACGTTGTCGTTGACGCAGGTACCGCAGCATAACCAAGCAGTTCTTTCGCAAAGCAGACGGTGTGGTGGTGATGTACGACGTCACAGTGGGGGAGAGCTTTAAGGCCGTGCAACCCTGGCTCACCAATGTCCAGGTCTGACCTTTGACCCAACCAAGTCCTCTGCATCTCCAGTGATTACCTCTGTTAGAGTTGATACCCTTAAACGGGACTAAATGAAATCTATCTTTAGCATCGGACATTTATCCCTGACATTTATATTTATGTATGCATACGTGTTTGCTGATGTCTAGATGTGTTTCGGTACATATATATTTCATATTTCATGTGTTTACTTTGTTGAGGGATGAGTGAGCAATCTTTGGAGAGTCTTGTATGAGTGAATGTCTTGTTATATCTTAATTTCTTTTTTTTTTTTTTTATTTTATTATTATTTTTTTTTTTTCTTGACCACCGCTGTAAGGTCAATGTTAATTTCTGTGTCCGGATTTGAGGATCCCCTCGAAAACGAGATGGTTCATCTCAAGGGGTTATTCCTCTGCAATAAATAAATGTCAAATGATCTCTAGTTTCCTTCATGTAAAGAGTTGGAAGATTTATATAACATGGATTTTATTCTACTTGATACTTTTCAGTAGTTACAGGTTTAAAATCATTTGTCTTCCCAAAATGTTGCACTATTCTTTTGAGTCTTAAAGATGTTTTTTTTAATAATACATTATAGACCTTCTTCACAGCAGACATTTTTACTTTTATAGTAAGGTGATAACTATAAATAACAGTGGCTGTGTTCTATTCAAGTGTCCCAGTAAGCCATGGCAGTGAGCCAACGTTAATTTGATGGTGTACGCCTGTGGCTTTACTGCTGTGACATGTCGGTGCGTCTCCTGTTAAAAAGGGCTAAACCAAATCTGTGGATTGCTCTTTTTTTTTCAGGAAGCAGCAGGAGAAGGGATCCCCATCCTCCTTCTGGGCAACAAAATGGACATGGATGGAGACAGGGAGGTGTCATTCAAAGAAGCCGAGCGACTGGCTTATGTAAGTTTAACTCAAAGCTCGTGGTTCGTTCTGTTTTATGTGCTCGCTCAAAATCCTAATTCTGTTTTGAACACAAAGATACAATTGCTGAGAGTTCTGATCACGACCACCAGTGTGTCTTTTTGGCTACATTGATACGTCCGGGATACTCGCCGCAGCCGGCCTGTCGTGCGCAAATGTGACATCATGGGTAACTGTTTATACTCGCGCGTGGTGATCACAACACTAGTTGCAGTCTTCTCCTGAACAGAGGTGGCACTAATGAGGAAAGGCTACCGACTTTGCTCTTTCTACGGACTAGAAGAAGAAGAAAAAGGTAAACAACGGCAGAACTGGCAGCAGCATTGACGTCAATGTTTCGATTCGATGACCGACTTTGTCGGATCAAGCCTTTCATTCACCATAAAAGAACTCATCTTAACCCAGTGAGTTTATAAGAGAGACTGGTCGCACGCTCAAAAAATCCTGGCACGCCAGCGAGATCTACATCATTTTGACGTCACATTGGCGCTCGACGGGTCGGCTGCCCTTACACTGCTAAGTTTTGGTTTAAAAACAAATATCTTTGGCTACGTTTACACCTCGCATTCACACTGCACCGGTGTTTCCGAGCCCCTAAACCGGAGACATTTGAAAACACTTCTGACCCGTTTTGGTTTGGAATCTGCGGGGGTTGTGTTGCAGTCTCGTCGGCCGCAAACGGAGACCTTTGGCAACGCCGACACTGACGCCAATGTTTCGCCGCCTGATTGGGTCATGACGTCTCGTTCTCTGAGACTAAGCTGTTGACGTTACCATGGCAACCACCGGCAATGGGTGGAGTATACATGCTGCCTCCTGTTTACCCCCGGCTACTGGAGCTAAAAACACTTGTGTGCACAGAGATCGCTTTTTGCTCAAAACTCAAAAACCAAACCAAAACGTAGCAAATGCAAATGTAGCCTTTTGTTTGATTCCTTGACTCTCCGTGCATATGTTCTGTGTAGGAAAACAAGGTGATGTTCTTTGAGGTCAGTGCCTACACCGCCAAGAATGTGACCGAGTCCCTGACACAACTGGCCGGGTAAGATCAAGGCTGTGAATTAAATAATGCAATAATAATGCACTTTGATTGCACACCAGTCTTCAGATGCATGATAAAACCACACCACTGAGGCGTACATGGCCTTTTGTACTACCTTTTGTCAGGAGATTGATGAAGGTGTGTGTGTGGCAACAGCGTTGGCTCATGCAGTCTTCTCCCTGTGTCTCTGTCTTTACTCAGAGTGCTAATGGAGCAGGAGGACAGGGTGAGAGACACAACAGTCACTCTGAGTGCTCAGCCCATAAAGAAGAAAGCCTGCTGCAAGTAACATGTATACTCAATTTACCGGGTTCTACGTAGATCACGTTTTGCAGCGTTTAAAGACGGCAATGAAATCATTCTTGGGACTTGATCATAGAATGTGTCTTTTAACAAGCGGTCTTCATTTTGGCCCAGAATTGCACGACATGTTCAAGTCGACACGAAGGGCCGTGTCGCCCAACATGAAACCCACAGTCAAGTCTGTCGAGTTTAAATGATGAAGCTCAGAGGAAGAGCTTGTCTAAAGTAAATCCCTTTCGATAACTTTTACCCAAGAGAGAAATCATAAATACACTGTAGTACTTTTTCATAACTGAATGCTAGCTTTGCCAGTCTTAATTTCTCTGTTTGTCTTTGGTGTTAATGTAGTTATATTTAATGTTGAATCTAAAACTAGACTAAATTATTTGGAATTCATTAAAATAGCTGTTGAATTGAAAATCACGAGAGACAAATCTGATTCTTTGACATTTTATTCATCATCGTGTTCATCTTTTTTTTTTCATATTCTTAATTTGTCCGATCAAAACAGAGTGGTACATGACATATTGCATCTGTGTTTGTTACTGTTCTAAAGGCATTTTTCTGTTTTATTCTGCCACCCAGGCGCATTTGTTCTGACTTATCCTCAATTAAAGAAATTACAATTCACACCTTTCTGAACTCCATGAAGCAAAGAAAAAAAGTTCTCATGCAAATAATACATAACAAAATAAAACACAAGTGATTACTGCACCATACAATTACAAAGTGCATAATAAATCTTAACAATGACTAAAGGAAAAACAGATGACGGCTATGCTGTAACCCTCTCAGCATCACACAGATCAGTGCTTTTCAATTAGCTGCACTAACAATATAAATAATTAAAGATTATTAGAATTTCCATGAACTAGTGAGGAAAAAAAAAATCAAGTTCATTTAGGATGTTACATTCAACGATGTGCCCGAGTTGATCAAGTTGGTACAGGTGATGGCACTATTGCTGATAGATACGTTCCTATTTACTTGCCTGATGACATCACTTAGGTGCTGGCATGATGTCACCCAATTAGACTTGTCTGGTCGCCCTCGCTGGCCAACTGGAATGCTTGTTGGAGAGCTGGTGCCATCCCCCTCTCCGAGTGTGTGGAGAGGGGCTGAGGGTAGTTGGAAGGTTGTTGTCGTTCCTAACGCATTTTATAGTCGTGGGAAATGGCGGCCTCACATAGTTGTCCTTTAAAGTCTAGCTCCAGGGTGAACTCCAGGTCACGCTGCAAATGTAAAATAAAAACAGTTTTAAATGAATTCATTAAGAAATGAATGGCAGAAATATCCACTTGGTATAAAAGTAGCCAACAAAATCTTCACACAAAAAAAATAAGCACTTTAAAGGTATTTAAATGCAGTGGTTCAGGGGCAAATATTGTACTTTTTACTCACATTTATTTGAGAGCTGTAGGTTCTTGTTATGTTAAAAAAATAACGAAGATGTTACATTTAAAACTAACTCTCTTGCCAGAAATTTAAACCAAGACTATTGAACATTTCTCAACTATTTTTCACGAGTCTTACCACGTTCTTCTCATTGGGCCTGACAGCGACACTGCCAAAGATCTCCTCCCCCTTCTTGACAGTTAAGTAGTCCTCCAAGTAAAACACTGTCTGCTTCCAGTGTGTGCTGGCAGCATCTGGAGCTGAGGTAGAGGACAGGAGGAACACATGTGATACAAGGAATGAAAAGGAAAGAAGATGAGACGTAAGGAGGTTAAAGATGAAAAGTGTAAAGCAGGAAGGAGATGCAGCGAAGAAGAGGAAATAGAAGTTAAGGGTAGTGTGAGAAATAATAAAATGTACAAACTGTGTTGGTTCCAATGGGCACTCAGTTTCCTTGGGCATGTTAATATGGGAGAAATTTAAACAGAAAAAGCAGCTGAAGCTCACTCAGGAGAGAACACCGTGAGTGATGCTCAGCCTCAGGCCCAACAGACTCAGCCAAACATAGAACCACCTCTACACAACGTTATGTAAGCACTGGATGCATGAATGTATTAACATGAGCTTACATAACAGCTTAGCAACTCTCTCCCGACGCCACGTTACCTGCAGCGCCGGTGCAAACACCGGGTCGGCTCATTTAACACCAGCAAAGTTGATGTACTGCTTCAAAATGCTTGTGCTTAAAGATGCATTCATTCATTCAAACCATTATTTATACTCGAGAGATCATTGAGGAGCGAACCTCATTTACAATGTCATTGAGTCAAATTACAAAGACAATAACAACACAGAAACCACCATCATAGGACAAATAGAAAGACAATAAAACTTTAAATTAATAGGATAATAAAATAAGGATAATAAGGATGCAAAAGAAAATACAATTATGTCCCTATGTTTTCACTGTGGGGTAGACCAGAGAGCGGAAACTGAATCTACTGGTTGCACTCTTCATGTACTTTCATGTCTTCTATGGACATCAAAGCCCAAACAGTCGGTTAACTCAAATGCCATGAAGATATTTGCTTTTATTTGCTCAAGTTTTGGGTTACCTGCCTTTTGGGATTTCTGCCTCGCTGAACCAGTTTCAACCGTTTTTCAAGTACCATTCCTTTGGCCTGAAAAGTGGTTCCAATCAAATCTGATCACGTGTTTGCGACTTATGAAGAGAAACAGGGGAAAAGGTTTCTGAAAATAAATGCTGCCTCTTACATTTTTTCCTTTTAAATGTCATTCGCCCTTGTCTTTTTGTTGTATGCTTTGCCATTCATGGATACACACATTATGTAGAGCAGCATAATGACTGTCCATATTTTATATTTCTTCGTGGTATACAGTAGATACCATAGTGCCTGGCAACACTGCTGTTGTTTTCTTTAGTTCTTATTGACATGAAAAAGATCTTCTTATAAAATCCAAGTGTATTTGCCTGTCTGAAAGCAATCCTCTCCCTCTCTTGAGGCTTCACAGACCAGCTGGATAGAAGACTGCTTTGGAATTGATTGAATTACATTTGGCTCAACCAGAAGGTTGAACCATAGAACCATAAACAAAGTTCCCTTCACCTGCATTGTATTAGGGTGGAGGCAGATATCTCAAAATGTGGCCCAACACAACTAACTGTGTGGCTAGATACCACTAGGAGTAAGTGAGATAAAAATGCATTGTGGGTGAACATACACTACTCACCAGTGGAGAAGCCAGTCTTCTTGTGACACTTGGTGAACTCGATGTTAAAATAGGTGACCAGAGCATGGACGTAATCGTTGCGCTGGATCTGCAGACAGAAGGCTGAGGTGAAGGACAGGTCCTCTGGCTTCACGGTGTAGATGTCCACTTCCTGCAAAAACAAAAAGCCCAACAATTATTTCTGCTTTCATGAGATCTCTGTGCTTTTCAATTCATGAAATATCATGTCACAGCCAAACAGCACACCCTGTAAAAGCACAGACACACACAAGTTGTCACTTGTCATTTTTCTCTCACACACACACACACGCAGTACATGTATAATGCCAATCCTTGCTTGATTATTCAACATAATTTTTCTGTGTGTGTGAAAGCCCACAGGTTGAATCACGGCTGGCAAACGAAGCCTGCTCACAGTACACATGCTGTGTGGGTGTCCTCTCTCAAGTCCTCGAGGAAGGGAGGCTTTGTGTGTCTGTGTTTCTGTGTGTTCGCTCGTGTCTAAATCAAGCACTGCCTCATGAATATGGTCACAAATTGAAGTATCACATGTTGTTACCTGGCAGGCATCACTTTGGCTCCAAAATAGGAGTGGAGCCGGTCATCCATGTAGATAATGTTGTATTTAACGGGGGGGGGGGGGGGGCAATGGGTTTAGAAAGCCCATTGGGCCACGGATCGTCTGGCCATGTGCCGTCAGCATGACAGATTGTGATTTAACAGCTCTGTCCTTTCCAATGACACCAGGCCAGTATCATACTGTATACAGTACAGCGTATTGTGGAAGGAGAGAGAAAGAAGTCCCTTGGAGCAACTTTGTAATTTTAACGTGGGAGGAATGAGTGGCAGTTTGAATTAAGATGGTGGACAAGCCCTAAACACATACATGTGAAAGAGATGGAGACAGTAAGAATGAATTTTAAGACCAGCATGTCTCTAACTAATAACCACCCTCCAACCTGACAAATAAATCACCTTTTTGAACACAAAAGGAGGGCTGGTGCTTATGCAAGCGATGGAGAGTCCATTATATTCCCTCTGGTGACTCAATGCCTGCTCTTGTGTGACATTTCACCATCGCACAGAGGGAGAGGTAGAGGGAGACGGAGACCTGTTCGCTCAAACTACTGAGGCATGACACTGCTTAAATCCGAGAATGTGACAGGAGATGAAGGTTTATAAGAGTTGATTAAGAAGGAAAGAGAGGGGACAAACAACAAAGCTATCACTTCCCTGAATGCTCGTATCCTCTGTTCATTTGTGAGATGAAAGACAAGCCACTGTTCACGCAAGGAAAGAGAGCTGCAGACTCTCACAGCATCATTCTGAGAAACCTCTATTATGTTCTAGAAAACAGTCTCCGCAGACTGTTCACAGTCTCTGGGATTAATCGCTGTCACAGATTTCTTTAAGGATGCGTGTAATTGGTGGCAGAACACAAACGATGACAAACTTTGCTTGTTGGGGTGTATGCGTCAAACATGCAGGTTTGTCAAGGCATAAAACAATGGCATGAAAGACAAATGCTACAGGTACATTCACACACCTTCGCCAAGCATGTATTGGTACACCTGTAATGGTGTTGGGGTGGCAGTAGCTCAGTCTTTAGGAAGTCGGACCAACGTATTGGTGGTGGACTGGTAGCTGGAGAGGTGCCAGTTCACCTCCTGGGCACTGCCAAGGTGCTCTTGAGCAAGGCACCGAACCCCCAACTGCTCGGGGTGCCTGTCCATCGACAGCTGCAGCCCCCTCACTCATTGACATTTCTCCATTAGTGCATGTGTCGGTACTGAGCATATGTGTGTATTTCAGGCCTGTGTGTAATGTGTATCCTAACAACAGAGTGATAACATTGTAATATCCCTTGCGGGATTAATAAAGTATACATTATTATTATGATTATTATTATTATTATTATTATAGACTAACCTTTAGGAGGCAGGCGGTAGTCACCACCTGCTTGGGATCTACCACATCCACCAGAGGCTCTTTGATGGCCACATTGCGAATGCAGCTCATGTCAAATCCATACACGTTTTCCCACCCTGTGCGTACACAATGAATAGACATGCACGCAGTATGTGATTTCTGGGTTTCTGCTTTCTGAATTTTTCATACACTTCCAAAGCTCTGTTCTCTCTGTTCCTGCCAAGCTGTCAGCACACAAAAAAAAGGTAGGAGAGAAAATAAAACAAAGCATTTAACCCTGGCAGGAAAAATATTCCCGCACTCACGCTGTCTTTCTGTCTATCCAGCCCCTATGTGGAGATAGACAAGTCCCCCTGAAAATAGACTCCAGCCTCCTCCAACCTCCACCACCATGTCTGGCAGGCTTTTTTATTATAATTTGGGCTGAAAACACACCAAGCAGGCTTTCCCTCCCCCATTCCCTCTGTCCCTCCACTCCACCTCAGTTTGTCAGAGGGCCAAACGCTAAATCTGAACGATGAGAAGGTGGAATATGCCACCGACGCAAACTAAAAATAAGAGCGCGAGGGTTTGGGTAGACTGAATTCTTTGGGATTCATGTGAAAGCATGAACTTTAATGTGCATGAGTAGATGTAATAAAACAGAGGCCACCTGTGCACCAAAGGGAAACTCAGGAGGGGTTATTTACCCAGATTCAATGCCTAAGTAAGTACTACAAGTGTGAATGCAACCTGTAATATTGGTGTTTTGATCTGGATCGCAATGTTAAGCTCAGCCCTCCTGCTGTGAGAGCTATTTGAACACATGGAGTGAGTTGAGAGCAGAGAATGTACTGCAGGAAGAAAAAAAAACCTCACTGTTGTAAATACTGTTGGTTAATAAATACTTTTTTAAAGTATATTAATAACAAGCTATTTGTACATATAATTTGGGTTAAAAAAATGTTTTTATCTTGTATATCTTTTTAGCTAACGTTAACTCGGCTTCCTTAACGTGGCGGAGAAACTCTTTCTTTTTATTATTAATAACTGAAGATCTGATGGCACGTTAAAATGTGACACAACCTTTTCCGAATGACAATCTGCAGTAATAACATCAGCCAGCTTTGATAAAGAAAGCCTGGTTAGAAAGTGGAACCCTACAATTGTTATTTGTAATTGGAGTTTGATTTGATTTCACCAGTGCTCATTAATAATGCACTGCACAGCTGACAGGGAGACAGAGAGCAAACGTGAAAAACGTGAAAGCAAAGAGAACAAAGCTTCCATCATTACTCACAATGAATCTTGAAGTCCTTGTACTGCCTGTCTTCGATGGCCACCACATAGAGAGCTGCTCTGTCAGGGAACATCAGGCCTCCAGGTTTCTGAATGCAATACAAAGCTTCAGGTATTAATGCACACACACACACAGGCCATCCATCACCTTAATTGTTCACACACCTGGCATGTAATATAAGATCACATGTGCCGAGTTTAAAGCCTGCAGGCAGCTACTGAGGATAGAAACCAGATCATTAATGTATGACCTCTGCATCTGGGTGGCAGTCACATGCACACAAGCGTACTGTAAATCCTCTACTTCATCACTGTCTGGTGTGTTTATGTGTCAAAAGCCTTATTTGTCCAGCAAGCTACTCGAACACTAAGCCTAGCTCTCCCCAAGCCTCCAGCAGCACCATCATACCAGCCATTTGTCCCTGGCGAAGATGACGGTGTTGAGCATGGACTCGTAGAACAGGCAATAGCCCATCCACTCTGAGATTATGATGTCCACTTTCTCCACAGGCAGCTCCACTTCCTCCACCTTGCCCTTGAAGATGGTAATGACTGCGGTGTGGAGAGAGCCACAAAAACAGCAGGCAGCAAATTACTTCACGGCATCGTCATCACATTAATGCAGATCGGACAATAACTCTATTCTCAGATGATGTTGTTTTTATGCTTTGGGATTTCTGTAAATTAGTAGCCTACATCTTAATTACTACGCTCACCGTATGCCTCAGTGCTTTATGCGTGAATTTGTCTTGTTTTCTGTTTTTCTATACTGGCCTCTTTGACCCATGATATGAAGATACTAAGAGATATATTTTAAAAAGGGAAACCGCCATAATGAGTTATTATTGGCATTTGGGTTATAATCAGTTTATGCCTTATAGGACCATCATCTTAAAATACCTGAAATGTAAATATAAAAGATGAAACAAAAACCAGCCTGATAACAAATGTGCAGGTTATGAAACCCACCATCTGTTGCCAGTCCATCTGTGAAGTTCAGGGTGGCATTTCACAATGGTAATCAGCACCACTGACAGGTTTGTGATTGAGGAATTATGGTTATTTGACATCAGAGGCGAGCTGCCAGTTAACCATCAGAACTGTGACTAATATTGTCGAGTGTGACGGTAATGATGGAAATATGCTGATTTTTCACGCCGCTTCTAATCCCGAGAATCCGTCATCGCACTGTTCTGCATTCAGACAGATGGAATATAAGGAATATACTGTAGTAAAACTGGAAAACCACTTTGACTTACCATTGTGTAGGTGATTTGACTTGATAATCTTCTCAGAATATTCGGAAATGCTTGAACATTCAATCTGTAGGCACAAGGACAAAACCACAGATGTGGTGTCTTCTAACAAAAACATGTTTGCTGAAATTACTACATTATTTCTAAGTTACATAGGCACTTTGTTATTTTAATAATTCGTAAGAAATATGTTATATTGGAAAGAAAATAATGACTGCCTCGCCAATGGATGTGATCTGCAATGGCGTTAGCTACTATTTTCCCTCCACCATATAGGTTAACCTCTGGGGTAATATCAGAAGGACAAATTTAATCAGATACTTCCAATCCATCCCAACACTAATGTCCCTAATCGCTTACCTGTGCACCATGACAACTAATAAATAATTTTGCTCTCCCATCCATAAGTGTAATACAGTATATGAATCATACATACTGTGGGAGACACTGCCGGCAATGTATGACCTGTGACGAGTGGAGCCAGATGTCTCTTACTGCCTGCGTGTGTGTGTGTGTAAGATTGTTTGAGAGAGATTACCAATTTCTCCACAGAACACAAGAAACTAGCCTTTATGAGGAATTCTAAAAAAAAAAACGCAGTGTGTCTATGTGTTTGATATGGAGAAGGAAAAGCCATGGTTGAGAGATAATGTGGCAGCAGAGCCAGATATGATATTCATTTGGACAGTGAAAGGGTGTGGGGCTTTTGTCTCTCATAAATATTTAATAGCAGAAACTGTTGGATGATTCTAATGAAGAATATAAACTGTGGAGTATTTGCTTGTGGTCAAAGGGTGTATCTATCTGTCTCACCCCATACACGTGTTTGGCGCCGGCATTGGCAGCAAACATACAGAGGATCCCTGTGCCACTACCAACGTCCAGGACGATTTTATCTTTGAACACATGCTTGTTGTGGTACATGGCGTTCCGGTAGGTCAGCGTCCGCACCTCGTCTTTCAGCATCTCCTGTTTAAATTAGAGATAAAACGGAGAGGTCGTAGCTGTGATACATACAGTACAGTACAGTACAGTCTTGTATAACATGCAAACCACTACAGCTTCTATACTCAACTGGTATAGACAACCTGAAGAATAGTGGGATTCATACAAATGCTCAAAGGAATACTAAAAACATAATGTTACATAATGAACATACAAATATGTATACATTATGCTAAAGAGTAATTTCCTCAGCATAATGAATACATAATTTGTTCATGTATAATGAGGAAGAAAAAGGCAGTATTTAGGCCAAAAGCCTCTGTGGCAGTGAGCTTCTTGAAATAGACAGGAGTACAACACAAAGTCTCTGGGGACGGCCTGATATCCATCTCCCTAAGCCCATTCACACATCCCACTTTCCGCCTTTCTCGCTTTGCGCTCCTCTAATCAGGACACTCTCTTTGTCTGCATGCAGACAAAAACCTGACCCACATGCTAAATATGGGAACTATTAAAAAAGGTCTATATGTCCCCAAACTTTTCCACCCCCCTCCTCTACAGATCAAGGACATTAGCTAGGGTATAGCTCTGCCATTATATTTAGCAGTTCACTGGCTGTAAAAGACGGACATAGATTATTTTCATTTATGGAATACTGAACATGGACTGTTATCTATTTCCCCACAAGATGTTGGCGGAAAGTTTCCTCTGAGGTTTATGTTTGGAGTTTATTCTAATTTGGGGGAATTATTTAGTTGCATTTTGTTATTGGAATAAAGTGAATTTCTTACTAGCATCTTTAAAGGGCTTCTGAGAGATGTTTGTGTCATCATGTTTTTTTTGCCGTTTGGTTTCATACTGTTTAAACTCGTGTTTGAAAGTGCTTGAGGACTGAGGACTTAGCTTGTATTTGTACTTTGCCTGGATCTTTGTTTTGTTGTTTCTACTTTCTAGCAGTTGTTTGGGCTTTTGTAATGTTACTTTGCAATTGATTTTCTGATCCAAAAGGAATCAAGTGTCTGTATGGAATAGTTTCTTAGTTATGGATAAAATATAATACAATCTTCTATGCCAGAAAGTGGATTTGGATCACAACCAAAATCAAAGCCTATATGTCCATGGAATTAAATCACCAGAGGTGTTTGACACATCCTGCTGACAGAAAGCCAGACTAACAGGGTTGAAATTCTTTGGCAAGTTACGGAGCATCAGCATAGACATCTGGTCTCATTCTTTTACCGAGCTGCTGTTTGTCAGCCTGGCGTGCCTACCTCATGGATGCCAAAGTGGGCATAAGAGTCGAAGTAATAGTCCCGTGATGTCATTTCCTCCGGGCTGATGAACTTGCCAATCTTTCCTCGAACGGGACAGGTGGCCAGGGCTGCTACATGAGGCGTATGGGGGACGCAGGGCACATGGTGGGTAGTAGGCACTGGTTTAGGCAGTTGGGAGGGCTGGGCAGCCGGAGAGAGTGGGGATGTGACAGGCTGTTGCCGCTGTTAAGGAGGAAGAAAGAAAGAAAGAAAGGGGAAAAGTTTGTATCAGGATTTAGAAATTACAGACAAGAATGAGTGAAAAAGCAAAGGGTTTGAGGAGTATGTGTCCAGGCATATTGAGTGAGCGCCTATAGGTTAATATTGGGCTGATAGAGGCAGAGTCAATGAATTGCAAGCCAAAAGGGATTCATGTAATATGCAGCCAAGAATTCACACATATAGTCTTCGACATTAAAACAGACAGGAAACTCAGAGAAGAGCCGGTAAAAGATGCAGGTTACCCTTCAGCACCAAGGACAGCGAACACACACGTTCAATACGGCCATGCATCCAAAAGCATTGCAATTGCTGCCAACCTTCTGCATGCCCTATCACTAGGCTACTATTGCAATTACAGCGGTCTACAATGATCACACATAAGATCTGCAGCACACTGGGGAAATGCACTTTGCTTTGCTTGCACGCCATCATAGAGCAGCATTGATTATAAATGTGATTACGATGATGATAAGAAAAACAAAGACGTGTACATAATAGTCAAGTCAAGTCGTGATGTCACGATGAAAAAAATAAGCATACTGCGAGTGTCCCGGTCCCGTTATTGCCGGGTGCAGGACACCACAAGGTCCCTACCTCCGAGCTGTCCGCCTCCGCCATCTTCCGCCGTAGCAGCAAACAACGCGACGAATGCCTCAGTCCCATGAGAGCCGACGAGATTTAGACTACAACTCTTTAAAGTGTAAGGAGGATCTGAAATTTTAATAGAAACTAATAGAAATAGAGAACAAAAATAACACTAATCCACCGTGTATGTGGCCGGAATACACGTAAAGATGAAAGTCATAATAAGAAACGTGTATGGTTTCACAGTTTCCACCAAATTAAATCCATTCCCCGGGAAAAGTTGTTCAATGGATTTGCGCGAGGGGAAACGTACAGTTATCCATAGCCTACTATAAATGTGATACAGGTTGTTTTAGTGGCAGGGCTCAGGAGGGCAGAGCCGACTACACGACTAAAAGGTTGCAGGTTTGCAGCTTGTGTCCATCAACACCCGGGCGCCCCGTTTAGGTGTCCTCGTGCAAGACATTGAAGACCTGTATACGTGCACGCTCATTTTAAATCTCTGCGTAAAGAGTGTCCGAGAAAATGTGAAGTGTCACCCACGACCAAAAACGCCTAGACACAAAACTCCACAACAGAAAGCGCTTCTTCTCTTCTACTTCTCTTGGAATCACTTGTCGTGGTCTCTCAGCATTGGGACTCGAAGACTGGAAATCTTCGTGTGCGCTGTGGAAAATCCTTTGCGTATTCCCGAGGGGTTTGGAGAAAGTTAAAAAAAAAAAAGGGGGGGGGGGGGTTCAACCTGTGAGAGTGACAGTGTACTGCCTTTGAGCCTCTTTGGTGACATGAAATGAATCGTGACAAAAATATATAACAATCACCCAAAAACAAAAAAACGATATAAATCTCTGCTTCCCAAGGACAGATATGCCTCTTCACACACCAGACTTTCCCACAGAAGCAGAAAGCGAGAGCTCTGGCAACCAATGAGCATCTCAGCCACTCGCTTATATAACATAGGTGTTTTATATGTTGATAAAAAAAAAAAAAAACGTAGACCACGAAATGTTTTTTTTTTTTTTTTTTTGCCCATATGGTGGATAATACACTTGCTTTATCTACGGCTAAATAAAATCCAGGTTATGACATTTTCAGGTTCCAGTCACTGTACTGACCTTTTCCGGTGATACAATAATTCTGGAGCTTTAAAGACCTTTTTTAATGCATGTCGTAGTTACATTTTTACCTGAAGGGAGTTTAACAAGTGTACATTTCATTGTTTATCACAGAGAGAGGTATTTGTGGTAGGCTGTAGATAACTTGAGACATTTTTAACAAAAGAAATAAAATAAAGAGGATAATATTCGACTGTACTGTCTGCATAGTTACCTCTTTCATTACTTACTCGATCACTCGTTTCATGCTGTATCAAATAATTCAATAGTAACCTACTCTGGAAAATATCAAGAGACATTTGTCACTAAAGAAAAATGGACTTGTGTCCCCTTAATGAAATCCAAACACATTGGAACACACCGGGTGTTAGTCACAGTTATGGATGAGCTCTATCAGTGGTGCTAAAGAACATCAGCCCTCGCATCTCACTCCAGGATAATGTATGCATTCACTCTAACACACACACACACACACACACACACACACACACACACACACACACACACACACACACCAGTGTGGGGGCAGGAGAACATAGGCAGTAGTCAGGAGTGAATGCAGTGGGCAGACGTTTGATTGACTTACAAATCTTACAAAGCAGAGATATATATATATATATATGTATACACACACACACACGCACACACACACACACACACACATTCGAGCACAAGGAGCCATGGCTCACTAAAACTGATTTGTAGTTGTGGCCTTATAGTTAGATGCCACAAGTACAAATTCCTCGACATCTATTTGTCTTTGTGCAAAACACTAAACCTGCAAACTGCTCAAAGAGTGGTGGACATGGCTGCTTTTGCATGTAATCCCTTTCTTAGTGGAATGCATACAGGCAACAACAAAGGTATTGCAATCAATGCTTTCTTATTTTTTAAATGGCAATGTATTTTAGTATGGTAGAACATCTATAGGCAAGAGTTACAATATTTTACAAATTAGAGTTTAATATTGTTTGTGATAGAGCTTCCAGGTAGAAATGACACAAGCAAATCAGTCTAAATGTGTAGTTTATTTACACAACTTGTCAAATGCACAAAGCCACTGCAAATTACAAGAAACCAGCTAAATGAAGAACTGGTCTTCCCAGTTCTGTCTCTTTCTGTAATTTTCCATCTGATAAACGTAGTCAGGGTAGTGACTATAAACAGTATGGCTTGATTCAAAGGGCCAAGGAGCTGTGTGTGATGTGATTTTGTATCAAAATTACAATTCACCAATCACTGACAACATGCTTTGTTTTGTCTTATCAAAGTAACGTTAAATGATATCCCCATTATAATACAAGATCTGACAACATTACTGTGCAACATTAGAATCAGTAGTTTACATTTACACATTTACAGTAAAGTAGAACCTGTAGATAAAGAGGTCAGTAGATTACCAATATTTTGAAAGTTGTTGTTTATATTGTACTTTAAGCAGATCTGTTAAGTGTGTAAAAAGAGACCAATGTTCATTTTTCCGTGGTCTTTAAAGAAACAACAAACTCGGTGCGTTTGAGGAACAGGGGTTATGATGATCGGGGCAGAGTTTGTTCCATTTGTGTTGCCTTGTGTGCAGAAGTATGGATACAGTTTCTCTGTAAAGTGGCAGCCAGTGAAAGAATAGATATTTGATTTAGAATTAACATCATAGAAAGAAACCACTCCCTTATTATAGTCCACAAAGACACCCACCTTCTCAAGCTTTTCTTTTAGTGTGAATTTAACACTTAGATTTGTGTATGCATAATATATACTGTCATCAAGCCCAATGGTCCAGGCACCATTTTTAACTGACATACCTATTTTCTCCTTTCTATCAACAGACTCTTTGACCACTCCAATAATCCAGTCAGTCTTTCCTTTCACTTGCACTTCATAGTAAAACTTCCCTGTTGTGAATCCCTCCTTTGCCAAAACATCTGAATACACTTCAAATCTCTTTGGGCTGTAGGGAAGATTCTGTTCCGTGTCTACATCTTTCACTTGCTTTCCATCCTGGCTTATGACAAGTGTACAAAATGCTGTGTCAGGGTCAAAGGTCAACTCCACTGCATGTTCTCTCATTTTTTTCATTTTGATCTCAGGAAGCTCTTCCATTATTTCATCAACTTTCTGTTTCAGCTGCGTCACAGCTCCTCTCACTGCATTGAAAGACAGATCGCTGTGAACACCAATCTTGGCCCAGTCCTTGTTTAAAGGAGAGCACAAGGTTGGGAAGCTCTGGAGAAAATGATGGTGATCCTCAGAACATGACAGCTGCTCCAGCTGGGTGCTTCTGCTCTCGAGCTCAGCGATCTCCATCCTCAGTTCTGTGAGAAAACCTTCAGCCTTTTGCTTTGTGGCTCTGTGCCTCTCCTCAATCACCTCAGCAAGCTCGGCCTGGCTTCTCTGGAGGGAGAGGATCAAGTCAGTGAAGACCTGCTCATTGGCTTTTTTCTCTTTCTCAGCTTGTCTCTGGCTGACATCAACTGAGTTTTCAATCTCAGCTATTTTCTTGGACCGTGATTGTATTGTCTGTTGGATATTTGCCATGGTATCATCTTTTTTTGCCATCATTGCTTCATATTCTTCCTCAAGTGGGACAACATTGTGACTCTTGTGATCGGTTTTGAAGCATAAGACACAGATACAGGCCTGTTCAGTCCTGCAGTACAGTTCTGTTGTCTTGCTGTGCGTCTTGCACATTCTGTCATCAAGATTCTTCACAGGGTCTAATAATGTGTGGCCTTTGAGAGCAGCAACTCTCTGATGTGGCTCAAGGTGCATTTCACAGAAAGACACTAGACACGTCTGGCAAGATTTAACAGCATTTAGCTTCATCTCAGAGCAGATGTCACAAAGAACGTGTGCTGATCCAGGGAGATGTGGGTCTGGAGTTGAGGTTTTGATTTGAACTAATGTCTTAAACTCAGCAGCTAACTCAGACATGACAGTGTTGACTTGGAGTTCAGGTCTTGGAGAAAATACCGTTAAGCATAATGGACACTGGTAAATGTTACTCCGGTCCCAATACATACGGATACATGCTCTACAGAAATTGTGTCCACAGGGGGTTGAGACTGGCTCAGTGAACACATCCAGACAGACAGAACACAGGAACTTCTCCTTTGACAGCAGACAGCTGGCCGTCGCCATATCTGGAAAAAGTAAGTAAAAAAGTAGGTAGTGAAAAATACAATAAAGTAAGTAGGGCTGCACGATATGCAGAACATATCTAATTGCGATTATTTGACTGATATTGCGATTGCAATATGATTAACGATATTGGAGGGAATGGTCGTTTTTGTATCATTATTCTCATTTTCATTGAAAATTATTAACATTGAAAGAAATTAAAATGATTATAGTGTGATTTTTGCGAGGATCTGTACCAAACAAAGATGTTTCCTTTAGTCTGTATGTCTCTGCAGCACCACACTACTTCATTAAGAATGGTTTGACACATATTTTGCGATGAACAAATATTGCGCCGCCCTGCGATTTAGATATTGCACTAGCCCATATTGCGATTTCAATATAATTGCGATTAATTGTGCAGCCCTAAAAGTTACTAAAATACAATTACAACTCATACAATTCAGGTCAATGGGCGAAATGATCGGTTGAAACTTTATATTTTATGATATGTGTGCCAGGAAACACAGGGAACAGTTCAAATAGTCTTTCTTACCTTTAAAGTAGCACGTTTTAAAAGCAGCTGCGCAGAAAAGTCAAAGAAAACCACACTTTGGAAATACTTTCCTCGGTCTATTTGAGTTTCGTTTCAGGACAATGACGTTGTTAGAGGCTCCTCCCCCCTGCTCCGTCACTATATAGCCTAGTACTTCCTGGTCAAATGTAACTCTTTCGACTCCATTCACAATATGGACGTATTAAGAGAACGATTCACAAGCGTACATATGTGTAAAGTTAACTACACACTCACTATTTTCTTTTAGTGCCAGATATCACCCAAAGTTATATTTTAACTTAGGCTAGGCCTATAGCTAACTTGTATATTCATGAATTATAGTCTTGATATATTGATTTTTCAAATGCAAAGATGTAATTGATCTACAGGAAACTATTTTATCTCAACTCTCATCTTATTTCATGAAGAGAGTTGTTATATTTCTACTAGTTACACACACATACACTTAAAAGTTGTTCAAATGTTTTAGAGCTATGAGTTTAATATTGTGACAGGTTTTAGGTAGAAATGACACAAGGAAATCAGTCTAGATGTGTAGTTTATGTAGGCCCCCTTTACAAATTCACACAAGCGCTTCATTTCAGACCACTGGGAATTTCAAAGAACCATCAAAATGAAGAATTTATACGCACTGGTCTTTTCTTTCTAAGTACCATCCCCTTCTGTAATTCTCCCTACGATAAATCAGTGCTGGCTGTATACGCAGTATGTCTTGATTCGAGAGGCAAAAAATGTCTGACTTGATTTTGCAGGAATGTTACACTATTACATATAACTTAATTCAACAATCAAAATGCACAATGGAGCAACATAATAACATAAAAGTAACATTACATGATATCCTGAGAAGTGACAGACAGCCTTTTCCATTGTATAACAAGATGATCTGATAACATAACGGTGCAACATTAGTATCATCAGTTTACATTTACAGAAAGTTACACCGCAGACAAAGGAAAGGAGGCCACCTGTGATGAAGTTTCATACTTTTACTTATCCATGCATGAAAAAAAACATTTAAATGTTACAGAGGCCATTTATAATATAACTTTTGAAAGTTTCCGTTAATACTTTAAGCAGATCTGTTAAGTGTGTAAAAAGACACCAATGTTCATTTTTCTGGTCTTTAAGACAGAACAAACTCAGTGTGTTTGAGGAACAGGGGTTATGCTGATCTGGGCAGAGTTTGTTCCATTTGTGTTGCTTTGCGTGCAGAAGTATGGATACAGTTTCTCTGTAAAGTGGCAGCCATTGAAAGAATAGATATTTGATTTAGAATTCACATCATAGAAAGAAACCACTCCCTTATTATAGTCCACAAAGACGCCCACCTTCTCAAGCTTTTCTTTTAGTGTGAATTTAACACTTGGTTTTGTGTATGCATAATATATACTGTCATCAAGCCCAATGGTCCAGGCTCCATTTTTAACTGACATAGATATTTTCTCCTTTCTATCAACAGACTCTTTGACCACTCCAATAATCCAGTCAGTCTTTCCTTTCACTTGCACTTCATAGTAAAACTTCCCTGTTGTGAATCCCTCCTTTGCCAAAACATCTGAATACACTTCAAATCTCTTTGGGCTGTAGGGAAGATTCTGTTCCGTGTCTACATCTTTCACTTGCTTTCCATCCTGGCTTATGACAAGTGAACAAAATGCTGTGTCAGGGTCAAAGGTCAACTCCACTGCATGTTCTCTCATTTTTTTCATTTTGATCTCAGGAAGCTCTTCCATTATTTCATCAACTTTCTGCTTCAGCTGCGTCACAGCTCCTCTCAGTGCATTGAAAGACAGATCGCTGTGAACACCAATCTTGGCCCAGTCCTTGTTTAAAGGAGAGCACAAGGTTGGGAAGCTCTGGAGAAAATGATGGTGATCCTCAGAACATGACAGCTGCTCCAGCTGGGTGCTTCTGCTCTCGAGCTCAGCGATCTCCATCCTCAGTTCTGTGAGAAAACCTTCAGCCTTTTGCTTTGTGGCTCTGTGCCTCTCCTCAATCACCTCAGCAAGCTCGGCCTGGCTTCTCTGGAGGGAGAGGATCAAGTCAGTGAAGACCTGCTCATTGGCTTTTTTCTCTTTCTCAGCTTGTCTCTGGCTGACATCAACTGAGTTTTCAATCTCAGCTATTTTCTTGGACCGTGATTGTATTGTCTGTTGGATATTTGCCATGGTATCATCTTTTTTTGCCATCATTGCTTCATATTCTTCCTCAAGTGGGACAACATTGTGACTCTTGTGATCGGTTTTGAAGCATAAGACACAGATACAGGCCTGTTCAGTCCGGCAGTACAGTTCTGTTGTCTTGCTGTGCGTCTTGCACATTCTGTCATCAAGATTCTTCACAGGGTCTAATAATGTGTGGCCTTTGAGAGCAGCAACTCTCTGATGTGGCTTATGGTGCATTTCACAGAAAGACACTAGACACGTCTGGCAAGATTTAACAGCATTTAGCTTCATCTCAGAGCAGATGTCACAAAGAACGTGTGCTGATCCAGGGAGATGTGGGTCTGGAGTTGAGGTTTTGATTTGAACTAATGTCTTAAACCCAGCAGCTAACTCAGACATGACAGTGTTGACTTGGAGTTCAGGTCTTGGAGAAAATGTCCTTTTGCATAAAGGACACTGGTAAATGTCACACCCATCCCAATACGTATGGATACATGCACTACAGAAGTTGTGTCCACAGGGGGTTGAGACTGGCTCAGTGAACACATCCAGACAGACAGAACACAGGAACTTCTCCTCTGACAGCAGACGAAGTAATGAGTAAAATACAATTACAACTCATTCAATTCAAGTCAATGGGCAGGATAATTTGTTTACATAAACTGTGTATTTTATCATATGTACAACAACAAACACCTAAAGGACAATTTAACTATATTATCTTTGTTATCTGTAATGTAGGAAATTATGGAAGAAGCTGCCCAAAAAGAATCAAAGGAAACTACACTGTGACAAGTTCTCCGCCAGTTTACTTATTCGTTTCAGCATGGTGACATTGGTAAGGGCTAATCATTACCTTCTTCTTCTTCTTCTTCTTCTTCTTCTTCTTCTTCTTCTTCTTCTTCTTCTTCTTCTTCTTCTTCTTCTTCTTCTTCTTCTTCTTCTTCTTCTTTCTCTTCTTCTTGATGTCTTATGGCTGTTGGCAAAGAAATGTTGTTTCGCTCACTTGTCATAAGCCAGGATGGAAAACAAGGAAGGACAAAAAGGAAGTGGCAGATTATTGTGTTGTATTTTTATATGATTTCAAGTGACAAAAAAATGTATTGATTGAATTGATTGAGTTATATTTGTTGATATTTCCTACATGCCTACTGTGTGTGTTTCGCAACTGGACGATGACCTGATGAAGCTAGGATGGTTCTCACCTGTGGCCAAAAACCTCTACAGCCTGTAACGTTAGCTAGCTAGCTACTGCTCTGGTGCAACTCCATAGAAGTTTTCAAAACCAGATCCGTCTTTATTCTCCAGCTCAAGACAAAGATGAAAAGCTCTCTTGTGTTGTCTTCTTTAATAACCACTGCTTGCTCCAGATTTTCTTCCAATATTTCCTGCAGGTTTGAAGAGGTCTTCCACTTTTAAACACAATAGTAGGCTACAAGGAGTGTCTCTAAATTACAGTAGTGACCCTAAGCCTCTTCACTAACCATTTGAGATCATTTTTGAAGTCAACACATTTTGTCAACTGTTTTGTTTTGATTTGTGCCAAGGGCATTCAGTTTTAGTTTCAGTTAGTTTAAACAAAATACACAAAATTAGAATGTCCCCTGTTGGTCTTTCCCCAGAACTTCTCTGTAAAAGAAGATTTTCAGTCAATGAGCTCAACTTCATTTCTTTAAGATGCAAAAGGCTATCAGTTCCCTTCTCTTCGCATCATATTTGTGGACAGGAAACATGTTCTAAAGTCTCTTGTTGAGTATAAAATTCCTGCTTTCTTGTATTATCTTTTCCTATTTTAAATAATGAACCTGTATGACCAAAACATAACCTGGATTTTTTTTCTCTCTCTCTCTCTCTCTCTCTCTCTCTCTCTCTCTCTCTCTCTCTCTCTCTCTCTTCTGGGTTATCCTTGTGCTTCTCATCATATCTTCTGTATAACCAAAGTATAACCATGTTCCTGTTGTCTCGTCTGCATTTGCCACCTTTCTTTCAACTTATGCTTAATTGTGGTCTTCATTTCCGTTTTACTAAAGAATACTGTGATGTCAATGTGATTAGTTTTTATGGCTTCCCTTGCATATTTGTCAGCTATGTAATTTACTTTGATAATATAAGATATACTTTATTGTCCCCGAAAGGAAATTTGTTTTGGACTCTGTCCGTTCCACAGCTGTACAAAGACAACACAAAATAAACACATACTCTCATGCAACACACACATGCTTTCATATACATTAGATAGGTACCTAGTAAGCCCATTTGGTTCCTATATGTGCTGGTATCCAAACTGGTGTTATGTGTAGTCCAATCATTTGAATTTTAAATCGTGTTTGCTGTATCTCTATCTGCTTCTGAATTGCTATATGCTTCAAGCTGCTTCCCCGTCTCTGTCACTATACATTTCCTGGTAAAAAAAAAAAAATAAATAAAAAGATTTCCTGCAACTCTATTCACAAGACTATTGGTATCTGTAAATTGAAAGAATATTAGAGCATCACTTAAGTCAATATGATTATCTTGTGGGAAAGAAAATAATAATAATTGTTGGGATATTTCTGTCTGGACCAAAGTGGTAGCATTACTGACAGACTGACATCGCCATAATGCCATTGCTAGTACGGCTAAAAATCAGGTACGAGATGTTGCGGTCTGTATAGGAGTAGCTAATGTCAAGTACACACCTGTTCCACTCCTATATCACAAAAGTCTCCCTTGACTCTCCCCAGAAATCAAGTTGGCATCACCCCTAGTGTTTTCTTTTGTTCTTTGCATACATGGTTGTGTTCTGAGACCGGCCCTGAGCTTTCACTTTGGCAAATTCCTGCTTCATCTCTAACCAGGATTGGTTTATGTCCAAGAATTTCTCCGGTTCTCCTTAAAGATTGTTATTAGTTGATTTTGGCTTTTCCCATCACACAAAAGTAGTAATAAGGATAGCACAGCCTCATAGTTCTCTATTTCTTTTCATAAGATTCCTGTAGTCTGTTATCTTTTTTGAAATGTATCATCCGTGTGAATTGTGCTGTAGTCATCACCACCTTTGTCATATTTTCAAACTGGAGCTGCACTCTCTTGGAAGAGGCCAGTCTGTCATGTGACTTCCAGTTGAGTGACCACAAGAGGTCAGGCACAACAAGGATGAGCTGATTGGCTCAAACTTTACCCATCTCCCCTTTGGCAACCTCTGCTCCATACAAAACTATACTGATTTAACAATGCAAACATAATATGTAAAATGCTTAAAAACAGTTTTGATTCTCTGTGTAATTTAGTCTCATTCATCATTCAATAAAAAAAATGTCTGTCATGTAAGACGATTGTTCATCATTTTATTAAAATAAAAAACTTTCTAATTACCCATTATTTTCACACCTAACCAATTCTCATTTTCTCTGTGCAAGATTTGCCACGGGACAAACACCCAGCTGTCTACCTAATGAGACAGGCTCAAATCCAAGCAAGCAGATGTTAAAACCTGGCAAATATAATGTGAAATTGAAATGAATGGATGCACAAGGCTGCGGTAGCATGTGTGTGTCTTTTCCTTGTACCTATTTTTCACACACATACCTCTTTTCTGTCATACAATCACACATGCACACACCAATGCACATTGCTTGCTTTCTCCTTAGCCGTTTTGACATGCATGCTCAGTGGAGCCCTGCTCCTACCCCCCTGTGGGAGAAACCATTTGAGGGCCATGTACTAACTACATCAGAATGAGACTGACATGACACAGAGGCACTGGTTAGGCATAGAAATGATCTGGCTTTTCTGGGAAACCACATTTCTGTTTGTTCTACCATGTGTCACCCATGCAAATATCCATAGAACGATGCTATTCTGTACCTTTTATCATGTTTTGTTTGGATTAATGTTTACTAGGGAAAACGTGACCTAACGGATGACATCCTCTGCTAAGTAATGTCGTTTTGGTAGACTGATTGTCGCCAGTCCAGGTGATCACTGCAGAGTTCCTCCCCCTGCAGCCACCATCTATTCCTAATGGCTTGCAAACTTATTGAATTACTGAGGTGGAAAAAGAGGCAAATGCATAGTGAAGAGTCTGTTGGAGAGGAAGTCTTGCTGTGATGAAGAATCATGATTACATAAAGAAGGGGACAGGGACCGTCTTTCAGTATTTAGAAAATATGTATTGGCTTTGATGCATGAGTTCTTATTTCTAAATAGTGTGGTGTCCTTATTGCTTGTTGCCTTTTCGTTTTTTCCACTTCTTCTTTTTTCTCATATAGATTTGTCTTGTGGGTTTTGTGTATAGTTGCATGTATTTGGTGATTACGCAACTCGTGAAAAAAAGCAAACAAGTCCAGATAATGAAATCAAAGTTGATCAACTCAGTGCTGAAATACCACATTACCATGTCTTTGGGGTCACGAGGCGCACTGTTCTGTCATTTCATAGTCTTCTTTATTTAATGAAGAGCAATTTGAAAATCAATTGTTAGTCTACTGGCTTGATGAAATTCTTAATGAGATGTATCCATGTCAACAGTAAGGGCTTCAACTGTATTCAACTATTTATTAGACATTCATTTATGTACAAACTTGACTTGCAAAAAAGCCTACACAGAGTTTGTTAACTGTAGTCTGTGCGCCCCCCCCCTTATCTTTGTTTATTCATGTGCACCTCATTGAGAAATTCTTCAGGGGCTATGTGGTTACATTGTAACCAAGGCTATGCTGTTAATGGCACGGTGGTATTCAGTCTTATCTCGTATCCATTTCCTTCTCACTCCGCATTGTGACCCTTTCAACAAGTTCACACTGTGCTACCTTCAAGGACTGAAAATAGTCATAGAATAAAAGTCAATAAACAAGTTGTATATTTTACCTATGTGATAAACGTACACTACTGTTTGAGATTATTGTGTACATGGAAAAAATATACTTAATGCAACATATATACTGTTGTCCCATTTATAACCCAAATTCTGCCTGCTCTTTGACTTGGTTAATTTCTATGAGTCTTCGAGCAAACGGAGTGAAAAAGTCTTGTTATGCTTTTAAACATCGAAAATACGAGCTGCACCCAAAGGCAGCATCCGCAGAACCTGCTGTGGGACACACTGAATGCAACAAGCTTGACTGAAAAAAAAACGCTCACTGCTTCAGGGCTGTACACTGTGATTTTACGGGAATAGCAACAAAACGAGTTTTTTTTCACTAACGTTGGTCTGGTGAGTATGTGCTCGGATATAAAACGAAAACGTTAGTTTGTCGATGTAACGGCAAGATACATGGTTAAACTGTTAGGCTATGTTGTGTATGACGTCCTGCGCGTCAACGACGCAGGTGGATGGGATGTTTTTTTTTTCCCTTCTCAGGATGCTCGAAGCTTGTACCCCATCCTGCTAAAGGGAGGCAACAAAGTTTGTCATAAACCGTGAAGGACCTAGCTATATGTGCCCGAGTTATGGGCTGCTTGCGACGCCTGCAGTGGTCACAGTCCGAAATCTCCGAGGCAGCCAATTCCTAGAAGAAACCATTTAAGTAACGTTAAGTGGTATACAATCACTTTAACACGTGGTGCCTGTTTAACCGACTGTATTTAAACAGCAAATAAAAAAAAAAAAACTGCAAGATATGTAACGTTAGGCTATATTGGCCTAGGCTAGTTAAACTGCATGTTTGCTTAAGTGACGGATACGTTGAGTGGTTCTGTTTTGTGCATTCATATTTAGCTAAAGTAGCTAAGTGCGTCAAAAAAAAGTCTTCCATAATGTCCACTTCACTCAAAATTCTATAGAAATAGTGCCGTAATATGCATGGTGTCTGATTCTAGCAGTATGGAGAAATACGTTATATAGTATAGCCTAGTATTTTAGCCAAATTACAACAAACATTTTTTAAAATCACTTATCTGTCACTCGCCTGCTTGGTTTTATGTGCTAAGGTCTGGAGATATCCATCTCTGAGGTTTCTGCTTTCACTCCTTCACAATAGTAGTACATAAAAATGTATCTTTGGGTGCTCAAAGCATTGAAAAAAACAACAACAAAAAAACAGAAATAGTGCCACAATATTCTAAATAATCCACAGAATGCATTGAGAAGAACAGTATAATTGGAACTATTTTTTCTTGAAGAAATAATCCATGTGAAAACTGTTCACACTGAGGCAAGATTATCCAGAGCAATGGGGGAACTTTATGTAAATAGATGAAACTGTTTTTTTTTTTCTTCCTGATGCTGCGAACACCCCAAATAAAACTCTATTCACTACCATTGTGCCTGGGCAGATGCAGTTTATCAAAATCTTGGCGAATAAAAGCAAACACATTTTGCATGGCCAGGTGCCACCTTCTGCTTTCTTTGTGTTGGCATTTTAAACTCCGGTGGATTTATGAGGACTCTGGTTACTTGCTCCTCAGATCTCTGCAGGGTAAATCCAGACAGCTAGCTAGACTTTCTGTCCAATCAGAGTGTTCTGTTGCACGACTAAAACAACCGTTGAACGTACACATGTACCACCAAAACAAGTTCCTTCCCGAGGCTATTTTTCAGCGGCACCGTGGCTCCGCCCGGCACTTAGCGCCACCCAAGACGATTGTGATTGGTTTAAAGAGATGCCAATAAACCAGAGCACGTTTTTTGTCCCATCCTTAGACAATAGTCAAAATGAAAAGTTCACAGTTGCAGTATATTGACATAAATGTGACATTAGCTTGTTAGTATGATTCAAGTTTTTTCACGTACTGTATACTCCAATGATCTTCATACTGTTGTGTGATCATTGGGGTTAAGGAGGAGTATACATTTGAGCCTTTTTTATTTTGTAGTTTTTTGACTTGGGAAAGCACGCAAACTGTAAATGTGAAGGGGACTTGCTGGGATGTTGCTTTTGCTGGGACATTAATAGGCAGCCGCAGCGGTATCCCTTTGGCAAACAAAAAACCCCTATTTACCTGTCTGTCAGTGTCAGTATTTGTGTGTTTGCTGTGTTATGCTTTTATTCCATTTCATTTTCCTTCCATGTCAGATAAGAGCTAAGGCATTTGGGTTGCAGTAGCACAGCCTGAGTATTTTCAGAAGGAAAACAATTCAGTTATATTCTGATTTTACATTTCAGAATCAAAACATCAAAGTCAGAAAAAGTTGTTTTTTTTGCCAAGTAAGTAACACTTAACACTTTGAAAGAATGCGATTAGCTAATCGTGAGGACC
This sequence comes from Gymnocephalus cernua, assembly GCA_023631565.1. NCBI lineage: Eukaryota > Metazoa > Chordata > Actinopteri > Perciformes > Percidae > Gymnocephalus > Gymnocephalus cernua. Next base: position 10,200,021 of record CM042447.1, on the reverse strand, counting down.
GCGAGTAATCAAATGTGAATTATTTAGTTAAATGTTTGGTGTAACATTTGATTCAACATTATTATATTTACTGTTTTGTCATAAGATAAATGCTGAAATAATGTTACATATCACAGATTGTGGATTTTTTGGACTTTACTTTTATTTAACATGATCGTAGAAGGTGCAATATGTAGAAGGAAAAAAAAATCACAATCAAATCGTTATTGCAATATCTGGCAGAAAAATCAATTCGTTCAGCCTTATTGAACATTAATATGAAATTAACAATAAATACAGAAACAAATATTTACAAAATAGCTGTTTACCATAAGAAAAAAGAGGCCGAATGGATTGAGTGCAGAATGTGCCAAACATACAGTATGTAGTATGTACTGTATAGTATTTGGGGTTATATGAGGAGTCTACACATTTATTGTTCACACTGTTTATTTCCCATTAATCCTCTTCATGCATTGAAAAAAAAAAATCTGCACTTTCAGAATTGAACTGGAGGAAGGAAGATGTCGGCGGCTTATAAAGACGACCAGGGGGACTGGCTGACCGTGTGTCTCAAGTACCTGCTCTTTGTTTTCAACTTTCTCTTCTGGGTAAGTGAGAGCTGTTTTAAGTTAACTACACTCACAAAAACCTTACAGGAAAATGCTTTACAATGGTTACACTTTGTCATCTATTCACTTGTGTTTAGTGCCAATGTGGTGCTCAAACAGCATTAAATAAGCTTTGAATTGAACCTCTTTTGGCTGCCAAATCATTGGTATAACATTGATAGGTCTCATAGTGACTGTAAATAGCAATAAAGCATAATTGTAATATTGAGGCAAGTACAGTGATAAGGGCAACATTTCACTTGATGTATTTTAGTGAAACGGCATACATAATTTAGTGCTACACACAGTAGAAAATGCTTCAATGTTCCTTTAAAACTGCAGACAGAGAGACGTTAAAGGGAAGGAGCAATGTGGAAACAGGGAGGGGATTAAGGAGAGTTCTGAGTGTGGAAAGACTGAGCTATGGACTGGGCCCAAAGTGAGTCATAGATTATTTAGGGCTTGTCAGTGTATGATGAGGAACAGTGTGTCAAACCAGCTCTCGGCACCCCACTTTTGATACTGCATTTCACTGCTAAAAGTGTATGCTCCTACAGCTTCAGCAGTGTCTGGGATCACTTTCAACATTTTCTGAGGCAAAGAGAATATTGAGAGAGAGAATAAAATCAAATGATATAAACCCATCCTAATATTGTGTTAATGTACACATAACTGTTTATTGGACAGGACACCCCCCCCCCCCCCCCAAACCATGCTTTGACATTGTTGTGCTAAGTCCAAGTCATGGCAGTTTAAAACATTTGATAAGTGTGTATATGTATTTGTATATTATTTCTTATTATTGTGTCCCATGGTCGGCGCCCCGGTTTAAATAATTAAAAAAATGGGAATTTCTAATTCAATGGAACTTGCAAGCCTTACTTGTTATAAATAAAATAAATGTCCTAAATATGCTGATAGTTAGGAAGAGTTATCTCCTGCAGGCCCGTGTTTATCCAAGTGGTACTCCTTGCTTGGGCATGTGCTGTTTGTGATTTGGAGTAGTTTGTGGATCTTGCTTTTGACAGAAATGGAATGGGAGGATGAAGGGGAGAGACTCCGTGAGGCATTTCCTCTCCATCCGCTTTTGAAACTGATGATGGAAACAGATACCAGACGCCACCCGAGTCTCTTATCCGGGATTGTTTGTAAGGAAGTGGTCATTATGCCCTATGACTGTTAAGCTTGATTAACACTTCTGCGTAAAATCTACGCCGTTGCTACGTACGTAGGTACGTGGAGACAGGAACCTACGCCGGACCCTACGCCGTAGCCTGATGTGCACCTCTCGAAAAATGTAGCTACTCGTCGCTCGGCCGTGGCTTGGTAGCGTTGCATTTCCCCCGACTCATTTCCTGGTTCTCCTCCATAAACAACATGAAATCAATGAGAGGGTTAACTTTTCCTGCTCCAGATTTCCCACCGTGGTCAGAAAGAACAGGGGAGACACTTTGTTTCTCTCACTCTAGAGTCGGTACTCGCTCCGAAGCTAATCGCCATCACTCTCTCACTTTCTCACTTTCTCCCTCGCTCTAACACACACACACACACACACACACACACACACACACACACACACACACACACACACACACACACACACACACACACACACACACACACACACACACACACACACACAGTATAATCTTCAAGCCACTTGCGTTGGCTACGGCGAAAGCTCTGCATGGAGCTTCCGCAGAACCGTAAATCAAGCTTTATTCTTTATGCCCAGCCACTTCTCACTGTTTCTCTTTCGATTTCCTCTCTTTTCTTTCTCATGCCCCCTTTTACTCACCCACTGTCCTTTCATGTTACATTTTGTGACTCATCTGAAAGCATTGAACTCACTTCCTGTTTGTCGTTTCCTGCCCTGTAAAGTGCCTTAATTCTGTTTGTCTTTTATTTGTCTTTCTTTAGGAGTGAATTGGCATGGCACACTCAGTGTTGGTACAGTATTTCCTTTCTCTGTTCAAGTCACCCATATCTCCTCTTCCTCCTTTTTATGACTCATACCTTTTCACCTTGCTTTCATTGGGCCTTTATCATGTCTTTCCATCTTGTGTTCCTTCTCTGAAAGCTTTTGCTACACCCATATCAGTTTTATATCTTTCCTTATCGTTATATTCTTTTTTTTTTTCTTCTTTTTTTTAAGATTATTTTTTAGGCTTTTCCGCCTTTTATTTGATAGGACAGCTAGGTGAGAAAGGGGACAGAGAGGGGGAAGATATGCAGGAAATCGTAACCGGTCGTATTCGAACCCTGGACCTCTGCGTCGAGGCATAAACCTCTCAGTATATGTGCGCCAGCCCACATTATCGCTACATTCTAATGTCGTTTTCACCCCTCCACCTCCTTTCTCTCTTCCTTTACAGGCGGGTGGAGCAGCTGTTTTGGGCGTAGGAGTCTGGACTCTGGTGGAGAAAAGTGACTACTTGAGTCTGCTGGCCTCCAGCACTTTTGCTGTGTCGGCATATATCCTCATCCTGGCCGGCGGCCTGGTGGTGGTTACGGGCTTCTTGGGGTGTTGTGCTGTCATCCGGGAGCAGAAGAGCTGTCTGTCCACGGTGAGACCGGGGGCCCATGGAGGGGGGTTTGACTGAGGTTGTTGTAAAGGTGTGGGGTAAATGGTATGTTATGTACATGTGATGAGGGAATGTGAATTTTGACAGCTTTGCAATAGTGCTTATTTAAAATCTTTACATTTTTGATGCCTTTACAGAAATATTTTGTTTGCACATACATTAATTTGCATTTTCCAGTTAACTATTTTAAATATGTTATCAAAAATACAAAGCAGAATCTATTACTCTAAAATGCTTAGGGTTAGGTAACAGTTATTTGTCAAATACCCTGGAGAAAGTAGCTGCACTGCAACTGAACAGTGGCCAGCAACTGAAGACTGCAGTTTTACTGGGCAGCAGCTTTTGTAACGGGGGTGTGGCAATTATTTATAATGCAGGGTTCTGCTGCACTGCTAGCAAAACATGGACACGTTTTTGAAAGGACTGCCAAGTACAGATAAAGCAGACGATGAAGACACACCAAACAACTTCCAAAACAAAGACAAAAAAAAATATGTAGTGCCAGGGCTTGACGGGAACTTTTTTCCCAAGGAGCACGTGAATTTGAAATACTTTATCATTATATTTTTGGGGGCTTTTCCCTTTATTGTGAAGTGATACTGGATAGACATTTAAGGGGGAGCGAGATGGGAGATGACACGCAGCAAAGGGCAGCCGGTCGGGTTCGAACCCGCGCCGCTGCAGGACTCAGCCAAACGAACGCTCTTACTGGGTGAGCTAGAGGCTGCCCCCGGAGGTAAGGGACGTCACCTGTTTTAGCAGCCAATAGAGAAGTCAGCTGGCCAAGTCAGATACAAACTACAGAAATAAAATGATCCGTAATCCGTTTATTTCTATGTTACAAACTGTTAGCTGGTCGAAATGATAGATTATAGCCCGCAAGCACGGTGTATGGTCGAGTGAGCTAGAGAATGACTGAAGAGAGCGAGCAGCGGTGAATCGGAGAAATAAACCGTTATTTTCATCGTTTTCATTGTTTCCATCAGTACTAGAAATGCAGCTTTAGCAAGTATCTCACTATCACTATCGTTAAAAATGCTACGAATGATATCCAGCTACAACAACAAAAGCCAGAAGTTAGAACGGAAGTGCAGAGAGTCGATAGAGACGATGCACCTCTGTGTATCATCGTCTCGTCTCATTGGTGTAAAGTGGCAGGTGGAGCATTGCAAGTAGCTGCAAGTTTCAACTCGTCTCGTCGTGAGTCTTTGGTCTGAAAAAAATAGGGTGAAAATACCCTAACAAGGCATTCGCACATGTGCTCCTAAATACATGCTGTTCTTAGTCTCAAATGCAAGTGGTGATCAACAGTTCGATCTAAGGAACCTGATTCGACTGCCAATTGTTGTCTCACCTCTGCACAACTACTGTACCTAACCACTATGAAACGACATAACATACATTCTCTCCCTGGTCTAAGGTCTATCTCTGGATGCTGACAAATGGCTGTGACAGGGACCTCATTATTTTACAGAGACCGGGCCCAGTGTGTGAGAGAGAGGCAGGCGGGAGGTTAACGGTCTCTGCCGCAGGACTATTTATAGGTCTCTCTCTCTCTCTCTCTCTCTCTCTCTCTCTCTCTCTCTCTCTCTCTCTCTCTCTCTCTCTCTCTATTATTTTTATATATATATATATATATATATATATATACTGCTTGCATTAGTAAAAAGGCAGATGTGTAGAGGATTCAGAGTCTGTGTTGCATTTTGGTTGAATACCAACTGTATTGATGTGCTATTTATAGATTCTTTATAGAGGTTGAGTGATGCCTCTGTGTGTGTGTGTGTGTGTGTGTGTGTAAAAAGTGGTCAAGTTAGCACTTTGTGTGGGCAGCAGGCACACAGAGACTGAAGTGTTTTATTTTTATTTATTTTTTTAAATCTTGTAACCAAGAGATACCGAGCAGGCTGTGTTTCTACATGACACGATAACTGCAAAACGGAAGCCAATATTTTGCTGAAGTGTCTTTATATATTAATACAGTGAGGTTATTTTCCCCCTGCGCCTGTGTGTTTTAGACGGTAGTTTGCCATCACTTGGTTTCCAAAGTCACGCCGGCTGGGTATTAGCATCTGTCTCTCCATAATGGTCTTGAGTGAAGCAGCGCTGTTGCTGCTGTCAAACTGTTGTGTCTGCAACAGTTGGGCCTAATTAGTTGTGTGTGTGTGTTTGCATTACATGGCTGACCCATGCTCGTGTGGGGTATATGAGCCAATATAGGAACAGTCAAAAGTTGGTGCTTGCGTTAGTTTAGCCTGAGAAAGCTATAGTTCTGATCTCGCTCATTCTGCAACCGTCTGTCAGAGCGCCCTGAATGTGCCGGCGATCTGTTTGCTCCACAGTTTACATAGGGATGTTCTGCGTTTCAGGATGTACAAAAGTGCTTCCACTATAAAGCTAACAACTAGAGCCATCATGTTTATTTTTTATTGACATTTTAGTTTTTAGCTGCTGAGGTATTGCTCTTTTGGTTTTAGTTCATTACACAAATCTGATGTCTGGTCCATTCGCTTCCTTGTTTTCCCAAGCAATACTGTGGCGATGATTCATATTTAAATCACCTTGACTTAGTTTAAGCTGGGATGGTGTTTTGAAGTTAATTATGATACATAATATAACTTGTTTCAAGCAGCATGGGGAGCTCTTTAAAAGATGCCCAAGAGAAATCAGATTCTACAGCCTGTCAAATTGATTTCTGGTTTGTCTCGTTTTGTGCATCATTGCCATCTGTGTTAGCAGTGACAGATGCAGCACAATGACAGTTGATGTCAGTTTTTTTTTAACCGTCACGAGTGCGAGCAACTTTCTTAAATGATCATGAAGCTGAAATGTCCAGATTAAGGTGACTTCTTTTGTCTAATTTATTGACTTGCTTCCTCCTGTTCTCTCTCTCTCTGTCTGTCTGTCTGTCTGTCTGTCTGTCTGTCTCTCTCTCTCTCTCTCTCTCTCTCTCTCTCTCCCTCTCCCTCTCTCTCTCTCTCTCTCTGTCCTGTTTCTCATTGACAGTATTTCTTCTGCCTGCTGTTTATCTTCTTGATTGAACTGGTGGCTGGAGTACTGGCGTATGTCTATTACCAGAGGGTAAGTCAAAATATTCTAATATTTTAGGTAGCCAACATAATATAAGATGCACACAGGCATTGAGGGTGTTTTGCTGAGAGAATGTTTTAATTGCTTTATAAGTGTGAGTGCTACAGATTGTGTGGTACTGGGCCCTCAGGCTTTGTGATGAAGGGCAGCACTTTCTGCGAAATACTTAAAGCTCTGGAGTGAAACTCCTTAAAGAGTGTTGTAAAATAGAGACTAAAAATGCTACTAAGAGTTTTTAATTCAGGCGGTGTTACCTCTGACCATCTCTCAGAATAGTCCATTTGGGATTTTTGATGACTGAGTTCAGACACTGAACAGTTACTATGTAGGGCCATAGACTGTGGGTCATCATTATATGCTTTGAGGATGTTGGCAATGCCATGTGCCTACTAATTAATCTAAATGGATACCCCCATTTGTTTGCTGTGTTGTCTTGGCTCATGGAACCCCTTGATGTAAGTGCAATCAACTGACTTAAGTTCTCGTTTTTCATCATTTATTCCCTAGTTGTCTTTTTTTTCCATCTCAAAGGACATGGATGATGATGGCTGGCGAAACTACATTAGATCTTTTTAGCGTTGCTTTTTTTTGCTGCGCTTCCTTTTGTATGTGTATGTGGTTGGTCACTGTTTTCCACCTCCACTGAGCATAATGTTCAGTGTCTGGAGTTTATCTAACACACAGTTCTGAGGATCTTTAACTCACAAACATCATTCAGCTAGGACTGCAAATAAGAGCACCATGCTATCTGAAAGCTCAGAGATTTATTATAATGGAAAAGGGTTCAGCACAGGATAGAATCACTTTAGAGATAATAAAGGGCTTTCATGCTCTCTCGCTCTTGTTGTCTCTCGTGTGTGTGTGTGTGTGTGTGTGTACGCACGCGCACGCACGCACGCACGCACACACACACACACACACACACACACACACACACACACACACACACACACACACACACACACACACATACACACACACACACACACACACACACGCATACATCAAAGGCTATGTTTAAAGTCTATTTTTTGCAATGTATTTTTCATCTGACTTTTCAATCGCAGCTCTCACAGATGCATGGGAATTGCTACCTGTCTATCTTGTCCTAATCCACCCACTCTTTGACTTTTGTCAAGCTGATCACTTCAACACTCTCATCTTTTAAATATGTCTTTGCTCCTGCACATTTTTGCATTTGATGTGTTCCATGTGTAAGAAATAAGCTGTTTGTGTCTGCTGTCTCTCTCTGTGTTCCTCATTTCCAGCTGAGTGAGGAGCTGAAGCAGCATCTCAACCAGACTATGACAGATAACTACGCCCAGCCAGGGAAGGAGGCCATCACATTAGCTGTGGACAGACTACAACAGGACGTATGGACTGTATTTACAAAAGCTTCTGAGGCTTTGTTTTGTTGTTGTTGGTTCATGTACGATTATATGCTACACTTTTCTTCAGCTAGCATGTATAGTACGTATAGTCACACTTTGTTATAAATGTGTTTTCCATGACTCAGTCTGCAGCTAGCATATATGAAGTAGTTTTAAATAATGCTGAATATTCAGAAGAAGAAATTGCTCATAGCTCTGTGTTATCCGTTGGAGTGAAATACCCAGAGCTAAAGTCATTTTGTCCAAATCCCTGCGAGGACAGTAAACCACTCCCTTCAGTTGCAGGAAGTTTATAGAATAATGATTTGAGCCAAACAAATATATGAAGGAAGAGGGATGGGCTTTTCTAACAGTGTGTGATCCTTTTGCTTTCCTCTCTCTGCCTCTCCAGTTCAAGTGCTGTGGCAGCAACAACTCCCATGATTGGATGGTGAGTGTGTACATTTCCTCAAAGCAGGCAGGAGAGAGGGTGGTGCCTGACAGCTGCTGTAAGACCATCACCCCTCACTGTGGCAAGAGAGACCACCCCTCCAACATCTACAAGGTGGAGGTTAGTGCACTACACACTTCTGGGGGGGGGGGAGCCAAACGGCACACACCATATTCACTTTAAAGCTTGATTAACACTTCTGCGTAAAATCTACGCTGTTTCTACGTACGTAGGTACGTGGAGACAGGAACCTACGCCGTAGCCTGACGTGCACCTCTCGAAAAATGTAACTACACATCGCGGCGACGTACGCCATTCGGCCGTGCCTTGGAAGCGTTGCATTTCCCCCGACTCATTTCCTGGTTCTCCTTCACCATAAACAACATGAAATCAAGGACAGGGTTAACTTTTCCTGCTCCAGATTTCCCACCGTGGTCAGAAAGAACAGGGGAGACACTTTGTTTCTCTCACTATGACTCTAGAGTCACTACTCGCTCCGAAGCTAATCGCCGTCACTCTCTCACTTTCTCCCTCGCTCTATCACCCACTCCCCACACACATACACACACACACACATGATGGCTCGACGCACACACCAACGCACACGTATAACCTTCAGGCCACTTACGTAGGCTACGGCGAAAGCTCTGGTTGGAGCCTCCGCAGAACCATAAATCAAGCTTAACTCTTAGGTATCTAATATCACGTTGCATTTATGGAATTCTCTATTGATTGACAAAAATATTCTCTGGGCAATGCTTGCTGCCATACGACTATCACAAGAGTGCTTTTGAGATTTTCCCATGTACTAATATTTCCCTACTTGAACTAAAATACTTCCAGAAACAGAGAAAACACTGTAGTTTGATGCTTTTTCCACAAAGCAACTTTGAAGGGTGTGCAAGCTTAATACTGTAGCTATTTGTACAGGGGTGTTTATTATCTATTAAATGATTTTAACTTTCAGCCTTTGACTTTGCAGGGCGGTTGCATCACGAAGCTGGAGCAGTTTCTGGCCGACCACCTGTTGGTCATTGGTGCTGTGGGAATAGGAGTGGCTTGTCTGCAGGCAAGTAAAATATGATATGTAGTTCAGGTAGTTGTTGGAGAACAAGTATACAATACAGCAGTCTTCATCCTGAACAAACTGTATAAGCCCAATTATAATTTTAGCAAAAATTATATACGGCTTTTTTCTATCTGTGTATGAATGCTGCCCTTTGTTTAAAAAAAATAAAATAAAACCCAGTCGGATGGGTTTTAGTCTTCTCATTACTGAAAATATACCATCACAGGTCAACAACCTCTAAATGGACATTTCTTTTCATCTCACTCGAGTCTCTCAGTCATCATTATCTGATTTTGTTCATTCCTGTTATTTGATATGTCTCAGCCTGCTTTTAAGCCACACAGAGGTCAAGGAGGCATACAGGGGTGCTTTTTTGTGTGCTTTTTTTTCTATAATTCTGTGCTGGCTGACAGTCCACTTGTAGCTCTGCACCATCTCTTTGTAAATTAACTTGAGGGAAACTTGAGACCAAACAAACCTGCATTGATTTTTTTCCAGTGGTCTTTGTATGACTGATATGCCCTTCAAATATCTACCATTTTACACGCTGTTCCCGGGCTGAACAGTTTTAATCAGGAAAATGGGAACTGAGAATAAGGCCAGACGTGCTGCTGACATAAGGCCGGAACTTCTCTACTGTAACAATAGAGGCTTGCAACAGCAAAAGCGGAGAGATAACCATTCTTTGACAAAGACATTTAAAAATAAAGCTGTAAAGACCGTTTTTCATCCCTAAAAGATCTGAGGGGATTATGCTGAACATATAGATGAGGTACTAAATGTATATAAAACACACCTGGAGAAATGGATGTAAAAGCCAAAGTGCTATGTGAGCCTGTGTAGTGTGATTTAACACATTTCAATCCAAGCATGTTTGCTTTCCTTTTGTACTGTAGGCTTACTGTACGTCTTGTCTTTGTCAACTGTTTCAGTCTGTCTTATTGTTGGTACATTTCCCTGCCTCTAGAACCTGTCAGTCAGACTGACTGAAATAATCTAGATTTGTTGAGATTCGTGTTAATTCAAACTAGCTGTAGTTTGTTTTGTCAATTTATGTGTGTCTTGTGTACCACACTAACATATCTATGGTGAATTGTACTGTATGTCTTTATCTCCTTGTATGTGTGTGTGTGTGTGTGTGTGTGTGGTCACTGTAGCTGGCCGGGGCTGTCTTGACAGCCTGCTTTATCTATCTGCTCTATAAAGAAGAGGAAGAGAACTTCGGTACATTGTGATTTAGCCCTAGATCAACTTTGTGGTTTAATCAACTGGAGAGACAAGGTTGGAAGGCATTGTGGAAATTTAACTATATCTAACTGCATGTTTGTCCTTATGTGATTGTCCGCTCTGTGTTAAATGTGAAATATCTGGGCTACATGTATACCAAATGAACATATTTATATTTATGTCTTTTGCTGAGCGCGATGCATGCAGCTGCCTGGCTTTGGCTGTACTTTGCAGATTGTTGCTCTGTATGTTGTGGGCTGTGTGTAATGGGCTGTTGTGGCTGATAAAGGTCAAACGCATCATGAGAATGGCTTGATTAATTAATTACACTGCTTTTGCACAATGAATGTAATTAGCAAGAGTCATGTTCTGTATCTTTATACAGAAGTACCTCATTCCTGCGCTCACAAGAAAAAACGTCTACTGTACTGGCTGAACATTTCTGTTTGCAGTTTAACTTCAAATTGAAACCTTATCAGGCTTCACTATACTTTAATAATAAGATGGTAACAAGTCATGGGATGGATTTGGTATGCAATTTTTAGATGATTCTAATTTATTTGGATATTTATAGAAGTTGGTAGCAGGAGTACTTACCTTACCTCATTTTGCTGTTTCTTAAAAAAGTAGAAGGGCTGTTTTTTTCACTTTTCCTTTCATGTCATGGTTCTCTGAGCCAAAATAGCATGCATCTACATTCCATCACTGGTAGTGGTGGAGAAGTGGAGAAAAAATCAGAAACTTGCCTAAAGAGAGATTGTGATGAGTCAATAATACACAATGCTGACTCGTTCGATAAGGCTTTCTCAGAGGGCTTTTAGAGACTCTGAGATTGAATCTGGGAGCTTGCCTGTTTATCCATCAGGCCTGGCAGGCCCAGTGGCTTCGGTCAATATCTGTTCCTGCTGTTCTTCCTTTATTTTTGGACCTTTTCTATAGTATAGTGATTCTGTAAGTCGTGTCTCGTTGATTCTTCAAGGTACTGCGTACACCTGTGTCTTTGGCCTGATGCCAAGAGATTACAGCATTGCTTCATGTCTTTAGAAACCTGCACATGAATTTTTAACTTAATTATGTAATCAGACAAATTGTTGGATACCTTCTTTTTTTAGCCATTACAATGTTACTTTAGATTGCTTGGAATAATTATCAGCCTAATCCCAATTTTCAGTAGTATGCATGTACAGTAGTGTTATTTGTGATGAATATTTGTGCATAAATCTTCTTGTTGACCCCACCCCCAACGCTTTATCTCGTATCTGCTTGTGCAAGCCTGTGCACACATGCCTGTTGCTGCAATAATGGCTGCTTGACTCCTGCCATCCCCATAGTAACCAGCTACATACCTTCCAGCAGGTCTCTAATGCCCATCACCTTTAACCCCTCTCTATCCCCACAGTCAAACATTCCAGCTTCCTGCAGTCTCCCGTGGTGCCATGGAGCAGCACTTTTTGACCTAACACTTCCTGTTTTCAGGTCTGTGGCATGGTGTTCACCAGCTGCTTGTACAAAAGGATCAAGATGGACCCTTACTGAGCACGCCAGGCCCCCCAACACACCATCCTCAACAGGCAGATGGAACAATGACCTGCTGACACCTTAACTTCAACCTCTGAATCTTGAACTCTGACCTTGGGATCTAAGCCAAGTACACAGACACGTTCCAGGTCACCCAGATTGCAGTCGGAAACAAATTGCGCCATTGACCAACCAGGCTGATTGTGGTTCCTCTTGTACAGTATTGTACTCGCGTTACAAAGTAGTTTGATCGAGGCTCATACATGTCTGATACCTGACTCTGATCTCGGCCTACTGGAACATGTCTGTTTGCATCATTGCCTTGGCTTGGATGCATGCTTTAGTTTGAGCAGGACAAAAGAAAGGGACGTGCATAGTCATAATGTATCCTACTCTGTTCAACTAATGACGATCCAAATTGTTTCATCATGTTTTCACTGTGCAGAGAGACAGACTGGTGTCACTGCTAATGTAGAAAGGTCCTTTTTGGTTTGGTTGTATATTATGTAAACACAACGTGCCTCTTTCACTCTTCTTCTGGTAAATGATTATGTATTCATTCTGGGCCTGATATCTTAAAGGGAGCTGACAAAGCACTGATAAGCGGCAGCAAATGAAATCTAGTTTACTATCTTTATATTTGTAGTTATGTCTATATTCCTGAAAATAGCAGCACTGAATGTTTATCAGCACTGAATGTTGACCTGTAGGGTAGTTATTACAATTAAGTGTATGGCTACAAACATGAAGACATAATCAGACGGTCTAATAATTAAAGGAACAAGTGAAATTCCTTTTCTTAAATGGTTGCCAGATCCCTGAATTTATAACTCCACCTAGTGGTTGGCACTGGTCACATACTATACTGTGTAATATTTAAACTATATGCTATACTTTAGAATTTTGCAATACATCAAAATCAGCTATTTATGTTAATGCGTGACACTCAAGATGAATATACATGTCAGATGGATATAACATTAACAAGCATTACCTTCTGTGAATATTAGACATGTTTTATCCGTTCCTTGACACACTGAGGTTTCATTATATACAGTGAAGAAGGGGAAGCTTTGTAAGGAGAGCTTAAGCATGGACTGTGTTGTTACACTGCCTAATCTATCACTGGCCACCTCTTTTCCTGTAGCTAATAGCAACTTCGAATCTTTGAAAAGCGCTATATAAATTCAATTTATTATTATTATTATTATTATTACTCGTGGAACAAGGAGTGGCCACTCTACTGCAGAGGTGATAAGACTTGTCTTAGCTGTGTGGATGATAAAGTAAGAGAAATGCGTACTCTGTGGATATAGTTGTTTCTGTTTCGAAGATCAAAAAGTTAAATATCCGTTTGACATTTTTTCATTTATATCGTTTGTGATAATACAACACCATTGCCAAGACTCTTGTAAAGGGATCTCCTCGGATTTGTGTGTTTTCTCAGCCGTGATTGACTTACAAATGAAGGGTGCTAATGTATGTACAGTAGATGGTTGTTTATGAGATGATGCTATGACATTGGCATGTGCTCCATCTACTGACTGTGCTTTTCAAAATATTGATATGAAACGCATAAATAAATGTTTAAATACGGCATTGCATTGTGTTAATGAAAGACAAATATTTAAGAGTTGTTTTAGACAGTCAGCTGCCCTGATTGTTTGGCCGTGCTCTAGTTGATGAGATTATGATCATGGGGGCATTATGTCTAGTTCAGTCAGTTTATTTATCTGAGAAGGAATCATAAGTTTGTCCCAGAGGGCTTGAGAATGTAGGCAGAATATGAAATTTCTCCATGGACGCAAATATTTGATGGTTCTGTCAGCTGGAGTAGTAAACCACTAGAGGGAGACAAAGATTTTCCATTTGCAGTGGATACAGGCTTGTAATCCAATGTCATGTCAATATTCCTACCGTTTTGTTAAAACCGAGCCACTTTGGTCCCACCCGATGCTCAAAGTTGCATTCCCTAATAGCAAAGGATACTCTTTTACCTGGTTGTCTTGTAGTGTCATGTTTGTAAAGATTCAATCTATCATGCCAAATTAGAACAAACATGTTTGATACCATTTGCATGTGTCTTCTTGTGTTTTGAAACCGTGAGAATCAAATTGATTCATACTAAAAATAATTCACTCTATTCTTTTCATAAACAGTGCCTTCTTTTTACACCTGTATCAAATCCAGTTAGCTCTTTTAAATGGTCCTGTGTAGTCTGTGTACAATAGTGTACAAACAGTAAGCTGTGGCGTTCAAGATAATGTATGCTGGAGGTTGAGATTGGTTACATTATCATGAAGTGTGTGGGCTACCCAGTTACTTGTGGGGTCTCCCACAGCTCCACATTGGAAAATCTTGTAGTGTTGCCAGTTTAAACCACATTTATTCATTGTGCAGAGCTAGTGCAGTTTAGTGTGGTTTTAGAGTCTTGTTGAAGCAAAGTCTCCATATATTAAACACCATGCCATGAACATAGATTTTCTGTGCATCATTGTGTGTGCTATATTGTTGCCATATGACCTAACTATTTGTCATTGAAGCACGACTTTTCCCTATTTCTTTGGTTCCGCGCAGCTCCAGATTACTTACAAGACGCTGTCGGTTCAGAGCGATCTATCATTGTCACCCATTTAGGAAAAAGGGCAAAAAGTTTTAAGAGTTTGGATGTTCTCCAACAGTGTGGCTTCAGTGAGCCCATAGAGTCTGTCTGTCCCTTTGTCTTCATCAGCTATAGGAGGATGGCTCTCATTTCCTGCAGATGTCACACACACACACACACACACACACACACACTGCCATGCAGAAAAAGGGCACGCTGATACTGACAAGATAGAAACACACACATAACTCCGAGGTTGCACACATTAGCATGCGGTTTACACTCTTTGCCAGAAGAGACCCATGAGGGAGAATTGGGAGCAGCTGGAGATTCACCACTCCCATGTGTTGAGGCCTCTTTGTGTCACAAGCGCACACACACACACACACAAACACACACACACATTCGTACACCCTCCATCCTCATCACATTGTAGCTGTAGGGGCAACATTTCAATGGGGACAGCTCAAGAAGTTACCTAAGAACACATGTTGCAATATCATTTTACTGTCGGCTGAATGTGTGTTTGCAATGTGCAGAGGTTAAGTATAATGCAAGCAAATCATTCCAGGAATGAGCAAAAACAAAATGTACGGATATCATCTTTAAATTCTGAATGCATTCAGTTGTGTACAGTTCTGTGTATTTTCCCTTGCATGTGAGCATACTGTCACACACTTGATTTATGTGTTTTTTTTGTGTCTGTAAGGCGTTTGTTGAGCTCTCGTAAAACGTATTCTGGCTTCTACACAGCTATTGTCTCAGTAAGTGCACCTGTGTACAATATGTGCAGAAAAACTTAAGGCCATAGTTGTGGTGATTGAATAGTACAGTGCCTTGAGCGTAATAGATGTGTGGGAAAGGACTTCTGTAACACGTTTTGCGCTGAATGTAACAAGCCTGAAGTTAGACAAGTCTGGTTAAGGAGTCTTTGTGTTTGCGTGCTTCTTAAAACCACCTCTGTGTACACGTCTGTATTAAGATCACAAAGACAATACGTTTCTTGTCCTGAACTGAAACTAGGATTACGTCAGTGTCTGAAGATTGGCTCTTTGTCTGGCCATTGTAGCTAACTAGACCTGCCTGAAGCCTTGTGACCATGCAGACAAAATAATGTCAACAGTATGTGGTGAAGGACTTTGAAGTTAAGTCCGTCACAATTACAGACACTGCTACAAAGGTGGGTCAGATTAGGTTGAATGTCAGTTAGCATTTGTCCGCCAATAAAGAGGTCTGGACATGGACTTCAAAGCAACATGACAATCAACCAGAGTCCAAAAGACTAAATTATAGGCTCAATGTTCTTTACACAAACTGCAGGTGCATGAATTTACCTTCACATAAAAACTTTTTTACCTTTCCAGTGTTGCCAGTGTTTCTAAATCTACGTTGACCTTCTTACTCTGACTCACGTTTTCAATGAGAACGTCAGGCCTGCAACACATTGCAGTAGCTCCGGCCATAAATGTGTTTGACAGATTTCTAAAGTGATCAAAGGCGTAGGGAAGGAGATGGCGTGTGTAGATAACTTTAGCACTGGATGTCGAGAATACTTTTATTTGTCATTTAGAAATGAGTATCCGTGCTAACATGGACAGCCGCTACTTCCAAGCATGTATGTTTTATTCCAAATTTTATAACGTAAGTCTTATCTTCCTCTTTGATTGTCCTCATGTTATTCATGGTATTTTTGTAACAGTGTAATTTCCCCTTTGGGATTAATGAAGTACTCATCTAACCATCCATGTGCAGTATATGTGAAGGTGCCTTTGCCTGCAAAGGTCTCACACACTAAATCAACAGGAAATCCCTTAACTTCTCCCTGGAAATACAACATCAACACTTATTTTCCAGAACAAGTTTAGGTTTTAGTAGTTACTTTCTTCCTATGTGTTGTCTTGGTAGTGGTTCATGTTTAACTTGTAGTCTTAAAGCAGTGTTTCCCATCCTGGGGGTCAGGACCGCGAAATGATTAACAGGTTAGGTAAACAGAAAAACACATTTGTGCTACACAAAACTATGTTAATGACTTTTTTGTTTGTGAATTGCTGGATAGGTTTACATCTTGAGGTCCAGATAAAACAATGTAAAACTGTTGGCCACCATGCATATACATAATGCAATCTGGGATTTGCGGTCACAAGTAGACAAAGCTTCACTTTAAGGGGTCGACAAGCCAAAAATGGCGCCTAGCATAAACCCAACTTTTGGCTGTATATATTAAATATCCCCTCTAAAAATGTATGGGTGATGTCACACTATGTCCATATAGTTTGTGGAAGGAAGACATGGCAGCTTTAGGCTTTATGGTTTGTACGGACGGCTATCTACTTTTTAGCTATGAGTGCATACCCCAGACGCTAAATGTTTCCCACTGGCTTCCTAGTACCCCCACAGTTGAGAAAGCTGTGGTTTCTGAGGTGTGTGTGTGTGGGAGGGTCTTTGTCCATGGGAGAATGAGTTTAGATGGAAACAAACTTCAGAAAGTGTTTCAAGACAGCGTTTCAAAAGCCTGCTGTCTGATGATGATGATGAGCGTCGTGTTGATGAGGGTGTTGATTGATACCAAACAGATGGCGGGGTGGTCGCAAGGTTACTCTACTACATTGTGATGTATTGCACTTCCAGCACAGGTACCATAGTGGTACCTGGTGAAAGAGTGATAAAGCGGTGTAAAAAGGGAAATGCGGGGGCCGATGCCACTCTCTGTGAAATGTCCTGTGATATGAATATAAAATCAGAGTGATGTTCTATTGTATACTTGACCAGCATCAGCCCCTTTGATAAATACTGACGGTTAAATGATCATGCTTACATAATCTAGGTTTGTGTATCAGTGTGTTTGTGTAACACCCATAGATTGTTGTGATTTGTGGTATGTGATCAGATTTGCTTACATTACAGTCGGACTTGACAGCTTTGTTTCCCAGCGTGGGTTAAAGAGTTGGCTCAAAAGACTGGGGTTCAAGGTGATGGATGTTGTGTTGCTTATATGTGGTGAAGCGGGCCAACAGGGCTATGGAATTCCACGCTTCAAGTGTGGCAGGAGCGCTGTAATGCACTTTAACATGGCTCCGTCGGCATTCACTGATGGTGTTGTTACACTGTAATTTATATGGGCTGAGTGGTGCTTCTGTTTAAAGCGACGGTTGGAGTCTGTAAACCTTTGCAAGCTGGCTGTAGTCTGTCTCTAAACCCTATGGATTGTTCAGTCAGTTGGTTAGCATGCACAAAGATATACTCAGCTTTATAGTGTTTAAAAAGGGGGAGACCTATAACTAAACAGAATAAACTGCAGCAGTCTGTTTGCAAAAACACTTTTTTTATTACAAAAAATGTATGTGTACTGTATGTGTTTGCCATGTGTGTGTGTGTGTATACATCTGACCCACATGCGGTTTTGTGTTTGCGTGTGAGATGTCCATTGTCCACATGATATCAATAATATCTACCTATTCCGGTCAATGAGAAACATGACATGACGCCTCTTCAGAAATGAAGAGCCCTGGTGTTGGTTTGAACACAGAGCTGTGAACCGGAAAGGATACGACTTGTATACAAAAAAAGATTAGTCTGTCAACCTGTGTTTGTTTATGCTCCGAGGTGAATTGAAGAGGAAGAAGCGGATATGATATTGGGTGTATTTATCATACACACACAAAAAAAGGGGGGGCACAGGAACAAAATAGCGTGAGAGGAAGTTGTGGGTTCTCCCTCTGAGATTGATGGCACGGAGCAGAGCATGGGAGCGACCTTGACTTGGTCGTGAGAATGGTGGCGAGCTCGGAGACAGAAACTGAGAAGGAGAGTTTGTAATCAGTAAACAGGCTCTCGAGTGCCCTTTAGGAAGTAAACACTTAAACATGAGGCGCTGTGCCATTACAGCGCATGGGATTGAGAGAAGCAATGAAGACAGATGGCAAATTGGTTCAAAGGGAGGAGAAATATGTTTTGACTTTGAAAATCCGTACAATTGAATGGATAATTTGGACTAAATGAGCACAGGCATCATACTGTGATGCACATTCTTTGTTTCAGAAAGCAGACTCATTTACTGAATGGTGTTTTTGCATAACTGCAGGCAAGATTCCTGCTAAGTATCCGTTTTATTGGCTAGTATACAGCCCTTTTACTGAGGCAGGACTTTTTAGTTGGTCTGGTCTCATTCTGGTCATCATCAAAATCTCATATGAATTACCTTTTAAGAACGAATTTGCTGAATCTCTTGTGTCACGTGATTACAAAGTTACGGATGGTAATATCAAGTATGTAGGACCAGTAGCTAACAATGATTGCAGTGTATTATATGTTCATGTCAGGAAATCATGTCCCTTAGTTTTAATTCCTGACAAATCTCCTAGTTTCACATTTTCGACATGTAAAGTCTTAGCCTATTACAACCCTAATACAGCAATACAGAGGTTTGGAACATCCCTTCCAGCAATTTCTCTTCTTGTACTTCTCTAGCATCTGTCATCACTCGTATAAGTCATTACTGCCTAAAGAATCGTTTATTACTTTGCTAAAGTAAAGTCTTAAAATACCTCTGTTGCAGTCAGAAGAATGTAAACCAAGCGTAAGGATTTCCTTGTGCCGTGGCTCACCAGGAAATGATGTGTTTACAAAAACTAATATCCTCATTGACAGTTCCACAGCAGCAGTGCACTTGAGGTATTTATCTTAACCTTGATATGAATATTATTTTGACATTTACAAAGCTGTTATGCAGGTTTGGAAATGTAAACATGTGCATGGTATTTCATGGGAGTGTGATACTGTTTATGCATGCGTCCCTTGAAGCATCAACCCTAATTTTGTTCTCTGCGGACAGAAAGGTGCGTGTCAGGCCTTAAGGTGTGCAGCTGTGGGAGCTTCACAGTCTTTACATCTGGATATCCTTTTCAACACAGGCTAGGATGAAACGTGTCTCAATAAATCAGGATTTATCCAGTGAACATGGTTTTGAGTGTTGGAGTTGTCGGCCCTGGCGGCGGCGGCTGCTGCATCCCATCTGTGAAACACATCTGCAAATTAAGTGATTACAAGCTGATGTAATTTTATAAACGATAGCCTCAGGTTCAGGGTTTTTCATGTAGCACTCCTATAGAAAAAAAGATCTCCCCAGTATGCCTGTATGAAGAATAGCAGTACTGTGTAATCTTAATACACTGCTGCTGAGCAGTCATGAGCTTTGGGTTTACCCACCTGGCAGTTTGGCCAGAACAAAAATAAGTGGGCTTACCTTCAGTTGCATACACTATGAAATCTTGCAAATGTGAATGAAATAAATCAGCACTGCTCTCCTAGTGATCCTAAATCAACATTATTTGTCCTGCAAGTGATTTCAGTCCAGGATTGAAGAGAGTGGTGGTTCTTTGTTCATATATTGCTCTATAGCTGGTTTGTTAATTTAAAAACACCTCCGTTTTTACGATTTAAATTTCCATTCTTTACAAACTTTTTGATAGTTTAAAAAATTAGAAAAATTACATGAAGAAAGAAATCTGTACATAACTCCTTATCTTAGTCTCGCTTTCTTAAAGAAAAGGTCTGTTTTCCCCTCTCAGGTGATTTGAGTTCTAAGCTACATGGGCAAAAGACGTATTGGTGGCAGTCTGAACTTTGAGTGTGGTTTGGTGTTCAGACAGTTCAGCAGACATTGGTAAGCAGTTTTTTTTCGGTGTGGCAAGGAAAGTTTCACCAATACTGCGACCGCAAGAGTGTGTGTGTGTGTGTGTGTGTGTGTGTGTGTGTGCGTGCGTGTGTGTGTGTGTGCGTGTGTAAAGGATACTCTGAATGACTCTAAAATGAGAATACCATTGCACAGACACTCAAACAAATAGACACACACTTCTTTTCCTCTGCCAGAATAGGATCTATGCTACATACAACATAGAGTTAAGACTCTGACACACATGCCTGACATTACTCCTGGCATCTTTCTTGCTTTACATAGTGAGTTGAATGCGTTTTTGTCCTGGCTTATCTTCTTTTTTTTTTTTTACTTGTTTGCATGAAAGATGTACCCCATGAGGATCCAATTCGGTTCTGTAGTACATAACGCTAAAGAGCAGGCTAGAGTCAGCATTAAACATTAAAATAACAGGATTCGGATGCACAGTGCCTACATGTGATTCTCCTTTTATCCACCAGATGGACTCTGTGCTCTAAATGGCCATGTTGGCATTGAGCAGGCAGGCATCCCTTTCTAGACTCCCTCCGTGTTCGAAGTGTAAACCTTCAACTTGGACTGTGTGTTGATGGCTGTGATGATGGTGTGCATCTCTGGAGAACATGTGAATCATCATCTTCAGTAATCCTCAGTAAAACAAAAACAGGCTTTTAACAAAACATTGTGTGCCTCTGAAGAATGTAGGAACTCTTTGTTCCCTGTAATTATTTCTTATTCTTGCATTTTGAGTATTCATTTTGCGCGTTTATGGTGCTCAGAGAATGCTGTGTAGAAAATGAAAATAGTCATGTGGTTATGAATAAGTAATTGTTTTTTTTTAAGGAACAAACACAGAAACAGATGCAGGGGCCAAGTTCACATGGGCACTAAAACAATCACCATGGAGACCAGGATTTAAGTGTGCGTGTCTGTGTACTGGTAAGCACATTGGTGTGCAGGCTCATGTGTGATGTTTCACAAAAGCTGACCCGACGTCTATTACAGAAGTGTCTCTCTGTGTAAGGACGAACATGCATCCATTTGGTGAGCTAAATCAACCATGTCCGTCTCTGGCCAACTGGTGTTGTGTGTGTGTGTGTGTGTGTGTCTGTGTGTGATGATGATAGAGGAACACTGGTGAGGAGAAAAACAGGGTAGGTGTTAGTGATCATCACACAAGCATAGCAATGGGATCCAAAGGCAGAATTGTCTTTATGAATAGAAACAAAAGCTCCCTTACTTCATGCAATCAGAGTTGAAATTTTCACATTATAAACCGATTCTACTAAGTGATGATGCGGTAACAAGTCTTTTCGAGACACGTCTTAAGATAAAATCAGGGAATCCTCTCGCAGCAGAAAGGATTGCATCTCCCAGACACTTAATTGACACGCTTCCATTTGAATATATTTTAACCACTGTGTGCCTCTTGAGACAGAGTGTCACTGCCATGCCGCAGATTTCTGCCAGTGCTCATTATGCAATCCTAAGCTTTGATAATTCCTCCAGTGCACCGTTTAATTAGAAACACATGGCCCTGAGATCGCAGAGGAGTACAGAGCTTCTAATGTCTATACAGCCTGCGCCATGAGTAATTGTTTCTCCCTCGCTAGTGCCGAGCCATTTTTTAACCTGCTGACAGCCAGCAAGCAGGAGGAGGAGAGGAGGAGGAATGAGAGGGAGATGGAGCGAAAAGAGGAGGGATATGAGATAAGAATTAATCCATATCTGGGTTTTTATTGTTATTATTTGACTATAGTAGAAGGTTAGGAAAGAAGTGAGGAGAAGTGAGGAGCAGAGGCTGTAGATGAGGAGGCCAGTTACAGTATATTCTCCTTTTTTCTTCCTTTTTTTGGTCTTTCCGCCAGGAGTTGTTTAGAGTGAAGGAGGTCCCAGGTGAGCTGGAGACCAATGGAGGCTGATATCATGACAGGACACTTCATCAAAGCCTGCGGAGGCTGTTTGGAGACCTGCCCGGGCTAAGGAAGAACTGTTATAGCGTCTCCTATATACTGCCAGCCAGTGCAGAGACTTTACCGGATATCGAGATTGTGATAGGTCATGTAATATGTGTGTGTGCGAGAGAAAGACAAAGTGGGTCTTCTTTTTTTATTCTATTTTTTTTTTTTTACTCTGTCCAATTGAGGATATCTTGTAGACATTTTAATCTTTTTCCATTACTTGTCACCCCTTTCGCTCTTCGTCTGAGATAATTGATTTGTTTCCATGGTTATGATATTACTTTTTGTCCCTTCTTACCTTTTGAGTAAGTGTTTTTCACAAAAAGGTCCCTGAGGCACGCGCGCGCGCACGCACGCACGCACGCACGCACGCACGCACGCACGCACGCACGCACGCACGCACGCACGCACGCACGCACGCACACACACACACACACACACACACACACACACACACACACACACACACACACACACACACACACACACACACACACACACACACACACACACACACACACACACACACACACACACACACACACAGTCTTCTTTTCTACACTTTGAGGTGGGAAAGAGGAATATCATTTTTCACATGCTAGCCTCTGTATTTCTGATAGTCCTGCATTTGTAGTTATGCTAAATGATTATGTGAAGTCTTTCCTTCATTTAAAAAAAAATATGGGTAAGTTACACTTTTTTTAAATAGTCTGTATTTGGACATGATTCAACTGATGACATGAGTGCTAAAACTAATTTAATCGAGTAGTCAATCAGAAAATTGTCAAGTTATATTTGCAGATTCCAGCTTCTGAAATATGAGCGTGATTGTTAACTGAATATCTTTGTGGTTTTGACCATTTGTCGGACAAAACGAGCAACTTGCAGACATATTGATGAGCTGTATAAAAACACAATACCTATTTTCTCTATGTTCTGACATTTTATAGACCTCATTATCCCTCCCCTCCCAAAAAAGCAACAACAATTGATAATAAAAATAATCAGAAAATAATCATTGGTTGCAGCCCTAGATGACATTATTAAACCGAATGACTGTAACCAAACCCAGTTTTTTACCGTAACTTCACACATTTCCTTCGAGGTGTCAACGGGTAACACTGAGGAGAACACATAAGGTTATATTCTTGCTGAGCGGATTTCTATTTGCCATTCATCCCTGTGTCGAACTTTGCCACACTGTGTTCCACGCCTATCTCCTCTTTGTCAGTTGTCAGTCATTCCTGCCAGTGAGTGCTACCCTGCTGGGCGGTGTGTAAGCCGAACTCAAATACCCACAGCTGTTCACAGCCGCTTTAGCTGGAGGGGGAGGAAAGAGGGAGGAGAGCGGAACTTGAGAGTCGTGAAGTCGATCAGCTCCTCAAAAGTCCCGGTTAACTCTCCCTCCGTCTTTCTGCTTCTCTCTGTGCCCTGTCCAGAATAACCATTAGAATCCCAGCTCACATGACTCAAATCCTCCTCTGTGGGAGCTAACTGTTTGGCATCTTACGCTTGTGGGTCGGTGATGTCACAGATATGGGGGGCCCCTCGTTGTCATCGGGAGCCTAACTCTAGGCTGATGTCACAACACTGGCGTTGTCGTGAGCTAGAACCGCTGACGGACAGCTTGGTGTGTTTGTATGGCACAGATGGTTGGGGAAGGGAGTGGGGGTGTGGGGGGGGGGGGGGGGGACTCGGGTGCCAGCTTGGAAGGTGGCAAAGACTCTTCTTATCAAGTGGTGCCACATGCGGGCTCTGATGTGCCATTGTGACAGGACGTTTTTCTCCCTTTCATCTAATTTTGTCTCCTATTGTCTATTTGTTTCCTATTGTTCCTCTTCGCCTCATTCTTTAAAGTCATTAATTCATTTCTCTTTATTTTTTTTTTGCTCACTCTTGCTTGTTCTTTGTCTTTCTCTCTTTGTCTTCCTCTCTCTGGCTCGCTATCTGTTCTCCATCTCTTTCAGTTTGCAGTGTGTTTGTCGTGGTTTATCGAAGTCTCTCATCAGTGCTCTCTTAGCTCTTTCCTGAACTGCCTTCTCCATTTTCTAATTGGAATGCTTTTTAATCCCTCTCTTTGTCCGTCTCTCGCTTCCTCATGTGTTGTTTCCCTCTCTCCCTCTCTCCTTCCCTCCATCCCTCCCGTTATTCTTTGTCTGGGATTGTATCTTTTTTTCCCTTTGTGTGCTCTGACAGGCCTCTTCCTCTCATTGATAGTGATGGCAGGCTCAACCCCACTCCATAATGCTGCTGATAGTTTTCCCACTGGAGACCCCACTGTTGCTGCTGCTGCACTCCCCTGCATCCAAAAAAAGGACAGAGACACCCCTCCCTCCCTTTCTCCCAATCCATACTTCTCTGTTTCCTCTAGCTCTGCCAAGCTTCAACCATTCATTCATCAGGGGAGCATTTCAACAAGACTGGTTTGTTTTGGAGAGTCACTGGGCCCCAGTCTCATAGAGATTAATGCTTCAACAGACCGGGATGACATTTATGAGGCATAGGCTGGAGTAAAGGATAGAAGGAGAAATAGTACGGGTAATGGTGTTGGATCAAATGTGACCCTTTGCACACACACTACCACTTCAGAGGGAATCCTATTGAGAGACAGAATCAGGACTAAAGTGTGTTCACGAGATGGAGAAAGGGGGAGAGAGGCCACATCTATGCGTAAAAGGAAGTTCTCATCCTAGATAAGTCACCACCACAATGAACCATCCTTGTATTTGCCACCTCAGCATCATTCAGTGACATGCTAGTGGTCATTCTGACTGATGGTGACAGACTCCGAGCCAGCCGAGTGTTAAAGTAACTTCAATAATTCATTTCTCAGCTATTTGCCCAGAGTAACCATTAATACATGTATCGGCACAGCCCTCAGTTAGAAGTGATCACTGCACTTGAGCACGCATGCACGCACGCACGCACACACACACACACACACACACGCAAGCAGTCATGAATGCATCCATAAATGTCTCCAATTATATCTACCTTCTACAGAATGATGGATACTGCTCTATGGCTGTAAAAGGGTGTTTACTCTATGCTGCACTCTAACATGCATGGCACATTGCTACGAATGCTTCTAGGGGAGAAGTTATCAATATAGAGCCAAATTAGAATGGATCTGAGGAGAAGTACAACATGCACACTGCTCTCCCCCCCACGCCGAGCTCCATCACTCTTCACAGGCATGTGATCAATGGGGCCGAGACAGTGTTGCCAAGCTGCTATCCATTCTCATTACTGACACCACTGACTGTCCACTTCTGCTTTCTCCTTGTTGTCCGCCAGAAGCTGAGAGAGAGAGGCTGTCAGTAGCATTGTTGAAGTGGATTTGCGATAGTGTTGAAAGTAGGCTTTACGTTGCCATGTTTTTCACCATGGAATTGGTGTTTTTAGTCCACGCGTCCTTTGGCTGAACTTATGTCTTCTTCAAGTAGTGATGAACCTGCGCTGTGCTTGCACGTACATCGTTGTTGATAAAACGTTTTCCTCGTTAAGAGCGTGTTCCTTTTTGCTCAACTAAACTAGGACACATTCCCATTGTCTGTCCATTTCAAAATATACAGTATGCATAAATAATAACCTCCAGTTTCTGTAGATTTATAGTCATGATCTGTATGAAAGTGCTATTGTCTGCAACACTGTTTACATTAAAAGGAGTACTGGAAAACTATAGAGTGAGAATGTGATCATTGGCCTTTTGTGCTTCTTCCCCAGTGAAGTCCTGTGGAGTTCAGATTATCATCAGCCTCTATAATAAACATTCCTTCTTCTTCTTTGAAGTTGTCTAAAGCAAGCAGAGTCCCACTGATTCAATTCATCAATTCATCTGTCACATAGTAATTGCTTATGTTGTACACATGCATGCATGCATGCATAGTCACACGCACACATGCATTTGTGTATATGCACAAACAAGGAACCGCATACAGAATAGGAACGTATGGATTCACATTCACAACACAAAAAGCTTTGTCCGATGAGCCTATATGTACAGTACATGCACTATTAGCCCGCAGATGTTCTGATGCAGACAAGACACAAGCGTTTGCACACGTGTGCACATGCGCTCACAGATAATGCTTATGTAGCCTGATCTGTTGATTCTCAATAACTGGAGCTTCTCTAAGGGAACATGTCAGAACCCAAGATACATATTGCAATGTCTTAATTCAATTATTGTGGAACTGTAAATATCCATGCTTGTTTGTCTTGGTTGAGTTGCATATGCATCACCATTATGTCAACTAAAATCCCCAGCTCTCTACAAACAGCTCCGTTGTGAGTTGGAAGCCTTTGGGCTGCAAGGAGGGATCAGGGTAATCAGATTGAAAGCGTAAATTATTTTTTTACAAGCACATCAGAGTGCTGTTGTCATGTATGAAGCTAATTGTTTTGGGGCTAAGAGACACACTAGTTGGGGACAAGAAGCGTTTTGTTTTACTGTATTGTCTTGTGTAGTCAAACACAGAGCTGTTTAAACAGCCAGAGACATTTGATCTGAGTTGTATGACATTTGGTATGGTCCTAAGAGCTTTATGGGTAATGCAGACATGCCAGAGGCTATGGGAATTGCCAATTGGGTTAAGTTCAACACTGACATGTTTTCTTTGTATACATTTTTTGTAGTTAGGGTAGCATACTCTTGTGCAGCAGACATATGTATGTTAGAGTGACCTTTGAAGCACCAATTGTGTGGTGATTCATATCTTATCCGTGTTGCACCTGTGAATAAGGCCAATATTATTACTCACCCAAGAGAAAAAAGGAAGTAATGAAATCTTGCATCTGGACTATTCTCACCAAACAAAGCACTGAGCCTGCTGTACGTACATACTATCATATTGTGTTGTCATGTAAATATTTTGAAGTATTCCTCTTTTATTAATCCCATGTGAATTGTTATGACTGAGAATGGCCCACAGAGGCAACAGCGACCATGAAAGGTGATATCGATTTTGATGAATGCCAAATGCGCGCCGCTGGAAATGGGAGAAATTTCACAAGGGCTGAGGGCTGCATTAAAGAATAGTGTGTCTCTGGTTTCAACCAGTGTTCATCTGGGAAGTGCTGCATTCGATTCATTTGTCCCTGTATGTCGTTTCATAGACGGGGCAGGTTACTGATGGCGTTGGCGGCGGAGCAGTCCTCTATCACGGCTGACGAATGTGACAATAATGCAGACTGTAGCTGCTAATGGGACCGCTGGGACTTTCCGCTGTGTGCGACATCAATCAGGATCCCCAGCACGCTAACTCTAAATGGCCCTCCTCACTCACTCAACACATAGCAGATGTCTTAGTCTGATCCTCCAGCACATGTATAAAAAATGCCAAATGCATGCTAATGATGTTGTTTTGTTGCTTTGACAAAACAAATCCCCATTATGGCTACAAATGGCTGCAAGGTGTTGGCCGTGTTCTTGCATCGTGTTCAGTGCGGTTTTAGGACATTTTATTGTATTTCTGGTCTAATCTGGTCGAAATAAAACTCCTCTAGACTGACGTTGAGCCATATGGTTTGTTGACAGGTTGGGTGTTGTATTACAATGAGTGGGAGTTGGGCTATCTGAACTTTGCTACTGTACATCAAGAGCCACTATGGTCAGAGCCTGTGATATGGGCACGCTGAGAATGATTTTTCACAGGAGGGAAATAGCACAACATGTTAAACGTGAGATGACCTAGTGGTCAAGGCGGCGTCCATGAACTGCAGCGTCCTTGGTATTTGTCCAGTCGTGGACCTTTTGTTGCATGTCATTCTCCATCTCTCTCCTCTTATTTCCTGTCTTTTATCCACTGTCTGCACCGTTTCTACAAACATTGTCTTAGGCTTCATCTGTTGCTGCTTCACAATTAAAGCATTGCAGTAGTATGCCTGTAAAAGTCTTATAATAAGAAGCAATAGCAGGAAGTGTTTGTATTAATAGTTACTTAAAAGTGCCCTGTCAAGTTCTCTTTTAAACAAAGTTTCTGTTTGGATTCAATGTTGCTCACCTCATGCATTGTGTGTCCCTGTGGTCAAACAAATCCATTTTCTTTCTTATAAAACATTTGCAAAGCAGATTTGTCCTAAAAGAGGGAAACCCACATTGTTTTACACCCATGGTAACTAACTTGCAGTCTTCATTTTTCCTGCCTTTGTTTACACATTGCTACATTTCTTTGAGCATTACCGCCACCTGTAGATCAGTGGAATAGCACGCAACCATTGCCAGGGATGTGCCAACGTAATACGAACAAAACAAGGAGCAAAATAAGGGCGCCTAAATTATTATTGGGAATTGGTTGGATATGTGTCAGTATTGCCAGTTAATGAAAAAAAAACATCTTAAAAGGTAGATTTATGCTTAATCTTCCACACCAAAAGGGTTCGGCACATTTGTCTCTGTGATGCAGCATGTGTCCCGCCATGGCTCACCCTTACTGCATTGTTCCACTAAAGGGCGATACCAGTCTGTGGTGGTCCCAAGGGTCCCTGTTAGCAATAAAATGACTCACCTTCACAAAGGATGCCACAAGTTCTTGCGAGTAAGTTGAGATATCACTTTTATTCTTTCCCTTTTACCTTGTCCCTCTGGCCTGGTGCTGAATCGACACACCAGTGTCTGTTGGAGCGGAGCATCGATCCCTCCCCCAGTCAGCACGTCCTCAGGGGTGGAAGGAGAGAGAGGAAGAGAGCGATATGCTTAGAGCAGCAAAGCCCCTCTTGTATTAAAAATGCTGAGACAGAGAGGAGATGCGCTGATCTGTGTAAGATACACTCCTGAACACAGCATGATGGACGCGATAGACTGTAACCTTTTGGCAAAGTTTCAAGGTGTAATGTGGCATTAGTGTGAAAAGCTTTCAATCTTGTTGTGGTTCTTGTTGCAGTTGTAATCTCTGTATGAGGGGCACAAAACCTTTTTTCGGTACACATACTGTTCTGTCACAGCCCTTCAAAAGCAAGATGGCCCTTTTGTCTCAATGTACCTGCTCATTTCCTCCATTCCCACAGTGACACTGGATTAAAGGCCCACAAATTTCCCTGCTGCCATCATTCCTATCCCCTTTCACCCAGACAGGGAGGGCTTTTTGTAGTTGATCCCCTCCCCCTGTAGGCTGTAATCACCCTGAGAATGGGGTAATTAGGGCCACTGTAGGGTAATTACCAGAGCTTGAGTTGTTTAATTACGGCCTTCTCTGGAGCTGTCTGATGCCAGTGACAGTGGAGGCTCCACTCACTGATGGAGTGATTTCATCCTCTTGACTGCAGCAGCATGTGAGGGACAGAGAGAGATGGAGACACGGTGATAGAATGAGTGGGCGTGAGTGGGAGGGATCGCAGGAGTTGAATTGAGAGGGAGAGTAGGGTATAGGCAAAAAGCAAAAGATTGCTAGAGGTTGATAAATATACATGTCTCCAACAGCGAGGGGAGGTAACCATTGTGTTTGTGAAATGTATTTTCCCTGAATTGTTTTCTGTTGGTATTTGTCGCTATGTTTTTATTATTCCTCACATGATTTATGAAGCCCCCTTATGACAACATACTGTGCAACATCAGTAATATAAGCGAGAGCAGGGGTGATTGTGCACTGCTTTGTCTCAGATTTCTTCCATATAGTGATAATAATAATTATATAGAGTTGTGAAGTTGACTGCCAGAAAAAACTTAATCAACAACAATTGTCAAGCTGGTTTAGGTTCTCCAGAACTCGTTGTCCTGTTGTGAAATATATCACCCTTCTCCGTGGCTGAGGCAACCTTTCCTCGTTAGTATAGTGGACAGTATTTCCGCCTGTCACGTGGAATATTGGGCTATTTCCTTTGGGATGAATACAGCTCTGTCTTATCGCTCATCTATCTTCCAAGTATTTGTTTTAAACATTAGACATATCTAAAGGGATCAAGCCAATAGATGTTGGCAGCTTTGATGAACATTTATAAATGCCTTGCTCCTGGAATTGAACTGGTGGAGCTTACTTTGGAGTTCGCTTTGGAAAAATAAATACTGTACCATATTTGGACTCATGTTGTCAACAGCAGGGGGCGACATGACAAACGAGCATCCCACTGGCAGCGCAGCAGGTTCCTGTTTAAAGAATCACACATGGACGTGACTGAGAATAGGAGGGTCTCCCTTTCTTCTCTTCCAAAGGGCCATGACACCAATGGACAGCCATCTTGGACTCCAAAAGTAAAGGACCTGTGGACCTGAAGATTTGTGGGGCAAAGGGCAGGGGGTCATTCTCCAAACTAGGGGAAAGGAATTCACCCAGGCGGCCTGACATTCCCCCAACTGGAAAGATGACTCTGTCTGCCCAGTGTCTCAGACCAATCCCAAAATAGTGTGTGGCGAGAAGTTTCCCGCCACCCACAGACCATAATTGTAAAATCCTAACCAGAGATTGATGCACATGATTAAAGCCCCATGTCCTAATATTTTGACCAAAAGCACAGGGTCACCAACCAGATGGCTGCAGAACAGTTTTGATTTATCTGGACTGGAAGCTTGGAATTCAGTTCAGGCTCGCTCATTTCAGTCCAGCGTGGTCAGCAATTGAAAGGGTCTGCTGGACATATTTGCATGCATGTTTACTAAACATTAATCTCTCCTAATTTTTGATCTTTATGACTGTTGATTGAGAGCCTCTTTGATGGAACGGCGACCATATAAATCTTTGTTTGGATTCCAATGAGTTGCATGTGGGCTGTGTTTGTATTTCCACTGTACCAGAGACCCTCATAACTCAAAACACCACATGAAGATGTAAAGACAGAAAATATTTCCTGACAGATGTGTCGATTGACAGTGGCCCTTTGGCCTATTGAACCTTGAGCTCCTCCTTCCATACCACTAGGATTAGTAGCACTGGCCCCCTTTTTGGGTGACCCATGGGTATTTTTGTGTTGGTTGCAGGAAGTGTTCATTGACGCAGCATTTTAACTCAACTGATCCCAGCTCTGTAGCAGCAGGTTGTAACTCTCCTCGTTTCTGGGGGTTGAATGACAGACATGTGTTTCATAAACAGATGAGCTACAGTTATAGACCAGCACTGAATGCTGCAGATGTGACAAACTAACATTCTTTAATTTATTTGGCATGGTGCTGGACAGATGTTACAACATGACAGTGGAAGTCCGTGGGGTAGGGATGGTGATGGATGAACCGGCTGCTTTCCGCTGCTGGTGAACCACAGCAATGATCTGCCAGAAGACGAGGATGACTGACTGTGGCACCTCATGGTAAAAACCACAAGACGTTAAACTCACGACCCACTCAATAGCTCACTGAGCTTTTATTTGTTTCACTGAGTGTATATTAACACTCTGTGAATGTCAGTCAGGTGGAACCGTCAGGCATATGAGTGTAAAACGAGGAGACACCAAAGGCTCGTTGCGAAGTGCTATTTCCAGATGGCCTCGCCCTTCCTGGCGGTTACGACGCAGGGTCGGATGGACACACTCAAACATCTTTTGACACTCTGCACTCACTATCTCTGTCACCAAGTCTGCTAATGTTTCTTCTACTGTAGAGACACTACAATTTTTAGATGTTGTTCACACAGACAGTATTTCAGAGTGAGGATACAGCAGCTTTGTAGACAACATTTTTAGTCTGGGTTCAACGAGTACTATCTTGTGAGGGCCTGTCCACATGTTTTGGATTGTCTCTGATGTGTTTTCCATGTGTGGCATACTTTCATTCATTAATGAAGGTGCAGGAATTGTTTGAATGTTTTTTGCTCTGTGAAAGCATTGTAATCACAAGTTAAAAAGCTGTTTGTTTGCCGTGACTTTGCTCTGATTGGCATAAGATTGATTGCTCAACATATAATTAGTTGCTTCCAGCATAATTGCTCTTTCAGTGTCGAAGTTCCCATACAGAAATAACTGTACCGTATTTAGAACAAATCTCTTTTGCCAACATGTTTGCTGCCTACCTATGGTCACCCTGCAGATTTCTCCGAGTTCAATAACGCCTTGCTGCCTCATGGGATTTTCTTTTTAAACAAAACACACCGCTTTTGAAACAATTTCAAAGCATTTGAAAGAAGAAAAGGAACTTCATATCAGTGACCTTCCTTAGTTCCAACTATCTCCTGCATCCGTCTGTGAGTCTTCTTTCCAATTAGTGGGAGAAAAACAACCCAACTCAGAGAAGTGAGACAAATGCAATCGCAGAGTGAAAAAAAAAAAAGCAGCCTCAGTGTTTGATCTCTGCAGGCAACAGTATAAAGAAACCTTCGCCGAAACGTGTTATCTTTAGAATAGACTGAAGCCTCACCTCAGTGACCTTGTCATTTGGCTCTCCATCTTATCAGAGGAGGAAATGATGTCAGCACTCATCCCTTTACACCATAACAAGGGGTGAAACCAGGCTCTCCTGCAGCCGGTCAGTTAGAAATAATTAAAGTGGAGGCTCAGTGATTTAACAGGAGACCACAGATCGATAGTAGCCTGTAGTGTGAAGACTGAAATTGCTGGGTAGGTTTTTGCAGAAAATAAAAATAAAATAAAAAGCCCTCTCCGTGGATTCTGATGTGTTTCCAGCGTCACATGAGGGTCAGTATAATGCAGTTGGCTGCCAAAGACAGTTTTTTAATTGGCTCCCTTGTGTTGATCATTGGACTGTTCTCCCCTGGACTCCTGAAGCAGCAGTACAGTGTTACTGCCTTGCTGCCTATTAGAACTGACAGTTTAGCATCCATCACTTAATGTGTCCAATTTCTCATCCTCCTGTCTCGAAAGAGAACTCAGAAACTTGCTCCACTTTCTTTTTGTTATATCTGCTTTGTTGTCCTTTTGTTCAGGTTGTATGGGTGTATGCAGAATAGCATTAACCTCGTCCTCTAGTGTCTGTCAATCAACACAGTGCCTGTCCTTTGTGCATCACGTCACTTTAGCCGAGCGCCTTTAGCAGAGATGAAAAAGCCATCTGACCCCTTTTAAAGTGGAGCTCCGCTTGCAGCCCTGTGATCACTCTACCATTTGTGCCCTTCCCCATGGTTTGGGTTTGCCCCCACATTTCATGGCTTCAGACACTCTCACTGAGATCAAACTCCAAAAGTGCTGACCACCTGCTGGGACTCCCTCTGAAAGTGCTAATGACCCTGTTTGTCTGAGGAGACACCAGCTCTTCTCTTGTGTCTTCCCCCCTCCCTCCGACTCTGTTCTTACTTTATAGTGATTACTTTGCCACTTGTGCCCTACTTGTCCGACCTTAACTGTTAAGGGCGGAGGGCGGTTGAACTTTAACTGTAGGTCAGTGTCTTTGGTGGGAGAAAAGTGCTGGTCTTGTTTTGTTGGGAACAGACGGAGCAAACACCTGCTGACTTGCTGATGACACAGGTGTTGACATGTCGGTGAACACGTCACATAGTGTAGATTTCTATATTAATACTTGTTAGGCCGCCAGCTTTGGATTTAGAAACTTTTTTACTGTGTCAGTTTGATAAACCCGCAAGGACAAAATACTGTCAGTAGGAGGACTATTAAATGTTGACGTCAATGCTGGTTGGATGTTCACAGCCTGAAAATAAATCAAAAATTCAGTGTAAATCCATCCTAAATCATGACAAAGGACCGGCTGTATCATTTCCATCTGGCCATGTTTCAATAACACTAACTATGTAAGGAATCTGATATGAGAGCTGTGGCTGTGTATCCGGTGTTTTGCAGTGATGCGTCTTTCCTCTATGTCAGCGGTTAGGATTGCAGAGCGATCATCTGAACTGTGATGATGCTTTCCTGGGCTCAGACCAACTCTACATTATCCATGAGACTTGAAAATGCCGCTCCCCACCCCCTATGCTTGAGGCCTCACATTACCATGAGCCCGCAAAGTAATTTGTAGACAGATAATTTCAATAACGTCTGACAGCAACTACACATTGTTGGCTGTTGTCCTTGTTTGGCAAAGTTACTCTCAGAGGTTCAGCTCGTTGCTAGTTTTTGGGAAGCTGGCAAGAGTGTCTGTGGTAGCCCAATTAGTGGTTTTGGCTGATGGAGCAGGGGAACAGTGTTAGTAAGTGGAGCACAATAATGTGCTTCATGTTTCAACATCTACGAAGATACAAGTTAACCAGTGTAAGACAAAGACACGCTTTAACATGTCATTTTGCGCTTACTTTATGAATGTCCAGCAGGGTCAGTGCGACTGGATGCCATGAAAATCTCCTGCTTAAGTAGCAGAAACCGAGAAACCGGAGTCAACTGAGAACTCAGCCTGAGTTTATGCATCAATCACTTGTGCAGATGCAGTTTATTTTTTCAGTCGTTATCTTTGATGCTGGGTTTTGTCTGTGGACTTCTCACTCTTTAAGAAACACATATAAACTCATTAAAGGGTACCTTATCAACTCCAACCCAGAATTTAAACTGTGAAAGGCACTAGTTTAAATGTGAAAAACAGTCCTACTAAGGACCGTTCAATAACCAGTAACTGATATATGGCAATGGACTGAACCTGTGTAGACAGGATTGCTCTCATCTCTTCCAATATAAATAAAAACATCTGTCATTGACGAGAATATGCAGAGTTCCCTCAAAGCCATTTTTGCAGTACTGTGAGCAGATTCATTTGCACTCTCATTACAAAAATCTGCTCACGGTATCTTTTCTTTTTTGGACAAGGGCTCTTCTGCAAGAATGCTTATTCACATGAATTCTTAGATGTCAAAGAGTAACAGAACTTCTCTGTCCTTACTCATCATAACATTTCAGTTTTAAGAATTTTGTTTTGTTATTGTAAGAGAATAAGTATTGGGTCAAAATTTCAAGCAGAGATGTAAAATATAAAGTAGCTTATGAAGTAATGTTATGTAGACTGGCTTTTTGTTTTGCCTGTAATTAATGTCTAATTAGCTGATAGCCCAATGCTCAATTAATTAAATGTTTCCAAAGTTTCCCCAGAATTTAATTATACTTTTTGTTCACATGCCTGTCTGATCCCATTTTTGTGGATATGATGAATGTTACTTTTGAAGAGTGTTAAAACTAATGGTTTTCAGCCTGATGCTTATGTTTTCTGGCCCGAGTCAACATTTCTTCCGCAAAACCCATAAAACCAGGACAATAAAACAAGTCTTTGAGTTTCCGCAAGTCTGATTACACGCACATTGTTTGCCTTCAGTAGGTAATCGGTTTGTTAGTTGTTATGTCCATCATAAGATGCAATAGTAGAGATGATAATATGCTCTTATTTATAGTCAGTTATTTTTAGGCTATTGTGACATCCATTTAACCAATAACCACATAACATTTTTGTGGATGCTTTTATGTGTGGGTTGAGCTGCTCTTGAAAAGCCAGCCATTTCTTTTTTATCACCCTCTCTACATAGTTAAGCCGTCACATCATGGTCTGCATGAACTTGCAACACATCCACAATGAGCAGAAAGGCTTCATTTTCAGCACAGAATGGTATGGGGAAAATCAAAAAGCCAGTGACTGGAATACTTCTTGGCAGTTGCCTTGATTTTGTAGCAAAGGGCCACTTGTGAATGAGTCAAACCCACTTTGGGGCGTTCATTGCTGCTCCGGTACCTGTGAGAAAACCACTCACTGTACTCCAAGTCTCCAGTGTAATTAGTCAAGGGTTTGAATGGTTGTGGTTTTCAGTGTAAAGCCTTGACAGGCATCCAAATAATCTTGTGGCAGCCCCAGAATAACTTTGCTTGGTGAAATGTGGTATGCAGAAGCGGAGACGTCCAATGCTTGATTTCATGCCCCTCGTGTGATTAACCAATCACAGTCAGAGATGAGCCATGGGAAATGTAAACAAACTCTTCTATACAACAACGTAACTTCTAAGAGCCAAATCTTTAGATGGTTTCCTCCTGTCAGGTTGTGTTTAATCTGATTCCAAGCACAAATTATTTTGACATTGTGATTAATTTATGTTAGATGAAACATTAACATTTACAGGTTGTTGCTATATTTAAACTGGAAAAAATGAACAGAACTTTAAATTCCGAGGTCTGTTATTATTTAGAAATGATACAGATTCAAATAATTAAATAATACAGTGCAATAAGTATAATTACACAAATCTATTTGTGCCTTTCACCCAGTCCGTCCCCCTCTGCTTCCTCTGTCACCATTTGCAAAGCAACAGTAAAACAACAATTTATGAAATAGTTATTTCAGTTTTTTTCAGTGTATGCAATTATTTATTTAAAGTGACTATATGTAACTGTTAAATGTTTCTGAAACTGTGTAATTTTCCATCTGATGATCATAAATGACCTGTAACAGCAAACGAGACTAACAGTGAAAAGAATGCTATTTTTATGTAGTTTTTATTAATGCCTCCGCTCGGGTCAGATTTTTCCCCGCAAAGTCCCAAAATGATTTACGGCAGGTAGACGCCGCTACAGAACAAGCATTCTGACGGGTCACACAGATTTCGGCGTAACATCGGAAAAGCCTGTGTTATTGTATCCAGCCAGGTAAAGGGTAACAGAAAACCAAGTCACACTCTGTCGGGCTTTCAACAGATGGAGACAATTAGGGGAGTGTTAATGATTCAAAACCCACCCCGAATTGGCCGTCATGTATGTAATATGTATACTTTATTCATAAAATAACTTTAAATTGCACGATGTGGTTGTACACCAGTAGCCTACGTTAAATTACGTCCCCCTTCCATTTAGCGCGGATGTTATATTCCTTTTAGTCTGTGTTTGTGTTGGCCTACTAGTTTCTTTTCTCTTGTCCCCCTGTACTTGTGTAAAGTGTCCTGTTATTATTACGTTGGTTGCTACAACAATCTCTTAATGCTTTGGCTCGTGACACAGTGACAGTGATACCCGGTTTAGCTCACGATACATCCAGGCTAAGTTACCGTAAGCAACACTTGAAATGCAACGATGCATGTGTTACGTACTCTCTTATTGTAAATAAATAATTTTCTGTGTGAGCAAAACATTCATTGCAACTATATGACCTCCCGGTAACACTAACTCCTAGACCTTTACAACCACAGGTGTGGTAAAAACTCTACCGCTTTTGTCCAAAGGGGGCCGCTGGAATCAACACAAACTGAAAGTTACATATAGCCACTTTAACATACAACTACATATACATTGTAAATCACGACAATAATTAAATCTGACCAGTTTTCAATAAATGCGAATAAGATTGACAATGCAAACATTCTTTCATCACATATTGCTAAGAATAGTTAACAAGTGCTTAGAGAAAACTGAATTCAAAAACACATTTAGTAAGACTTATGCTCCTGCTCGGGTGCCCTCATTTGGCCTTCTTAAAACTTATACAAGTAGATAAATTCACAAATATAGACACATCAAATCATGAAAGCCACCTCAGTATTTGTGATTATGGCTTGTTTTGAATATCATGCAAGAAGTGTCACAAATATATGTGTTCTAAATGTCTCCCCGCTTACAAATGAGTTTAATGGTTAGTGATGATTCTGTTAATCAAATCTACACAACACATCGTCTTCTGCTGGTTCTTGATGGCTGTGAGCAGTGGAGAGCACCCCATCACAGCTGGAATCGATGCACTTTTCCAAGGAATGCGAGTGTTCTGTAATTACTCTTCATGCATGTGAAAAGAAGCGCCTGCAGTGCTGATTCTAGTGCTGCGAGTGTCGGCGTTAAAAAGAGCCGATAATGAAACAAAAAGTAGGTTACAGACTTCAGATTTGCTGCTGAGGTGACAATACTGTATTCCAGCACGTTATGGAGTGAAAGCAACACTCAGACAACGTTTTAATTGGTACAAATGAATTGTCCTGCTCCGTGTTTCAGTCAGATTTATTTCCCCAGCTGGGTTTCATGTGTAAGTTGTGCTCCATGTTTTCCTGGGGTAAAATGCAAGAGGATTATTTGTTGTATCCGCTTTTGGTCCAAGATAGTGAAAGCTTTTTCTCTTTGCTCGTGAATACAAAATTGGTGCATCCATGTTTGACCATCCTCCAGAAGGGGTGATTCAAGGGTGAGGGATGAGGTAGGACTAAACAATGTGCCATTCATCATCACCAATCCCCCAATGTGTAAGTAACCATGGGTGGTATTGGAGAACGCAGTTATTGGCTATTTTGTTATTAACATCGAGGCCATGTATCTGTTTTGTTTTACGAATGCCGGAAAGAGAGGACGTCAGCTAAACACACAAGTCTGATTCTTTAAAGTGTTTTCATGATGCAACCTGCCAACTTGAGCATGGTGGCCAAGTGCAGCCACAGGAATCCATTACAGAGAAAGAGAGGCTGATTTTAGACAGGGCTCTACCGTGCATAGATGAAAAATAACCTTTTAGAAGCCATTCATGTTATCCTATGGGACTGACTCAACGCCTCCATTGTGTGTGTGTGTGTGTCTGTGTGTGTGTGTGCTGGATATTGTTAGGAAAATGAATCAAAACTCATGTTTGTGCTTGAATTGTTTTTCTTCGGCGGAGCCAGAGTCTTTCCTGTAGGTATATGGGTTCACTCTCAAGCAATAAAGGCCCTTCTTGTGGTGTAGTGGCTGTGCTGTAGCAATACAGCAATATAACAGATCTCCTGTGGGACACTGAGTTTGAAATAGGGCAGGTCAGCCACGAGGTATCCGAACAGGTTTA
This sequence comes from Gymnocephalus cernua, assembly GCA_023631565.1. Classification (NCBI taxonomy): domain Eukaryota; kingdom Metazoa; phylum Chordata; class Actinopteri; order Perciformes; family Percidae; genus Gymnocephalus; species Gymnocephalus cernua. The sequence continues at coordinate 10,161,302 of CM042447.1, read as the reverse complement.
ATGGACCTGCAGGAGCCCCTTGAGGGCGATGCTGGCTAGAATGGGTCACAGCGGGGTCATGTTTATTTAGTGCATCTTGGAGTGTGCCGAAAAAACGACGTGGTTCCTCCTTGTCTCCCTTACCCCATTCACCTATTCTGTGTCTCAGGCCCTGACTGACCGTGAGCCACATCTGGATGCAATTCCCCTTTTAAGCTGATGCTGAAACATCTTACTGAAATTCTTCAGGCTGGGGGAAGCAAGCAGGGAGATTTTAATATGACCAAAATGGAAGGAAGATGAAATTGTAAAATGGAACTGCTGTTTTGTTTTCTATATTTTTTTCAGTGGACCATGGTGTCTGTCAGCCTTAAACGATTGCTTGTACTGTGGGCTGTCAAATGTGTGGATTTAGACAAATGTGACATATTTATATGGATATTCATAGCCTTGTGGGATTAGGTGGAGGGAGCGCAGTTTCATATGTTAAAATGTTTCATGTTTAAAATGGGCAGTCACTTTTCATTAAATGCAACCAGATTGTGGAGTACCTGCCAATAGTTAACTACACTCTGAGTGATGCAATGGGGAAAAAGACCATGCACAACAAGCAAAATATGGCCCAGATTGTATGACAGAAAAAGAATAAGGTGAGAGGGTTGACTAGCTTTCTATGCAGTGCTCTGGACTGTGGCTTACTAACAATAACAGCAGTGCATGATCCTCAGTGAAGGCTTGGCACTCATGTGCAATGTAAGGCCAACCACGACCTATTACGCTGTTAGCTTCACATTTTATCAATAGTTGGAAGAGAAGTTAGGCTCAGAAATGGCAATGTGTTCACCATTAAAAATCTGAAACACTCCATTCACCATGAAGTTAGTGGTAACTTGTAGCATGGTTTATGGTTCCTCATTAAATTTAATATTTTGCACGATTTAGTGTCAGTAACAAACATATTATTCATTGAACCCATGAGGTATAAATGGAAATAGACTTATTTCATTTTAAACTTTAACATATTAGGAACATGTATTGCTATTGGTTTGCTTGTAATGTCACATATTTCAAAGGAAAAATAAGAGAGGGGGCATAAACAAGGTCAGCCAACACATAACATTAGAATTTCAGTCAGAAAATGATATTGCACTCAGAGCTTTTTTGAAAGGATCTTACTATTATAGGTTTGCTCAGGTTACATTCTGTCTAACTCTAACCTTTCATTTCACATCTGTAGTTTCTTCTGTAGGCCCACTTTATTGTAAACCAGGCATGCTCTTACACAAGGTGTGACTCTCAGTCAGATTTACTTGAAGTTATCTACAATAACTGGTTATTTTGTGCTCCCAATAGGACAAACTGATATTGGTGCCAAGTAACTTTGACTCCCAGTTCAGTCTCACAGAAGCCCATGGTTACTCAATTGGCGCAGACGTAGACTGAGTTAGATTGCTTGTGAAAGCTGTTCATGTGTATTGATGGGCTGTGAACTCCTTCTCACCCTTGGGCCAGAGGGCTAAAGAATGTAACTCCCATTGGCTTCAAATAGAGGTATTGACTTAAGGTGAAAATCCCTCTAATATGGAAACAAATACATGCTGACACCTGTCATGTCTTGTAACACTGAGTGCTAAGCAGCCAACGGATATGAAACAAGGGTATTCACACATGCTGTCTCTCAAAAAAATAGCATTGATTTGTGATTTGTTGTATAGGCACTTTAGTTTGTGCGTGTGTATGAGCATATGTAGTAGTCCATAAGAGTCTTACTGAAGTGTTGACCATGAATGTGAATGTGGGTGTTTCTGTGTACATAGGTGTGCACACATGCAAGTTTATAATTCAAGAGACATCAGTGGTCAGAGCCCAGTGGTCTACTGGGATTTGCGAGGTATCATATTCTGGATTTGTGATCCGGTGTAGAACGTTGACTGACCCGCTAAGACAAATCAAAACCAGCTGGGAGACGTCACTCACTGTTTACTGATATTTATCTGTGACTCACACTGATTACATGCACGCTATCAAGGAATCGTGAGCTGCTGATGGAGAACGAGTCAGTGAGAGAAAAGTATCCGACAGGAAAGATTTGGTGAAAGAAACTGAGGGAAAAGGAAATTGAGGAGAGGGATAAGCAGGAGAGATGATAGAGGTGATACGGTCCGTTCAGCCAAATTCCCCATATAGTTTTTGTTTTAACTGCTGCTGTTTTAAGATAGTCAGTGAGATTTTTTGCTACAACCCAAACACAATGGAGGTAAATGGAATTTTATTTTTGGTGCTCAGGGTTTAAAGTTCTTACAATAAAATTTGTTCAGCAGTGTGTTTCTGTGGATTCTCCCGAATAACCAGGATATTTATTTCGGGAATGACATGTTTCAATTAAAGTCAAATGTATTTTTCCATTTATTTATTCCAGGGGCACCACACACATTTCTTTTAACTCCATTGCTTTGGGTTTGCAGCAAAAATGTCAAAAGTAGTAAAAGTATTTTTTTGGTAATCAGAAAAAAACTAGAGACTGCAGACTTACTGTAACCCATTACATATATAATCAAGAAGCTTTTGTTAACGCTGACATGAACAACGGGTTTCGATCAGTGATCCATTAGGCTCATAAAAATGTGCAATGGGCCAAAGGCTTAAATATTCAAACACAGACAATCAATATAGGTGTACATGTCATAATAAACAATATACCAAATACAGCAAGGGAAAAAATATTTTTTTAAGTGGAAAAAAGTAATAAAAATGATCCTATAAAAACTATTTATCAAATCAAATAAATAAGAAAAATAAAATAAATGTAAATGTTATTGCTATTTGGCTGAATTGACCCTGTAATGATTTTGTTGCTCACATTAACTACAGTATATGCTCGAGGACACGGCTGCAAACCTTTGATAGAAAGCAACAAGGAGCTGACGTTACATGCCGGGATGCCTTCTCCACATGCTTCTTCAGCCTCACCTTCTCATCAGATCATGGGCACTGAGGTCAGAGGTCCGGCATCAGATCCCCCCCCCCTTCCTCCTTTCCTGTCCTGTCCAGACCTCACCATTATCAGCTCTGTCAGATGCACAGACAGCCGAGGTCTGGGACCCTCTTTCCTGACCTGCCCATCAGCTCCCAGAGGAATTCCTCTAATGAGGCACTATAGGGAACAGATGCAGAGAGGGCAGCCTGGGCAAAAACAACCTGCCACAGTCACTTAATGATCACACACACAGTTATGTCACAGAGGCTTTCAGGATGGCATGTTTGTATATATGTGCGATAGATTAATTTTCTCTGTTTTTGTGAATCTTCATACCATGCGTGCGACTACATCTACAAACATTGTTTACTTATCCGCAATGTGAGTTGTTTTCTCTTTGATGACTCATTGGATGGATTTATTTTTTCTCCTCTTTTATAAGTCACAAACTAACATTTTATTAAGCCTTGTATCAGTTCTTGTCTTCATTTGAGATAGTTGAGTGGCATTGTATATGCTGAAGGCATATGGTACATTCATTACTATTGGCTTTCATTTCTGTAAATATCAGGCAGGAGAGATGCCCTCAGCATCTGGTGTGTAATTTCAGGAAGGGCCGGGCCCTCCAGTAGACTATCCATCCTCTCCGAAGAGATGAAGCGGTTTATTATTACAGTACGGAAATAATATCAGATGCGATGTGTCCACACGCCAAGAATAATGCTCAGAACATGCCTCGAATCACACATGGTCACTGTTCAACCCGTCACATATGCACTCCGTCTGCCCTCTGACTCTCCAAGGTTTCAGGCCTCGACTTCAATCATTGCTGTAAATGTTAGGACATGTTTGTGTTTGTGCAATTGCCTGGTGTATACTCCAATGCCCCGTGTTGTTTGCATCAATTGTGGTTGGATAGGCTTAAAGGGCCAGTTCATAAAAACAAGTGGAGGCTGCCAAGTGCAAACAAGAGAATGAAAGTGCTCACAGACTTTTGAGAAGTTAAACTCTTGTGTAATTAACATAGTTTGGCTTCATGTTTGTCTTCTTGGTCAGTCTATTTCTTGATCAGTACTTAGTGTAATGAAGTATGACTGCACTGCTATCAAATGTGTTTCCTGATTTTAACAGGATCACAGTGCATCAAGGGAATGTGGAGGAGGGGTGGAGTTAGTTTCACAATGGGAAGGAGGCGATATATCTACTCCAGATGTGTGTTGACACACTGTCAAGCTGTTTGATCAGGTACCATGAGGCCCGGCCTCTCTTTGTCTATCTCTTTTTGTCTCACACTCTCACTTGTCCTCTCTCTCCCTCTCCTTTCTCTCTCTCCTTTATTTCCTTTTCTGTCACCTTTTCCTGTTTTACCTGCTGTCTTTTCATCTTCTCCCAGTATGAAACTTTACGTCATGTCCATCTTATACTCGTGCCTGTCCAAAAGAGAAAGATAACCCAGACAATGTAAGTGAGCACATACCAGCTGTTGGTAGCGATCAACTCACGCTTGCGTCAGCCCCAGATCGGACCACAGATTAAATGCAAAACAGAAACCCCATGCTTAGTGCATGTGGATGCTGATTCCATTTCATGAGATTCTCAATCGCTTTTGGCACGGCATCAGCGGAGGCCCCTCTTTCATGTACATATTGAGATTTATGAAGTTCCAGGACATGATATAAGTTGATTTATAGACTTCATCAGGTACGGATCGTGAAATACAGATCAGGGTTGACTTCAGAAATATTATAAAGAATGATGTGGTATTTTAATTGTATGTCTTCACCCTCCCCTAACCTATTTTTATTTCTACAGTGTTATATAAGCACACCAATGTTGCCTGCTTGGCACTGAAAAATGTTACAGCTTTCTAATATGTATCAGGTTTAAATTTACTCTCTGACTATTTCCACAACTTACCTTATTTCTCCCTTAACACCACAGTTTATATGTCTAGACACATTTATAATGGCTTGCAGTATCTTCCATTTACAACTAGTGTTAGCACTTTCCTGGCAGGAAACTCAACAGTGTGGCACAATGAAATCTGCCCAAAACAACTGGGCCCACCCAAATCTAAACAGTTTAACAATGTGAAAATAAGAATGTAACAGAGATCATGCTCCGTAGGTCCAGCGTTGCTTAGTGCTGAAGGTCTTTAAATGTCTCAGGGAAGAAAAAAAAAACATTAGCGCTCTTAGAGTGAGGAGGCAGGTTTGGCACTCAATAAGACACATTTTGTGATTGTGGTTTAACTTGCACAAATATGACAAGTTTCCCCTGATTAGCCTTCGGTAAAATACGTGAGTGTGACCTCGATGGCTGACAACCTATAGGCATCTTCTCAAGCTGCCTGATCAGCACAATTGAATTGGAACTTGGCAAGTCTTTACAGATTTTGAACAGCCCTATACTCATATTGATTGGTCTCCAGGTCTGAGGGTCTTCATTGATTAAGGCATAAATAAGATGCACGTTTTAGTGAGAGGGATTATACAACAAAGAGCTACTAAATTTGAGCGTTTGAAGTGGGCGGGTGAAATCACCATGAACTTTGTAGAAGATTGACCCGAGGGCTGGAGTTGACTGACTTTGAATCTAAAATCTCTGTTGGGGTTGGGCTCTTGATTGAATAATCGAAGATGCACCGGGAGGAAATGAGGGAATCAGTTTTGAGGGATTGGGTTATCTAAGTAGAAAATTACACTATTGATTTTCATTAAAGCGGCTGGCCACATGTAAGAGTGAATTCATTAAGAGGAATTCTTTAGGTGGGTCTGTCTGCACTTTGTTCTTCCCTCACACTGTCTTTTTTCTCTTCGTATCCATCACTTTTTCTCATGGTTTATAGTTTGGCAAGATATTATGGAAGCAAAAAAGCATTTTAATCTTCTAAGCTAATTAAATACAGAATGTCAAATTGAATAGCTACTGTGAACTTAATACCATTTAAATACCACTCAATTTATAGAATATATTACTTTATATTACACACACACACACAAAATCACACAAAATCAGATAAAAACAATCTAGTCCAGTCTTGTGCCTAATATGTAAAAAAACTACATTGAAGTTGTTCATATTGTCATCTAAATATGTAAGTCAAGTCATAAAATCTGGTTGCTCATATTATATAGGGGTGAAATTCAGACTACTAATTTCAAGGTAAAAAACTTCAACATGATCCAAGAGAAGTTCAGATGAATGACTTTACCTTGCACACTTGAAATTATATTTCAATTTGTGAAAAACTGAAAAACAACTGAAATTTCAAAACTTTAAATATCATTCCAGAAACCAAATAAATTCATTGATTCAATCATTGATTGATGGTTTTATATTCACGCTATATATTAGTGATATTTGAATTTCATCAAGTATTTAAACTTACCATAAGGAATGCTTTTATAATTCAAATTATTATGGCCTTTCTTTGCCTCCATAGGCAGCCATCAAGTGCTCTCCAATCAAATCACAGGTGAATGCAGTGTGCTCCTCTGAGAGAGAGATTTCAGAACCCCTCTTTGTAAAAGTCTCCTGTCAGAGAATGTTATCAGACTGCCTGCTTAGGTTTCTAATCTTCAAAGGCTTGACTTGCATTCCTTTGGGTTTTTTTTTTTAAAGAATATTTTCTGTCTGCAAACGTTCCCACCTCTGCGTCCGGTTTCATGTTTCTGTCCATTATGAAACCTCCCTCGTAGCTGAGCATGAATGACGGGACAGTGCTAATGTAAGGTTGCTCGTACTTAAACTCCAGTGGAGGAGCCAGATCGAATCTCACCATGTCATAGACTGCACACAGTCTTGAAATGTCCAAATACATGCTCATAAGATAAAGAGCTATTCCAAACACAATGTGCCCTCTGTATTTTCACCTGCCTGGGAAGCTCCTTTAAATCTAATATCAATTTCACAGCAGGTTCACTTTGTGTGATTTTGATCCAGTACTAGAGGGACAGTACCAGCTGAAGGTTATGAGGAGTTATTTATTTTTTTTGGTGAAATTGATATTTCAGCAACTAAGATTGTATCCTGAATAGGATGTTTTGGACAGAGGAATAAAGGCGTTTATGTACTTTACCTCTAACCCCTGTGAACCTTTTGCAAAGTGTTTTCTCACAGGACTTCAAATACCAATAATTGAACTTCAGTCAAAATGATTGACCTCTTAAGCAGAATGATGAAACAGCACCTTCTGACCTTTGGGATTGTTCAAGCCGTTCTGTGTTTTCCTATTGCAGCAGGCTGTACGTCATGATGTCAGGTTCCCAAAGCCTGCTCCACATTAACCGTCCCCTCTTAAACCTGTTGACCTCTGCACTAATACAGGTAACATCATGGTAATACCAGTATTGAGGCAGCATTGGTTGTAGGTATTGAGAGGAGAGCAAGACAAACAGAAAAGTGCTTGGCTGGGGCATGGGAATCGATGGCTAGGTGGACAGAAGGCCAATGCAATCAGGGGAGCGGAATGAAGCGGACTCAAAGCTTGCTGAGCCAGCACCAATGCACACGGAGAGAGTCATTCGGAACTGGGTGCCTTCTACTTGTCCTCTGGGCAGCAAACACCACCAAGCATTATTACAAGCAGTACTACAAGCATCACATTTTCTCCCACAGTTAATCTCAATCATGCATCTACAGTACACCCTAATGCAAGCTCACCCTCTCTCCTCTCCTCTCCTCTCCTCTCCTCTCCTCTCCTCTCCTCTCCTCTCCTCTCAGCACTGAAACCATAGCCTGGCTGTATTTATTAATAAGAGCCCTGAGACAGAGATGGATGAATTCCATTTTGATTTCAATGCGGTTTTATTTGAGAGGGGAAATGGCTGCATCAGGAAAAGAATTATTCATAATTGAATGTGTTGTGTTCATAGAACTGCTGGTAAAGGAGAAAAAAAAGGTTGATGTTGAGGTCACTTGGACAGTTGTGCAATGTCGTCATTTTTGTCCTTTAGTGTGTGTGTGTGCGTGTGTGGTGTATAGTTAAATGCATGTGTGTTTGATGCATGCTGCTTGCGTATGTTTTTCGTGGTCCTGTGCATGTTTATGTGTTTGCTTTCTGCAGAGGCTTGTTAAAAGTGGTGACAGAGCACTGCAGGATTTCCAGGTTCACTTATAAACATCAGCACAGGACTGGTCTGCAGCTGCGCCTCCCTGCCTCGACGCGATTTTCAAGATGGGAAATCTCAACATAGGCGGCTGACAGGGAGTTTTGTTTCATATAAGGCCTCAAACTCCGACACTCTGATTTACTCTGGGAGCTTATACTTAAGGGTGGTCTAGTCAAACGCAGTGAGGTCACTACTTTTATTCATTTCCAATGAAAGCATGGGTGGTGTGGTTATCGTAGACTACAGACAGTAGTCGTTACTGTAAAATCAGCCAAAGACTAAACAGCTCTTTCTGCAGAAAAGACAAAATGGCCAATACAGGCTTCCTCCGGTTGGAATAATACAGCACTGTTTTCTTTGTGAGATCTGTACTGGCTGGCCAACGGGCTGGCATGCTGTTTTTCTGTTAAATCTCGGCTAAGGTCTCTGTCCTCTGGCTCCATTGTGTACTCAGCTTCATCTGTGAGCACAGTGGGAGTTTTTCATAAGCTGTGTGCACACTGCACAGATTCTGTTTGTGCATGAGTACGTGACCTTAAACAATTTGCATGTGCAAGGAGAATTACATATTTATGCATGTTGTAGGCCAAAGCCTGACCCAGTGCAGGAAGAGCCATTGTTGTTTTGACATTTTCTGTGGAAATTGGAATCTATGAGAAAAGGTTTCAAGTAAGATAACCTATAGTGATACCAAGAATCGGACTCTAATTTTAACCTAAACGACATTTCCCTTACACTTGAAACTTTGACACAAGAAAAGATTCATTTTTCATTCCACTTTTTATACTCTTTGTAATCCTGTTACAATATTGTTTCGTGTAGCAGGATATCGCAAAAAGCACTCAATCAATGAGACTGTATTGTTAATGTGGCTCTTTAATAACTGTGAATCTATTATTCCATATTGTTAGGGACTGTTTTCAGTGTCAATAAATCATTTGAACTCATATGGATAGTTTTTTGTATGAAAGTCTTGGTAGTGTATGTTGAGTAGTTAATCCATTGAAGGAGTATGAATTTCTTCTCTTACAGGGAAAATAAAGTTTCAGGTAAAACTAGGAAAGTGGAAGAAATCTAATTCCCTTTTACCAATATGTCATATTAAAATAATCCATCTGTTTCTGTCATTTAAATGACACTATCTGTGTTTAATGCCACAGAGAGACATTTTCCTGAGCCGCTACATTATTAATGAACACCTTTATTGAGTTTTTAAAAGTGAACGTCAATGTTTTTTCTGTGCTGATTTTCAAAATTAGCATTACCATGTCTTTGTGAAACTTTTTTTAGCAGAACATTTATTCATATATTGAGACTGAATTGTTTATATGGCTGATTAGAGCAATACACTACTGAATAATGAATAAGGTCTCAGTAGAGGTTTTAGCAGCAAACTATTTCAGTGTGTCAGCTGAGTTGCATTGGCTGTGTGAGAGAGTGTGTGTGTGTGTGTGTGTGTGCACGCAGGGTTAAATGACCGACTGGGCAGTATGAAAGCACATTGTGGTAACTCCACTCAGGTCAAACTCTCTCCGGGGACTGGAAGTGGAAAGTGAATGCTGCCAGTTTGGACATCGGGCTATGACAACTGCTCTCAGCAACATCTCATCTGACAAACCTATTAGCAGTGACGCCAACACACACGCACAGACACACAAAAGTATAAACATAGAGTACAAATGGGAGAAGCCGTGCTTTAAAACAAAGTATTGGCAAAAAAACTTTACATCTGTCTTCTCGGCATAACTCTCATACACACAATAGGCATGCATGAACCCACATCACCAAGTAGTCAGCGAAGGCCACATTTCATGGTGCGTCCTTAAACACACCGCAAACCTCGGGCCACAGGGTGAGAGGCATTTGTGTTCCATTTCCGGTCACATACTATCTGCCAATGGCCGTGTCTTCCCCACAAAGAGGAAATTGAAACGTCAAACCCCCATGATTATCCAGATTATAATTATTTTCAATTGATGTCCAACATCGAGAATGGTCACTCTTAGTTGAGGTGTAATCGAGTTTCATGAAGACAGAATAAATCAAGAAATATCTGGTTACACTATCCAAAATAGCTGGCGACTTAGGGCAGCTAGCTAAAATTGTGCTTGGCTTTTTCTTGGTTTTACCCAACACAATTCTTTTCACATGACAGTAGAAGTGTTTGGCTGCACTGGCCAAGGATTAGACAGGTTCCAGCCCTTTTGCATTGCCTCTGCCCTCGATAGTTTTCACAAGGCGTCTTTTTTGATGATTTAGAATATTGGTCTGCCAAAGCCAGAAAGAACCCAGTGCCCCATTTTAATCATTGATGTCACAATCAAGAGACAGAAAGTCGGGAAGAGACTGTCACTTGGAACCTCACACATAGATTCAATGATGCAAGCAGTTTGTAGATTTATTTTCAAAGGGGCTTGATTTTGTTTGTGCTTGAGACTCGTTTAATGCCTCCGAGTGTGTTGCGCACAGTTTGTTAATGTGAAGTTCTTTGTGGATTGGTACTCAGATCTTGGTTATTTATGCAGCCTTCCAGTTGTTTATTGAATGTTTACTGCTACGTATTTGTTGATTAATGTGTTCAGTTTTCTGTCATTCATATTTTGTTCGTGTTGTGGCGTGTTTCAGGTTTCACTCCAGCGCCAGCCATTCGTGTACGTACGTAGTTCTGGACTGTGTGAAATAGGTCTTGCTTTGTGCCGCCTTGCTCTCAATCATCTATTCTGGCTTTGATTCGTCTGGCCGACGTTGTTGCTCAGACACGCAGGTGTTTCTCATCAGTTCCGTAAGAGAGAGTTTACTACTCACCTAAACCTTTCCATACGTAGCGGTGCCCTTTTTCCTCTGCTCAGATTTCAGCTTATTGGCACTGATGAACCCTGAACAGAAATCTCTGCTCCTTGCGACCTGGAGTTTGTTAGGGCTTCAGAAAGAAATCCAAGATAGAAGAAGGAGCTGTTAAGAGTTGTTGCGATCTGTTAGTTTGTAATGAGTCCTGTCCTGCTCCACTCACTGACTTCTTTGTAGTCTCTCACACAGCATAGTCTACTTTATGGTTCACATGAAACTGCAAAACCATATGGCAGCAAACTACAGTAGTCAGTTACTATATTTAAAAAAAAAAAAAAAAAAAATGTTTCTCATGTATCAAACATGGTTCTTGCCAAAACCTTTTTTCTTTATTCTCCATCATGAAAAAATCCCTGCAGTATAACTTTTCTAATATTGTATAAAGTTTGAGGTCAATAAACTATTTTGTGTTAGCTGACTGCACACATCATTTTCCTGCCCTGTAGCAGATAGTAAACAATGGTCGAAATCCCTCAGTTATAGTTAAAGTAGATCACATTAATATTTGTATCACCTTATTTGGGATATTTGGACTTTCAGAGCTGAGTAGCAGCTTTTCCTTTTTCTAGATACAGAAAACGCACTTAATCAGCCAAATATTGATCTTTAGTTTAGAGTAATCAAAACCCAAACATATTGTATTATGTGTCTGAAATAATACAATATGTCAAACATTGATTCCCACACTATTTGAATATTGGTTTAAAGCCCTCAACTGCTGAACAGTTTTTAGGGCATAATTTTGAGCTATAGCAGCTGATTTTTCTGGATTTTTGCCATGGTATCTGATAAATTATATTGTCTCCTTTTTATTATCATTCCTTATAGAATTACAATAGTTCTTTTCGCCGCCAGATATCACACTATAAAATCTGTTTTTTATATCGGAACTTTGTCTTTATATATAATCCATCCTGGGCTATGTATCCCTATTTCTTTCATATGTTAAAAGACAGAATTAATCTGCCATGTGTTATAATAGTTAGCAGACACCTGTCAGTATAACACCACTTGGTATTGTGAGAGAGGGCACTCAACCCTCACAGGGGCCACTGGCCAGCACTTTAAGCTATTACAAAGCTTGGCTGAATTCACGCCTCTCTGTTTAACAGCCCTTGGCCCCACTTTTAGGAAATCGGGCCCATCCTTTTCATTGGTGCACCTGGAACAATTTTATTTGCCGCGGCTGGAAATATTCAAGGTGCAAGGAAAGGGGACATTTGTGGAGCTGTGGTGGAATGAGTCTCTTGGCTTGTATTGTCCTGAGCAATGCCAGAGGCTTTTTTTTTCATTACTTCCACAAACAGTTTGGTTCTTACACTGACAGGATGAATAGCTCTGACTAGGCTGCTTTGGGGGAGTTCTCTATTTTGGGACATTCATTTATATAAGACGACTGATTTTAATGCAGGTCATCCCTGGGTGAGAGTCTGTGCTCATCTTTTGTAACAGTGATTTGAATCCAGGATGTCAGGTTTTGACATATTCTCTTCCTTTGGTCTGCTTTGCTGAGTCAGGAGATGGTGTGTTTTTATATATTCTGTAGCTATTGTCCTTGTCCCTTTCCCTGTTCCCAAATCACATCTAAACCTCAAGCAGTTTCTTACAAGTTTCTAACCCTACCGTGTTACTCATTTTATTCCTTCCTTTAATTGTGCCAGACATTCTTAAAAAGCCACAAAAAATAATCACTGGCCAAGACATGGCATTGCCGGCAGTCTTAAAACAAGCACTACATTTGCGTGCGTGCACATGCACGCACACACACACACACGCACACACACACACACACACACACACACGCACACACACACACACACACACACACACACACACACACACACACACACACACACACACACACACACACACACACACACACACAGAAACACACTCACTCACGCACACTCACACACACATCTGGTTTCAGTTTCAAATGCCTTTCCTTATATATTTTCCTCGTTCATCCTCACGCACACAATAGTCTTTTTATCCTCTCTAAATCTGGCCCTGCTCGACCACAGTCACTGCGTCCAAATAGGCCAATGAATCGCAACATGTCATCAGCATAATTAAGCCGTTTACTGCAGAGAGCTGAATGTGTCATGCATTTCAAACGATGCATCTGACCATTTCCTCATATAGATCAGGTGTATTTTAGTTGCTCCTTATGAAAGGCGGGAGAAAAATAAAGAGTCTTCAGTGGCTGTGGCATTTCACAAAAGGCAATTACCATCAATCACATTGAATTCTGTGTCAAGGTGGCCTGGAGTTGATTCCTGTACCATGGGGACAGCGTTTTGACAATGACATAGGATCCTCTATTGGCTACAAGCAGGAACATAGAAGATGAAAGATCCTATTGGACCTAATGGGGGCCATGGTCTGAAATGTAATGCGTGGCCACTGACTATCATTACGCCCTTGAAAAGCCAATAAACTGCTGTAGGACACAGACCATTATATGTCATTAGAACTCAGTGCATACCCTTCATCTAAACGCATTCATTCATAATGTATCACTTTCAGCAACTAGCACAGACTCTTTGGGAACAAAGGAGTGCTTTTCGGTAAAATAAGTTAAGTTAATTTAAGTAGTTAGCAAATTACATAACGTACAGACAGGCAGGCAGGCAGGCAGGGAGACAAACACATATAAGCTTTTACTTTTGCCGGTGATGTTTGCACCAAGATTTAGACATAGTCACAACTAGCTCTCCTTCCCAAACCATCTCTCAATTCTGGTCTATAATTTTCCACTTGACACTTGCTATGTACACACAAGAAGTGAGTGTACACACATAATAGTCCGCTTACAGGTATCTTCCTGCGAGTGTTTATAGTCCCAGTGAAGTGAAGGGAATATTGACAGATCCCACTTCTGTTTTTCCCGCCCTCGGCACGGAGCATTCCACAGCTCCGCAGAGGTGTTGGCCAATTAGCCGCCTGACCTTTCAGGTCGAAGGTTGCCAGTGCACCGAGCCTCAGGGGTACCCAGTGATATTTTAAGGAGTTTTGACTGTGGATACTTAAAACAGAAGAAATACCCTCAAGGCTCCGCAGGCCGTCTTAAGTGCATTACCTGGGTCACAAAATGACAGGTGATGGGTATCAAGATGGAGCTGTAGAGTTTTTTTGACCCCTGCTCCTCTGTTCCCCCCAAATCTCTCAGGTAAGGAAAAGAGCCTGAAGTTGATGATGCAAGGGGAAATGGGGCAGTCCTTCAAAAGATGACCTGGAATAGTTGCTTCTGGCTGGGGTTGGTAATTGTAGCACATTCCCTGCCTGGACTGGAGAGGCCCAGGGGATAATGGCTTACCACTGCTCCTACAGCCTAATCACAGCCTCTCCTCTTCCTGTAATGGATTTAGAGAGCATTTATTTCAACATATAAAAATGGAACCCTGTCGCCTGATAACGATTTTGACATGAGACGATTCTACCAAATTTTGGATTACGTTGCAATGCTATGTTAAAGTTGACAGGCCTGATGACCTACGATCGGGCAATCACTGTTAAGGGGAGGAGCTTTGCGAATGGATAAGAATGGTCAATTCAGATAAGCCAAAAAAAAAAAAAAAACCTCAAAGCCACCGAGGAAGTATCCTTCTTCCAGGACATGAAGATGTAGATAAAGTGTGTGCCGTATATACAGAGTAGACAGGAGTGGAAGTAGTATTCAATTCAATTCAATTTTATTTATAGTATCAAATCATAACAGGAGTTATCTCAAGACACTTTACAGATAGAGTAGGTCTAGACCACACTCTATAATTTACAAAAAACCCAACAAATCCCCCAAGAGCAAGCACTCAGTGCAACAGTGGCGAGGAAAAACTCCCTTTTAGGAAGAAACCTCAGACAGATCCAGGCTCTTGGTAGGTGGTGTCTGACGTGCCGGTTGGGGTGTATCACAGTATAGATAATGAAACAGTGACTAGAAATAGTGGTTGTAGTAGCGCAGGGAGCTCCCAGGGCTAGGTTAGTAACAAGCATTTCGTAGTAGAATTACAATATTAAGTAAATAAAACTCCTATTATGTGATATTACAGTAAGTCAAACATTAAGTGTAATAACTAAAAAGAGTTGGGGACATAAGTGAAAAGAACATTATAGGAAATGCTGCTGGTGAACTCAGAGTCATAGGGTTCATAGCAAGATCTCACCTCTAAAGACCCGAGCAAACAGACAGTGACAGAGTGAGAGAAAAAACAGGTGTGACGAAGTGGAAAAAAAGAGCCATATAACCCACAAACATGGAAAACTCATTCACAAGCCCTGGCCTCTTCATTATAGATCTCTGCCTGTATATCTTCCCCGCTTTTTGACAGGTGATACCTGACATGCACAAATCCATAACATTCCTTCCCACTGATCTCCCACTGTATCTTTACTTCCCGCCACCCAGGTGGAGCTGTACATATTGGAGGTCTTTGAACGAGTGCTTTCACTCTCCTTTGCCCCAAGGGTGTTTGAACACAGTGCAGATGACCTGCCACACCATTAAACTCACCAAGCCTTCAGTCGGTGCACTGTGTGAAAGCCCAAGCTGTGATTTACTCAAGCCTGTCGTGGTGGCTTTTGGGTTGGTAACTGTGTCCTTCAAATAAATCAGTTATTTGCCAAGACTTAACCTTTGGCTCGTTGAAAAATACTTGAAACATAGATGCATCTCTGTAGAGCAGGAAGCAGGGCTGATTTGAACTGTCCTGTAGCTTGGATGTAACAATTAATGGGGTTCTGAGGCCACAGTTTTGGTGGTAGTGGTTTGTAGGAGAGAGAGAGAGAGAGAGAGAGAGAGAGAGAGAGAGAGAGAGAGACAAAAGTCCCAGTCGCCTTTGCAGTGCTGCTGCATCCTTGATAAGTGTCCTTGTATTGTTTTTGCAGCCACAGTCTTTCTGTGGTGGCCGCAGTGCAGCGCATTGTTTTTATTTTACTCTGGTTGCACAATGTGTGTGGCCATTGTCCTTCCAGTTAATTCATCCTCGGACATAAAAACCAAATGAGAACAAGGTAAAAAATTGCATCCAAAAGCAGTCCGCCTGAGTTAAAAGGCTCTTTGTGTTATTCATTGCTATTTACATTATTCATGACAATGAATATTAAATGTGATACTAAGAACTCTTTTTTTTAATAGTTGTTGTTTGGTGCAATATTGAATTTGTCACCATTACCATTTGTATAACCATAAATATGTGCTACCCCTACTCTGTGCTGTAACCCTGGGGTTTGCCTCCCACTGTTTCTAAATCTATGTTTTAAGCAGTGGTGTTATTGCACAGTGAGCAGGAGCAGCAGGAGGTTTACAGAGTGTGTAAAGCATTAGGAGGCCACACAGACATTAATAAGTCTGCTCCATCATGACTGATGGGTCCATTTTATTGCAAAAGCCAGTGAGTGCGGGTGTCCCCTCGAGGGACACATACCTTATCTGCATGATGGATGGAGATTTTAGTCGCAACAGAACCCGTGTTCGCTCTGGGGCGAAAAGTTTCTCACTTTTATTGAGTATTTTTCAACAGCGTTATCTGGAAAGTGAGTGAACAATTAAAGTGTGAGTTGAAAGTCAAAAGTTCAAGCTGATAAGATATTGAGGATTTGGGGGAGACAGGTTTCGCAGGGTGATTTGTTTCCTCTCTGTCCGCTGAGGATTCGAGTGAATGAGCTCCACTGTGCGCAGAGGCCGAGCAGTTAGGAAGTTTGGAAAGTGTGAAAGTAAGTTGAAGGTGCTAACTTGTCAACCAGCCATCAGGCAGCAGGGTGGATATAATGAGGTGTGTGTGTGTGCGTGTGTAAGCTTTTGAGAAAGCGAGACAGAAAGGGGTATTTTTGATTATGTGTGTGTATGCTTGGATGTGTTTGTTACAGAGTAGTCACTTTTTTTACTTTTCCCCTACACTCCTCTTCCCTTCTATATCGTTTACACACACACACACACACACACACACACACACACACACACACACACACACACACACACACACACACACAGTCACTCTGACACTCATTTTAGTGAGGAGAACCAAATAGCTTACCAAACACTGCAGATTTATCAAGCCTGATTACTTTACAGGGACTTTCTAAGCTCCCTGCAAATACAGGCTAATGAAAACAATTACAAGTCATGCTAAACATTTCCTGCTTGTTTACAGTGGCCTAATGCATAGTATGTCAATGCCAGAAAGGCCATTTTTCTATAGAGGCTGGTCTTTGTTGTGATTGCTTTTGAGGTCCTTGAATGGAGGTCACTGTTGGTGTTGGAGAGCAGCTTTGCATATCGACTCTGGAGAATGTTTGAAAACATGACTTATTGATTCATATTAGGTCATTAGGTTTATAAAAGTCCAGCACTGATGGATGGTGGTGCTCGACTCAAAAACGTGCCAGGCTGCCTGATGGATGTTTGGCCTGCGTAACATGTCAGTATTGATAGGCAGGGATGGAGGGATTCTGTGCTAAAACATACACGTGTATTGATTGGTTGATGCAGATGAACCCAGTGCGAGGGTCAGAGCGAGCCCTTGGGGGGGCCGTGGATGTGTTGGTGTGAATGTCAACCAAGGTTGGATCTAGTCATTCTGCAACACGTGTGTTTAGAAAGGGCTGGGAGCTGTGTGTGTGTGTCTAAGTGTAGCATTACCCCATAGATGTGTGTTGAGACTCAGCATACACATTAGGCTTTGTTTCTTCATATTTGAGTCTTTCTGCTGTGAGCACAACATTGACTCATTTGCTGAAACATTTTCTAACCCTAACCGTGTATGAGCTTCTATGGTCAATGCCAAAATTGTGCAGTAAACATACGCAATAAATATAACTGCCTGGCTATCAATCCGATGGCATATGGCCATACCATGGTAGATATGCGGAGACATTCTTTCAGACAGTTGTATTTACTGTAAAATGTGATCTAAATTGAACCTCTAAAATCCATCTAAAGTTGCATTATATTCATAGTTTATAGAGTGTCAGTAAAGTGGGAAGCCTCACAACTTTTCTTATGTTGGCATTGGCAAAAAACACAAAAACAAAAGATAGAAATATAAATGGTAGATGCTGAAACTAAATAAGAGAAGGGGGGGAAACAAGACCAGAGGGGAATTCTCCATGAAGTGCTATATAGAATGAAGGCATTTCTCCTTGACTTCTGCAGACAGCTTGGATTGTTTCCTGATTCATGAGCACTTCACGTTGAAATGGACATGCCTCCCGTCAGTAGGAAGGTTGACACTTTCATTTGGTAAAATAAATAGTCAAATGTCCTGTAGCAACACAAGACATGTTCCAGCTAAACATGTCTTTTGTTGCTTCAGGGCATGCAGAAAATATGTCAACGGAAGCTCAATAAAATTCTATGTATATATACAATTCAATACTTCCAAAATCATTTTAGAATGGTGAGAAAGCAGTCTCAATCCTGGTGACTAATGCATTTCACACATAAAAACAAGATTTGCAAATATGACAATGTGTAAGTCATTTTTGGTGTTCACAAATGTATTTTCCAATCCACAAACGAATACCAACCAATTTGAAAAACTACGGTTAGTAAATTTGAAGTTACCAGAATGAAAGCAAGATGAACGTGGAATATTCCATGTAAAAATACTTACTTGGATATTATCTACTCAAAAGGTGACAAACTATTGTCCTATCACACTCTGAAATTCCACATAAATGCGCTGAAAAGGCGGCCGAGTTTTCCACCAGCACTTAAAACCGAAACATGCATTTGTGGATCGGTGACTTTGAAAAGAGCCTCAAAACTCCACAAAGAAATGTAACCCAATACACACATCAGGTGATCTATGGACACGCAGTTATCCAAAATAAAAAAACTTGATTTTATTTATACATTTATATGTATTAACATTTGCATTTATATGTAGAATAATCACATTAACACAACACCATAAATTGCTCACAAATCATACACGTGAAACAACCAGTATTGGGACAATTCTATTTCCATAATAGAATGGCTTTTTATCTATTTTAATGAATTTAAAAAGCTAGTTTGAACAGTTTTGAATGTAGTTTTTCAATCCTATATAATGACCATGAAGGAGAGAACACCTGTCCCACCCGCCCATCACTATCAAGGTCTAAAAATCCTGAAAATGGTGTAGATTTCCTCCAAGATGTGTTCAGTAATTGCTAACAGAGTGATCTTTGTTACTAATGTTACAGTTATGATGTTAGTTTTGTCACAAAATGGCAATTAATCTTATCTAGACAATCCTCTAGACGCTGCTCTGTCAGATATCGTCATTTGATCCTGGTGATCTCACAGTCCGGCCTGTCATCGCCCGATAGCAAAGGTTAATACTCTTTCCAATGAATACGCTTCCTGTTTGGATAGTGTGCACAACATGCCCTGGTGGTTTAGATAATATTGTGACAGTCTGTGTTTGTGAAAATAGCCTGGACTGGACCTGATTTTGCTCCTCCATAGATCACACTGATTATTTTTCTCTTCAGGCTTGCTCCTGTCTTAGACATCCCCGACTCTGTGCAAATATGGACTGTGACGTATTCAATGCATCTGCATTTCAACATGGCCCCAGTCTCTGCCTTAGCATACTATTTGATTTTCCAAAGAGGAGGGGGGGGGGGGGGGGGGAGAAGGTGCAGTGCATTGTCCCTCTCTCATCCCTGCACCTGCTCTGGAGAAGAAAAGGAGAGAGAGAGAGAGAGAGAGAGAGAGAGAGAGAGAGAGAGAGAGAGAGAGAGAGAGAGAGAGAGAGGCAGTGGTGGATCACATGTCTTCATGGCTGTCCAACAGTAAATTAAAACGAGGAGCAATTTCCTGAGGCCCAATTAGCAGAAAATTGGTCCTGTCTGTTGGAGTGACTCCCCTGGGAGGAGGGAGAGTTGGTGGGGGCTGTTGCTGCAAGAGACAGAGAGAGAGAGAAGGTAAACTCTGCACAGATTGTCACATTACAGTGTGTGAACTAGAAATACGGTAAAACCATGCTGAGTAGACGAGCAAAAATACATGCCAGTGATGATAGAATGAGCAGGATACAACAGATGTTAACATGGAAAGTATGTGTGAGAAATTAGGGCATAATCTATAAACTCTGTTTACACATGAACATTATGGGAATCTACATTAGAATTTTCAGGTCATTTTTGTAAGATCGATTATTAGAAAGACTGAATAGTTGAATCTATTCCTGTTTTACAGTAGCTCTGCTGCCACACGACACCATTCTCTACAGTATTTCCGTTTTCCTCATCCCCACTAAAACACAAAGCTGGCGTTTTCAGATGTGTCCACTCTGGAGAGCGTTTTCGGGAAACCGCCCAACCACTCAGCCACATTAAACAAAGTAGAGAGAAAAAAGTAGCATTTTGAGATTTAGCAAGCTTAGTGTGGAAGCAGTGTTAATATATAGGGACCTTTACACAGCAAGGCTAACTCTGTCTCCTTTTTTTTAGAGTAAAGGGAGTGCTACATTCTTGTACTGCACAGAAGTTATATGGAGTTGGTCGGGATGAATGGTAGGCAAGTAGGCGCAGGACTTTGTTACTGGAGGCCTGAGTCCCAGGTGTGGTTAGGGTTAGGCAACAGAAACACTGTGGTTGAGGATAGATTTTAGTTTTAGTTTATGTCCTGTTTTGTGCTTCAAGTTGCTGTTGATTTCAAATTTTAAAATCATCACCAAAACTTTTCACTAGGCAAGTGCCTTAACTTGAGCGTACATTTTTTTTTGTTGCCGTAGTTTCCACAAGTGTGCACTGTAGTGCAAGAGCTGACATTGTAGGAAAGCAAACAAAATAAGTTGCTAGTGAAGATTTTCTGAAGTTCTTGGTTGATTTCCTTAAGAATCTTGAATAAACATAATCTGGAAGGCATTAAATTTCTGTCAAAATATACAACCCCAAATCAGAAAAAGTTGGGACAGTATGAAAAACACAAATAAAAAAAGAAAGTAGTGATTTCTTAATGTACTTTGACTTGTATTTCATTGCAGACAATGTGAACACAAAATATTTCATGTTTTGTCTGGTCAACTTAATTGCATTTGTAAATATACATCCTTTCCTGTCATTCAGACCTGCAACACATTCCAAAAAAGGTTGGGACAGGAGCAATTTAGGGCTAATAATCAGGTAAATTGGTTAAATAATGATGTGATTTGAAATGGGTGATGTCAACAGGTGATTGTAATTATGATTTGGTACAAAAGCAGCATCCAAGAAAGGTCTAGTCCTTTAGGAGCAAAGATGAGCCGAGGATCGCCACGTTGCCAACAAATACGTGAGAAATTATTGAAATGTTTAAAAACAATGTTCCTCATAGAAAGATAGGAAGATATTTGCTTAGTTCATCTTCAACAGTGCATAACATAATAAAAAGATTCAAGGAATGTGGAGGATTTTCAGTGCGTAAAGGACAAGGGCGCAAGCCTAAGCTGAACAACCGTGATCTCCGAGCCCTCAGGTGGCACTGCATCAAGAATCGTCATTCATCTATAAGCGATATCACCACATGGGCTCAGGACTACTTTGGCAAACCTTTGTCAAGTACCACAATACGTAGTTACAGCCACAAATGCCAGTTAAAACTGTACTGTGCCAAAAGGAAGCCCTATGTTAACAGTGTACAGAAGCGCCGCCGACTTCTCTGGGCTCGGAGGCATCTGGGATGGACCATCACACAGTGGAAACGTGTACTGTGGTCAGATGAATCAGTATTTTTTGGGAGAAATGGACGCTGTGTGCTCCGGACCAAAGAAGAAAAGGATCATCCAGACTGTTACCAACAACAAGTCCAAAAGCCAAGGTCTGTCAATGTATGGGGTTGTGTCAGTGCCCTTGGCAAAGGTAACTTGCACTTCTGTGATGGCACCATTAATGCTGAAAAGTACATAGAGATTTTGGAGCACAATATGCTGCCTTCAAGAAGACATCTTTTCCAGGGACGTCCATGCATATTTCAACAAGATAATGCAAAACCACATTCTGCACACATTACAAAGTCCTGGTTGCGGAGGAAGAGAATACGGGTACCTGACTGGCCTGCCTGCAGTCCCGACCTGTCTCCAATAGAGAATGTGTGGCGCATTTTGAAGCGCAAAATGCGACAACGAAGACCCCGTACTGTTGCCCACCTTAAGACTTGTTTGCAGCAAGAACGGGACAAAATTACACCTGAAACACTTCATCACTTGGTGTCTTCAGTCCCTAAACGTCTTTTAAGTGTTGTAAAAAGGAATGGCAACGTTACAAAGTGGTAAATGCTTTACTGTTCCAACTTTTTTTGAAATGTGTTGCAAGAACCAAAATAGGAATTTTGTTTTTTTGAAAAAAAAAAAAAAAACAATAAAAATCATGAGGAACACATTCAATTATGTGCTGTTGTATTGTCTGCAATGAAATGCAAGTAAAAGTACATTTAGAAATCACTACTTTCTTTTTTAATTTGTGTTTTCCATACTGTCCCAACTTTTTCTGATTTGGGGTTGTATTTGCTGTTGCAAATTAGTAGTATGTAAACATAATTCTATGAGAGGCAAGCATATGAGCAAATAAAAATGGGTGATAGAGGTTCAAGAATGCAAGAAATCTGTGCTAGTACGATTGGAGTCATTGAGAAGCTGTATTTACTTTTACTCACAAACACTTCCACTCTTCTTGCAATCAATTTCTACTTGTATGTGAGACAAAAGACATGGATGTTTTCACTCAAATCACAGAACAACCACATAATTAATGAGGCAAAATGTTTGACTTGGGAATCTGCTGAGCTTTAATTTAATCATAATGGAGAATTGATAACAGAGGCAGCATAGTGATGGATGTTGGTTGAGGTCCAGTGCCTCCACAAGTAATACTCTGCATGTGCTCTCCACAATCAGTTCACACACATTTTGCACCAGAGTGCTTTGGCTATTGATGACAGTGGTGATGGACTTGGGCAGACACAGGAGTCATGCAGGGAGGGAACTGGGTCAGTGTCAGTCCCCGGTTCGGGATCGACCCACCTCGAAATGCCCGTCACTCAGTGTTAATGAAAGTCCCTGATCAATTCCGGTGCACAGTCCTGTCACGGCGACAGAACTCATCAACCCTGCTAAAGTCATTGACCATTGATAGATTTATTGTTCTTGCTCTGGTAATTAAGTCAACATTTGTCTTTGCTAGGGTCCATGGATGAATATATGGGTCTTAATTCTCATCATTAACCTTTCTTTCTATCTTATTCTATGGTAAAAACACATTTAGCACAGAGGCTGAAAAACATCATTTACAGTTTCACATAATTATGTATGACCTAATCAAGGCAAACGGATAAATTACTAAAACTGCTGTAAGACTAACAACAACGATGTGTATAATTCCACTTTCTTGCTTAGGTTAGACCTATATACAGCTATATTTCTGTCAAAACATTCTTCGATGATTGCAAGTTGCATGACCGTGATTTATAAATTTTAAATCACTCACCACGCAAAATCTGGAAACCATATCCATTTGAATAAGATTGCAATTAAAAATAAATCATCCTACATTTAATCTAAAAAGACAAATGTTTACCGCTAGTAGGCCTAATTAGTGTTCAGGAAAATGAGCTGTTCTCTGGCAGTTGATTGGACACCAATAGACAAGAATAGCTTCTGCTCTGAGGACCTGAATCGCCCTCTTGGTACATTCATCCTCTTCCTTTTAAATTAAATAAGTGATGGCCTGTCCCTGTTAATGAATTTCATCTCATCAAAAAACCATCTCGGTCATCTCTGGACTAAATGATCATGTTCTCTTAGAATCACAGCCAGCCCTGATGACCCAAAAGAAGCAAAGAAAAATCCCACATATTCAATCAAAGAATAAGTGGAATTCTGTGATTCATCCTTAAATCCGTAAATAATCATGAAAGGATTCTTAAATCCTTAAAGTGCTCATATTATGCTTTTAGATTTTTCCCTTTCCTTTATTGTGTTATATATCTTTTTGTGCGCGTTATAGGTTTACAAAGTGAAAAAGCCCAAAGTCCACCCCAAAGACACTTACCATCAACAGAAAACACTGTTCACAAACTGCTCCAAACTGATCTGTTGTAGTCCAGCCTTTACTTCAGAGACGAACACGCGTCACTTTGTAACACACGTTATAATGCTTGCCTAGCTGCTAGCGTGGCACTCCCTCATACTCTGCTTCTGACTGGCTGGTTGTCCTTAGCTACTGCGCATGTGCGACTCCCAACAAAGATGGAACAGAAGTGTGATGCCTCACTCTGTAGCTAAAACAGAGAGCTCAACACACAGGGTGAAAAGAGGAGCTGCAGCAATGTGCAGTACATCACAAATATGGTGTTTTTTGAAAATTAAACCATGTAAACCTATTCTGCTATAACCTCTAAATACAATTATGAACCTGAAAATAAGAATAATATGAGCACTTTCAAGAATTTTCTAAGGATCCTTAAATTCTTTTTTTTTGTTGTATATTATGTATTATTTATATGTAAAAAAAACAACAAAAAACAGCATTCCTTTAGTCATGAGGAGAGCAGGATGAGGAAATGTCTGCAACTAAAGCAATTTTTGACTTTGGTAAACTCAAATAGTTATTCCAACGAGGCGCATCTAAAACAATCCAATACCAATTTTGCACTCATTAAACATAATTGTTTTGCCGTCTTTCTAGCATCAGATTTGGTATACTGTTTTGTCACAGTGTGAATGTAGGACAAAACTTTTAATGAGCGTGGGCCTCTGTGGATCCGACAAAGAGACTAGGACATGACGATTCAGTATTGTCTGCTTCCCTGTTGTTCCTTGCTGATAAGATTCAGCCCTGTGTCTACTCATCCATCTAATTATCTGTCTACCTGCCTGCCTCTGTCCATCGCCACCTTCCTCTATTGTTATTCACTCCAGGCAGGACAAACATGACTTGCTGACCTCTGGCCATTAGAGACATTTCAAGCAACAAAAAAAGGACCCTTTTTACCTGTCGCGCTCAGGGTCATTGAATGCCACTGTTTCAATGCAAAATGCCATTCTATCATTTGAAAAGAGGATAATGGCAGTTTGCTCTTGCCAAGTTTCATCGCCTCAGCCCAACTTCAACTACAGCTTCCAAGAGGACAAAAGGAAGATAACCCCAACTGAAACCAATTGAAAACCTACCCTTCTTGAAACATTAATGAACATAAGGACAGAGCTTTCCCTGCACTTGGGGGTTAATATATAATCACACACTTAAGAGTTTCTTCCAAGATCTCAAGACATAGAGAGGGCTTAACCTGGATTTTTGCAAAGCTCTAACTCCAGGCGACAGTCATACTATTCAGGGATATCAAGTCTTATCATCTTCTCTCTTTTTTTTCTAAGTAGTATCGCTTACTTTTGTAAAAGCTCTGGCTTGTAACAATAGGCCTTATTCTTTTGGTGATTGAGGTGCGGCTTTATGCTATACCCCTTGATGCATAGGAAGGTAATTTCATGGCTCCTTCCTGCATACACGAAACAGCGCTCTATTATCAAGCCCTGAATTTTAGGGCTCCTAGGTAGGGGATGGAGGTGGATATTAAGCCTCAAAGTGTGTGTGTATGTGTGTGTGTGAGAGTTGGAGACGGAGCCAGAGAGAACATGAGTATATGTGGTCTTCATGAAGCAATAGAGGGGATGGAAGTGGGGGGGGGTTGAGCGGTCCTGTGCATGATGTATCACGTTGCCGACTGTGTGGCTGCTGCCATCACATCAAAGAACAAAGGGGTGTTTATGTCAAGGCTGACTGATTTGGTTTTTATTAATGTCTTACCTCCCTTTACTCCCCCACTACCATCAACTTCCACACATCACTCCCCTTCCCCCATTATATTAACTCCAAACGGTGCTTTGGAGACCACACTGATTTCTTTTGCTTTTGTCTCCCACCCTTCAACACAACACAACACACACACACACACACACACACACACACACACACACACACACACACACACACACACACACACACACACACACACACGCGCACCCACACTGTGCAGGGTTGTTGCCTGACTTAGCTGGGGCCTCCCTGAAACGTGCCATGTTTTCTCCCCGAGTGGATGAAGCGCACAGGCAGACATTCATTCCCACTCAAGCTCCTTTTTCTCCCCCCCCGAGCCATTTACACGGTGGAAAAGGTTAATTGCTCGAAACACTGGCGGTGTTATTTCAGCTGATTCCAGAAGCATTGCATTTGATATTAAACAGACAAGAGATTACTGTGTGATAACAAACCGTGTGCCAAGAGAGTATTTGCACATGCAAATGGGATATGCTCTAATTCTTGGGATGCGTTAGGGTGATAAAGTTTAAAAGAAAAGACACAAATAAAGCTAAGCCTCCAGTTGCCGTTATTGTTTTCTTAATTTTATTTTTAAATATGGCAGCCACAGTACAGTAAATAGAGAGAGACTAAGAATTCAAAGCAGCCTAAAGTTGTTAAATCATTTTCAGTTTAATCTGCCTTTACTCTCAGCTGTCCTCACCCATGAGTGATGGGTCCATGTGCAGGGAGCTGTGCTAATCCCTTATGCCCACATTGTGCGCAGTATCGTCACCCCGTGAAGACCATTAGCATCATAGCTGTGGGTGATCGGTTTCTACAGCTCAGGGTCAGCGTTGGGTTTACTTTGAGGTAGCCCGGAAGAAAGAAAAATGTGGATCAAAGTGAGGAGTTTAAAGGAGACAGATAGACACGGGGGGGGGGGTTAACCGAAAGATACATTTGACTTGACAATGCGGAAAAATGTTGTGAAAGAAAGCCCCAACCTACAAAACGGTGATGGGTGATTTCACTAACTCACCAATCTCCTTTCTGATTTAACATGTGCTGATCACTGAAATCTCCCGTGCTGCATCCCGATTCATCAATACTGGAAGAATACTTCCATATACTTTACTTTATACTACAATACTTTATACTTAATATAAAAACTAGTGCTGTCAAGCGATTAAAATATTTAATCGCGATTAATCGCATTAATGTCACAGTTAACTCACGATTAATCGCAATTAATCGCACATTTTTATCTATTCTAAATGTCCCTTGATTTCTTTTTGTCCCAATTTATTTTTTTCATTTTAATGCTCTTATCAACATGGAAAAGTGGATCGGCTTGCTTTGTGCAAATGTTTTTTGATTGAAAACATCATTGTCATATACGTAGTGTTCAATTTCACACTAACATTCACACTTGGAACTAATAATCTGCCACATAATGTAACGCTGTTACCTCGATTTTCCATTGCAGATAGTACTGCCTCATGCCTGAGGCGAGCGTGGCTGGTCCTACCATAGATATATATAATCTATGGGTCCTACTGTCTATGGGCTCATAGCGTCATCAGCGGCATAGCCGTCGTCATAGCGACTGGTTTCTCATTTCCTGGTTCTCGTTCATAACCAACGTAAAATCAAGGAGAGGGTTAACTTTTCCTGCTGCAGGTTTCCCACCGTGGTCAGAAAGAACAGAGGAGACACTTTGTTTC
This sequence comes from Gymnocephalus cernua, assembly GCA_023631565.1. Lineage (NCBI taxonomy): Eukaryota > Metazoa > Chordata > Actinopteri > Perciformes > Percidae > Gymnocephalus > Gymnocephalus cernua. The sequence continues at coordinate 10,133,892 of CM042447.1, read as the reverse complement.
TCTCTCTGACTGTAGAGTCACTACTCGCTTGCTCCGAAGCTAATCGCCGTGACGAACCTACTATCTAGCTGCGCGGCTAGCAAGCTAGCAACAAAGACAGTATATAGCGGCCAGTTTCCGGTCTGCGAAACCCGCCCTTCAATCACTACTATTGGCCAGGCGTCCAAGGTAACGTAACCCCATTTTGTCAGGTCCTATCTCCTGACCAATCCACTATCCTAACCACTCGAGGTGAAATGCCTAACCTCAACCAATCGGCTTGCTTCGTAGGGCGGGACATGGCGTGCCCATAGACAGTTAAATAAATGGACTAACAGATCCAACCGATCCCGTTGCTCTCTCTATGCGTTAATCGTGCGTTAAAAAACTGTCGGCGTTAAAATGGGTTTGCGTTAACGCCGTTAATAGCACGTTAAACTGACAGCCCTAATAAAATCGTATAAAAAAATGGTGTACTAATGTTAAGAGTGCACTACTTTGGTAGTTAATGTGAGCTTTTTGCAGCTGTGAGCTTTCATTGCTGTTCATTGCATTGAATAGTGTTGGCCACTACACTAAAATGTAGTGTAATGCAACTAATGTGCACTATACAGTACCATTTCCAAACTAACAAAAATTCACAAATTTGAAAGGTAAAATGCCGAACAAGCTGAGATCTAACCAAACACAACTGACGTTTGTGAAATCAAAATAATTCATCATATAATGGAAATAACAAGCCTTAGAGTTTCCTTAGGCCCAACAGTGCTTTGCGCCAAATGCTAATGCTCAATGACAATGCTAACATGCTGATGTTTCGCAGGTATGTTTACCGTGTTCACCATCTTATTTTTGTGTGTTAGCATGCCAATGTTTTCTTATTAGCACTACACACAAAGTGCAGCTGAGGAGGATGGGAATGTCATATTTGAACCTCATGGTGGCGTTAGAGGAGATCGCCAAAGTTAGTAATTATTCATTGTCTCGGAACCATGAATGTCTGTACAAATTTCATAGCAATCAAATTCCATAGTTGTTATAAATATTTCAGCCTGGTATCAAAGTAGTGGACCAACTGATAGACCAACATTGCCATCCAGAGAGCCATTCTGCTAGCATGACTGACAGTATAAATTCATGGATAATCCAATAGTATAATCAGTCTCATAGATGCATTAAAAACATCTTAAAATACACAACAGGGTATAATTGTCTTTAAAAGTTAATTATTTATTTGTAATGTTCAAGCCTTTGAGTATTTACAATAATATATAATAATGTTTAATTAAACCTAATATTGTATTTTCTGGCACAATTGCTGCCTCACCTCATGAATTACACTGCATTCAGCTTAACCAGTTACTGTATATGCTCATAACGAACGTGTGTGTGTGTGTGTGTGTGTGTGTGTGTGTGTGTGTGTGTGTGTGTGTGTGTGTGTGTGTGTGTGTGTGTGTGTGTGTGTGTGAGAGTGAGATTCTGTGAACGCTCAAACACATTAGGGTGTAAGTGGCGTCGGAAAGGCTAGCATCGTCAAACAAATTACACAAAGCGAGGTAGCCTGTGCTCTCAAACATGTTACAGTGATTGAGCTTGAGAGGTGAGAGTGTGGCATTCTTTAAACACATGGTGTTTGGGAAGAAGTGGCGTATTCAAACACACGGATAAGAGAGATGGGGGTTGTGTAGCAAAATGCATTATGGAGTCGGAGAGGTTGAGGGAGTGCAACATTTCTAAACACATTATGCCGGAGCGGCGATGGCATGCTTAAACAGAGTGTTGATAGAGAGCGGAGAGGGAAGGGGGGGTCAAGAGAGTTTCTGTTTTATTTTGGCGAGGTGTGTGTGCTTTGTCTGCCCATTGAGTGCTGACTGAGTTTTGACATCAGCTCAACCTGGGTACACAAACTTCCTAGAGTGATTTGTCTCACCTAAAGCACACTTGAGTGTTTATTAGCACACACATACAGTACACCAATGGACTGACAAACATGCATGCATATAGATGCATATGTGAATAAAGTCAATTGACATGCACACCCAGACTGTCTTGTTTTGTTTTTTTTAAACTTGAGGCATCCAATAAAACCAGCATGTAGAATCACTCCCAGAACCACACTCCTGACCCCGCCGATAAAGCCCATCGTGAAAGATTAAGCTCAGATCGAGCAAAACACTTCAAGACATGTTCCCCCATACTTTATCTTGGCAATGTGTCCAGCCCAATTAACCTTACAAGCAGGCCTTTTTTCAGTTGCCAACTCTGAAGCAGCAGGGGTACCTCATCCCTGGCATTTTTCTTCACCTGGCAACAGAACGCCTTAAACAATGCAGAAAACACGTAAAAAATGCTCTCTTCTGCTTCTGTGGCGGTACTCAGGTTGAATCTTTTCAATTAGCCAGGTTGACTTTGCAAGGCTAATTAAGTCCTCATCCTTGATGAGCTGTCTGACTTCTCCTCCAAGCCTCTTACCGGGGGCTTACAGCCCCGCAGGGGCCACCGGCCAGACAGATTGTTGTCCAGCTGGAATGGGATTAGCAGCCCGCCAGGGGCCTGAGGCCCACAGTCCCTGAGCTTTTGTTTGAATCTGAAGTGTCGAGTTGTAAGGGGTGAAGCAGGGAGAGAGGATTGAGGTAATCCCCTCCTCTTCAGGACTGCTCCCCAGAGGAGCGAATCCCTACTAAACCACTGAACGCTGTAGACCACCAACCGCCGTCAGAGCCACTGTTTACCCATCACAGCACAGAAGGTAGAGGGCCAAAGAAGAAGACTCCCCCACCCTGACATGAATTAATGTATGTTCGGAAGGGTAATGATCAATGATTGTAATGAAAACATGTTGTTCCCTGGCCAAGCATAACACATAGGAGTTGTCTGGCAGGATTAGATGCTTTACACTGTGCAGCAGCAGGTTGTGAAACCCACCTAGTGGACTGGGATTTTGTATGCTAGTACAGTGAGATTATTTATTTAATCAACCAGCTGCCAATCTCAATATTTTTAACAGAACAAAATGGTTATTCACAAGAAAACATTCATTAGCATATCCAAACAAAAATTTGAATTCCAGGAAAACAGTCCCTGAGCACTGATTAAAATAATAATAATAATAATAGTTGCGAAGCTGCAGACCCTTTTTACTTTTTAGACTTAATTTGCACAAGCATGTTGGCCTTCAGCCAAAATTGTATGTTACATTATCAAATGATTCTCATTAATAAATAACTGAATGTACGACAAGACTAAATGATGCTGACTCGCAAAAGCACTCAAACACACCTGTGGTATGCAGGTGTTTGTAGACATGTTCTTGCTGTACTGTAGTGTGTATGCAGTATGATCATACAGTGTTTGTGTAGATAATAATAGATGAGTCAAAAGGTAGGCATTTTGTCAAAGGACATGTCTTGTTTTGTGATATAGGTTCTGCCTACATTTTTCCCCTGACAACTGTTGTGTTAAGGTAATCCTGCATAAAGAAGATGAAGACATGTTAATCACAAATAGCTTAGCTGTGGAGGCTAACCTTGTCAGGTTTGCAAAATCCTCCAACAAAGAACATAGTGAGTGGTTTGTTTTCAAAATCTCCACCCTTTTTAAAGGATTAGGGGAGAAAAAAAACTGAATTCTGTAAATTGTCATGTTAGTCACTGCGAAATCAGGTTTTACAAGTTAAAACCAGTATGTATTTACTTACTGTAGAAATCCCTGCTAGTCAGCTAATTTGTTTTAATGTATTTAGTGCATGTTCCACAGATGAACACCATATTATTTTGTATTGTTTGCATTTCTTATGAATATTGTTGAAGGTCAGCAAGTAGTTTGACCTGTCATGGTGCACCTGTGCCTGTGAGTCAGATTCAGCATTGAGCCAATACCAACAGGCTGTCTTTCATCACAGTGTGACAGAAGCACATGAGATTATAGAAAAATCCACCAAAAACAACCACACTGAGCTGAGGGATAATCCAGAGCCCAAACATCAGAGGGAAACAGGAGGACACTGCTTCATCTATCATCCAACAAGAATCCACCCTGAAGAAAAACACAGAGACGAGATGCGCCGCTATTGTCCAACCTCACTGGCACAGGGAGCACAGGATGCGATGAGTTTCTATGCCTGAGGCAACTGGGGAACCACTGTGCCGCCAGCCTTGAAATGTGATATTATTGGAGCAAACAGTGGCTACCTTTATAGAAAAGTATCTTTTGCTTGATTTGGAAGCAGACCGTGTGTAAAAAAAGCTGGCCCAAGCACAGCTTTATCAAGAGATGAGGATTGATATAAAGCTCTGAATAGATGTTGGGCTTCAGGGCATTTATTAAAAGTTCAGTGTGGCTGAAGATAAAGCTGTGCTAATTTGAACAGTGCACCATTATGCACCATTCACTGCTCAGGTGACTGATGTGGTTTCTTCCACTGTCAGTACTCTACATCTTATTTTACAGTCATCACAAAGGCTGTAGTTCAAAGGCGTGATTAAATGCCAGAACATATGCAGTACAGCTGTTTGAGACACTTAATACATCGGTATCACCTTCATCTTTTCTTTTTATCATCAACCAACACCCTGCCACATACACACAGCCCCCCACCAATGTACAGTATATTGTTGACTCTCCCTATTGAAATGCAAGATGGCTAGAGTGCAGTGAGTCTGTATGTCATTGTGTGTGTGTGTGTGTGTGTGTGTGTGTGTGTGTGTGTGTGTGTGTGTGTGTGTGTGTGTGTGTGTGTGTGTGTGTGTGTTTAGAACGTGTGTAGCGAGCTTTGCCCAGTTCTCACCAGCAGGACCAGAGGCTGTTTTTATAGCTGCATTTCTTGCGTCAGTTCTCTGAGATGTCAGAACTGAAGGGTCAGAGAAAAGGAGCCTCCAACTGAAGAGGAATGAGACTGATCCTTTGCCAGACAGCCTCAGCTGGGGGCCACCATCCAGTTGACTTTTCCAACAAGTCCCCGCCACCAAAAACCCCCCACTGTCCACCCTCCCCACATTTATTTCTGGACATACACTGATAACAGAATTTCCGGGGAACTGTCCAAACAGATTGCCCTGTGTTGCAATATATGCTGTGTTTTGGACACAAATCAGGATTACTCCATTAGATGGGTATCAGGTGTCGCTGCCTTGTCAGCATGTTAACAGGGAAAAGAAAGTCTCCATTTGTGCCATTGAATAGTGGAACACACCCCAGCTCTATATTTGTCCTGTAAATTGATTGTGTTTCTATCTTGGCTCTAAAGTTGCCAGATGCAAGCCTCTTGAATCTGGATCTTTACGCTTGAGCTCCAGATATTTTCTCTCAGGCCCCAGATGGACTGTGTTGTGCTGGTCAAACATAGCATACAAATGACACACTGACTTATGTATTTTAACAAGGCTTGTTGTACATACACAAACTGCTGACATTTATATTCCTGTCCTCCTCTTTCTCTCATCCTCCCTACCTCTCGTTTTCGCTGGACAAAAGAAGAGTTCGCAAAAGTCAGCATCTCGGTCATTCCTCCTAATCTCGGCTACTTTTTTTTTCTAACTCGTGACATTCTTTAAATACATTTATTATAAGATAGTAAAGAGTAATGGGGTGTTTCATTTGCCATAATGAAACCTAATCATCCTGTGGACAGTCCTTTGAATCCAGCTGTCCAGTGGTTTAATAGTCAAGTTGAGCCATGGAACAGAACAACTCTCGGCCTGCAGGCTGTCAGAGAAAGCAGTTGAAGGAAGGGATTCCTTTACATCTTAAAGGATTGAAGTGTGTGGATGATGACGAGATGAGGAGTTTGAAGTCCAACTTTTTTTTCCCCCTTTAGGAAAAGATGGATTCTGACAGATGCGGGTAAATCATTTTAAGATCATTCTCAATGGGATTTGTTTGGAGGAAATGAAACTTTTTATTTAACTGTAGTTGTAAGCTACTGTAATTTACAACTACAGTGTTCAGCAGTGCACTATTTCACACACTCACGCGTCTGTGAACTTTGACCTGCTGACTGAAGCCGTCTTGACAGGGCTGACCTTTGAGGGAACATGGAGCTGGAGCGTCAAAAAACAAAGGAAGCTATTAGCATATTAGCTGTGTTGCACCATTCACATTAATCCTCCTCTCTTGAGTATGGACTACTCCACAAAAGAGGAATGGTTTGCAGACAGTCATGAGACAGGAGTCAATGTTACAAATATGTCTTTTGAATAAACTATTTGAAAATATTGTCTCATTAGTGGTCTAGCTAACAAGCTAGCAAATGGGCAGCTGGCATGCTCCTTAGCTCGTAGCGCTCCTTTTCCCATTTCAATACTCTTTATAGAATAATGATGTAGCTACAGTCTTCTTGACGACAAAATGTCAGGTAGTAAACAGCCCAGTACAGAGAAAAAAATACATAATTTAAAAGCTAATGATTCATTAACACCAGCATTTTTCCGCCTGGCTAATGTGTTAATAGTTAGCAAGACAGCTGCATCACCCTACGTCACCAAGCTTATAAAACCACATATGTTGTGCATGGATGAATTTCACTGACTTTCTGGTGTCTCAAAGGGACTACATTATAGTGAGAGAAATATTGGCTAGATAGCAAAAAATCACATTTTGATTGTTGGAGATATAATTAATCTTTCCTTTTCCGAAGAGCACCTATATCTACATATAATATATATATATAGTGTAGTCTTCAGGCAAACGTTTGCTGTTAAGTATGTGCCTGCCTGTGTTATTTTAAGTGTGAAAGATAATTGGTCACCTAGGAGGTTTTAATGGAGCTGCTTTGATGGAGTCATTTAGTTGCACCCCTTTGCATTTCATCACTTATGTCTGTCAATTATACTTGATTTACAAGGTGTCTAAGGGACAGCGAATGTGAAGCATCAATTTGTGAGTGGGGGATTGCACTAGACAGAGAGGAGATGGCAGGATATATCATTCATTAACATGGCAGGATGTCCTTCAATTATCCCTTGTCGAATTGGAGTGAGTCATTTCAGTCATTACTCTTATGAGCAACGACCTACCACGTAGACAGTGAAAGTCTGCATGAGCTTGTGTGACTTGTCTAAAAAGGTAGAAAAGACTTTTCCTGAGGTATTGTGCTTTTGTTCAGGTGGGACTCATCTCTCACCATACCGGCCTGTCAGAAGTCTGTTTACACAGATGGTTTGTATTCACTCAGGGCCCTATATGAATGCTGTAAAGCTAGCAGAATACGAGGACTTTGTCTCTGCATAGAGCAATGAATAGAGAGTAGCCTACATGACAGTTTTTTTTTCTCAGGGTTCCATGACACGGGGTCTCATAAAAGGTAAATGGCGACAGACATGAACCACTTCCCCTAGACAGACTGGGGGCACAAAGGTTGTCTGAAGTTCCCCAAGGTTGCATTGTGAGCCCTGATAAATTTGAACTGATAATATTGTGCTAATGGCTTCAGGGAGGGCTGGGACAATAAATAAAAGAAGGTAATTACGTTGTTAAAAAAAAAGGTCTTTTATCTGGAGTAAAAACAGGGTTAAGTAATGAGAGGTGATGAAGTTTGTTGCCAGTCGAGCCACGTATCTGTCTTCTGATAAAACACAGAAATGTTTTCCCTTGACGTGGAAGTGTTAGCCTGTTCGCACAGCTGGGGCAAATCACCGTGCAGAAATATGTGACGACTGAGTCACCCACATGCCACAACACATCTACTATATTAAAAGGAGACATTCACCAACCAAGCTAAAATACGTACTTTCAGATAGCTTTCACTGGGATCATATGGTAGTGATCAATGTTGGGCTCACTTCTCAAAAAATATATTTTTCTCATTCATCATCTCAAAAGGAATATTATCACTTTACTTATTACTCCATGGAAGCAGTGATTTACTGTACTTTACCTAATTTTTTGTTATTCACCATCAATTGGCAAGTGCTTCTTCTACTCCTAAAAATGAGGACAAATCAGCTAGCTCTCATCCTTTCCCCTGTAAACAATCAGAAAATAAAAATGAAATGCAGTTGTGTAGAAATCCAATAGGCTAGCCAATAAAAGGAGTGGAAAGAAATCCACAATGAGAAGAGAAATAAAATATCTGTTCTTATTCATTTATGCACCATATGTGAGGGGGAGCAGCTAATGACAATATGGAGGATGTGGTATCATGCTTTTGCATAATTCAAATTCATCCATATATCTTAAGGGTGATACATAACCACTAACTTAACTAAATGAGACTTTGTAACTGGGATGTAATTACTGGAAATGAAAGAGTCATGTGTCTTCTCAACACTGTGAGAAATAGTTGGATTGAGTAATTCTTTAACTCCCAACCCTAAAAGACAATATGATTGGGGGTAATAATGCTGAGTCATAGTTATTGCATTTTGAATTATGGTTCTGTTTAAGCATTATATAAAAAGAAAGCACTTATGATGGTAGCAGAAACCCAGAATCCCCTCAGCCAACTTTTCCGCACATAATCTATTAAAACAGTCAGATATGTATTTGATATGTGATGGGTTGAGATGTTTTACTGAGAGATGCGCAGTGCAGTTAGCATCATCATGTGGGATTTCAGGTTTAGGTTTGACCTTAAAAATCAAAAACAAAACACACACAAAAAAGCTCTCAATTAACCGTCGGACACTTGCTCAGCAGTGTGAATGCATCTCTCTGTCTGTCTCTCTACTTCTCCTTATTTAACACACATATTCTTGGAAGCGAATGTGAGCCATATTAAATCTGACTCCTCTGCCGGAGCAGTAATGCAAGCGCCGGCGGTTAGTTTTATATGTTTCACGAGCGTGTAAATATTTAATAGAAGATTGGGACGGAGTGCTGTGTCACTATTCCTGCCCTGCCAGCCATACAGACGTGGAGAGAGAAATACTGGGAGAATTTCTTCCTGACAGGAGAAATTTATGGAGCAGCTAGAAGATTCATATACAAGTCTTATTCTTATTTCGTCGCAGTCGGATTCTTGGATCATGTGACACAGACATGGATATACAAGCTGTTTACGGTTGCAGAAGATGTTAGTTGGTCTAGATGTTGATACCTAACTTGATACGTATGAAACATGACTTACAGCATTCCAAAGTTTGGATGTGTGTTTGGTCTGTTTGGTATTTTGTTACTACATACCGTATGCTTACAAGGGCTGGTGGGAGTTCAGATGCATTTTTTGGTCTCGGAGCATTTTCCATTGATATGTTTGAAACCCACAGGTCTTGCACACATTTCAATCCTATTTTATATACTCAGCTTGGAATAATTATCAGTCAACGAGCCGATGGCTTGTGCAGGAGTAAAACTACATTCCCAAATGTAGATGCAGAATATTTGCTGGTTTTCTTAGTCTTCTATTATATTAAATAGAACGTCTTTGAGTTTTAAATTGTGGGTTGGACAAAACAGTGCAATTTGAATATGTAGAGATGTGAAATTGGGATCAGCATATTTTACTATTTTCTGACTTTTCATGGATGAAATGATTTATCAAATAATCTAGAAAATAATCAGCAGATTAATCTATATTGAAAATAGTTGTTAGTTGCAGCCCTAGAGTGGGCACATTGTAAAATGCAGGTTTTGTTTGTTTGAGGTATTGATAGGGAAATCAGCCTTTTGTTTTGTTTTAGTTTTGACAGTCATCACACATATGTTATATGGTTTTGTTTTGGTTGGTGATGTTATATTCTGAGTTATGTTTGCCAGGAGGCTGCACAAATATATAAAAAGTGAACTGCTTTATGGTCGTAAATTCCAGCTGTTTACCAAGATTAGTTCTAACCAAGTAGTTGGTTCTAAAGAAAACTTTTGTGTACAAGATGTTGCAATGAGTTCGGGGCTGACAGAACTGTGTTTAGTTTAGTTTTTTAGTTAACAAACCATGTTTGTTACAGTAAAAGGCATGCTTCATCCATCCGCACTCATTAACTGACGCAGACTTAAAGCTGAGAAAGAAGAAATATGTTTTTTGTTGTTATTCCAGTGTGAAATTAAGAAAATAATCAGAAGTGAAACTAAATGTTCTTAACCTCATCTGAAGTAGTGTGGACATGGAATAAACAAGGCTGCTTTTAGTCTCATCATTACTATCCCACCTTAAAAAATCCTAACCACGCAATTAGGTTACACTTTAATTTCAGTGACCTCGCAGAGAAGCTAATGCTCTTTGAGAGATCTCTTAGAGGTTCTATTCACTGTGGGTGACTGTGGGTGTAGATGGGAGGCAGGGGTGAGGGAAAGCAGATTTCTCCAAGGCCTATAAGCTCCCATATAGAGGGAATAATGAGCTTCTCCACTGTTGTCTCAACCCAACCCGGACTTAAGTCCTCCCCCAACAAGCCTCCATTCACAAATGCCGTGTTTTGCATTTACATATACATACGATTTAAAGAAATCCTTCAGGTCTTGGATTAGTCAACGTCCCCCTCACTTCAAGATTTCTATTGGTCCTTTCCGCATCAGTGGTGCCTCATGATGAGCTTCCCTTGGACTCAAACGAGTTTGAAGTCTTTCATCTTAGTCATTCATTTGTGACATCGTACTTGTTGTTCAGCTGCTCTGATTTGAAAAGCCTATTGGTTTAAATATAGTGTATATTGTTATAATTTACTTCAGAAGAAGACATTTACACCTCTGCTCAGGACATGCTGTTGCTCAACAAGTGCACACCAGCTGATGTCTGACAAAACAACTCCTCCGTCCTCCTCCCCCACACGAACGTCAGCAGGAAAATATCAGATTTTATGAATCAGTGTTACGTTTCAGTCAAATGTCCTTGCTTCCTGTAAACGGTTCCTGGATCAGCCTTGCACCACCGTCATCGAATGACTGGAGCGGACACATCTGTGTGAGGCAAAGCTCCACGGGAGACTTCCGTCACCAGAAGATGGATGGAAATGTATCAGCAATGAATAAATACGCCCAACAACTTCCCCTCATCCCTCCCTCATTGCAACAGATGTTACAGCGCGGTAGTGTTTTCTCTTCCATGGTGCAATGTGGTTCCACTTTTGTTTATTTATTCGCTCATTCCCGTTCTTGTCTTGAGTGGATGCGGAAACTGCATGTGCACGCATGGAACTGTGTGTATGTATGTGTAGATGGAAGGCCCCTGCTAAAAGAGATTACCCAAGCACCGTCATGCACACGATGGGGTTGCGTGACCCCATTGTAAACCTGCAGGCCGACCTTTGGCCTTCTGAGAAGCGATGAAATGGAGGGAAACCTCCCATTTCCCTCCGCCGGGGTTTGAAGGCACTTCTGGTTTAGAGGAAGCATTGTTAATGAGCTCTAGAATGGATTTTTAATGAAACCGCCACTTTGTTTGAAGAGTAAGAGTAGGGCAAAAAGAGCATGCAAGAGCCGAAACAGGTGTCAGCACTTGACTGGACAGATGATAAAATAGGGGGAATATTTTATATTTTTTTGTGATTGTTAAGACTTTACTTAGAGTGATGTCAAGGTGTGTGTCTTTAATCACGTAACTGCCAGACCTTCTTTCTATCACACTCCAGATGTCTTTCCTGTTAAAATGATCTCTTTCTCTGGTCTTTGGAAATATTAGAAACCTGAGTTGACTCTTTGACATGCTGAGGGAGATGTCAGGCTTCATATAGTGTGATATATAGGTCATTGTACAGCTCTCACACAGGTTTACAGAGTTACAATAACGATTGCCTACACAGATGTTTTTTTCTGTTTTTCTTTCCTTCCATTGCCTTTACATTCAGGTAAATGTTTAATTGTGAAATACTGCATGCACAACTGGTGATTTATTAGGTGATCTTCCTTTTTTACAGTCAAATGTGTGTGACGAAAAAGTCCAGAGTTGCACAGTTATCTCCTTAACTTATGTGCCTCCTCATAAACTCCCTTTTGCAATAAACATCATCAGTATAACTCATTCATGTGCTGATGTTTTACAGTTTCACTTTCCTCACTTGTCATCTGTTACTGCATCTTTTATGGTGTAATATGATCATATACAGTCCCCCCCCCACCCCCATCCCACATGTGCATACCTGCGCACACAAAGACACACTCACTCTAGTCTCTTGGCCTGTTAAGCAGCTTTAAGGCTTGGTTTGGTCATAACACCCACTCCTTGCTACTGTTCTTCCTCTGTCGCTTCGCCCATCTTTCCTGACTATCTCCCCCCTTTTCCTCATCCATGTTTCCTGGACATGTCATTTGCTGAGTAAGGGGTTGCTGTGTGACCTCCCGTAACAGGGAGTAGGAGGTGGTGTTGAACAGGGAGTTAATAGGAAGAGGAACTCCTCTGGCATAAAGGAAGTGATGGCTGTCCGTACCTTGAACTTCGTATGTCATTTATCGAAACGGCAATTACTAATTCTGTGCCAGGAGTGGCAATGGCCTCAGGGACGTTGGGTCAGTTAGGAGGTGAGCAGACCGGCTTATAGGCGTGCGCTAAAGAAGGGGAAAGGTCAAAGGGCAGTGTGTACAGGGTGGGACATTTCCGATGTTCTCTGTAAAACACATATCTGGAGTCATGTTACCGTAATCATTTTCTTTAACACACACACACACACACACACACACACACACACACACACACACAACCAGAACATTAACAGCGCTTCCCATACCACCGGATGAAGATACAGCATCATATCAGTAACAGCACATTGACACTTGCCACACACACAGACCTGTTTGACACCTATCCGCTGTGTCCTCATAAGCAGGGTGTCTCGTGTCCTCTTCTATTTTTACCGGCAGGCGCTGAAAGCCTCTGGAAGCTCCTTCTCAATGGGCTTCTCATTCCACTGCCAGCGGCGTGTCACCATTTATTAAGTCGTCATTACTCAGGGCCACTCCGGGTGCTGGGGAGTTGTTACAAATAGATCAGCAAGGATAGGTCTCACTGTTGCTGCACTCCCTAAAGGGCAAGTCATAAAGGCATGTTCCAGCACATCTCACTCAGGAGGTGAAGATCGATGCAGGTAGCCAGGCTGCCATTAGTTTGGCTAATGCAGATAAATGGGAGAAAGGTGGCTGACCGGAGCAGAGGAGAGAGGCAGAGGTCGATTGACAAAGGCTGAGTGCGAGAAGAGAGTACTTTCATGTGTCTGTCAACACATCTTTTTGTTTTGGGTAAACAGCTAAAGAGGCTGTTTAGACTAAAGGGGTGATGAGAGACAAGGACGTGGGCGCCATTGTTGTGGAAGTAAATGCACAATGGAAGACATGGATGCATGTAGGCACACATCAAGATTCATTCAGAGCAACTTAAAACAGATAAAGGGTCAACATAACTTTAAGAAAAATCCTTCATATTACACCCTGGGTCTTATTTTCATAGATTTAGCCATATTTTTTATTAATTACAATGGACTCACTAAGTCAGTTGCTGAGATCTGGGAACATGGAGACATTGCAAAAAAAGTCTGATGAGTCAAGAAAATCAAGTAGATTTCAAACAAGTCAACTGTTTAGCCAGATTATCTAAAACACTTCATTTGGAGGTACACCTGAATTCAGTATAATCCTTCATCACACAGGAAACTGGGTGCCCACAACTATGTTATGTACAGTAGTTCAAAATTGAAACAGGGAAATTGGTTTATAAACTATGATCATCTCACCGTTTGCCTTCATTTTCTCTTTTAGATAACTTTGGCTAAGAAGATTTTTTAGCAATGATGCTGTGTTTCCAGATCTCAGCAGTTTTCTCGGAGGGCACAATGTTATTTTTTACCAATAGGATGGATAGCTACAACTACTGAAATAATATCCAAGTTCCAATGAACTGGAAGTAGCCTTTAAGGATTGTGTTCCTTTAAGGATACAGATGTCCCACATGCAACTTTTCTTTTAACTTTTCCAGGGATGATTTAGGACACCAACAGTCCCGTTTAAAAGAAACTTATTTTATAGAACACACACACAAAATCACAGCTCAAATATGCTTTACAATGCAGCAACAATAGTTTCAAAACACAAAGCACCGGTGTGTGTGAGTGCTGGAATATGAGGGTACCCTTATATCACAAGTACACACTCACTATACCAGCCCAATTCTCAGGTGTTTTTTTTTTTTTTTAGTGTCTTGAGGTGTGTGAGTTGGCACATCAGCACCCCTGTTTGTCAAAGCTTTTATCACCTCACCACTGCTATTTCACCCTCTGAGAGGAAGCAGGAGGTGCACACACACACACACACACACACACACACACACACACACACACACACACACACACCTGCAGGGGCTAGCGGGGGTTGAGAGGACGGGGGAGTGTTGTTGACCTGCTCTGCTGATGTGAATGACTTAACCAGATACAGGATCCGTCTCAGACTACACAGGTTAACTACCAGCATGTGTTCTCCTCAACCAGCAGTTTTCATCTGGATAAGTCAAAAACACACACACTCAAAGGCTATACTCTCTGTGGGAAAATTGTGACTTGTAATTTATGTACAATACTCCTCATAACTCTCTGAAAAATATGTTAATTCTGAACTCAAAAGAAGAGAGACCGGCCTTTTTAAGTAATCTTCCTTTTAATCTACAGTACTTTGTTGAGTTTGGAGTGTACATGATATGGCTATTATAGAAATTAGACACTCTTGCTCTGTCTTGCCTGGCCCTGATTTATTTCGCTCAACTTTTCCCAGGACCGTGACCGTTTTCTTCATCCGTATCATCCAGCCTGATTCTTTAAAACTGCCAAACCCACTTCAATCCCATGTTTCAGCCTAAATATCCTGAAAAAAAATCTTAAATATGAGCCGCAATGCGTTGCAAATTAAAAGATATAATGTGGAGGATCCTTTATTGGCCTTTGTCACCGGTACTGAACTCCTATATGTGAAAATGGTATATTTTCTGTAAAGTGACTGCAGATGATGAAAAAGCCGTAACATATAAATTCCTTCCAAATTCTCTTCCTGTCAAAATCCTGAAGACACGATGTAAAAAAAAAAAAAAAACATATCAGTCTGAACACTTATGGATGGTCCTTAAAGTGCTCAAAAAAAAGTTTAAAAAAGTTCAGCATCTATAGTTCCATGACAAATGGGCAAACTATACTGAGGACTGTGTAACACTTTCCGCATTTTTTTTAACCATGGAACAACGTTAACCAGAAAAATGGCTCCTATAACTACTTTATACTTTATGGACATATCCGTGTAAACCAAATCACGCACGGATTTAAGTTAAGGACATGAAGAGTGTAGTTTGCGTACATGTTTTACAGATGCTGACTCCAAAAATACAAATTGAAGGCAGGAATCCCGATAAGATCAGTACAGATCTCTGTGAGGTTGAAACATTGCTTTATTAAATTATATATATATATATTTTTTGGGAGCTATCAGTTCAGTGTGTCAATCCTTTATCTGACTTTTGCCTCAGGACATACAGTAGACCTGCAAATCAAGTGGCAGGGGCTTTAAAACCAGCAAACACATTGTTTGAGTTTTGGCATAAGAGATATTAGCATAAAGGAAATGGAGAATTGATGACTAACGACAAAAGAAACGGAAGTGCGGAAGAGACAACACTATAAAAACCTAACCATCCACTATACTTCCTATCCAGTATACTGGTTTCATCATTGCTCTTAAGTCATCCCGCCCCCCTTTCTCTCTCTCACCAGCACTCCCCTTCTCTCTCTCTCTCTGTCTCTCTCTCACTCAGCTGCTCTCCCTCCCCTCCCCTCTCTTCCCGTGGATGGTGTAGCTCTCTCACTCTTTCTCTCTCTCCCTCGCAGTCTGGTGGAGCCGCACACAAGGATTAGAGGGTTGCTGTGAGTGTCTGCTCAAAGAGAAGAAGCCAGAAGACAGAAAGAGATAACAAAAGAAGATTCTTCAAAAAAGGATAGCCTTACTGTTGTGGATAAGTGATCTGATTTACCTTTACACAGGCTCTTCCTCTCATCTCACGCCAAGCTGAAGCCCTGCTGCGCCTTCACCTGGGGGAGAGCAGATAAGCCAAGGGACTATATAGCCTGGACCTCCACACAGGGAGCCATGTGAGTGGCACCCCTCCACCCACTTCACACTACAGAGGTCCCCCCACAGTCTGCTCTCAAAGCTGGGGAAACACAACCAGGATTCTTTTCCTCTCCCTGGAGCCTCCACTTTCAGGGCTTGCGCGGAGGGACTCTCCAGGCTCGGCGTATCCCAGCGGGAGACACTCATCTCTAGGCACTGGTCGGGGTGTGAGTGCCCCCTGGTCTGGAGGCCAGCCAGCAGCACTCCAGCACCATGGATTACCTGTTTGGGATTTTAGTGCTGCTGTGTGGGGCGGTGCAGCCGGGAAGAGGTGATGAGCCCAAGCACAACGTACCCAGGCTAAAGCTGTCATACAAGGGTAAGCTCATTCTCTGTTCTCCCCTGACTCCAGGATATGGGACCGCGGTGGTTGCTGGTGCTTTTAACGTAGCTTGTCTAGTATATTTTTCTTGCCCGTGGGTGCTCTTTCATGCTTTTCCTTTCATCCATTCTTTCTTATGTTGAATATCCTTTTTTTCTCTTCTATTTCTGTGAATCTATTTCTGCCTCTGTATCCCACTCATTCACTTTCTCCCTCTTGGTCTGTTCATAGCATCAAACTCTCTGCTTAACCTTCTGTATTGCTCTCTCCCATTAACTCACTCCTTCCTTTTCACTCGCTCTGCCTGTCTCTTAGAATTCACTATTCTTCTTACAAATAGTCAGATTGGTTCCATATGCTGAGGAAGGGTTCTTGCCTGGAGTTAAATGTATATATTGGCCCCTGTACCAATTTTCCCCTTGTGCTGTCCCCTTCTGCTAGTACTGTACAGCCCTGTTAAGTGCTCCGAACATGCAGTGGAGCCTCTGTTTTAATGGCTTCTGTCCCAAAAACTCTACTTCGGTCATGACACAGAACCTTTCTTTAAGGGGCCATGCAGGTTTCCCAAATTCTCATTTACTATATCCCAAATGGATCCAACAGTTGTAGAGTTTTGTTTAAATGGAAAACTACACATGCATGTTGATTTAATGTGTGCATTAAATAATCCATGTGCAGGAGACTGTATTGGGAGGGAATGAGAGGGAGTTTTGCGTGCCTTTTTATATCGTGCACGTGTAAGTTTTTGACGTATACAGCAAACATGTTATTCTCTCTCCTTCTGTGTTATTTTGAGGGGAGACTGCGGAGCGCCGGTTCTTCCTCTCCTCCCTCCCTCCCCCTCTCTCTCTCTCCTCTCTCTCTCTCTCTCTCTCTCTCTCTCTCTCTCTCTCTCTCTCTGTCTCGTCTCCTCTCTCACACCCTACACTAAATCAGGCTCTTTGTAATAGCAGACTTTTCATCTCAGCTAGAAATAACTGGCAACATTTTTGGCATATTTTGGGAAGTTTTTTTTGCTTTTTAATGTCAGTGAGGGAGGCTATTGTGGTTCTTTGTCCTAAAACATGACCGAAAGTATATGGCTTAGAGTGTGGTCTCTCGATTCTTTATTTTAGTCCCGTTGCTCTCATAAAACATGCCCTCTTAAAATTTATGAACGGGCTAATTTGCCGTTGTTTAGCGTCATCCTCTTGTGTGTTTGACTGTCACCCAAAGCTTTGGTTCCTCAGATAATTTCAATGTAGGTTGAGGGAAAATTTGACTGATGAAGAGGGTGAATGTGATGTTTGTCACTCTAATTCATTTTCCATCTTTAGCCGAGACGTTTGGTATAACTTATGTTTAGAGGCCTGCTATATGACACGCTTTATTCTTTAGATGGAGTGCAAGTTGTAATTTTGGTATCATATATTTTCCCTTCATCACCCTTTTAACTTCTAAGTGTGTATGGCGAATGTCTGTGTTCTAAATCTTTTCTAACATTTAATACGCTTTTTTCAGCTTGCCGTGAGGGCACTTTGGTCTGGTGGCATTTCAAGATAAAGGATTTTAAAGGGTGATGACATGCATTTACCATGCGAACAAAATAAATCTGGAAAGAATCATAGTTGAACTTACCTGCTACAAGTCATCTTTTCCCCAGGGCTTCATCATGTCAGTTCACACACAACAGAGCCTCTAGGCATGATGGGAAAATGTCATCCCTTCTTTGCACAGCCATCTGTTTAAAGAATGTGAATATAGTTCCCTCCTGCCCCCTTTTGTGATCCTCTTCACTGTTCAGTCTGACAAGTGAACATGTTGCTGACAACAATACTAGACAAGAGATATGTCATCAAGCATCAAAGTCTGCATTGACTGACTGTACGAGTGATGGATGTGTATCATCCAACCAATAGAGCAGGTCTGCAGGGAAAGAGTAGCCTGTCATGATGTGGATGTACTTTAGTGTATGTACAATATTTTTTGCTAGAAGCACATCAAAGCCTTGTTGTTTATGTGTATGCGTGTGTGTGAATGTTCTTGCCACGTCTTGGTGTGAGGACTCGACACCCTCTCCTGTGATTGCCTCCCCTTAGACTGTAAGTGGTGTCTCGGTGTGCGAGTTTGTGTGTGTTTTAGCGAGGCAAAAATGTGTCGGGTCTGGCATGCGCCCATGTAATTAGACACCTGGTTTTGTGCGTGTGCCCGTGCACGTATGCATAAGCTCACACCTTCTTAAAAAAATATCTTTTATTGTGCTGTTGAATGAGTGTTTCTGCAGTTATGTGCGATTGCAAACTGCTGTTGGTTTCCGCTGTTGTGTGTATTTCATTGTGTGAGTGAACATGGGATGTAAAGGCATCAGAGTGTATTGTGTGTCGATGTCTTTGTGTGTCACTGCTCGACAGTGTCGCCGCTTGTGTCTCGGGCCCACAGGTGTTTGATGGCTCGCTTGATGCCTGTCAGGGGACGATTCTCGGTTAACACCCACACTGTGGCGGTTGGAGAGAGGAAGAGAGGGATGGAGGCGTGGTGGGGGTGACGGTGGAGGGGAGGAGATTTGCTTTTAATGAAGGAAAAGCTGGCAGACATACACTAGACGACGCATAAGGAAGAGAGGCTGGTCGTTAAGTGAAGTGTCACTCATCCCCTCTCCCTCCACCAAGGCGGCATAGTAATTAAGTCAAATAAACGACAAGGAGGAATCCTCCTAGGAAGGACAGTCAAATACACGCTGAGCAAAAGAGTATGCTGGGCCCTTGGGTGGAACGATCAGACAAGCAGAGAGTGAAAGAGAGATGAGGCCCAGGAGTAGGACAGACGCAAGAACAAGGTGGGCCTGTGATTTGTGGCAGTCAAATAAACACTCAGCATGCAAGCAGGGTCCCGTGAAATCATTCTCAAATGAGTGCTGATGACACGCCTCCAGGGACTGATAGTCTTCTGCTGGAAAGGACAGGCGAACAACTGCAGAGTGAGCAGTTTGAGAGAGTAGAATGTCTGAGAAATGGAGGCAGGTAGATAAAATTACCTCTCATGGGACGGCTGGCGCAGCAAGTGCAGAGTAAATGATTTCCCAGTGGGGTCAGTTAGACATCTCTCCCGGCTAAAATGATCTGGCTTCATGGGGACAGAACTATGATCACAAGAGTTAATGATTTTCTCTTCTCCTTGAGACTAGCTTTTCGGAACATAAGGAGAGGTAGGCAAAGATATTACGCATATTGTTATCTTTTCATCAAAGGCTAACTTGTTCAAACAACTGATAGAAACCATGTTGCAATATTTAATGGAAACAAATGCCAACCTGATTTCCTACTCAAAGTGAGTCATCATAACCTAGAATTGCCTAGCAAAGCGCAACAATCATGATCTAAAATATTCGTGCTTTAATGTTGCACATTCAAGATTATTCAGTGCTGCTGCTGCACTTCCACAATACAGCAACCATGTAAATTGCAAGGATAAAACAATGACACACTCCCTTGGATCAATGCATACCTGCACACAATCACATTCCTGAGCACAATTCATCTATAGCACCCTCCCGTACTCTAAGTAGCCATCAGGAGGAACACTGACCCCTAAAGGTCGGTCGATGCACATACAGCACACAGTGAATACAAACAGTATGGGGGAAGATCCATGATACTGCAAAACCTGGCCCTATCATGCTCCCTAAAAAGGAGCCAGCGAGCGTCACTTTAACACTTAAAAGGCGACATCAAACAACCTGATAATTACCCTCGGCATGGGTAATTATGGAGCCTTCTGTATGACCTCCTAATGCCATCACAGCCACCCCATGCTGGCTGGATGGGTGGAACTGAGAAGGAAAGAGAGAGCGAGACTGAGAAAGAGACAAGGAATCTGGAATTGGCTTACAACCCTTCAAAATAGACACTTGGTGTGGAACCGCACTCAACGCAGTCTGGACTCAGCCCCATAATACGTCCCGTGTGTGTGTGTGTGTGTGTGTGTGTGTGTGTGTGTGTGTGTGTGTGTGTGTGTGTGTGTGTGTGTGTGTGTGTGTGTGTGTGTGTGTGTGTGTGTGTGTGTGTGTGGGCGTGTGTGTGTGTGTGTGGGCGTGTCGGCCTATAAAAATATGGATTGTTTGTTGGTTTTTGCATGTGTGTTGGTTTATCAGTGTATCTTGTCTTTTCATTCTTTTATTTGTGAATGAGTCTCTCTCTTGCTCTCCATTTCTCTGTGTTGTATCTGTCCATTCTGCGGGTTTGGGCTGACAGAGCGGATGTAGATAATTATAAGGTGTTCTCCCTACGCGCCAACTTTGGAGATGTCTGCCCCTGTCTGCCTCTCTCTCTCTCTTTCTCATCGTTCTTTTCTTCCTACCCTCTCCTCCCTCTCTTGCGGCTCGGTCGTTTCTCAAGGAACCACAACACCGCAGACCCTAAGTACAATCTTCAAGTAGGCTGTGTGTGTGTGTGTGTGTGTGTGTGTGTGTGTGTGTGTGTGTGTGTGTGTGTGTGTGTGTGTGTGTTTGTAATGTCTTTTTTTTTTGTTGCTGGTCTTCTTTTCCTGTCTCTTTGATTGCTGCCCAGTTGATACATATCTTTTGGCCATCCTTCTTTTCAACTCTCTCTCTCACACACACATACACACACACACACACACACATACACTTAACTACCCTCATCTTTGCTCCCACACAGCCACATTCCAATAGTATAAACAAATGTTTTGCCGTAGCTTGCTTTTCAGTTATGCCCCTATGTTACATCCGAATATATTACATTTCCTCACGCTGATTCACATACCTGACCACAAGTTGAAAGATGGTGTAATTAAGTGTGTGTAAGTGTGTATTTCTGTTGCCACACAGATAATTGTACAATGACACAACGCACTTGCAAAACAAAAAAGCCATTCATCAAGTCACCGCAAGTTTTACACTTGCATACTAATACAGAGAGAGTGTGATATTGTTCGTTGATGGGTTGTTTCATGCTGTACCTAACGTATGTTATTGTATGTGATTAAAGCTAATAGAGGCAGGCTAAAGGAGCGTTTAGAGTGTGTTATCATTACCCATGTTGCAATATATGCTGGTATAATCTATGAGTTTTATGACCTTTCGATTGCATATGTTTGCTGTCCTAGTTGGTGTGTGTTTTGGAATGCTGTGCATTCCCCCAGTGTTCATAAAAGGTTCCCTAATAACAGTACTATTTTCTTAGGAAACCTTTATTTAAACCAAAACGATTATCAAAAACAAACTGGATGTGTGCTCATATGCCACAATAGGATGTATTGTCAGTGCAGTGTGGGTTTGCTCAAAGATTAATGAGGAAATGTGTGTGTTCAGTGTACATTTTCGTCTGTGTGTACATAAGCACTGTATGGCACGCAGGAAAAATACCCTCCGCCTTTGCATCTGTGTTTGGGATGTAGGCTTGGGTTACAACGTGGTGCAGATTGCTGAACCACGGGTATGAATGAGTCCCGCCACCTGCTAAGTCTCGTCAGTCAGATGGAGAAAGGGTGCACCATTCAATCTGAACAGAGTCGTGTTACAAATGAGGGGGACATCTCTGCAGAAAGACAGACTGAAGGACTGATAGACAACAGACGGACACAAAGACAAAGACGGGAGTGGCAGAGAAACACAACTGTTAAATAAGTAGAGAAAGTAGAGTGCTATGACTTTTTGTAAAGGATTGATGCTACTAAGGATGTGCCCTGATTTATAATATTATATCCACTATTAGAGATTTTAATCCAACTTTACCACTCCAATCATCAAAATACCCCATAAAAATCAACATTTTAAATCGATTTGAAATACTAGTGCCTTTAAATCTCAATGTGGAGTAATGATATTTTTCTTTCTTCTCCCTCAGATTTGTTATTTGTTATAAATACCAGAAGCATCATGATACATAATTACCAACCTTGTAAAACATCAATCTTGATTTTATATCATTTAAGAATTTGGGATTTTGTCGATTATCATTTTCTAGTGCAAATGCATTTTAAGAAATTGCAGACACTGTTCTCATTTATTGCACAAGACCTCATTTTGTTACGCCTTAAATAATGGTGTGCAGAGCTAAAATGTGCATCTGTGCCTGTGGATTTGTGTTCGAGTGTCTCCGTCGCATCGACGTGTTTGCTGTCACAGTTTTCCTTGGACACATTCAGATATGTAGCCTTGCCTCATTAATTTCTAATAAAATGGCAGAGCTGACATTCAGCTACACGGTACAGCTGACAGGCTGCACTAACAGGCAGTGGCTCCAGACATGACCACGCTAACCACAGCCTGGTTCCTCTCAAAGTCCATCCATCAAACTGCCTCACAATAACACTATCTCCCTCTCTCTGCACAGCTTTGCAGAGGAGTGATAGTGTGTGTGTGTGTGTGTGTGTGTGTGTGTGTGTGTGTGTGTGTGTGTGTGTGTGTGTGTGTGTGTGTGTGTGTGTGTGTGTGTGTGTGTGTGTGTGTGTGTTGTGTGCTGTGTATTCAAACAAATTTGTGTTGATAACCCTATTTGCATACAGAAGCAAATGTGTATATTTGTAAGTGTGTATGTGTGTATGTGTGTGTTTTTCCTTAAAAGTATTACGAACCAGAGAGGCTGAGCAGCCTGGTAATACAGTGAGCATTTAGTGGTGTGTGAGTGGGCTTTCTGTGGTAGGCATGGCCAGGCCTCTACCCGTCTGTGGTCACAGCCCTGATGGAAAACCGCTCTCTGTGGTCCAGCCCTCCGACGACAGGAGGAGACACACACTAATGAAATGGTTCCATAATCAACCGCTTTTGTTATGTGTGATTTATTTTGTATTCTGCGCTTATGATTCTGCCTTAGTTTGGCTTCATTATCCTCTATTTTGTTGTCTCTACTTATCATTCATCATGTTGCTTTCTCTGCTTTTCTTCTCCTGTATACTGTGGTCGTCTGATTAGTATCCCCCCTCACTCGCTTGTCATTCTACCTCGATGTCGCGCGGTGACGCGTGTGTCTAGCATTTGGGTTGAGAGAGGTGAGTGGTGCTGTATGGTGAAATTCAACACATACTTAGACTACTCATATAGATTCTTGTGGTTTGGGATGTGGTCACGTTTTCCTTGTTAGTCCCTCTGATACATATCCCACGGTTTAACATACTCTGAGTCACATTCACGGGACAGAATATGGTATTAAAATGTCCCATAACACACAGTACGTGACAATGAATTATGGCTATGAGTCATTTTGGTTCAAAAATACAAAATTAACTTTCTATTTCAACTGAAACCGTGTTTTGCAGAACTGCAATCAAAGAAAACACTCATTCTTTCTGAAAAGCAATATCACTATGGCTTCAACAGCAAACTTCTCACATATTTAGTGCGGCTGTAATGAATAATCAATCAACCCACTTTGTTCATGCGCACATTCGCTGTTCTTCTTAATCGTAGAGTTCACGCCACTGTGTAAGGTAGCACATTTCCTGTCAGAGCTGTCACTCAGCTGCACCTGAATGAGAAATTCAACAGACGGGTCACCATGGAAACCAACCTACACCTGCTTCTGTGCTTAGAAAGAGAGAGAAAGGGAGGGAGCGAGCGAGTAAGAGCGGGGAGGTGAACTTTTGATGCTTGTGTGGATATCCTTGAGCTTAGGATAATATTTGAACACTTTGTTAAGCAAAGCTCTCAGCAAATTTCCATGGGGCGGCTGTCTCGTCTTTTTTTTTCTGACACCTGTGTTTTGTGGCCGAGGCCATCATAAGAGCAGGAACAACGTACACCGCACCACACACGGAGAAAAAAGGAAGAATTCAGAGGCAGGGTTGGGAAAGAAAGAGAGATTGAAATGCCAAACCAAACCACTGGAGATATTACAGTACTGCGTGTGTTTGCTTTTCTAAAGCTAGCCTTGTATTTGAAAGGTAAATGTGTAATTCTCTGCGCAAGTTCCTTTTGAGCTGCAATTTTCTTTTTTTTTCTCCCCTGTCTGTCAAATGAGTAAATAAAGTAAATCTTTAGTAATACACAGACTTACACACTCTCAGAAACCACAGAAACACACCTTGTGGGTCTAAGTCGTGCACCTTTTGCCAACAGCGGAAGAATAAGAAAGCTGTGTCAACTAAGAGGAAATGTGGCATTCGCATTGACATCACTTTTTTTACTTTTTGAAAAAACCCTCTCCTCTTGTTGAGCCTTCACTGTATAGTATATGCACAAGAGATACACTTAACAGCGTTGCATTAGTTTGATGGAATATTACTCATCTGTTGAATCTCAGTCAAGTGTTTTTCTCTGTCAGGCTTTTATGTTTAATGTCACTCAAACACACACTCACAGCAGTGGCGCATACACACATTCAGATAAACATAATTTAATGCCCTGTCGCCTTTCTTTCATGCAATTTCATTATTCCGCTATTGCGTGGCATGTAGGCGTCTAAAGCTCCTGCCTGTTTGGAGAATGGGGGAGTGAAGAGTACTCCACAGACAATTGCGCTTGAATTTTGAATGTAGCTCTCTTTTTTTCCTCCGGGGCTTTTTAAGACAAGAGCCAGGTTATTTTCCATAATGGAGTATAACAGAGGGACAAATGATAATTTTTTCTGAATGAATTTGCTAGTTGTAAGGGGTGTCCTTGAATATATAGCGTGTGTTTTTATGCATGGAGCGAATATGAAAATGAAGACATGTAACCTCAGTTTAGTTAGTACATATATATGATTAGCATTTATAACATATGATACAACGTCCATCTTTCAACCATATGTTAACACTAAACTACAAATTGAGCCAAGCCAAGATTTCACCATATCTGCAATGCATGTGTGTCCACATGTTTGCATCTATGTGTGCTTGCATGTGAGGACCACAATGGAAATAAGTCAAATCAAATGTGTTGCTGCATGTATGTCTGTGGCTTTTTTTTGTATAGGCCAT
Source organism: Gymnocephalus cernua (assembly GCA_023631565.1). Classification (NCBI taxonomy): domain Eukaryota; kingdom Metazoa; phylum Chordata; class Actinopteri; order Perciformes; family Percidae; genus Gymnocephalus; species Gymnocephalus cernua. Next base: position 10,108,691 of record CM042447.1, on the reverse strand, counting down.
TGTACCTGGACGTGTGTACTTTAATGTGTAAATGACAGAATGTGCGAGTGAAAAAGAGCAGACAGAGGATGTGTGTAACAAGAGAAAGTGTGATGGAAGTGAACTGAACAGAGAGTGTGTAGCTATGTGTATGCATGTTTGAAGTGAGTGTAATGCATTATGTATGCACGAGTGTATGTGTTTAAATGTCTCTGTATATCTTATGGCCAGCGTAAGCAGACTGGTTGTGGTGAGGAGGGCGCGTGGCATGTGTGTGCGCACATACATGAGAATAGGTGTCTTTTCAATTTTAATGTGTGCGTGTGTGTGTTCAGGGTGTGTGTTGGGGGATGCGGGGCCAGGGAGTGTGTTCGAGGTGGAAGCTGCTGAGTGTGTTCACTGTTGGACTAGTTCATGCTGCGTAAGCGGAAATACTGATTGGATTACAACTTAGTCTGGGAAGTATGTGTGCGTGTGTGTGTTCAGAGATAATTGATGCGGTGTAAACATGTAGGTCAATATTAATATATGCATGTCAGTTTAAGCGTTTAGTACTTGCATTTTAAAAGCAGAGTGCAGTGAATTCATGTTGAACCTGATTTGTGTGTGTGTGTGTGTGTGTGTGTGTGTGTGTGTGTGTGTGTGTGTGTGTGTGTGTGTGTGTGTGTGTGTGTGTTATGCTATGCTTGTCTTTTGCTTGGTTACTGTATTTTGTATGAGCTGTGCTGTGCGCTCTGTATCTGCCCATGCTCCCATTTCCAAACGAGCGTGTCTGTGTTTAGGTTAGAGGTCCTTAGGTGCTCACGCCCAGTTCCTCCGATTCTCCAAACCACAGCAGATCCCAGCTCAGATAAAGCCTCTTTGTGTATATTTGTGTGCGCAGGCCACCGTGTCTTTGTCAGAGATCGCTACGTGTTGAAATACGCAAGTGTGTTTTTTCTTCTTTGGTCCATCTGGGAGAAACCTTTCGTGACGGACCATTTTGCACCACATTCCCGGCTCCTGGGTTCAGCTCCAGCCTCTCACAGGTTGTTATATATCGAGCCAAGATGGCAGTGAAGTGGAGTTAAGAAAAGTCTCTCCTAAGGCTATTGTTATTTGTCTTCTGTCATTATTTTCTCCCTTTTTATTTTTTTTGTAATCTTTAATAGCCTAAAACTATTTGTTTTTCCATTTCATTCCTAATTTTTATACCTACTTGGGCTTTCTGCCACATCCATTTCTTTTTCCGTTACTTCATAGTTAAAACATAAGAGGACCTCTCCTGGCGTTCTGTCGACTGGAAATCACATTTCCTTATTAACCTCCTCTAAGTCATTTCCTGACCCTGCAATGTCATGTCTGATTGTTAAACTGAGAAAAAGGGGCTCTCTGATTGGCTGCCACATGATAACGAAATGGCTCTGAGTCTGACGACAAAGCTTATCTTCAATATTTAATTTCTTGTCATTGTAATTTGAGTCTTGTAGCGGGGCCTTCCTGTGGTAGCAGACTTACGAGTGTGTATAAATGTAAATGCCAGGATGTTGGTGTGCATGGAAGGGCCAGTGTAGAAAAAAAAGATACACACACACACACACACACACACACACACACACACACACACACATTGAAACCCACACACATACGCTCAACCCATCTGTGGTACACTACAAATTCCCTCACAACCACACATCCACAGACCTCCATTCATGCCCACACCCACCCACTCCATTTCTTCAGCCCCAAACCGAAATCCAAGTGACGCAGATGAGCTGCAACCATCTTTATTAGGTGACGACCGCTCCCTCTCACAGTCCTCATCCACCCCACTGGTACTCGACACACATACACGGTTGACACACCACTTCCTCCATCTCCCCTTCCATCAATCCCTTCTTTTATGTAGACACAGATGTCCAAGATCGTACACACTGTGAGTGGGCGCAGATGGCTCCTATAGCAGCCTGTCAATCAGAGCGTTGTGGTGAGAGCAGGGAGATCACAATCCACCGGACTGTGTGTGTGTGTGTGTGTGTGTGTGTGTGTGTGTGTGTGTGTGTGTGTGTGTGTGTGTGTGTGTGTGTGTGTGTGTTTATATATATATATATATATATATATATATATATATATATATATATATATAATAATATAATATATATATATAATAATTTAATATATATATATAATATATACATACACAAACACACACACATATATACATACAGTACGTGTTTGTGTGCATATGTGTGCTGGTTTCTATATTATGTGCCCGTGTGTCTATGTTACATGGTGACACTGATGATGATGGATGATGTAGTATGATAGTGAGACTTATGTGTTAGAAGACTGTACCTGTGGTGAAAATATAAAGCACATGTTATGTATCCATTGGTCCAACCAGAGGCATATGGTTAAGGGGTTAATTCAATTTATATTCCTTTCATTGTAAACCAAATGTTACTGTTATTATAATAATAAATCAGAGAAACCCATGGCCTACTCTTGATTGTCAAACTGCAATTGTGCGAGCTGCTTTTCAGTTAGCTAAAGATGTTCCATTGTTTTGCTCTTAATTATAATTAAAGACATGTTTTTACATTTGGTCAACTTGGGCTCTCCACACTAGACATATGTAGTAATTACATGACGTGAAGGGAAAGAAAATGAACGAATGAAATACAGCTGTATGAATAGTTTAAATTGTAATAGCCTACATTAATATTGCTTAATCCATATCTTATTTTTACAATTACTTGATTATTCGCTTAGTCTACAAAATATTTGGAGTAGTGGAAAAGGCCTGTTACAATTTCCTAAATATTAAGGTTTCCAAATAAATATATTATTTAAAATGGATAAATGTATTCAATGAATATTTTCAGTGCTATTAAACAGAGAAACACAGCAAATTTTCACATTTAAGAAGCTGAAACTAAAGAATGTTACTTGGTAATTGCATTTTTTTGTTGATCATCTAATTAAATAATGGATCAATTGTTTGAGCTCTATTATTAAGGACTGAAGGAAGATAGATATTCTAGATCTTTCATGGATTCACTAAACATTTACTGGTTACACTATTACCATCCATGGCTGTTGAAATGTGGTATGCTAATGCAAAATGATATATGAATATAAATGAAATGTTTTGCCTCACTTTGTGCTGTCACACGAGGATCACTGAAACCAAATTCAATCAGAGGGTTAACTTGGTCTCAGGAAGGGAGGGTGGATCTTTGTTAATGAAATATCAGAGTTGATGGAACTCATGTTTGGTGGTTAAAAGTTAACTGACTGTCAGAGGTCTGGCTGGACTTTGACCCATATGTAAAATCTTGTGCTGGTTTCCACTTAGCTTGTTGGTATATACTTAAAGACATAAACGCTGTGCAGAAATCCATGTGGAGTCACACACTCTTCAATGTTGATTTACATAATAACCCATTTACAGCTACATGCCACACACACCCACACATACTTGCGCACAGTATCTCCCCATAGTTTGGACTCCATATGAATTATTTAACCAATCACATGGCTGAACAGTCTGAACTGTGTCCCTGATTGGGGCATGCTGTGTTCTCTTCAAATGTCTCACGCTATACCTGACCGATGTGTCTGTATGTAAGAGTGTGCAAATGTGTGTGTATGGAAAAGCAGTTAAGGAAACATGAACAGAAGTTATTGATTTCATACAACAGGGCATTTTGATGGAGGACGCACTAATATTTTTAAATAACCCAGATTTTATACACTTCATCCAATATTGATTATTTTTCAATGCAGATACATTAAAGCTTTGACACATGCCTATCATCATAGAGAAGGAAACAGTTTAGTGTTTGAGTATAAAAATGAAGTGCTCAACTACTGACTCATATATTTAGTATGAATAGTTGTGCTTTCATACAATATTTAATCTAAAAGTTTTTGCTGCAAATGTATTTTTTTTTACACCATGTAGTCCACACTTTCAGTTTACTAACTTCCCTTTTTATGACTGAGTAAATGTGGGGTATGTTTCCTAATTTTCAAGCTGTTCGTTATTCAATTCAATATTTTAGTCTTTTGTTTGTCATTCCCAATACATGATCAACACCAACTCCTTCTCCTCCTTCTCTTCCAGAGATGTTAGAGACCAGTAACCTCGTCACCTTCAATGGCTTGGCCAACAGCTCGAGCTACGATGCTTTCCTATTGGATGAGGAGCGAGGGAGACTACTGGTCGGAGCCGAGGACCACATCTTCTCATTCGACCTCGTCAACATTAACAGAGACCACAAACAGGTAAAATTCATATGTACTCGACTTTATTTTGGTTACAGTTTGGGTATATTTTATAGGTTTGTGTGAGAGTTGAATGCAGTTGTGTTCTTTTGGTCCAGGTTGCATGTGTTATTTGAGATCTTCTCTTCTCTTGTCTTCTCTCCCTACTGCTCCCTCTGTAGTCCATTACACCACCTTTTTTTTCCTTTCCCTTTATCCCTCCTACTGTCTGTCTTGGTCCAGACATGGCTGTATGTAATTCCATTACTCCACCTAGACTAGGTTAACAGTCTTGTTATCAGATTCGGGCTGCTATCATTGACACACAAGACTGACACAGACTTGCCTGCAGGCTGCAAAGAGCTGAGCAGGGGAATGAAAGTGCTGAAAAATGCATAGTCAATGCAGAGAGGGAGAGTGTGTCTCCGAATTCTTTTTGCCCTTGGCTCGGATGTGTATTTTTTCTTCTTCTTTTTCACTCTTTTGTTCTGATCTTTGCATCATTATCAGATAAAGGCCAAAAAGAAGTGATTAAGCAAATCTAATGTAATTACCCCGAAATGTGCAGTGCAGATTCCCAAGAGAGGGAAACTCAGCTGATCTAGAGAGGAGATAAAGTCTAGGAACAGAATAAGGAATGTGTGTGTAGAGCATTTACATAATAATGCATGTGCATACATTTCCTTTGTCTTTCCACATCTGTGTGGCCACCAGCAAAACAAGTGGGCTCAATCGCACCCAGTTTCTGAGTATGTAATCATTGCCTTACACTTGTACACTTATATGCACTGTGTGTTTATAATTCATGTGACACCAGGGGCCACAAATAGATTGACATTGAGGACAGTACAAAGCCAGTATTTATTTCATATAACGAGTCCTATCTTTTCCAAAACAAAGAAGCAAAACCTTGCTCCCTCTTCGTATTTGAAGTAAAATTATAACCATATGCTCAGGATTTGAACAGCAGAAAGGAGTTTCACTTTTTGAATGCCATAATTTGAACCAGAACTCATATTTAGACAAGTGTAAAGCGCAATACAGTATTCATACGTGTTCCTACATGCTGTATCTTATCAAATGTCCATAAACACAGCACATTTTTAACTCAATTTGTTTCTCCTTATTTTGATTTACAGTATGAGTCACCTAAACCCATTACCTTCTCCACTTCCATGCAGTCATTGTACAGTTATAAATAAAGCCATCCCTTATTTATAATATGCACATGCAACACTCATGGTATGGCCAGGGATATAGAGTGAAATAAGCAAGTCACTGAATTAGGAATTGTCAAAATAAAGCCTGACAAATCCAAAGTCATTCTCCTGGAATTACACAAATCTGGATTTCCTCTGATTCACCGCATTGACTCACCTCCTTCCCTGTTTCATGAAACAACATGTAAATCTCTGCTCTCCAGCATAGTATGACTTTGTCTTTCTCTCATTTGCACAGATTGTGTGGCCTGCCACCCCCTCTAAGAGGGATGAATGCAAGTGGGCAGGGAAAGACCTTGGGGTAAGTCCAAATTCATGATGGCATCATCGTTTGAGCGCTTCCCTACAATTTTTGCTTCTATTGTTACACAAATGATGTGTCTGTGCTGCGTACATTTCATTTTACAAATTTCTCTGGAATGCGTGTTTTCGTTGCAGCAATGCAGCATACTGTAGGAGAAGTACCAGCACCTGTACAAATACAAGACCACTGTAGAGAAAAGAAATTAGCTCACATAAAAGTGATAGTACATGTTCCATCTCACCTCTGGCACACTGTACTCTCTATAGGCCATATCCCCACTGACTCCCACAACTAAACACACTGTGCGACAGATGTTCAGTCACAGTAAGGTGTACACAGCGTTCCAATGGCACGAGGACAACAATGCATTACCTCAGAGGTTATTTGCTGCTGTGACGTAGAGTTTAATGTCGGGAGTATGTTTATGTTTGCGCCTCAGAGTGTGCGCATGTGTGCATATTTATGTGGGAGTGTATTGTTTGAGTTCTCATTATCTGGCACAGAGTATTAGCTCACATGTGCACAAGTTTGCTAAACACATACTATATGCCACCAATTTTGTTTGTGTGCACGATGGTGTTAGTGTGTGTGTTATCTCTGGCTTGCTGTTTGGTTAGGCCCTCTCTGTGTTGTATCTGATCTTAATTTCATGGCTGGATGAGTCTGGAGTGCAGCGGCTGCAGGGTTTTAGGATTACCCAGAATTACGTAGACATTTTAAATCACAGAGGTTTTACTGGGGTCTAACTCACAGCTCTTTTGGGTTTCTCGCACAAACACAAAGTCGCAACCACACAAGAAGCACTACACCTTTGCTCCCTCACACAGTGGAAAGTGAATATTTCTGCCAGTAAAAAAAGCACACAAAACACAATGATGAGGTATTTGCATGCTGTGAAAATGTTTACCCTTGAAAATGAGGCGGTGAGAGCAGAGACGGAGTGCAACATGGAGAGGCCTTGATTAGGACATTACTAAAGCATTCAGGGCTCCCAAAGTGATGCATTTCTCCAAACCACAATTTACAGCCACAGAACAAATGTAACAGCTGCCCCCCTCCAAAATGCCTGATGGCTGTATCATTCTTCTTGGCAGGATGAGTGTGTAACGCGGCCCAGGTTGTTGCATTTGATTCGGCGAACAAAAGGTTCAGATGGAGTGTAGATTCACAATTTCCTAGAACTGCCTGATGTCATTTCTGATTAATTTTCCAGCTATTACAGATATTAAAATAAAAATAAAAGTTATCCTACTTTTCCCATAAATGTCACCTATTCAATAAGAGACCTCAGCATAATCTCAAAATCCACTCAACTTATCCAAATATATACAAACCCACATACAAATCTGTCCACCCATTTCTCCCATGGAAAGTCGTCATCGATGCCCAGTCCAAAGAGAGTCATTAGTTTGATCCAATAATGACTCATTTATCCGCTGCGGGTGTTGTGGTTTTCCCATAATGACATGGTTTGTGATCAGGGAAACCATTTTTCACCTGGGGGGTGGGGGACAGAGCCGCACGTATGAGTGACATGCATAACTAACGTCTGTCAGTGTTTATGTGCAACCTACCTACCACATAGCTACAGTAATATGTCCACGTAACTCGAAGACAGCCATGTAAAATCACAAACAGAGCTGACATGATTATAGGAGTTGGTGAAATGCATATAATAAGGTTGTAAGAATGATGTGGACATAGCTCCCCCTTTTTAACAGTCGAAAACACAGAGGGTAAAGTCATTAGCATACACATAGACACACAAACGTGCAGGGTTGAGGTCAGGCACAAGAAATCAAGTTTAGTCTTCCTCTGCGAACTCAGCAATAGTCCTGTTACTGAAATGTGGAACATCGTTGGGACAGTGGGTTAATGATAACACTCACAGTTTAAATGTGTCATATGCTTCAGTAAACTCCGGTCAGTTAGAAACTACCACCATGCTACAGTTTTGTATTACAACAAGTTAATACTTTGACATCAAATTAAAATCGGATTTTTTATTAAAGAAATAGTTTTTGGACATAAGGACCTTTTGGTAAATACGTATGCTTATATGAGATTTAGACTGGAAGATCAACCATTCTCATGTCTGTACGTCTGTACAGCTGGTTAGCATAGCTTAGCATAGAGCGGAAACAGGGGGAAACAGCTAGCCTGGCTCTGTCAAAAGGTAACACTCTCCGTCTAATCTCCTATCTTGTTTGTTTAATCACACAAAAACCAAAGTACAAAAATGACAATTTGTGGTTTTACTGGTTTATTTACGGGACTATTTCATGGCTCGGTGCAATGACTAGCCAGTACGCTGTTTTTAATGCTAAGGTAGGCTAACAGGCTGCTAGCTCAAGCAGTGGCAAAGCATACTTTTCAAAATACGAAACTCTTCCTTTAGGCAGATTACTGAGAAGGGAAGCGTCAGAGCATAAACACAAGTTTCTTCCTTTCTGAATAATAGCAGGAAATTTAGATTTTTGGAAAAGCTTTGCAGTGTGAGATCCCAGAATCAATCTGGTGATGCGCTGGAAAATATCATGTCTCAAACCTGAACTCAGTGAAGCCTCAAATCCTTTTATGTCTCATATGAGGGACATCATCAAATCATCAAAATTGAAATGTCCATGAGGTTTGGAAGCCTGAAGAGTTGCATGTGTTGAAGGGAGGAAGAAAGAAGGGTAATTTGGCCATCTGCATGTGATGTGATGTGTGTGCTGCGTTTCCAAATCCCCAAGCAAATGTCTACTTATTTGTTGGGTGGATATTAAGCATGTATTTATAATAAGGCAAACCCCAGGCTAATCGCTTAAACACGTGCCCAAATCAGCTCCTCGAGGCTGCTAATAACCCGCCTACATTAACCAATCCTGTTGATTAGCACTCTAATAAACAGTCTCACACCACTGGGACTATCATTATGTATTTGAGAGCCAACCCGAACACCCTCAGTAAATTCAAACATATGGATCATTGAAGATCTGAGGTAGATTTGCCTGATTTGACGCACAGGTGGGATTTCCTTGAAGGAGACCCAGTTTCATAAGTCTTTTCCAATCCAACTGGAAAGTCCCTGCTTTAAAGGGAATTCCAACAGAGCTTTTCTCTGTTCTCCATTATTCGCTGCTTCCTATTTGTCTCTATTTCCAGTTGAATCACAGCAGCAAAGTGTCAATATTATTTTCATAAAGGATAAAACTTAATTTTGAAGTTAAAACTTTTTGGAAGTTAATGCTTCCATATGCAGTCTTTCATAAAAATCCCCCGAAGTTTCAGATGCTTTGCAAGACTATATAATATACTCTGCTGGTCGGATTACTACATAAACAGAATAGGGTATTGCACACACAAAATGTATTTGAATCTCTTCACCAGATGTAATTCTCACTGTATGAAATTATACATTGGTTGGAGTTTTTGATGTCTCATGTCTCATTTCTTTTCCAGAAAGAGTGTTCTAACTTCATCCGGGTCCTCCAGCCCTACAACCAGACCCACATGTACATCTGTGGCACAGGAGCCTTCCACCCCATCTGTTCTTTTCTAGAAATGGGCAAAAGAGCAGAGGTAATACATTGGGTGCATTAATGTTGGTCCACCAAATGCTGTATTTTTTTTTTAATCAGTTATATATATGCAAAATGTAATTTAGATCTCAATTGAGCATTCATTAATAAGTCATGAAATGTGACACCAGTGCGATAGTAAACTAATGACAGAGAAAGTACCATATTATTTCCCCTTAAAATAATCTGTCCACAGCAACCACACTGGCTGCACTGATAACACACAGACACACACACACACACACATTTTTTTTTTCTGTCAAGCGCAGCAGAAACCATTTCCCTCATTGATTACTTTCTCATCAATGTTTTCTTTTGTGTGAAGAAGTGGAAAATAAGTGGTCACTACTACATGGTTTGACTTCAGCTGATGGAAATTAAGCTCTTCCCTACATAAAAGTGTAATCAGTCATCTTGATAAAGGTCTACAGGTTAATCAATGTACCAGCATGGGTTCTGCAGTCCGACAATGGGGAGGGGAATGACTGTTTGCACCATGCAGGTTTTGAGTATTAAGGACCCTGCATGAGTTCACTTGAGTTTGAAGTAGTGTTGTCTGTAAGTGATTTAAAGAAAACTAAGTTGGGTCCCTCTTTTGTCACTTTTCTTTTGATATATTCAAATAGTCTGAGAGTGCGCTGTGCTTTTGCTGCTGATTGCTATTCTGTAAGCAAAGTAGAAGTAGAAGAAGTAGACGTCAGCAGTGTAAAAAAAACTATTGCTCATGCCTGGATGAAGTTGTGGTGCATCACATGCACATCTCAAAAGCAGCAGGCTATAATGAGAATTTGGTGTAATTTGAAACACAGGCTATAAATGTACCTTTGGCCAGGCTTAATGTGGCTTTCGCTGACCTCATGTTGATCTCTGACCCTTTCCACTACAGGACAACATCTTTCGACTGGCCTCGCATTTCGAGAACGGCCGCGGGAAAAGCCCCTACGACCCCAAAATGCTCTCGGCCTCGCTTCTGATCGGTGAGTTTGATCTCTGCCTTGATTAGTTCCAGGAAGTACACATTTACTTCAGAGCTGGACATTTGTTCCTAACTACACTTTTCTCACTGGCAGATGGAGAGCTGTACTCTGGCACATCTGCTGATTTCATGGGAAGGGACTTTGCTATTTTCCGTACCCTGGGAGATCATCATCCAATCAGAACAGAGCAGCATGATTCAAGATGGCTTAATGGTAAAAAAAATAAATAAAAAGGAATTATAAAAGGTTTTTATTAGCATGTCAACGAAGTATTGAAGGTTTAACAAATTTGACTCCTGAGGAAATGCATTTTCCTGAAAAAAATCTTTCTTTTGTACGATCTAGTTTTTCTTCATGCAAACTTTTTTATTATTTTGTGTAATTTGATATTGTACTGTTTTATGTGGGGTTTTGTCATTGTAGTCTACTTACATATGTTGCCTTCTCTGGGCGTTTTAAGAGTCCATCTCCATCTATAAGCTTACAGTGGAAGCTAATAGTGTTCAGACTGCAAGAACTAGATAACATATTTTGTAATCCTCACAAACGCCAAAAAACTTTACTAATAAAGTAAAACTGGACACTTGTGGCCCACATAAACTGCAACTATTCAGTACAAGGTGGAAGTAAACCCTCATTGGCCAGTTTTGGAGAAAGAATACCATTCAGCTTTTCAATGGACTTTGAAGAATTAAATTATCCCACAAGCCTGAAGTCTCATGTCATTTCCATTCTTGTGCAGACATCAGATATCAGAGCCCATTCACAAAGTCACTGGATTTGCCTGTGTTAGTAAGATTAGCGCAGCAGTGAGGGTTATTGACTGTTCAGTCTGTCTGGCTATCTTTCGGCACAGAGGACTTAGGGAGCCACAAAAGGTCAGTTTGAACCTTTCCATCAAGCTGTGCCATCCCTTTTCCCCCTCTTTCCCACAGAACTAATCCGCTCTCAGCTGTTTTCCTGTAGTGGAGTCAAATTTCTCTCAGTTCCCCTAAAAAAAAAAAAAAAAAAAAAAATACCCTACCCCAGCGCCATCTAAACTCACAAACGCTGTTCCCTGCAGTGCTGATTGCTGTCACATATTAATAAAGAGTGATTTAACAGGGAGAAGCCTTTGTTATACCGTTAATCCCCATCGATCTTTCACCTTATTCAAACAAATACACCAGGGATTGTATACATTCAGCCTGGCAAAATCCAACTCCTTCTCCACAAAGGCGGGATTGTAATTGCATGGATTACTGGGATGGGGGTATTCTATTGAGCCTTTATCAACAAGGTTACATGGTACTCAAATGTAACAAAAAAGAAACTTGGGAATTAATCCTTAATAGCAGTCTAAAAAGGATTTAGGTTTAAACGGTAGCTTTGGCTTTGCTGGTCTTTATTCATGCAATTTATTTACACATCTCTTCACCCTTTAATGCCCTCTCACTCAACATAGAGGTTGGATTAAACCTCGACCGAAAATGTAATGAATTGTATGACCTCGATCGTTGGCGACACCGGCAGAAGCCTGTTTTTGTATGCGAGAGCATGCGAGGTTGAATTGATGAATGTGTAGATTTAATGACACATATTCACAATAGACCTAGAGGCGTGTGTGGGGTAGCCATGATTCATACCAGAGGTCTCGCACCCGTAAATCTGCTTCCCACTTTGGTCACACTCGTCTTTTTCACAGCTACTCTAACTCCTAAACGGCCATGGAGGCGTAACATGGCACTGCTTGTTTCTCCACAGCTAACCCCCGAGCTTTAAGACACAGGCTCGTTTTACGCGCGATGACGCCTCGGTGACTGCGGCCGCTTTTGCTCAGTCCCTTTGCCCCTTCAAGTCAAGAGATATCCCAGCCCTAAGGCCCCGGCTGGCCCGTTTATCCTTGATTTCCTCTCCTGCTTAAAGTCAAAATAAATTTATTCAAGTGTTACCGGGGACAATCAGAGCCATGTGTGTTTGTGAGGATGTGGCCTAGAGAACGGGGTTATGTGGGATTTAGACTTGGAGCACTCACTTGGGGTAAAGTCAGATACTGTAACACCCTGGTGAAGGGAATGGCTGTTATTACTGAGCTGTGACTGGAGAATATCATGGGGGATTTGGATTCTGGGGTGTAAAATAGGGGTGAAAGGATTGTCATTTGTGCAGAGGTTGGATCGTAAATTTATGTTTGTGTATGATTCAAGTGTATGAACAAATGTACGCTTATTTTACTGCGTACAATATTGTTTTTGTGATTCATTCTTTTCCTTTTTTTCCTCTAGACCCCAGGTTCGTAAGTGTTCACTTGATCCCGGAAAGTGACAACCCCGAAGACGACAAGATCTTCCTGTTTTTCAAAGAGAACGCCATGGACGGAGAGCACACTGGCAAGGCTACCATCGCCAGGATAGGACAACTGTGTAAGGTAACAACACACACACACACACACACGCACGTACAAAATCCTTATCACAATCCGAAGCAGTGGAAAGATTCATAATCATTTCTTACATATCTCGATGGTCTTACAGAAATCACTACATGTTTATGTCAGAGTTTCCACAAATGTATTGAGTTTCTTTGTGTTTGTAATACAGAATGACATGGGAGGTCACAGGAGTCTGGTGAACAAGTGGACCACTTTTCTCAAGGCCCGGCTAATGTGTTCAGTGCCCGGGGTCAACGGCATTGATACACACTTTGATGAGCTACGTAAGTGTGTATTCTTCATTTGTATTCGAAGAAAAGTTAACCTCACAGACTCTTTCAAATGCTGCTGAAAAACCTCACCTTCACCCATTCTTGCTTTGTATTTTCAGAGGACGTGTTCCTCATGAGCTCCAAGGACCCAAAAAATCCACTTATCTACGCTGTATTCACCACATCCAGGTACAGACCCATCCAGATCTTTTCCGATGACCTCCAAAACGTGCGTGCAAAGGCTCACATTCTCAAAAGGCTTTACATACGCTGCTAGTGTCATATTTGTTTTGTTGATTTGTTGCTAGGAGATCAGAAGGAGCTATATAAATTCAACGGGCAACCGTCCCGGACCCGTTATTTCCTCTGTCTTTGAAAAAACACACACGCTTCATATTTCCTTTCAAGAATTCTTCCTTTTCACATCCTTTATTCCATGCCTTTATCTGTAATTTCCTATGCCTTTTAAATGACACGGCAGAATGCGAGCTACCAAGCGTGCCCCCGTCAAATTCCCAGACAGCGCTCCGCGTCCCGTAATCCACTTACAGGTGTCTTATGGTTGCTTTCCCCTCATATGTCTCCTCCCCACGTCTCAGAATGGAGATTGCTTTTATCCGTTCCCTGTTCCCCGCTACCTGTCCCCTTTTTCACTGAAACCTTGGCAGAGGCTTGTAGGGAAATCAGATTATGAAGCAGGAGGGAGCGAGAGAAACACGATATTCACTCAGCAGGAACGCACGTCGCTCCCCTGGCCGCCGCCCCAGCCTTGAATGGGGTTTTCAGAAGGCCGGGTGGGGCTCTATTGAAGCCTGTGGAGAGGTGAAGGCATGGGGCAGGGCAGATAAGTGAGTTGAAATGGCACAGATGGTGGCACTTATCATGATGATGATGATGAATTTGCATTTTGCAGGAGGAGGGGGGTATTTTGTGTCCAGTGGTGTCTCTGAACCGCTATGAAAGGAGGACAAACACCTCACCATCAATCACTGCTAATGATAAGACAGGCTGAATAGAAACGGCGGCGCAAGCTAACGCATACCGACGGGCGCCTTGCATCACCGGGCCCGTATGGCTTTTCTCAGCTTTCTGGAAATGTATTCAAAGCAAGAGGTCGGTGTGCTGTGGTGGGTGTACACATGTGTGCCCTTACACACACACACATACACCCTTTAAAATTCAATTATGGGGCATTGAGGAATTAGAGTGGTTTAATTGGTTTTCTAAGTGGCCGGTTTTCAGAGATGAATAGAGCCGAGATTCAGAGGGACCGGCTTTTAATATCACTGCTTAATGAGGCACAAAGAAGCTGCCACTGACAGATCAATGTTTGATTGTGTGTGTGTGTGTGTGTGTGTGTGTGTGTGTGTGTGTGTGTGTGTGTGTGTGTGTGTGTGTGTGTGTGTGTGTGTGTGACTGAATCATTTGTGTGCCTCTCTCAAACTGTTTGTATCCGCACAAACACATGTTCGCTCTTTTTCTTAAGCATAGATATTGGAGTGTCTTTTTTTGCCCCCGGAGTTAATTGAATTTCTCTGTAATTAGCATTTTCAAATGCTAATCCATTCATCTTCCATGCTTTGGTGGGCACTGCTGGCTGTGTGTACTGTATGCCAGCCACATCCCTAATTAGTCTGATACAACTTCCCATTGCAGTCAGCAAGACAAAGGACGTCCCGAATCTTATTGAAGCATTTAGTTTTCTGCAAATGCAAGAGACTGACTGTCCAAATTAAAATCTGCTTTTTGTAAAAAGTGAGAAAATGAACTGAAATCTGCTGAACTAGATTTTTGAACATCTAATCTACAAGCAAATAATTACAAGTCTATAAAACTGTAAAACAAATTCAGCTTACTTTGTCACAATATCCACAGTAATATTGTAATGACTCGTTTGGAAAATGTATATTTTGGAAAATTCCTGTGCAACTCCCAGATTTTCCACTTTAATGAGACACAGGTCAAATTGCTGTCTCCTGGATGACCCGGGCCAGACTATGAATTAAAATGAAATCCACAAACTTCCCTCTTTTCTGCGTGATTGATTGACCTAGCCTGCTTTGGACCTTGTCTGGCCAGTGAAAGCAAAATCCACCCATCTGGCTCGAGCGAACGCTCGCAAAATATTGGAGGGGATTTCAAATATGCTCCGAACCAGGTCTCCAGTTTTGTTGGTGGTGTGCCCAAATTCCTGTCTGTTCTCAAGAGGCTGGAAGCAATCAAAGAGAAGTTCCGATCTGTCATTCCTATACTTAGGTAATGACAACCTTGCTGATCCCCATCGTCTTTGTGCGATGAAGAGTCATTTTGTTGTCTTTCTTCAGTATTTCACAAGCCCCTAATCCCTGTCTTGTGACCGATTGTTTATGAATCCCTTTTTTTGGTCTTTGACATCTTTCTTTCTCTCATCACCCTCTTCCTACCTCCCTCTCTTCATCCTTAAAATCTTTTTTTCTTTCTTTTTGTCTCTCGCCCCTTCTAAGTTTCTCCCTCTCTTTCTCCACAGTAATATCTTTAAAGGCTCAGCAGTGTGCATGTACAACATGGCAGACATCAGGAGGGTTTTCCTGGGCCCCTACGCCCACAGAGATGGACCCACCTACCAGTGGGTGCCTTTCCAAGGGAGGGTGCCCTACCCTCGCCCTGGAACTGTAAGTCCCCAAATAAACAATTGTCCAAAAATTCAGTGATTTTACAAGCAGTAAAGTCAAATTGCCGCACATAAACCACATAGAACGTATTACATTCATAAGATAATGAAACATTAATCGTCCACTGTCGATCTTCTAAAAGTTACCTGCCTGCCATTTTGGTCTGATTCCCAGTGCCCCAGCAAGACATTTGGAGGATTCGATTCCACAAAAGACCTCCCTGATGATGTCATCACCTTCGCCAGGGGTCACCCAGCCATGTACAACCCGGTGCACCCGATAGGCGGGCGTCCCATCATGGTGCGGACAGACGTGGACTACCAGTTCTCCCAGCTGGTGGTGGACAGAGTGGAGGCAGAGGACGGACAGTATGACGTCATGTTCATCGGGACAGGTACACAACTTCACACTGTGTCTTTGTAATTTGCTTTGTGCTTTAACATACTTTTCACACCAGGCTGGTCCACTAAAAAAAAAAGCTCCTTTTTCTTTCTTAGAAATACATTTTTGACAAATTATTGAAATCAGTCACAGTTACGTGGTATTTAAGGTTGATTGTTGTTACCTATGTAACCTATTTTTCACCAAATAATCAGTTTAAACTAATTTTAACCTAGAATGTATGTGCCTATGCACTCACTATTCACATTAAAAAGAAATGTAAAGAGAAAAATGGGGAGTAAATGATATAATGCACCAGAATCCAACTTCAACTTTATTATTATTATGAAATAAATTTGATTTGCAGGGCAGGCTCTTACATATTTTTGTATTTTTTATATATTGTATATGTTTATATATATATATATATATATATATATATATATATTCAATATTCAAAATAAACAGATAAATTCCTATTTTAACTAAAACCTGAAAATAATATCTGTTCTTTTCTTTGTATTTAAAAAAAGTGGAATTTCATAAATATTCCTGAGGAATATTTCATACAATATTTTGTAATCCAGCTAAACAAACTTCTACTTTACAGTAGCATCTATATACCGAAAATCTCAAACAATAATGTTTAGAGAAAAATGGCATTTCCAGTATATACATACAGCAATTTCTTTTCACATAAGCAACGATTATTCATACATAATCAAAAAAGACTTGTACATACATATGCTGTACCTGAATGTCTATATTTTTTCAGACATGGGCACCGTACTGAAGGTGGTGACAATCCCCAGAGAGAGCTGGCATGACCTGGAAGAGGTGGTGCTTGAAGAGATGACTGTCTTTCGGGTATGACATTGAAAATTGAGTGTTAACAACAATTTATGAAACGTATGCCTATAAATATACACACACTGTCCATAGCAGTGGTAGTAAAGCAGCTGTGCTATATTTGTTTTGTGCAGGAGCCTACTCCCATTACTGCTATGGAGCTGTCCACAAAGCAGGTAAAAACTTGATTTCACACATCATTTATCCGGAGGTTGTTGACAGGGCAAGAAGTGAAACTAAAAAGTGAGAACTTCTGGGCCTTAAAGCAAACACCAATATCCAAAAACCAAGATGTCTAATGTGCCTACTAAAAGCCAACCCCACAGCCACCCTTCTTTTTTTTCTCATAAGAACCTTTCAAACTGAATCTCACAGGAATACTCACGTTTTACATCCTCACTCTTTCTTTTGCCCCCACAGCAACAGCTGTACCTTGGCTCGGGCCTGGGCGTATCACAGATGTCTTTACACCGTTGCGAGGTGTATGGGAAAGCTTGCGCTGAGTGCTGCCTGGCCAGAGACCCTTATTGCGCCTGGGACGGCAGCGAGTGCTCGAGATACTTTCCTACCGCCAAGAGGTAGGAGCACGCACGCACCAAACACATTGTTGACCTTTTGTTTATCCTCAGAGGGTTTGCTGAGCCTGCATGCTTCTTTTCAGCAACATCCTGCCTTTTGTATAAATGCTGTCATACGCAGTCACACCTGGGAGTTATCAGTGCACCTGCAGTCTGCTGTTGCAGTTGGCTTTTAATGCTTTGCTCAAGGGCATCTCAATATACAACCCGTTTCTGTAACCTCAAATCCCCCCCGCCCAAAAACAAACACGGTTACACGGTACATGCCAAAACATCTAAACATGGAAGTAATCTGGAGTCAAAATATTACGCAGGCACAACATACAGTCATTAAATACACACAGGCCAAGTATGCATTCCAAAAGGTACAATCCCGCACCCTGGGTTATAACTTTTGCCAGTAACAGTTGTTCTGAGTAGTGATCCCGTCGCCCTACAGTCAAGATGTGTATACACACACACACACACACACACACACACACACACACGCACACACACACACACACACACACACACACACACACACACACACACACACACACACACACACACACACACACACACACACTGATAAAAAGACACACATGAATATACATCTACACAACCACACACATACACTAAATTATAACCAACAGGAGCTGTCTGACCGCTTCACCCTCCAGCCAGGAGGTATGAACATACACACCCTCAAATTACCCTCTGCTGTATCCAGCGGGATTAAGCTGACCGCCACAGCCCTCTCACACACACACACACACACACACACACAAACACACACACACACACACACACACGTAGCACTACACCCTGCATCTCATTCATCCATAACTTCTCACACCAGCAGAAGTAGGCCAGTGGGTATACTCCAGCTTGGCCGGGTTACAGAGGAGGTGGCACACCCCGTGGTTAAGGCCAGGACCGTCTCCTTTCTGCTCTCCTCTACATTGCAAATATTTTCCCTCCCTGAATGAGAACCAGACTCCCGGCCCCGCACGTGCTCAGACGGCCAAAAAAGACAGGAATGTTAGCCTAGGAAACCTACAGAGGAGGGACATGTGTGAGAAAGAAACAGAGACAAGTGTCAAAATATGTATGGCACACAGAAGTAAAGAAGTAAAGCTGTCACTGGCCATATTTTGTGTGCAGAATACACACACTGACTATTTTACTCCATCTGTTTCTTTTTTACATCTAACGGTTCTACTTTTTTTCCTCTATCTCTTTATTCCTTTCTTTCCGACCCGCGTCTCACCTTTGGCTTAACCCACCTCTTCCCGCTTTGATTTTTACGGCGACCCGTCAGAGGTTTTAAACTCGACCATGACAACTAGGAACAGGGGAGACACATTGAGATAGTCAGTGAAACCAGGCTATGAAAACGCCTCGCCATCGCAGTAAAAAAAACAAACCTGAATGATATAGTGGACTTTCATATCGAGAGGACAAAGAGTAGGGCTGCTTTTCCAACCATTTCAAGGGTGAAATGCTGTATGTGTTTCATAATAACGGCTCATCAGAAGGCAATGAAGCACGCCGTTTCATTCCTCGGCACGGTTATGTTTCTTACAATTCTGCCAGGGTTTAGTTTTTTTCACTCATGCGATTTAACAGTGGAGTGAAGGTTCAGTAAATACCTCCTCCTCTCCAGTCCTCAAACATTAGTGAAGCTGAATGTGGAATAGTATTGCGCGACATTGCCCCCTAGTGGTTGAAATTAAACAGTACAGAAAACAGAACGTGAGAAGTGCATTACCGGTCTACTTTGTAGAACATGTGTTGCTTAAATTACATGTACACCTACTGCTGCCAATAACTTTCAGTGTGTTTTCTTCCCAGGCGAACCAGGCGACAGGACATCAGAAACGGAGACCCTCTCTCCCAGTGCTCAGATCTTCAGCATCATGGTACCTCGATAGACTTTAACACAAACACCTACACTCTCCCTCCTTTTTGTCACGCACTTCTCATTCCCCCTTTCGGTGTGTGTTTTGGTTTGAGTAGACGACACAGATGGCTTAGGAGGCAGCGTGGAGGACAGGAGTGTGTATGGCGTGGAGAACAGCAGCATGTTCCTGGAGTGCAGCCCCAAGTCTCAGAGAGCGCTCATTTACTGGCAGCTGCAGAAGCCCAACGACGACCGCAAGCTCGAGGTGTGTATGTTTCTCACGTTGTTTCTGATTTGCCTCTCAAAAAAGGCAGTTGGATGATTGTTAAACCCACACACCTCAATTTGGACGATAGCTCAATTGCACGCGAATTCAATAGCTGCAAACTAAACATCATGTCTCTGCCAAAGGCGACGCTTTCCCTTCTATGTGTCATCATGTAATAACCTCTGGCCCCTTTACCTTTAACCTCCGTGACCTAGAAAGGGTGGTAACCTAGGGTTGTGGATGTTTAGATTGACTTTTGACCTCATGATGTAGCCAATTACTGTTGCCTGACTTACTACAGGGCCTGTATTTGTCTAACCGGGCATTCAGGGCGTGTGGTTTTAGGTACTTGTGAGACGCAGAAATACAATCCAGGAAGTTCAGTTTGAGTAACAGATCCATGGGTTTTAAGGATAATCACATGCAAACCATAGCCCAGCAGGTTATAATATTCTAAGGATATAAGTATTTTTATTTCCCTGGAAAGCTATCTTGGCCGCAAACCATTTTATCTTTTATAAACATCTTATCTAATATTTCTTTTTACGCCCTCCGTTGATCCTCACCGCTTCAACACAATAGTCCCTTTCAGATCAATGATGTGGTTGCATTTTTCACACAGTGCTGTTGTTTGTCTTGTACTGAGACTGTATTGTTGCTTCACGTGTGGAGGCTCACTGTGCAGAATGATGTATGCTAGTATGACCAGGGAGGCCTGTTTTCACTTTCATCTGCTGAAGGGGGAATGTTTCTCTGTGCTTACCTAAAATGTGAGCATAACTTTGTGACATCAGAAATAGTTTGCTCTTTATTTATTTCTTTGTCTTATCTTTCTGTCTTTTTTTCAGATCAAGCTAGATGACAGGCTGCTCCGTACAGACCAGGGCCTGCTCATACGCAGTCTGGCTCAGTCTGACACAGGTATCTACCACTGCCAAGCTGTCGAACACGGCTTTATCCAGCCCCTACTGCGCCTCAACCTCCAGGTCATCCCCGCCCAGAGACTGGGTGACATCCTACCTGGACTTTCCAGTGCGGGAGGTGGGGTAGGTCACTCTCCAAAGCACAGGCTGTGGTATCGAGACTTCCTGTCTCTCTTAGACCACCCAGACCTCAACAGCGTGGAGGAGTTTTGCGATCGAGTTTGGAAGAAAGAACGAAAACAGAAGAGGGTGAAGACGCCCAATGGCAACAGTCAGGGTAAACCAGACAGCACCGGTGGTTCTAACCCTGTATTACGACCTAAAGCTTTGGCTCCCAATGCCCAGAAGCAGCAAGCCAGTCCACCACAGAGCAGGCCATGGCCCCAGGCTGGAGCTCCAACAGTGGAAGGGCCAGCACGGAGCCAGACTACCCAGAAAGTTCAACCAAATCTGGGTACATTAACTGGCCAGGCACCTAAGAACAATCAGAAGACGCAGAACGTCCAGAAGGGGCAGGGCAGCCTGGCTGGTTCTCAGGCCGCGGGGGCGTCTCGGGCGAGCAGCCAGCATGCGGCCAAATGGAGACGGATGCAGGAAAATAAGAAGGGACGCAACAGGAGGACCCATGAGCTTCAAAGACCCCCACGTAGCGTTTGAGGAAAAAGCACAGAGATGCACACGTGCAGCCTGATCTACACACACAAGCACAAACCGATGCATCCACACATAAAAACACAAACACATTCTATAGATTGTGTTTCCAATGTATGATTCAGTGACCTCGCCATAACAACAGCAGAACAAAGACCCATGCAAAACAGCAGCTCACACTTTTAGGTAGAAATACATGAGCTGCACTCGTGTAACACCATAAAGCTCTCATTCAAAAACACATACACAAATGCACATAACCTGTGAAGAGGACAAAGATGAACAGAGGACTGTAAAACTGGAATGCATACTGTAAATGTGTGAGGATATGGCTGGTTGCCTGGGATACTGCCTGGCAGACACTTCAACCTCCTGTACATAAGCTACTAAAATAGGACTGGGACAGAAATGTTTAGTGAGGTGTTTGTTGGTAAGCAGGTGGACTTAAAATGCTGAGAGGACAGTTGTGGAGCCATTAATAGATACACAGACATTTGTGGAAAGCAGAAAGAATGCATCCACTGTAACCTGCTGCCCTCTTTGACCTGAGCATGTGAACTGCAAGATAGTGTACATGGAATGGATTAAAAACTCTTATTTTGAAGAACTGTTTGAGGAGAAAATAACCTTCCATCCAGTCTTTCGAGTGAAGACAGACAACAGCACTCTTAAAGGAGGAAAGGGAAGGGTTGCACCAGTGGCCCTCATGTTGTTCAAAAACAAATAGAAGCATTATTACATGCAAAAACTGCAAGTCATACCATGTTGCAAAGAAAGTGCTTCGTCATAACCTTCTCCACCTGAGGCTGAGAAAGCATTGTGCATGTTGTTGTCAATCAATGTTTTAATAAGCTAGTTATTTTATGGAATTCTAAAGGCTTTTTTTTTTTTTTTTTTTTACACCCTACCTAAAATAAATGTTACATTTCCTTTTATATTTCCTTTCCAGAACCTGTGCTTCTATTTTTCTGGCAAAGATTACAAGCAACATAGTAGTCTCATTGTGCATTATCCCTTCTGCTCTTGAGGATTCTGTGTAAGTTATAATGTTGTTGCTTTTTCTGGGATTTATAGAATCTGGGCACGAATTCCAGTTGTAGGCTATGCTAAAAACCCAGTCTGAAATAGACTGCCAGTTGTTTTGTGTACATATATACAACAAACTAAACTCTCTGTGTATATAGAGTACATATACAGTACAAGAACACCACTTGATTATTATTTATTGCTCATTGTTTTGTGAAAGGGTTGCATTTATTTTTGATATTACGGTGTTTTTGGCTCATCAATATATTGGAGAAACAATGGCAACAGCAACTAAGAAAACTTTGATGGACCAACTGGCTGAAATTGTGTCAAGGAATCCCTTTTTGGGGAGAAAAGGGTTGAAAATGACTTACGTTTAGGAGCACCAGTACAGGGGTTTGTGTCATTAATACACTTTTGACAGAGATCCCGTTAACGATAAGCACAATTTTTTCTCTTTTTACTTTCATAACAGATGCTTTCATTACGTTTGATTTTTTTTTCCCCAAATCCATCCACGTCTTTGTTCATCCAGTATCCATTATGTGTAAGATAATTCCCCAAACTGAAAAACATTAGCTGTGAATCTCTGTAAGAAATAGTGGAGAAAAATGTTAAATCTAGTCTGAAGGAGAAGACACATTATACTGCATGTGAATGCTACCTACAGTAAAGTGCATCTTTTTATCGTCTCTACGTGTTTTGTGTGAGAGGTAAAGTTCCCTTAATGCAAGGTGTGAATTACTTTTGTCCTTTTGCCAAAACAGTGATATTAACAACTAATGATACTCTGGCCAAAGCTGTAGATCCAAGCTCCTTAAACTTTGATTCGACAATGGTACCCCCTGTCTCCCCCGTCCCCTTAATACATGACAAGAGTAATGTGTCAATGCAATAAATTAGAGCAGATAGTGCTCTCTACCAAAACTCCAAAGTTTGGTGTGTCCCTGATTCGGGTCTCTCGCTCTCTGAGTTAGAAAAGTGAGAGAGCTGAAAGTTACTGCTGCTGTAACACAGTTCTTTCTGGCATGCATTCAGTTGTCTAAATAAACATCTCCGTTACAAAAAAATGGTCCCCTTGTTCTCATTTAAGTCAAAAACCTTCTGCACACCACATGGTGTCCTCAGCTGCACTCTGTTTTATCCAAGGTACCACACAGGGCTTCACATGTAATCATTTACCCTAGTTCAGTGACAAAAGAATCAGAAACCGGTTTTAAGTAGTTTTCACGTACAAGCAATTTGTTTCGTTGTATTGTAACACCATAGTTTAAAAGTCAGGAAACATATAGAAAAAATTATGAAAAAATACTATAACAAATATGTATCTGTATATCAGTCTGCAAGAAAAAAAAAACAGTTATGAATCTTTGTAAGAACATAAGCTAATGCAAACGCTATAAATCGATCTTCCTGGAGGGTCCTTTCCCACAAGACCGAGTCTACAGCCATAATTACGGCCCTGTGACATGGAGCTAATGCTAAGTGCTAACGTCAAACGGCAATCATGCTAATATTTGCTAATTGGCGCGAAGTACAGCTGAGTCAGATAGCAGCAGACATTTTGGCATGTCATAGGACTGCATTCCATTTAGGTGAGCTTATATTTGATGAAACATTGTGAAGAAGCAGGTCTATTCTGGAAAGCTGGAAATCTCTGTTTGTTAAGCTTTTTAAAATATATTTTTGATAGTTTTGCAAGAATGGATTTACTTTCATTGTCTTGTGAAGTCAGGAATCTCAAGACATGGGTAACGCACAAGCTGGGCACCGGTAAGTGGGACTTATTCATGTTGTTTATAAGTGAACCAACCTCACAGCTATCACAGAAAACCACACTTAGCTAGGAACAAACTGTTTAAGTACACTTGGAGGTTTTCGCTGCTGTTACTGCTTACACGATTTTTTTTATCCTGTAATGAATTTACAAGGTAATTTACAGTTTTTCACAACAGACATTTTCCCTGTGTTCCAATACCCGATAGCCTACTACCTGATACTACCATACTATTTAGTATGCCAAAACAAGATTAGAATGTCAAAAAAAAAATGGATGCCAGGATGTTCTACTACATCTGGTCAGATTTTGGTCAGATTTTGCAGTATGCAAGCCAGCATGCTTTTCTGGCTGTGCTGACCCAAAATCCGTTGCACAGCATATGAGCCAAGAGGGTCAACATTCAAGCCGTAATGTTATCAAGAATGTATGAAGAATAGTATGTGCCAATTGTATGTTTACTGCATGCATCAGTACACTTTGTAAGGGCAGCTGCAGAACATACTGAAAGTAAAAAGAAAATGTATGATTTGGAACTCATGCAGCTTTACTTTGTAGGAAAAGCAAAGGTGTTACTAATAAATTAAGGATGGCTCTGTTCTATTGAGTGTCCCAGTGAGCCAGCATGCACAATACCACCTTAAAGCTGAATCAGCTAAATGAATATCAGCATAATTAATGTTATTATGTAAACCTCTGTTGTTTTTTTTCTACTGTGACATGTCAAAATGTCTTTCTCACGTAGAACCACCAGAGGTCACTGTTACCTAACTGCCTGTGCAGCCTGCCCATCAGCTTGTGCTGAGGTCTAAGTGGATGCTGTAACGTCTAAGCATGTTGTTGTAATATTTTTACAGAAATGTCTTCCTTTTATAGCCGGACCAGTTATCCATGCTCAGAAACTGTGTGCACGTGCGTGTACGTGCATGTCAGCTGAAGTAATTAGAGGGCTGCAATCATTTTCACGGCCCCCCAGTTTCACACACGTGTTATGAGTTCGCTGTTGCTGTTACCATGGCGACTCTCTCTCCCTCTCTCTCTCTCTCTCTCTCTCACTCTCTCTCTGTGTGTGTGTGTGTGAGAGAGAGAGAGAGAGAGAGAGAGAGAGAGTCTTAAGAATACACATCTTCAGCTGTAGAAAGAAGTTATCTTGACCATTATGTTGGAGGGTTTTTATTACTGTGTCGTTTACATTAGGGAAGCTTCTTCCCTGTCTATATATATATATATATATATATATATATATATATATATATATATATAGACATATATATATATATAGACATATATATATAGACATACATAGACATATAGTTTTACAGATGCTTCAGCAAGGGCTGATGTCAAAACATCTGGAAAACTATATTACATTTTCCTTTCCTCCTGCGGTCTACTGTGTAAAATGCTGTAAAAAGCGGTGACACATACTGACATACTGTACAATCAATACACATCCATGAAAGATTACAGCTGTAGACTTTGTAGGTGTGCCGCACTGTACTGCAAGGAACTGTGATGTCATGTGCCATGCACTAATCTTCAAGTGATCCCGTAATTAGGAATGGAGCAGGTGAGTGGCAGCAGGTGAGTGGCAGCTGCCGCAAAAACCATGGCAACTGGAGAAGGGTCTGATACAGAGCAGCTCTCCTTGATGATTGATGACATTTTCCATCAAGACCAAACCCCACTGAGCCACAACTGTGCTCTCAGGGTGCAACTTGGCTTACCTCCTCACTGATTGCCTTCGCTGGATTGGAGTATTGTCTAGAAAAGTGTATGTAAGCATAATATATTGTAATATATTCTTTTATATTTATAGATCAAAGGTTTAACCGAGTAATTGACAATGAAAATAATCGTTAGTTATCAATAGTTATATTAATGCTGTAGAGGGTCTTCCTTTTAAATAATAATAATTTAATAATAATAATTTCCGTACAGTTCCTTAAAATAAACTTCTCTGCCATGTTTACCTTTTATTTTTCAAATACTAATTACGCTTTTTCTCTCTGCACATATATTCCTTGGGGTTTCACTGTATATGCAGTGCCCTCTGGGAGTGCTGTTTCCCAGTATGTTGTTAAGAAGCCATGATTTATAATATGACCCCGCCTCCTCAATGCCAAGCTACAAGATTGAGAGTCATAAACACAGACTCCTTTACACAGCAGCGCAGCCAGGCACGTGTGCAAGGAGAGATATACAACTGACTCCAACCAGTTTGACCTCACTTTTCACTGATTCCTTGGGATTGATTCCGGTGATCAATGACCTATTCCTGTCTGTCTCTGGAGAGAACACTGATTCACACTGGGCTGCAGGGTTACTACATTCAAGGACTTGGTACAATATCAAGGACTGCCAAAGCTTTCCGGTCCAAACGTTACCTTAGTAACGTTACAAGCCAAAATAAAACAAAGGAGGCAGCATTTGGACCTCCCCCCCCCCCCAAGCTGTATAAAAACCTTTAGAGCTTTAGAGTATTTTAAGTAACGGCCTTGTTAGCTTCATAATGTGATGTGTTTGTGTATCTGTGTGTCCATGCACACATTTGAATATACCATCAGCGTGACTCATCTGTGTTTAGTTAGCTTAACTCAAGGGATTTACCCCCTCGTTGCAAAGTGATGACGTCACCGGCTGTGACCCACTACCTTGACAACAGGTGTGTGTTGTTAAAGATTCATGAGCATGCAGGGGTGTTGATGACTTGATTGGCATTTAAACCCACATTACTTTGACATTATCTCTCATCCCTTTCTTTCTAAAATGAGCTCCTTCCTTCCCCTCTCTAAAGGACTTCTCCCATGTCGGCTTCCACTTCTGATGAATCAGCCCATTAGACCCCAGAGCAGCATTAGTTAGGATGTCAGCTGCTGTCAACTCACTCAGAAAAATGAAAGTGGAATGCAGAGTGAGAGTGGGTGATGAGGAGAGGAGACGAAAAACACCAATCCATTATACTGGTGAGCCATGCTTTTGAAGGTTTTTCTCAAATGCCACACTTCTCCAAGAAAGAAAGAAAATAATAATAAAAAAAGAATAATAATAATAATACGTAAATAAATGTAAGGTATGAGTCAGATGTAAGCTATAGCAAGATAATGCATCTGATGTGCTGTTTGATGAAATGCCAACTGAGACCATACATAAGTTAGTTTAGATAGCAATTAGCTATCGCCACTAGCAATTATCTTTTGTTTAAGAACTATATTGCTATAAGCATATTTTTGTTGATTCAAAATTAAAAGAAATAGTACAACATTTTGGGAAATATGACTTAGATGAGAACATTGATACTGCCTCTCATGTCTGGCTCTGTCCCAAGGGGCTAGCACCAGTAACATTTGATAACATGTCGCATCTCGTTTGTTTAATATGTACAAAAACTGAAATGTAAATACAACAAGTTGTGTTTTTTATGGGTTACGTGTCGGGCTATTTCTTGGCCGGGAGCTAAAAACTTGGCCAACGGTTGTTTTCTGTGCTCTTCAGTAACGTAAGACCTGAATAGAACAAGTAAACAAACAAAGAGAAAGTGAATAAATAAAATGCAAACTTCACATATTTCAGGGAACAAAACACTATATATTGGGGTCATTTACACCAGGAAGTGACTACGCCCTGCCAAGAAATATTCCAGAATATAACCAACTGTTGTTTTTACACCTCGGTTTGTGATGTTCTGCCTCATTGCAAAAAACAAATAACCATATTTCCCAAAATGTCCATCTATTCCTTTTTAAGGTAATAATCCACAAATACATGATGGCTTTCTGCTGTTGTAAACTCCTGTGGTGTGTTTTCTGTCTGCAACTTAGTAGAAAACCTTATTATATCAGCAGCCTCCACTGAAGAGACAAAGAAAATGACTGGTATACTCACAGGAATTAAAACTTCCAACAGCAAGACATCAGAGAACTGTCAAACTATCTCAGTGATCTCAGTGAGAAAAAGAGTGCCAGGCACAAACAAGCATCAAGTGAAAATGGCTAAAACCAGGGAAGTCACTGTGGCTACCCAAGGGGGGCTCTCTATAGATATATTACTTTGATTCTAGATGTATTTCTTCACCAATAGTTTTCTCTTCTCACCTCACTGTTACCCCTGCATGCTACCTTGGCAAGGAGGCCATGCTGCAGTTACATCAATCTGCCACTGGACTAGTGGCTTTGGAGATTGGCTTTCGGACTGTGACCAGTAAATCCTATTAACAGTTCTGTTACCAGTTAAAGTCTCCTTCCCATGCCCTTCACCAAAGCGCATAACAACCTCCTTGGAAGACATCTTATAGACGCTGATTTCAGATCTGTTTCACTCTCCAAAAATGATCATTTTTACTATTGAAAGATAAACAATGTCAGGACTTCCGCACAGTGATTTAGACTGACAGGAGAATTGGAGGTAATCCCTTTGGGAATCCATGCACCTTTTTTTTTTAAATCCACCTCACTCATGACGAGGAGATGGAGATGAGGTGATGTGCAACAGAAAGACAAATGAAGCATCTAATGTGTGGTGTTGCTTTCAGCGTATCGTGATGATATTTGACACACTTTACGTCATAAAATCTCAGAGACAAACATTAATTCAAGCTTTAACGTCAGTTTAATGCACACATATGTCTTCTTGACTCTGCTCTTTGTATTTGCGCTGCTGTGTATTTCTACAAAACAAAAGGGACTTGTATAACTCTGGCATTGTGTTGAGCGTCTGAATCACACGCCTTTGTGTGTCCTCAGGGAGCGAGGACAGGAACATTATTCACAGAGAATTTAGGTGGAAGCAAAGTGCCTCTACATGCCATGACGAAGAAATACGGCCTATTTCTCAAATACTGCAGAGAAATAATATACCACTTACCTTGTTTGTGTTTACTGGCCTCAACAGATGGTTGTGTTTAGGGCTTCTCAGTGCAGCTTGTGGCTGCTGAGAGGGAAAGTATTCTTCAGGTAAAATGTAGTTTGGCAAGGGATGAATAATTGATTTGGGAGCTTGTTTTCTATTTTTTGTTGTGCTGTTGTTTGTTTTGCTATTTTCAGTTGATTGCCAGTGAGTTAACCTGGCCCTCAACTATATCAGAGAGCTACAGCAGGACTCCATGCACTGTGTGTACAAGAAAACAGCTTAGAATGCAGAGTAGTGTGTGATTGGCCTATCTCTCAGTAGAAAAGAGGATTAGAGAGGCCTCTTATGTCTGTCTGTGTGTCAGAGCCTGTGTGTGTGTGTTGGCAGCAGGTGCACTCAAGCACGCCTACCCGTGTGCCTGTGCGCAAGCATGTAGGTAGTAAGATTGAGAAAGGAAAGGAAAGGCAGGGAGCCTCGCGACTGTGGTCAGGAGAAATTGGCGTCGAGGGGCGGTGTTAGGCGCGTGCCAGGTTTGCTAATAGGGATGAGAAAGGCTCAGTCCTAATATAGCAGAAATTAAACATCACATGCAAGTACGTCGTCTCCCGGGAGCTCCCTTACCTCATCATACCGACTTTGTGGATGCATACTCCTGCACACATACTAAAGTAAAGGTATGTAACTCTTTTTTGCTTGTCTTTTGGAGACCAAACTTCTTGTTTCTCAATAGAAGTGGGGATTATGGATTAAAAGCTCTCAAAGGAAGGTTCTTGTAAACTGTTTTTAGACAAGAACTCCACTCTATTACAGGGGAAAAGATGCTATTGTGGGTCATATTTGTATTAGGTTGATAGTGGTGTCTTGTGGTGAATTGTGTTATTGGGTAAACCTGCAACTTGTTGCGTGTAGGAAGATATTGTTAGTACTTTAAAGATAGGTTTTGTAGTTCCACCGATCCCTGCAGCAAAATAAATTGCCTTTGTTAGTGTCTCTGCCTCATACCCCAACTGAGTATCCAAATTTAATGAACACAGTGCAGTGTGTTATCTGGTTACCAGACTCAAGTTACATTGGCCAGGCTACACAGCACAAATACATCTCACACAAATGGTCAAATATCAATTCAGTGTTGTAAAGTAACAAAGTTCACTCCTTTATTTTAATGCAGTTTTAAGGTACTTGTACTTGTACTTTGCTATACTTCTACTGAATTACATTTCAGAAGGACATGTTCTTTTTACTTCACTAGTTATCTGACAGCACTAGTTACATTTCACATTTAAAATATTACATAAAAAAGGCATGATGCGTCAGTAACAATCTAATAAAGTCATAATATCAGTCACGGGGGTCATTCTTCTGCAGAGAGTAATTTTACTCTCCGTACTTAAAGCACATTTTGTTGTACTTTCACTTAAGTTGGATTTCAGTAATGCATACTTATCTGAGATACATTTCAATATGTTGTTTACTCTTAAAGGGCCCTGAAAGCATTGCACTAGTGTGTGTGTGTGTGTGTGTGTGTGTGTGTGTGTGTGTGTGTGTGTGTGTGTGTGTGTGTGTGTGTGTGTGTGTGTGTAAACTGCTGGGTTTGCACATGCCTCAGAGAGTGCTTGTCCCCAGGCCTGTGTTTGATGTGGTGTGTTTACACCCGTGTGTTTGTATGGGTCTCTGCCTGTTTGCCTGTCTGGGTGAATGTGTTTGCTTCATGACTGGATGCTTGAGAGAGAGAGAGAGAGAGAGAGAGAGAGAGAGAGAGAGAGAGAGAGAGAGAGAGAGATGCTTCCACCTTACAGCGTAGAGACAATCGGGCCACGCTTCAGCGATCAGTGGGAAAAAGCCAGAAGCAGAGCAATCGTTTATCACTGAAGACAGAAACCAAGACTCACGGCTGCCTACACATACACGTACACTAAGGTGAGGAGGAGAAAGACTGAAAGGAAAGAGGCAGATCTATACATAGGAAAGCCAAAGAGATGTTGTAGGGATGAAGATAATATGATTCTAAATGTGCAGATAAAGAAAAAGGGAAATAAGGAAGGAGGACTGTTGGTTGGGAAAAAAGCAAAGCATGAAAGGAAACAGTAAAGCTGATTTTGAACTCTATGGCCCCGCAACACCCACCATGGTCAACAGCATGTTGGTGTATGGCCATTTCGCCTCTATTAAAGGAAACATTTGACACTTTAAGAAATATGATTATTTTCTTTTTGAGAGTTAGATAAGATGTCTGTAAGAGCCAGGAGACGGTTAGCTTAGCTTAGCATTAAGACTGGCACTGTCTGAAGGGAAAGGCGCTATTTCTTGGCCAGGTGCAGTAACTTCCTGCACATAAAACCACAACTTGTTGTGTTTAAGCTTTTTTGTGTGCAAGAAAATCAAGAACTAGTCTAGCACATAGCCTAACCCTTTTGAAGACAGAGCCAGGGGACAGTTAGCTTAGCTTAACTTAGCATAAACACTAGAAACGGAGGTAAACGGGTGGCCTAGATCCGTGCAAAGGTTAAAGAAATATGCCACCACCTCTAAAACTCACCAATTAACACATTATATCTCGTTTGTTTAAGCTGTACAAAAAAGAAAGTGTAAAATCAACAGGGTTTGGTTTTTCGGGGGTTAAGTGCCAGGCTATTTCATTGGAAGAGTGGCTTTCTTCGCAACCAACAGGAAAAATACAGCACATAACCCCCTGTAAACATTTCAGTTTTTGTATGGATTAAATAAACAAGATGTTAATTAGTGAGCGTTAGAGGTGCTAAAAGGTAGACTTTGTTACATTTGGACAGAGCCAGGGTAGCTGTTTCCCCCTGATTCCAGTCTTTTTGCTAAGCTAAGCTAACCATTCTCCTGGCTCCATGCTTCATATTTACTGTGCAGACATTAGAGTGGTATCAATCTTGTCATTTAACTCTTTGCTAGAAATCAAATAAGCACATTTCGTAAAATGTCAAACTATAAGGAAACAGACAAAACATTTATATGTTGTGCATTGCCCTCACGATTCAAATTGTGCTAAATTTTGTTATCATTTGTAAGCTAAAATCAAATGGCTAGGCACACAACAGCAAAGACACAGACATAATACAATGGTATCTAATATTCCACTTACAGGAGCTGTCATCGCATCTGCCTTTTGGTTTAAATGATGATCTGTAGTGTCACATGGACCTTAATCCTTTTTATTCCGAATATTTTCTATGTAAGAAAAAAAACGATGGACACACATAAATATCTGTCTTTGGCTGGGTTCCCCTTGGTACAAAATAGTCACCCGGTCTTCCTCTTCACCCCTGCCCAGGTACTGAGGGCTCTGAGCTGGGTGCATAGAGGACACATCTGCCCCAGAGCTCCATAGACAACACAGCAAATGAGTACTCGCTGTCATAATGCAACACATCAGTTTGATGTACAGCAGAGCCGACAGATTTTAATATCCTACGTGCGGGAGCGGGTGACTGGCTGTGCATATTCTCAGTACAGTGGAGCTAAATATACTATAGGTTTGTTCTGCAGTCATTTTCAGCATGTGGGCTGATGAAATGGAATTCTGCCTCATTGTGCTTTCAGGTTCATATACTGGATGCAACATACTGCAGCCTCTGATTCTCTTTCATTAGTGAGCTTTTTATGTTGCACTTATTTAATCACGTGCAGGGGTCTCCATGATAACACTCAATATTCACAAGAGGAGATAAAGAATTCATTATGATGTATCTGGCTACAGTCAACCTGATGTCCCCACTTCCTGCCAGCCTTCAGTTGCACATTTGAGAATGAGAGAGAGAATGAGGCATCTTACAGCTGCCAACTGAAAAAAAGAACAACGCATATGTGATATTATTCATGCTGTGATCTGAAGACCTTTGCAGATCTTTTATCTGTGTTTTTGAATATTTTATGGTAGCAATTTCCTCTAAAATTAGATATATGGCATTTTGAATGCCATTGCTCTAATGCTTCAATGGCTAGTCCTGGATGGAAAAAGAGGCACATAGAGTTACTAATTATATACAGTATAAATCCTGGGAAAGCATTTTTTCTCACTCTGGGATATAACAAGACAGAGAAGCTTTGTATGTGGAGTTGGGTGTGTGATCATACAGTACTGTATATGAACTTCCTTAAGCCTTTCGCTGGAGCTCCAGATACTTGACCCACAAACAATATTTACTACAACTCTCTTGTCTTTCTACTTTAAAATGATAATAAAGGTCCTTTATGTTCCGCTAAGCCTCGATTCTTTA
The DNA here is from genome assembly GCA_023631565.1 of Gymnocephalus cernua. Taxonomy (NCBI): domain Eukaryota; kingdom Metazoa; phylum Chordata; class Actinopteri; order Perciformes; family Percidae; genus Gymnocephalus; species Gymnocephalus cernua. The sequence continues at coordinate 10,075,637 of CM042447.1, read as the reverse complement.
AACAATCAAACCTGACACATTTAGCTCAGTAAGTCCCCTTTAAAACTTTTCCTCCGCTGATGTCTTCGGATCACCTGTCAGAGGAGGCACATGCGCGGTGAGCAGGAGAGTCGAGAGGCTGTTGGAGAATCTGCGTCAAGAGAACCAGTGTTACATAGAAAATAACGGAAAGAGCCTGATATAAGTTTGGTGTCAATATAAAAGCCTTAACATATTTTATTTGCGGTTACAATGAATGAAGTGTCAGGGTGGCGGAGCAAAAGTCCAGACTTTTAAAGTGAAGACTTATTTTCCACTCATCTGCTATGCTATACGATCTACATGGTATTCTGTGTGTGGTAGAGTGGATAATGTGGTTTTTCATGTTTAGGTTAATTTCAGGCTCTGCATTATGCAGTTAATTTATTTCCCATTGACACACAACGTAATACCTACATTAACACTAGCTAATTAGGTTTTTATTTTTGTAAAATTTACCGGAAGCCACCGTCTTTCACTGAGCAATAGTAAAACAGAGACCCCCCCCCCCCCTTCACGGAAAACTGTGGCAACTGTGGTGTACAGCTGCAGAGATGCGCGACACGGAAAAACAAGGAGAAACGAGGGAAATGGAACGACATCGCAGGGAAGAAAAGTAACCACTGAAAATAAATCATCTGAGATGCTTCGAGATACCGAGAAACGCCGTCTTCTCTGCGCACTTTGGACGTAAAAACGCGGAGAGGGCTCGGATCGTACATTGATCCGAATACAGTGGACGGGAGGGGTCGATCATGGGGAACGAAGCGAGCTTGGAAGGAGGCGAAGGGCCGCTGTCTGGGCTACCAGAGGGGCTGGCACCTGACGGGAAGGGCGGCTTCGTCCGGGTCCCCGATGGGACACCAGTCAACCTGAGTGAACTCAGCGAGGAGCAGAGAAGGCAGCTCGCCGCGGCGATGTCAAGGGCGCAAGCCAGGCAGCCCGGAGGCGCAGCAGCTGCACGAAGGCAGGGCTTTTTTTTAACCAACATTTTTATGCACTTAAAGTATCCACACAAACCACGCTATGAATCGTGAGAGTGGACCGATGGATGTGTTGTGGCTGTGTGAAGAATCATTTGGAAAGCGTCAAAGATGCTATAAGGAGGCAGGGAGCTTGTTCACGCCCATTTTTGATCCTCCCGACCGCACTAAGACACGCTTCTACTCTTAGAGCTCACTGTAGCCTATTGGATTATCATTAACATTTGATGATCAGCGTGACAGTAAAGCATGTCTCGTCTGATAGCCTTCAGCTCTAATATTGCCTGATGGGCACATTTAATTGACAAGCTGCCGCTTTGAACGCTGTGTATCTGCTGTCTTTACACATTTGCGCAGGCCTCGTTTTAACTGCTCGCCATTCTCTTTTCTAAGAATCAATGTGTGAAATTAGTCTGAATTGGTTTGGCTCAGTGTCCGCGGGTTGTCTCTCCGTGTGAGATCAGAGACACACCTCCAGTATTTGTGCGAAATTTTCTAAAGCCTGCTGGGTAAGAAAATCTCTCGTGCCCAGTGGTTTTTTTTTCCCCATCTGAACGACGTTTGAACACCCAGCTAAACAAATCCACTACCTTTATCAGCCGTATATCCGCTCTTTAAAATATTGCCAATTATACTCTCTAGCTACTTCTGAATCTCGCATAAATTGGATTTGAATCGGCTGTGTGGTAAATATGCTGTGTTATGGAGGGGAGGTAGAGAGCTGCCAATGAAAACAATATGCTGCCAGTTCCATAACGCTTCCGATTTAAATGTTGCTCATATAAAGGGGAAAGATTCCTCGATATCTAATAAAATGATGTGCGGTGCTGCTAAATGGCTCCAATTGGTGGATCATTTTTATTTATACCCGAGCTAGAGATGGGGGGGGGGAGGGGTGCATTAATATAAATATGACTATAAATAGAACAGCAGCGTTAATGTCATCACTCACAGACTTCCCTCCTGCTTCTTTCTGCTTTTTTAGTTTTATTTAAAAGTGGCATTTCATCTTGGCATTAGTCTCGGAGTCTGGTCGCTGTCCATGGTGCTGAAATATGCCGCTGCTGTCCGCTGCAGTGGATTGGCATTGCAACACTACTACTGTACTTACAATGTTTGCTGGGCTCTTACCATGCAAACTCATGTATTACTCAGTGCTCATTATATATATATATATATATATATATATATATATATATGCTATATATATCAAATGCTGTATTCATTACAACATTAAACTTTATTGCCTGGTAATTTAATTTTTCTCAGACATAATGGCAGAAGCACCAGGGACTTTCAAACAGCAGCCTAAGAAACCGCTGGGTCTGTATGTTGCATACACACATCATCATACAATAACAAAACATTAGCCTACATTGATGCATTTCTCTAAGGATCCCGTTGACTTTCACACTTGTGCTTAGCAGTGTGTGTTGCTTGTGTAGGTTGCCTCTCAGCCTGAGCTAACAAAGATATCTTACCCCCATAGAGGCAAACATTTCCCTTTCTATCTACACTCCATGTCATTCAGCAGTATTCACTTTCCTGTCAGCTTTACCCCAGGGCTGCTAGCTTCACATTCTGTGTCCACTGATGTGTTGAAAGGGCCTGAGATTAACAAAGAGCTATTTTTATGGTCTTAATTTAGCACAGTAAAGCTACAGTAGAGGCACAGGAGTTGATAAACATCATAAGCAATACTGTTTGAGATGGAACATAGTAAATGCATTGAAAACACTACATATACTGATACTTTGTTAATTAGCAGGTATTAGCATGAATTAATATGAGAGCTGTTTAGGTTCTTCATGATTTTAGTGTCAGTTGATCGCAAATTACAGTGACAAATTAAGGTATAAGGCAGGTAAATGAGCTAAAGTATAGTTCAGAGCCATCTGATCTTAAACTGTCATTGACAGGTCTATTGTTTGTATTTTGGCACTGGGTCAGCTGAGAGTTGGTGTGGACTTGGCTTATAAAATGTTCTCACATTTCCAAAGTAAACACAAATCAAAAATAGCAATAAAAGTAGTGCTAACAAAATCTTTCTCTTTTACTCTTTTCCAGACCATCAGAATCTGATACCCATCAGCGTTCCCAGCAGGTAGGGGCCTCCAGGGGCCCTACAGGTCTCAGTAAGAGTCGTACTGTAGACGCCTTTAACCAGGGTTCACCTGGCAAGCCCACACCGGGCCGCAGCCCCTCATCCCTCAGCCTTTTTGAATCCAGATTCCGGCAGGAGCCAAAAGACCCAGAGACCAAGTCATCCAACATGTTTGGCTCCAGCTTCATGTCATCTATGACCTCCTCCATATCCTCCATGGGGGATTCTGTCAACATACCCAAGTTTGGACTATTTGGGGATGAGGAGGAGGGAGATGCATCTGCAACACTTGAGTCCAAGCAGGGAGGAAAGCCACCAGGCAAGGGCCCTCAGCAAGGGCCACGTCCAAAGGGACCACAACAGGGAGGACCTCAGAAACAGGGTCAGGGCCCTCCTGGACAGGGGGCAAAACCAGGGCAAGGACCCCCTGGTCAGGGACCCAGGCAAGGACAGGGACCACCAGGCCAGGGACCAAAATCTGGCCAGGGTCCTCCTGGCCAAGGACCCCCTGGGCAGGCCCCCAGGCAAAGTCAGGGTCCACCTGGCCAAGGACCTCCAGGGCAACAGGCCCCCAAACCAGGTCAAGGACCACCAGGTCAAGGTGCCATACAGAGTGGCCCTCCCCAGCAAAAAGGTGGACCCCCTCAGCAAGGACCTGGGAAGCCTGGACCCAAACAGCAAGGGCCACCAGGCCCTGGGGCTCATCCTGTAGAGCCAGCTAAGAGCGGAGGGCCTCCTGGTCAGCAGGGGGCTGGAAAACCTGGAGCAGGACTCTGTCCACTGTGTAAGACCACCCAGCTAAACATTGGGTCGAAGGACCCCCCTAATTACAACAACTGCACTGAGTGTAAGAACCAGGTCTGCAGCCTCTGCGGGTTCAGCCCCCCAGACTCAGCGGTAAGACAGTGATTACCTTCTTTTTAAAATTTAAAAATTTTTAAAACCTTTCTCTTTTCTTTAAGATGTTCCTTTAATCACTTACATTGATGTAAGCATTTTGCATATGTAGTTGTCAGTTTTCCAAATAATAATTATGCAATGGTCAAATAAAAAAACAGTCCACTGCCAGGGATACTGGCATTTGTCTAATAGGCCTAATACACAAGACAGACCATGTTATTGATCGCGTGGGGTGGGAAAAGTCACAAATTATTAAATGTTCTGTTTGTGAAATAGTGTCTATTCAGTTTGCTAAGTCCACATCACTGCAAAATGTAATCGTCAAAGCTTATTTACTCCAGTATTCAGACTCAAATGTTGTTAAGAGTTTAATGAACATCTTAAATATCATTAAATTACTTTGTGATATAGAGAGAGGAAATTCTCAAAAACAGTCAAACTGAATTGGAAACAATGGAAAGGATTGAAGATTGGTATGTTTCAAATGAATAAAACTAATATTTTAAAAAATAAGTTCAAATATAAGACCAAATGTTTTTGCTCTATTATTAAATCCCAAATGAGGCTGTTAGCATCATATTGCTGTTCTCTGAGCCTGGTGAAGGGACTTCATCTCATAAGAATGGCACATGATTTGAGGAGCAGAGGGACCATATGGACCCAGGGAATGTTGATCAAGGTGACTCATGTCATGGCCACAGGAAGATACTGTGCCAGCCAGTGACAACACTCTGTTACACATGGACAGAAAACACTAGTGGGCATTGATTACAGCACAGCAGAATGACCGGTTCCTTCTGCTTGAGCCTCTTCTTAGGATTTATTATTATGCAGATTGAATTCAGAATAACGTCTACAAATGTAATGCTGTTTGCAGTTACAGTATACTACACTGTATACTTTTTAGATTGGTCAAATTGACCTTATCTCTGTTTATATTGTATGCAATTGCAATTGTTTCTTTCTAGATAGTGATCACATTGTCAACATTGGCCCCTTCATACACTGTGGTTTGCACACAGTGGAAACCTAGATACCCTGAACACTAAACAAAGAGCACTGTGGTGTAACCAGGCTTTTTTGGGAGCAGGTGTTGACATATACGGTATGGTCAAAACAGAGACAATGAAATGCAACTGTTTATGGTTGTCTAACATTTACACAACCTATGATAGATGAAAGAACAAATAGCATTACTAGATAAATAGTGTATGCCTTTCTGCTTTCAACAGTCTGTTGAAAATACTCCTTTGGTTTACAGACTTTGTGTTATTGCTGAATTAAAACAATCATGTGTAGAAATAACATGTTTTTATTCTAATTTAGTTAGAAACACATGTTGATATAAATCATTTTTTTATTACCTATTAGTATTTATGTAACTCCTGCCAGATTTGAATTATCTCATGGTATAAGAAGCGATTTGCCTATGGTAAACAGGATTTAACATCATTTGATATACTAATTAGTGGACATGTCTCTAAATTTGTCTTGAAAATGATTATTTTCGGGGTTTAATTGGTTATGCTTGCCTGTGTATATACTGTTATTACACATGCTGTTGGTGTCTGTGCTCATAACAGTGTATACATTTGTTCCAGTCAAATCTAACCCATCTTTTGTTTCATGCACAGGGTAAAGAGTGGCTATGTCTGAACTGCCAGATGCAGCGAGCGATGGGAGATATGGATCCCCCTGGAATGACAAAGCCCAAACAAGGCTCAGCCCCGCCCTCACCCCAGAGACAGGCACCTGGCAAGCATGGCAAGCTGCTGATAAAGCAGCAGAGTACCACCGACCAAGGGTTAACGCCGCCAACCACACCGAGGCAGAAATCCCCAGGTCCTACCTCTCCTGGGCCGCTTTCCCCTGGCTCCTCATTGGGAGGTTCCCCCAAGATTGACCCCAAGACAGGCCGCCCCATTCAGCCGAAGTCCAGTCCCCAGCAGTCTCCATCTAAAGCCAAACAGGAGTCCAGCTTCTTTGGGGGATTTGGAGGTATCAGTCTGGGAAGCTTGACAGACACAGCCAAACCTCCTGCGGCTGCTTCACAAGCTGCTGAGTCCGTTACAGGGAAACTGTTTGGCGGGTTTGGTGGTTTGATGGAATCGTCGAAGCCTCAAGCACAGGCCGCACCAAAGCAGGAGGAGTCAGTGGCTGGGAAGTTGTTTGGCGGTTTTGGAGGGTTGACAGAAACAGCAAAACCTCCAGCTGCTGCTTCTCAAATGTTCAGCTTTGGATCATCACTCTTGAGTTCAGCCTCTAATCTTGTCTCTGGAGAGGAAGAGAAGGCAGCAGGTTCTCTACCTGGGTCACCCCTAGACTCTGGACCAGGTTCTCCTGCAGATTCTGACCCCGGCTCACCACCTGACTCCCCCTTCTCTCCTCCTGGGTCTCCTCCTGATTCAGACTCTGCTCCTGACACTCCAACTAAGTCCAAGAAACCCTCCAGAACCATTTCTGTGGAACAGGAAGAGAAGGTGCCAGCAGCCAAACCTGGACCTGCCCCAGCCTCAACAACCAAGGAAAGCTGCCCTCTCTGTAATGTGGAGCTGAACATTGGCTCAGCAGACACGCCCAACTACAGCTTCTGCACCGAGTGCAAGAAGACAGTTTGCAATCTTTGTGGATTTAATCCTACTCCCCATTTAGGAGAGGTAAGAACTACAGTTTTTTAAAGCCCCACAGCTCCCTGTGCTTTCAACACACTGCATCTACCCGTAATTTATGCAATCTGTCGTGTATAAATAGAACGCAAACATCCTCTAGATGTTTCATTGAAATAGGTCACTGTAAAGATACCATCAGGAGTTTTCAGCCCTGTGTTTTTCCCCACTAGCATCTTGAAAAGTACCATGAAAGGAGGATAGCACGTTACTAGTTGTACATTAGTTTACCATGTGTGTGTGTACAGTATATGTGTTTGTGTGACCATGTCTGCTTGTGTGTACAAAATGCACAAATATCTTTCTATTGACTATTCTTTCATGGTGAAATCGGATGCAAGCTTGTAGGATTTGTATCCTGCGTGTGATGCGTATTCGATTGTGTGCGTTTGTGTACACGAGAGTGTGTCTATTCCTTGCCTTAGCTTGCTTAATGATGACGAGGAAATCAAACACTTTTGGCCTGCTTATCTTCCGAGGTGTGGGGACTGGTTTGCCGGTGTTACCGTGTTGTTTTGTACCACATGGAAGCAACATCACAAGACTGCGTTGAGTTCCACAGAGCAGATGGTACTCTATGGTGTAGGATCAGTATATTGTGGTAATAGAGGCCAAAAGTGCTTTCGGTTGAGTGGTTTCTCAGCATGGAGGCAAAACATATTCACATATGCCAGCTACATCCACTTAATATTCCATATGAAGGATCTTAGTTATTATCTACTGTATATGACACTCATAATCTACACATTCATTGAAAATGATATGCCATGCATGGTTAAATTAACTGAAGCCCCAAGTGATTTAAAATACAATATTTAGTTCTATCCTCTTGACATGGTCATGCGAGTCAAGGCACAATCTAGTAGCTCTGTCATGGCTTTGCCTATTAACTACTTTGTTAGCTGGTGGTTTAAGTGTGTCTTTAGTAATCTGCTGTGTATTTTTGCTTCACTGAAGAGTCTTCTGTAACAGTGAGTGGGACTCAGCTGAGAATGGACTCCACCGTATCTATGTACAGGAAATGCTCAATTCTCATGGGAAATTAACTTTTATTTTCCTAAAGAATATCGTGGCTTCTAAGAGATATTCACCTTCCTTTACTTTCCATTACTATTCCTCAGATATGAAGGTGAAACCTACAACATGTAAGAATGGACACATTTTGTATGTCAGTACAGTGCAGTCTGAACTTTCAAAGGAATCATTTCACATGTTACATAATACCACTCTCATGCTGTTCGGTAAACATAAGGCTACAGCCAGCAATTGGATAGCTTAGCTTAGCATAAAGACTGAAAAGAGGGGGAAATAGGTATATCTTGGCTTGGAGCACTAACTTCCTGGAATCTTGCACATAACAATAATCAATCATCCTTAATCAATTATTATTTTGACATGCCAGTTTGGTATTGTGTAGTTGTGCAAGTTAGATTCTATGGACCTGACCATGGCTCTGAAATATCAGTAGCCTATACAACTGTGCTATGTATTGGTAAATCCATGGCGCTGTCCGTGGTACTGAAGTAGCAAACAGATGTGTAGTTGTGACTTTTTCCCCCACTCCCACCCTTCTGTCAGTTTCGCCTTGGATCTTGGGTGGGGGGTATTGGAAAAGAGTTGTTCATAGGGCGGTTGGCTAGTCGCAGGTGAACAAAATGAAGCGGGTCCGCCCTTTCTGTTAAAATGAACAAATTGCCTACTGGTTGCTATGAAGTACATGAATGTTCAACATTATTATTGAAATTGTCCCCTGCCCCACTGCTACAGTAGCACTCCAAAACAAGATGGCTGCCGTGTGTTTACAGTAGTGACAGCACTATTCAATACATCTTGTCTTAAAGGAGAACTCCGGCCATTTTTTACTGTAATCTTGATAACTATAACAATGCGAGACCTGTAACTAGACAAAAAAAATATCCGGCAGCTAATGCCCACAGCTCTCACTTAGCTAAAACGGCAGTTGTCCTCCAGAGGACAGGTCGCCTTTGCGACGAAAACTTTATTCCCCCTCAATCCCTTGTGAACACCTCCGCTCTTCACTCTTCACACAATACGCTCTGATCTGAAAACTGTTTACCTTTTTCTGCTACAACTGAGTTCCCACGGGACTTCAGAGCGAGACTACAGCTAGCTTTCTCTGCTATCACTGTGCAAGCCACAGACATTTCAATTCATCATTTGGCCCGTTTCCATGTAGTTACACAGTCACTGATATGATCATAACCACTACAGTGCTCAATTACCAATTTTTGATGGGGAATAAAGTTCAAGTTTCGTCACGAAGGCGACCTGTCCTCTGGAGGACATCCACCAGAACAGCGGGCGCTCGGGGGATTTTTATTGGCAGTGGGAGGCGAGGAAGGTGGGGACGGAAGATAAAGCAGACTAACACTAGCGCTAGCATGCTAACAGTTGTGTTTAGCCTGTCGTTTCGGCTAGTTACGTAACAAGCCCTGCAGATTTTAAACAGCTCACCCAGAGACTGAAGGCAGGACACATTCAGAAATCCGTATCTCACTCAAAAAAGTTTGTATGCGTGTGGAAGCACCAGAGACACAAAATAACACCCCAAATCCCAGAAAAAGTGTTTTTTTCATAATATGGGCAGTGGGCACTTTAAGAGGCACAAAGGCACTCTTTATTGTATGCCCTTGTGGGCATTAGCTGCAGCAGCTCTGTGTTGCTAGCACCGATTCGGCTAGTTGTGACAGTGACAGGTCTCGCATAGTTATAGTTATCAAGATTACAGTAAAAAATGGCCGGAGTTTTTAACTTTTAAAGCCAGAACTGTCAGCTGAGTTTTGTTTTTAAGAATGATGTTGCTACATATTTGTACAAGAAGGATAAATATGGTTTGACTCATCTAGGACTAAATAGAAATGAATCATTCAATGATTAAAACAGCAGTACCTTGTGGAGTATGGCTGTAGGAGACACACAGTACACACACACCTTGGTTGAGTCATCTACCCCCTACAGACTGTGCCTCGCTTCTGTGTCATTCGCTGTCATCATTTTGGTCAGTCAGTAGGGGTTTACTTGCTGACGCATGTGAGTGGGTCAGAGTGTATGTACGTGAGTGTGTGTGGTAACTGAGCAGTATGTTTTATTTTCAAGACTTTAGAGCTAGTTGGGTATGATTGAGACTAGGCAGGCTGGTGTGAACTTGCATACTGTAGTTGTGTTGCTTATATAGTGACTTTTCATCACTACAATTTGTGGTGTAAATTAGTTTTTTGGGGATCTATTTAGCTACAGTTCTGTATGTCCACTAAAATACTGAAGGTTGAGAGTGCATGCATAACAGATATGTCAACCGTGTGTAGGCGTAATCTCTGTTTCTTAAAAGGATTTAAAGGGCAACAGGAAGCCTGTCATGATCCTTGACTGAAGTGTCGGTGCTTAATCCTCATCAATATGAGTCGTGAAAAGAGGCACCCCAGAAGGAAAAGCACTCGCCTTCATGGTTTTTCTCAATTTTCATTTTCATTTTTTTCCATCACAACCCTCCATCTTAGTCCAGCTTCAATATTTTTCTGTCACATTTTTCTGAAAATCTCTATATAATTTCACTCTGTTTTATGTCTTCTTTCTCTGTATCCTTTAATCTTAATATAATACCTGGATGAGACACACTTAATGCCAGTGTTTTTTGTGTGCTTATCCTCCTCTTAAACACAGTGTTTTCTCTGTCAAAATCTCCCTTAGTGGTGCTATCCATTTGCCTTTCTCACTGTTACTACCGTTTGATGTAGGGAAAGTCTGTAGATGTGTGTGTCCAGTGCTGCTCAGTGATGTTACTGTAGCTCCAGGCTCCATGTCATGTTGCCCTTATCAGTAATGAGTGTGCTCGTCTGAGAAGTCTTACGTAAAATGGGAGAGGCACCACTTTGCCAACAAGCACGAATGAAATAATCCAAGCTAAGAGTGGAGGCTGCAAGCTAATGAGAACCAACTGAATCTCACCTTTCTTATTTCAAGTCACAGCTGAATTTGTTTCCATTTTGATGCTTAATGACAATCTATGGTTCCTGCTTCTTAAGATCCAGTCATAGATACAATGACGTATTGAAGGGTGAATGCACCTGTGCCCAGCTACTATGTAGTCAGACATAACAATTAACCATACCAAATGTGCATTCATTTATATTAACTAAATTGACCTGTGATTGGGAGTTTACAGTTTACTCACCTTTAAAATGACCACTACATTACTGCAGCTATACAGCTGACAAAGTATTTTACTCATCAGAGATGCTTTGCTGTAAAATATCAAATGGCCTCCCTGGCCTTAATTATTAAACACTGTAAGGCTGTGGAAAAGGGAAGATCCTAGCCATTGAATGTTGTAAAGGAACAACTCAAGATTTCTGCTGTCAGGTTTAAGGACTGACATCACATTTATCTTAAGGATAAACAGAGAAACATGTTAACCAGGCTCCATTCAAAGTGTGCCAAAAGCTATTATATTTAAAGGAATATTTGCATTCTTGGCGAGAGTTACATGAGAAGATTGATACCACTTTCATGTCTGTATGGTAAATATGAAGCTATCGTCAGCGGCCAGTTAGCTTAGCTTAGCATAAAGACTGAAAACGGGGGAAACTGCTAGCCTGGATCTGTCCAAATACAATAGAATCCGCCCACTAGCACCTCTGAAGCTCACTAATTAATATGTTATATTTTGTTTGTTTAATTCGTACAAAGAAATAAGTGAAAAAAAAAAAACAACAACTTGGTTTTACAAGGGGTTATGTTTAGACTATTGGCACTGCTTGGCAACATCATGTTGACTCCAAGTTGCCAGTATATTTTCAGTACGGAGTAATAAAAGGAGATACAACGCTGTATCTTTAGCTAGCAATGTAGTCACTACTGTCACTGTATCCTAATTTTGTTCATGGTACAGTTTAGATAATATGCAGAACTTGTGATAGTGCTTTTGAGGTGCTGCATGGTTCCACTGACTGCGAAAAATTGCAATTAATTTCTTTTTACATTTTTTTTAACACATGAAATTTTTTGCAATTAGTTGATTGAATGTCAAATATCAATACCACAAGCACGAATTAAATAATCCAAGCTAAGAGAGGAGGCTGCAAGCTACATCCTGTATCACCTCCACTAATGAGAACCAACTGAATCTCAAATTTAATGTCAAATATCAATACCACAAAAGTAATCATTTATGAACTTGTTGTTTGGTAACTTTGGAATTATGCATAGGTTAAATGTTGGCTCAACAGTTATAGTTAAGGTTAGGTGTGTTCTCCAGTGAATAAATGTACGTTAATTCAATGTGTTTAACGTGTGTTTAGACTTGCATGTTTTTGTCTTTCACATCCTCACGTCTGTGCTAACACTCACTCACTACTTCCTCCCTTATTGTTATTCTGTGGTGGTGCCATGCACAGAATAACAATGCCCTTCTACAGTCTGAACCCTCCTGAGTCTGCACTGGCAGATAAATGCATGCTTCATGGTCATACATAGAATACACACATGCATATGTAGAGTACACCAACAGTCATGCATACACACAGTACAGTCAAGGCCCTCTCAAAATCTTAGCCTGCTGTCGTTTGTTCTCCTCTTTACATAATCTATCACATCTTGCATAAACAATCCAGTTGTGATATGAATCTATTGGTTACTGTAGTTTGATTCTTGTCTGTGTGTAGTCCAGGGCCCGTATCCCTAAAGATTCTGAGAATCCTCTCAGAGAGCTCCTAACTTAACCTAAAAATTCCTTGCCAGGAGTTTTAGCTTAGAAGTGATTCCAGAACATTTTCAGTGAACTCTGAGCAAGGAATGGATGGAAAATCCTATCTTAGTGAGGAGGTGTGGTTGACCCGGGTTGCTAGGTATGAGTCATCATTTCAAAAGCCGTGATTGGTTGATCCTACAAGTTTGATGAAAATAAACTTTTGGTGATAATGAGCAAAGGATGTACCCTCAAATCAATAAACATAATTATACACTCTTATCTTATGCAGACTGTAATTGTAAATAATATTTCACATTCAAGAAAATATCTGGAAAATGAATAGTGAGCTGTAGGGGTTAACTTATAGCCTAACATTAGAATCTAAAATATGTGAAAACTTAAGCTCATTACACCCTGTTCAAATAATGATTTGTGTCTTATTTGCTCATATTAATATCCTAGCTGGCATATTTTGTACTTTCACTCCCATATGGACCCCATTGAAAACAAGATGGCCTATCTCAAGGGGCTGTCCTTAATGAAGTAGAAATTGCAACGTTACAACTCAGTGTGGTCTTAACGAGGGTAACACGGCTCAGCTTTTATCAATGTCTGTGATTGCTGGCTGGTCTATTTATGAAAGCTTGTTCACAAATATCCTACAAACACAGAAAATGGAGAAAAAAAGGTATCGCAAGACGAACTGGACTGAGGAGCAAGGTTTGTTGCTGGCCCAGTTGGTGAAGTAATTGCATCTCTAAGGAGATCCACCACAAACATGATTCCTGCACGATCCAATCTGTAGCGTCTCAATAATTCCCTGTCATCCAGTGTTTGCAGGACATCTCTCTTGCCTCCTCTGTTGGCCATTTTGTGCAGCTGCTTAGGGGAACTCCTAAGCCACTAAAAGTCCTTTTCCGTGCTCTTAGCAGATCTCGCCTTAGGAGCCCTTTTAAGCGCTAGGACTCTTGAGGAATAGCTTTTATATTAACTGGGATTTTCGTGTCACTTTTAGGGGAAATTCTAAGAAAACGTCATGCCTCTGAGAATTTTCTTAGAATTTGGCCGCTAGGAGCCACTTTTTGCACAAAAATTCTTTAGGGATACGGGCCCAGGTTAGTCTGTATCTGGCCCATACAGTCCAGTCCACAGCTTTTCCATAATTTGCCTAGGAGGCTGAAATGTACAAAAATAGTCACAGCCACAAAAGAACCATAGAAGAGACAACACAAGCTATTGCAGAGTATCTCTCTCTCTCTCTCTCTCTCTCTCTCTCTCTCTCTCTCTCTCGCTCTCTCTCGCTCTCTCTCTCTCTCTCTCTCTCTCTCTAGGCTATTTTGTGTTCCCTCCTTCATATTTCCTCCTTTTAAAGGGGCTTTCTGTTGCACAAGGCAACCCACAGAGTCCCCCACAGGGCCACCTTGGAAGGCTTGAAATGGATGGTATTTTTAGACATTAAGGTGTGTGTGTGTGTGTGTGTGTGTGTGTGTGCACGTGCGTGCGTGCGTGCATGCGTGCAATGCTTTGGTCTTTCATTGGAAAGGTGGTGCAATTTTAGTTATTTTAGCAGTGTGAATGCTGGTCCATGAATAGGAATGTACTGTACATATTATATTCATGTTTTACCTGAGTGATCACACAGGGTAATCAAGCACTGTGTTGTTTGCCCTATTTACCAGGTCCAAGACCTCGTTCAAGCTGTGACAAGTGGTTTACCTTTGTTTTTCGAAATTGCTTTTATTGAAATGAACTGTCCTCAGCCACTGCAAACAGCCTCTTCTCTACCTTTATACACAGCTTGCCCTCCGGCTCCACTCCAGAATGATTTCCAATTATCCTCTTTCTAATTTACTGGTGCTTGTATGCTTAGCAAGGGCCACATTTTAGTCGCTGAGCCTTTAGCGACAAGAAGGGGGGGAAAAAAGCCAAGACATTATGTTTGCCAGCACTGAGCCCTGGTGAGACAGAGAGGCAAGGACAGGCAGGCAGAGACACACAGACACTTGACAACACACACATTCTGGCACCGGCCTCATCTAGTTAGCACGGGCTGTTGTATTTACATCCTGACTGTTGCTGCTCTCTCTCCCCTTGAAAACAGGCTTTACTAGAGTGACAGGAGAGCTTCTGATTTGAGTTGAAAAAGCAAGTTGGCTTGATGGATGAAGTGTCTGACTCTGGCTTTTTCACCAAAAATTGATATTGAATAGGTGTGGCCAAAAGCAGAGCCTGGATTAGGGAATGGCTTCACCTCCAAAAAAAATCATGTTAATGGATTAAAAAACTTGAGAGGTAAATAAATTAGAAAATGGTAAAGGGAGTGAAGCTGGAAGGCACTTAGACAAAGATCCTAGTCCCAAACTGTCAAACCTTTTTACAATAGTAAGTTGTGAAAACCACAAATACACACATGCATCCAAGCTGAAAAACATACATTACTTTTCTTACCAATGTAAGAAAAGAAAACAGTTAAAAAGCTGTGAAATGAGTAACAAAAACACAGACACTTAACATGTGTAGTGGAGGAAGGACAGGGGAGAGAGACGAAGGAATACTGTGACAGAAAGAGGAGTCCAAAGGATGGGTAGTGTCACAAAAGATGTGGGTGCCAGCCAATGGTGCCCTGCAGTGCACACCATGACAACCTGACTATTGTGGTTTGTCGTTGCACTTGTGACTCAGGCCTCTGAGGCACATTAGCAGCACCTATAGGCAGAATTCACTGTCAGACAGAAACATCTGGTGAAGCAAGAATTATAACATAATACAATTTTGTGTGAGAGTATAGGAAGTGGCCAACACTTGAAATTACTTGAACTCAACATAGCAGTGTTTTCTTTATTTGGACATTACTCAGTAAAGTCCAAATATAATCATGGTATTCAAAGGTTATTGATAACAGCTACATAGTTGGCCAGTTCTGGTACAAAATGCTGGTTTAGGACAATAGTATTAAATGTATGTTGTTTTATGACAGAATAAAACGAATCTAAACTAAACTAAGTCACATCTGACTATTAAGTTGTTTTTTGATGTTTTATTAGGTAAGGACTAATTATGTGCTTTGTCACATAGCTATTCAGGCACTTTTTCCCCATATGAACCCACAGGGAAAAGGCCTCGCAAGTGGGTCAGTGATATTACTTGCTTGAACCATGTTGCTATCCAGAGCCTTTATGTCATTCAGTTCTTGTATTTGTGCACAAATAGTGTTTTCCATATGAAACAAATATTAAAATCACAAATGTACTAAAATGATATAGGCTACATTGTGCTATACATGAACAATTCACATTTGTCCAGTTTGTTTTAGATACTGATTGCACTTCTTTTTCTTTCATGCAAGAACTATTATACTCATACATTATAATTTGTACATGATTTTTGTAGTCATACAGCATTTTGTTTGTAGATGTCATATATGTAGTATACGCATAAATCATACATTATATGCCATGTAAATGTATGAAGTAATACACAAAACATATATGAAAAACATTTTCAAATATATTATGTGGACTATGTGGTACTGTATATATGTTCATATATAAAGTTTATAATGTATAGATATCCACTTTTACACAGCTGATTAATTTACAACCACAGTTACTAGCACTATGTGCTAATTGCAGTCAAATGAAAAACACAGTCCCTTATCTCTCAGTGTGTATCTCCACCTCTTAACGCCATATCTTCTTTAAACAACAGCAAGCTTCCAAATGTTTTTGTTAACCAAAGCCCACAGTTCATTAGGCCTAACCTTTAGACTGAATGGAGAAGGGAGTGGAACTCTTCCTACCCCCTCTGTGTACTTTTCTCTCTCCTCCCCCCTTTTCTGGCACAATTCCTCTGTCCACCTGCGCTGATGAGCTTAGTAGCAGAAAAGATTTTACGCAACAAATTGACATGTATGAAGTAACTGCTCTTTATACACTATAATGTGTAGCATGAACTGCAAAACTAAACAGACACAACCAAATGCATATAATAACCTGGTTGGAGTGTTAGCAAAAACTGATCCTCATGTGGGTAAACGTGTTTTAATATAAAACTAGTGATGAATGAAACTCTGAACAGGTAGGATAACAGGGATTTGAGGTTTCTCATTCTGGACACTCAGACTAAATATGCATACATTTATTTTTCTGTCTCTTAAATAAAGATAAAAGTGTGCATTATGTGACATATGATATGTAAGATAACTAAGGGACTAGAAGCCTTGACAGAAGAAAGAAAAGCATCTTCAAATCCTTGCGTGTCTCAGACAAAACTCAACTTCTTCTATTTCAGATGGGAACCTGACACATATAGACATATTATGAAGTGGGTTGCAGAGAAACGAACAAAGATGCAAACAGAAAATGCCCTGAAAGAAATATCTGTCTCTCTCCTTAATCCCTGGGCTCGGAGTATATATAAGTCTCAGACCTCTTGCTTTGTGTCAAATCCACTTTAAAAAAACATAGACTTATACACACAAACACACACTTTTTCTCCCTCTCTTCTCTCACTCACCTTATTTTGGAATATCAATCCACAATGTAGCGACATAGTCTGACACTCTTGTCACAAGAAGGAACACTCAGGCTCTTGTTGCTAATTAACTTTTTTTTCAACTTTATTCAACCTTCATTTACCCAGATAATGTTTGCTCAGATGGCTTGCTGTGGTTTCCTGCAGCACTCTGCTTCACTCATATTCTGTTACGCACATTTCCATCTAGCAACTGACCAGTACAACCACAGTGCTCTAGATCTGGTTACTAAGCAGCTGAGTGTTAAAAGTGCTTTTCTCTGAGGCTTTTTGACAGCAGCATTTGATTTATTCAACTTCCTCCCCGCTCAGAGTTTGCTGCTTATTTTGAGATTAAAGCCAACAATCTCCTGGTCCAAAGCCCAGTTCTCCAGCCTTAAGGCTATCATTGCTCACATAACATTTAGTTTCATGATTCAAATGAGAATTGCATCAACACATGAGCATGGATCACTTGAAAAGGGTGCATACAGTACATTGAACCAGAGATGGGAACATTCCTTAAACGTGGGACATTTATTAGGACAAAGATCTTTTTTGGCTTGCAAAGGAGCTGATGCTGTGATGTTCTGCTTGTCTAGTACATGATAATTAAGTTGGCCACTCAGCAACACTCATCAACGAGAAAAGGGCAACGACTTCCAGACTTTACTTTTAACAAGAGCTTTAGCACCGAAAGGTGACTTGAGCAATGCTGCGGAAAGGACACTAGGATTATATAAGGATTATAAAAGACTCATCTGCCTTTTATCTTGATTAAAATAAGGATGTGCAGTATTTATTTGCCTGTACAGTTGTAGATATCCATGTATCTTGGAATATGGATTTAAAACACTGGTATCATGTTTAAAGGAATAGTTGCTTCTGCTGCTTCACCCTTTCCCTCACCACACCATGCTCCTTTTCTCCTCCTGCCCTGTTTCATCCTGTTTGCTTATTATGAGTTTGCTCCTTATTGCATCTCTTTTGTTCTTCATCTTGTTTCTCTCTCCTCTCTTCCCTCATCTCCGTGTTTTTCTCTTGCTGCCTCACACACCATTATCACCCTTTGTTTCTCCCATGTCCTCGCATTTCCTCTCCCTCTTTCCTTTGTCCATCCTCTCATCTGTCTTTATCCATCTGTCCCATCCCATCTTCCTTTAGATCCTCTTCTTCTCCCACTGCCAGTGCCAGGCTCTGTCTAAATTTAGACGGGTAAAACCCTCGTAGGATGCCTAGTCTTAATCAAAGAGCTGCACCGACCTTCACAACACTGCAGTTCCCAGTTGGAAACAATAACCGAACTCGGGAATAGCTACAGGCCATCTTGTCTCAATATCTGGTTGCCGTCTGCGGTTTTTAGTTTGTCTTCTTTCTGTGTCCTTGGAGGAAGTTTGAGGAGGATGGAAAGTTGGAGATGAAAGAGAGACACTGAATCTGTCCTTATTCATTCATGTATGAGCTTGTATTTGTTTGAGAAACGTCATGTTGTGGGAAGAGGGAGAGTGCAAGTTGTCATTTCCTTCCGAGGTATTTCATGTCTTTCATGTGAGAATATTTATGACATCAACACCGTCACAAACTAATCTCCATTGGTGTTGGTGGGTGTCAACATTTTGGTATCCATGCACATGTGATGCTAGAAAACGTCCTTGTAAGATGGTGATGTGAGTGAGCAACTCCCCTGCTTTTATGAGTCATCCAGCTGTTTGCAAAGCTCATCACAGCAGACAGACGGAACACAACACAGGCTTGTCACATTTATTTGAAAGCTTGCAGCAGGGTAGATTGTTATATAAAATACACCTGTCTAGTTAGTGTTAATTACAAGACAAGGCTGCAAGAGAAAACTGTAGCATCCCCGCTTATTTAGACCCTGTGGATTCCCTCTATAAACGATTTGTGTTGTGTGTGTTGTTACTGGTGAGAAGTCTTCTCTGATGAAGACAGTTCTAACTATGGCTGTATTTTATCATTTCTGTCATTATCAATTCATCTATTCATCAATTTTAGCCACGCTAGCAGCGTGGCTTTACAGACAGCAATGTTAGTCTGTCAGTAGGTCAATCCATCCTTTCTTTTTGTCCAGTTGGAAATGTCTCAACTGTTTGATGGATTACAATGACATTAAGCACAGGAATTCATTATCCCTAGAGGATGAAGCCTAATGACCAGCCAAATACCTGCAGAACTAATGCCATTCCCATCAGCCCACTGGACTTTTTTTTATTTATCTTTTTGCTATTTAGCAAATGTTGTCATGCTAGCACACTACACTTAAATGCTAAGTAGGTAAAGTAAGTAAAGTTGATTTATATAGCACTTTACACAGATACAAATTACAAAGTGTTTCACAGTAAAGTGAAATACAATACATAAAAGACAAAAGAAAACATAGGTACATAAGATCAGACAGCCATAAAAACCAGTGTCTGACTAAAAGCCTGTTTGATGGTAAACTAAATGGTAAATCTGGTGAATATTTCCTGCTAAACATCAGCATGTTAGCATTGTCATCATGAGCATGTTCACCTGTTGATGTTAGCATTTTGCTCAAAGCAACACTGTGCCTTCCACAAGTATAATAATAACTAATTGACTAATCAAATTCATTATTAACTTTAGTACTATTTGAAAAAACAACTCCTAAACAGCAGTGATAGAGGGCGCACACTGTATAACTGGTATGACATTTATGCTTTTCCCATCCCTCTGTATTATTATGTGTAAAGTAGTGTGGCCTAACTGGTATACAGTGCAGGGATAAACCCTGATGTGTCAGATGTCCCTCCCATTTAGCTATCTCTGCTATCTATTTTGTAAGGGCACTGTGGCTGCATCCAGGGCTTAGCATCGGTCCAGGACAATTGTGATTGGTTTAAAGAAATACAAACAAGACCGCGTTCTTTTTCCTATCACATACAAAAAAAAGCCCAGTAGCCAGACCATACTCCAGCGCTAACACAGCACTGTGGAGATAGGTCTGGCAGTGCGAGATGATATATATATAAAGTGATCCAGCTACCTGGGTCAATGTGTATCTGAAATGCATTTGTTTCTGGATGTTGAAGTCAGAGCTGCCAAAGTTGCCTTGTGTAACTTTCAGTAAAGCCAGGAAGTCACTTAATGACTTGATGGCCTTCCAGGGGATTGCTGTAAGATGTGTCAGTATTAAATTAATGGAGATGGTCACTTAGCAGTAGTGAGTTAAAGTAACATATCTGCTTTAACAGAGGTTTTTCCAAATGACTAAAAAAGTGGGGAATTTACACACTGCACAATTGCTTTTGAGGGGGCAGTAAAAGCTTTAAGTATGCCTGTTGTGATTTGTTGATAACATCGGTGATGACTGGCTCTGAAGTGGCTGAGGCTGACCGACTGTCTGACTGACTGAGTGGGTTTTCAGCTTTTCATATCTGGCGGCCATCTCTCCGTCTCTCAGTGCCTGGTCTCTCTGGTTTCACTGATAGAGCCATCAAGCTGGAAAAACTCCCATCTCAAGTCCCCCTCAGCAGGGACGGATGTTGATAGTGCACATACATACACATACAAATGCACTTGCATCTGTGCTGTGTCCATCATCATGTCTGAAAATTAGCTGGATTTCTGTCAAGTTGGGAATGTAACTCAATAACGTCAGCGAACCTTAGCACTGGCATCTCTGTATGTGTTTCTTTGTTTTCGTTGACTTCCATCCATATGTGTTTGTTTCTTTCTCTTCTTACAGAAATTAAAATTGTGTAAGCTTCATATTGTTTAGGACTGAAACCTACAGCTCACTCCTTATTTACCTTAACTTTTGTTCTGCGACATACCCTCAGTCTTCTTCTACCATCTTCTTCCTGTCTCCCTCTGTCTTTCTGTGCTTGGAGAGAGGTGGCTTGTCTGTTGCATGGCTTAACACACAGGCTGTGATTTTCTCCGAAGCCCGAATTTAGCATAAACCCTGCTGTTAAGCATTCATAAGAGCGGGGAGGGGGTCACAGAGGAATGTTATAGCACTTGGTGAACTGAGGAGTTTACATCTGTGTGTGTGTGTGTGTGTGTGTGTGTGTGTGTGTGTGTGTGTGTGTGTGTGTGTGTGTGAGTGTGTGTGTGAGTGTGTGTGTGAGTGTGTGTGTGTGTGTGTGTGTGTGTGTGTGTGTGTGTGTGTGTGTGTGTGTGTGTGTGTGTGTGTGAGTGTGTGTGTGAGTGTGTGTGTGTGTGTGTGTGTGTGTGTGTGTGTGTACGGTATATAGCTGCACTGTTGTTTTTTTCTCAAATCCCAACATGTTGATTGTTTATCTTTTATAGCCACTTAAAGCAAAGCACTACTGGATATTAAACTCTAATAATAGCTGCAGCTCTTGAACTACAGCCCTTGCAAGGGCCTTTAGTGTAGGTATTTTCCTCTCGAGTCCATGTTTAAGTGAGTACCTGGGAATATACAACAATAAGAACACCAGGACAGATTTAGCAGTTGTTCCGTTGCAAGCGGCAACGCTGTTAAGATTTAGGTGAGGACTACATCCCGGTTGTTTTTAAGGACAAAATGATAAGGTACTTAAAGAATAAACACCACAGTCTTGCGTGTTTTTAAGTAATTGAATTAACAGGTTTAGGATATGTGCACATTCTACTGTCAAGCATGCCTACACATGTGCACACCAAGTTATACAATCATCAAAACACAAAATACACATTCAAACACAGCCTCTCTGTTAAGTCTGCCTCATGAAATGTGGGCTCAGGCCGCCCAACCCTTTCTGACATGCCTTGGTAAACCCTTGTCCCATTACTATGCATTATGCATAGGCCTGTCTCTTAAGTCACACAAATGTAAAAGCTCCCCTTGAAATAGAAGAAGTTACGCTGGTGACTTGTCACAGTGACGTTTTAACTATGTAGAAACATTTAGATTCACGTGACATTTCCAAATCTAATTATTTGTGGGTATTTTTTAGCTGTGTTGTCAAGCCGTCATGTGCAATTCAAACCAGGCACTTCACACTACTGTATAACAGATGTATGCCAGTTACTTATTTTCTAATTTAGTGGTAGAAATCATATTGCAGCAACCAGTAATTAATATGAATTCTATATATATGAAAAAACTAACAATTGGTTATTATCTTTGTCTTACAGAAAGAATGGCTCTGCCTCAACTGTCAGACCCAAAGAGCCATGTCTGGCCAGCTGGGAGACATGCCAACTCCAGCCATGGCTTCGCCAAAGAAGCAACCAGCTGCTCCTGCTCCCTCTTCCACCCCTGCCCCTGCTGCTCTAGATAGCAAACCTGTAGTAGAAGCAGCAGACCTAACCCCACCAGCTCCTGATACCAAGGTAGTCCCCGAAACCATTACCACACCTGAGGGTGGATTCGTTTCCTCTCATCATGATTCCCCTCTTTCTGTCCCTGCCCCTCTTCCCGATAGCACCCCTCAGGAAACACCACAGTCACAAGAACAAAAACAACCACTGCCAGCTGAACCGGTGACTGAGCCTGTAATTCACCATGAACAACAAGCTCCAATTTACGAGAGTGTTGCTGAGAGTGTCCCTGCATTCCCAGCAGTTGAGCAAAAGCAGAACAGCTCTGGGAAAATAGCAGAGAACCATCCTCACTCTGACACAAAGCCATCTAATGTTGAGCAACAAGCACAGAGTGCCCCTGTCAGTAGTATCCCAGCAGGTCTACAACAGAGTAGCTCTGAGAATGCGACAGCGGACCTTTCTCCCTCTGTGGAAAGTGAGACGCAAAATCTATTGACTAATACAGGTTTAGACAAGACAACTGTCCCTGCTGAGGTAGAAACAGAGCCAAATCCCAAGATTACTACGAGTGAGACTGCAGCTTCCCTGACAGATTATGAGAAAGTGGCACCCGTTCCAGAAAATCTTCCAGAAGTGACAAGTAATTCAGTTGAGCCAAAACCTGCCTTGATCACAGAAGCAGTCTCACAGGAAGTTCCTGTTCAGCTTGATCCAAATCCAGATTGTTCAGCTCCAAATGTAAAAGAGGAGGAAATATCAGCGGTAGGTTTACCTAAGCCAAATGAGGAACCCCAGATAGATGGAGCTACTCCAGCAGGTCAACCTCCACCAGATACAATAGACACAGCTCTTCATGTGGAGCAAACTGACATAACTACAAAACCAGAGGCCGACAGTGCAGCACCTGATGTCAAGAATGAAGTTACGACAGAAATAAAGGTAGAACCAGAACCTATAATAGAGAAGCCAGTATTCGGAGTAACTGCTCCTCCTGCAGTTGGGGTTGCAGAAAATGTAGCACCTATTGACAATGTTGAGGTCCCTAAATCTGACGAGACCCGGCGAGAATTAAAACCAGAGCCAGCACAATGTGTAGAATCTGAAAGTTCCTTAATAGTAATATTACCTTCAGAGGAGGAAAGTCAGGCTAATAAAGTAGGACATGAGCCAATAGGTAAAGAGGAGGAGCCTACTCCACTTGACCCAGCAGATAAGTCAGCTCATGTTGCTCCAGTTGAAGGAGAACCTAAAGCTCTAGAGGAAGCAAAAGAGGAGAACGCTGTTGAGAATAACGTTTTTGAAAAAGTTCTTATTGAAGGGGCAGCTAAGCAGAAAATACCCGATGAGCTATCAGTTGAGATGGAAACAGTGACGGCCACTGCTGAAGAAGAACGTATTGAGGAGAGAGCTATTGAGAAGGAATTGATTGAGAATAAAACATTTAATGTCAAAGCCTTTGAAGAGGAGGGAGTTCAAATGAATGCAGCTATTGCAGAGATGGTTATTGAAGTAAAAGCTGACGAAGGGCAATCTTTTGAAGAAGAGGCAACTAAACAGAAAACAGTTGAGAAGGCAAATGATCAGAAATCTCTAGGGGAGGAAGTTGCTAAAGCTGAATCATGTCCAGCACCCTCCGCTACAGACACAGAGAATGTCTGTCCTGCAATAGACAAAAAAGAATCAGGAACAGCAAGAGAGCCAACTCCAGCTGTTGCTGCGGAAATCCCAAAAGAAGAGATACCGATACATAAAGAGATAGAATCAGAAACAAAGTATGAGCCATCACCTGCCGAGAGAAGCCTTGTTGAGACAGCATCATTGCCAGAGGAGTCAGAGGAAAAAGAAAAAACTATTGTCGATGCAGAGAGTATAGCACACAAAGAAGAAAAACAGATAGCTTTAGATAATAAATCTGAGGTTACCTCTGTTTCCCCAACTCCTGTTTCTAAAGATCAAGAAAAGGTCAATGTAAAGGAGTCAGTGCAAAGTGTAGAGATGGTGTCATCTTCAGCTGTCATTAGTGAGACACAAGCCAGAGATGAAGCCTGTGAAGAGAAACTCATTCCGGATGGGACAGAAGCCGGTTCACAAAATTCAAACTCTTTTTCAAACAGTATTGCTGAAAATCAACATGAAGTAGAGAGGGAGACGTTAGCTCTGACAGGCAATGATGAGAAACCGCTCGAGAAAGTTGCAGAGCAGAAGCTGTTAATCAAAGAGAAGGAAGGAAAACTTGACAAAAAAGAGGTTGAGTCACAACCTGTTGCTGGCAATATCCAGGATCTTATTTCAGTATCAGAAACAAGCACAGTCTGTGACGATGGCACTGCAGAGTTCGATGTAGGAAAGAATACCATTTTAAAGAAGGATGAAGTATCAGATACAGCTTTTGAAAATGGAGGTGTGTCTGTATCAGTAGCTCCAGTCCCTGTAGTAGAACCTGAAATCCCAGTGTCTGTAGTTAGTGAGCAGGACAAAGGCCCAAAGGAGGAGAACACTAACATGGAGGAGAAAAAGGAGGCTGAGGCTCAGCCTCTGGAAAAGTCCAGTGGTGATGATGCAGTCGCTGAGGTGACCATAGTATTTACCATGAGTAGCGGTAGATTATATGATTATCTTTGTACATCAATTGGTTTATTTCTGCTATATTAAACAAATGTATTTAGGTACATGTGGATGTCAGTTATATGGAAATGGCTAAACTAAACAGTGTCCCCTAATCTCAACACTGCATTATGCAGTAGAAGGTTTTGATTGCAGACTATGTATCAAATACCTGAAGAGGAGAACATGTCAACTTACCTAGAAAGCATTTCAAAATGCCTCAAATTTTACTTCCATGCTTCTCTAAATGTAGTTCTTAAATTAAGTAGTCTCAGAAATTGAGAATATTATACTAAACTGGCCGTGTTTTGCTGGCATTTCTTTTTTTTAATTTTATGTAATGAAAAAAACATGTTTTTTTTATAACTAATTAATGAAGTCTTAAAAGCATATTCTCATCTCCATAAAGACGCCTGTACATGATCCGCGGTAGAACCACTAGGTAGGGTGCAGAGCAGAGAGGTGCAAAGCGAAGCGCAGGAATGTTCTGGAATTAGTTGCGCCTTGAAAGGTCAGAGGCAACTAGGTCAAAGTTGAAATAATTAGAATTTTGAGCCTAGTGAGACAGCACCGCTCTCCCCATTGGAAAACAACGAAGCGACCAGCGCAGAGCAGTTTTACCGCGGATCATGTGTAGGCGGCTTTAGAATTTATACGCACCATGTGTGTTCACATGTAACAAGCTTAAAAAAAATCCTAGTTTAGATATTACATTTTTTATTGCAATATCTGAGGGGGGAAAATAATTGTCTTATTTCAATCTAACAGGTGAAAACAGTGGAGATCTTGAAGGAGCCTGGAGAGAAAGAAATGGCTGCCAAGGACAGCAGTCCCACCAGCCCATCAGACCTAGCCAAGCTGGAAAGCACAGTCCTTCCCATTCTTGAGGCCAAGGCAAGCACGCAACCAACGGATAATGAGGAGAAACTAACAGACACTCTAAAGACCAGACGTAAATTAGAGGTGCTTCCTTTATCACCTGACTCACCCAGCTCAGAAGATGACCGAGAACCTTCTGAGAAGAATACCAAATGTAACACAAAGAAAAAGCTCCTTGTGCCCATGGATGTCAGGGCAGATTCCCTGGATGATAGCAGTGAAAGCTTTGGAAAGGAAAGCCCAATGTCTGGGGATGATGAGGAATTTATCCGAAAACAGATAATGGAAATGAGTGAGAATGAGGATGCTTCCCCGTCTGATGAGGAAAACCTAATCCGGCGCAAGATCAGAGAGAATGAGAAGAAACAAATGCAGCAGAAGACAGCAGAGGTTGTTGAGAGGAGTACATCAGGAAAAGCCAGGCGACTTACCAAAAAAAGCACTATAAGTCCAGATGATGAAGAAGATAAGCAACTCCGTGGCTCATTGGATAAACCTGATATAGACAAAGAGGAGGGACAAGAACCAAAAGAAGAGGAGCATCAGAGTGGTACTGGAGTTCGCAAATTCCGAACTATGGAGCTGAATTCAACCAGCAGCCCTATGCGTATACCTAATGATGATGGAGAGCCTGAAATGGAAAGCCTTGCAGACTCTCCAGATGACCGGTCAAGAGGTGAGGGGTCATCCAGTCTACATGCATCCAGCTTCACTCCTGGGACATCCCCGACATCTGTCTCATCACTTGATGAAGACAGTGACAGTAGTAGTCCCAGCCATATCCGTTCTGGTGAGGGTAAACAACACAGGAAAGCCAAACACAGACAACCCGGTCAAACGCTGCCAACTATTGAAGACTCTTCTGAGGAAGAAGAGTTACGGGAAGAAGAGGAGCTGCTCAGGGAGCAAGAAAAACAAAAGGGTTCTGGCAAAAAATCCAAGAAAGACAAAGAAGAGATTCGAGCCCAGAGAAGGCGAGAGCGTCCAAAAACACCACCAAGCAACCTTTCCCCCATAGAAGATGCCTCACCAACTGAGGAACTGAGGCAAGAGATTGAGATGGAGGAAATCAGACGATCATCCTGCTCGGATTTCTCCCCCAGTATTGAATCTGATTCTGAAGGATTTGAAATCCATCCTGCAAAGATCGCAGCAGTTCAGAAAACCTATCAACTGCCTGTATCGGTATCTCTTCACTCTCCAACAGCTGATCAAAATACTGATAAACCGCAGAAAAAAACTCTCAAATCTGCTGATGAGGCTTATGAGGAAATAATGCTGAGGGCTAAGTCTCCAACGCTTGACAAAGGCGAGATTCAACTGGAAAAAGAGTCCCTTTATGGAGGCATGCTTATTGAAGACTATGCCTATGGATCTCTTATTGACAATTCAACAGATAAGCTGGGGGAGCCAGAGAAGATTGTTGTTCCTGCCCAGCCCAAAACACTCAGATCACCAGATGAAGTTTATGAAGATATGATAAAGAAGAGGAAGGAGTTCATGCAGCTGGAGCAGGAATATCAAAATATTCAGCCAAAAAAGGAAAGCACTAACCCAGAAATTGTGTTGCAACCTGCTGAGAATATCTTCCCTAAACACAGCATAGTAACATTAGGCAAAGATGGAAAGCCATTGTTGGATGCTGAAACTGCATATGAAGAGCTAATTAAAAGAGTGCTGACTCCTGGAACAAGTCCAACTCCGCAGGAGCCAGAAGCAGAAGCCAGTGCATCTAGAAGGGCACTCCACCCCATTCCAGACTTAAAGGTGACGCAGTGCTCTTCGGGAGAGTTGTCTTCTGATGACGATAGTATGATTAAAAAGGAGGCAGATACAACTGCAGTGTCAGACACAACATCACCTATGGAAACTGAGCCTGTGGCAGTGTTTTCCAATGTTTTCCCTCCAACATCCACATCAGATCAGCATCCTCACACCACAATTGCAGAATCACAGGCTGAAATTGTTGACTTATCTAGTGCACTCCCAAGAACATCAGCCCCTGTAATTTCAAGTGTTTCACCCTTGCCCACAGTCCCCCAGTACACACCCACTATTCCCAGCGTAATTTCAACTGCTCCACCTATACCCCCCAAGCCAAGTGTCCTACGTTGGGCTAATTCTCAGGAAAAAGCAGAAGTACCTGTTGCACCACCACTGCCTCCTCCCACCCCCCCAAAACCTACTGTTTTTCCCAGGAAAGCTCCAGTTCCACTTCCACCTCAGGCTTCAGCAACTCCAATCAGGCCCGACATAGTGGCTATGACTGCAGCCCAAGTACCACCTACAAGACAAACCGTTACCCCAATGTACAAGCCTCATGTTCCCCCTCCTGTTGCACCAAAGCCATGCATTAATTCAGGGATTGGGGATAGCCACAGACCAGGACATGGTGTCAAACCACCAATTGCACCAAAGCCTGGCCCACAGCCTTCTTCACCTGCCCATGCCTCACATCTACCAAGACCCACTGTACTTCCCACTGGTCCTACTGACATAGCCCTGAATCTGAGCCCTTCCTCTGAGAGCAAGCTGTTTCAACCCTCACCAAAGTCCCCTTCTTCTCCAAGATATGCTAGCAATCATCGTGACACATATGTAGTCATCACACTGCCATCTCAGCCCAGCTCTCCAGTAGACAGTGTCTTAACTCAAGCTCCCTCTAGCCCTGGCCCAGTATCTCCTTCACGCCAACCTCAGCCCCAGATGTATTACCAACCACAGCCGCAACCTCAATCTTATCCACAGCACCATCCACAACCAATTCCTCATCAAACAACCAGGGTGCCTCTGGCATACACACGCGTCACAGAATCCATTGAAAGTCAAGAGATTTGTGGCCCAGAAAAACATGTATCTAGTTCTTGTCACACAATTGAGGCTGTATCTGCCTCGTCACAGCCACCTATGGTTATGCCTAACCTGATCTCTCAAGTGGTCACCACCGAAGTCCAAAGGACCACTGTCTCCGTTGTTCATGAAAGAACACCACCACCAGTGCCAGCTCCAAGGGCAAATGGTGTCCCAATCTCGATGGAGAAACCTAAGCCCCAATGGCCAGCACAGAATGGACAGGCTGTCCAACCTTCTGAGGTAGTAGATCTTAGGACTATGAAGGTGGACCCAGAATCAAACATGGAAGGTGTGGATCTGTCTGCTGGCCCAGACTCAAGACGTCAGTCCTTTGCAACTGATGTCATTCGTCAGAACAGCGCAGTGCAGTCACCTGTGGTCAACCTCAGTGCTGAATCATCCACTGTTTCTATAGTGACTGATAGTATCACCATTGTGACCTGTGCTGCCACAATTCAGCAATGTGACAATGTAGACACCTCTCGAGTATCTTCAGTGCCCCTTCAGCTAACAAAAACCAAAGCATTTGAGCCAGTTTCTCAAATTGTATATCGGCCAATTGATTCTCAGCTTTCCATTCATGCTGGTACAGAGACCCCTATTAACCTCTCAGTTGGATCAAGCACAGGTGGAGGAACTTTACAGATCACCCCTGTCACTGTTGCACCCACTTTTATTGCAAGTTGTGTTGCCAATGGCTTAATGACGGGTACAACCACAGTGGCAGGAGCTGTTGATCTTAGCACAACTAAATCATTCAACACTATGGTATCAGTGGATGCTGCTTCTGCAGAAGTGGTCACAGCTGTAATCACAGATGATGATGGCAAACCAGTGGATCTGACTGCAGGAAAAAGAGCTGTATGCTGTGATGTTGTATACAAGCTACCATTTTCAGGAATCTGCACTACTCAGCAGGCTACCACACCCCTGCCTGAAGATCGTTTTGGATATCGGGATGACCACTACCAGTATGACCGATCACCTTACGGCATGAGAGGGTTTGGTGGAATTAAACCATCAATGTCAGACACTAATCTAGCAGAAGCTGGCCTGTTCTTTTACAAGAGTAAGAACAGCTATAATTTCAGTGGTACCACAGAGGGTGCAGTAGATCTTACCTCAGCAAAGATTTCTGATGCAGGTCAGTGCAGCGACATTGCAGACCTGTCACTTAAATGTCACTTTGAACTGCCTCGGCTCATTCATGGCTAATGCGGCATTTTTTTGTTTATTTTTACTTTTGTTTTGCATGAACAATTCTTTTTTTTTTTTTTTTTTTCCCTTTTACCATAATATTTTTGCATGTGCCTGCATGCTGTTACTGTACATCTTGTTTATACTTGTTGCGCTTTGGACATTGGAGTTTTTTTTTCCTTTCCACCTTCTTTTTCATTATTTGGAAAAGGCTTGGCTTGCTTCAACGTTGAATAAGTCTGCATTATTTGCACTCAACTGATATTTTTGACTTTTGACAGGTGAAGCTGTTGACTACTCCAAGAAAGGGATTTACGCAGGAATGACAATTCCACCCTATTCCCAAGCCAGAGTTACAAGTGCTGTCGGTACACTCTTTGGTACAAGCAGCGTCTTGAGATCATCAAATGGGGTGGTCTATTCCTCTGTTGCAGCACCAATCCCATCTACATATGCCATTACTACCCAACCTGGGTCCATCTTTAGTACAACATACAACACTCTGTCAGGTATGCATACCAGCGACACCATGCCTTCCCTGTCCAACCTCCAGAACTTGCCACTTACACGTTCCCAAAGTTTCCTGTCTACCATCTCCATTACTGCAACAGAAGAACAAGGAGATGCCCCACTCAATCTGGAGATCTCTAGAGGGTGTAGTACTGCTGCTGTTACCACAGCAACAAGCTCTTTATCCCTTGACACCTACACTGATGCATCCCTGGAGGCCATAGCTGCATCACTTGAGGCTCTGTCTTCACCTTTGGTTCCTGGGGATGGCCAATATCAGGCAGAGCGTGAGAGGCTAGAGATGGAGAAACTCAAGCAACAGCACCTGGCTGAGGAATTAGAGTGGGAGCGCCAGGAGATTCAACGCTTCCGAGAGCATGAACAACTCTTGGTGCAGAAGGAACTAGAGGAGCTGCAGGCCATGAAGCAGCAGATCCTGAACCAACAAGAAGAGGAAAGACAGGCTCACCTTATGATGCAGAAAGAAACCTACGCCCAGCAACAGCAGCAACTTGAGCAGATTCAGAGACTCCAAGAGCAACTGCGCATGCAACTGGAAGAGCAAAAGCTTCGTCAGATGTACCCAAGTGGGGACATACCAGGGCATGGCGTGCAGGAGGCACTTGTCTTAGGACCTGATGGCACAGTCCTGTCTCGAAAGATCACAGATAGTGGGTGCCAGACAGATGAAGAGGATGAGACAGTCAGCAAAGCCTACACAGCAGGGAGAAAAAAGAGAAGTACTAAAAAGAGTGTTGACAGTTGTGTGCAGACTGATGATGAGGATCAAGAGGAATGGGAGGCTCAGACCAGAAACCGACAAAGCCGGCCACGCACTGCCAGGGGTGATAGGGGTGGGCATTCAGAGATGTCTCTTAAAGCCCATACTGAGATTTCTATACAAACAGATGCAGAGGGGAACATTAGAATGGACACCAGGATGGAGCTGTCTGACTCTGAAAGGACCTCACCAAAGAAAAGACCTATCCCCTTAGAAATAGGCCAATCTCCGAACCTGAAAGTTGATGCCTCTACGCTTCAAGCCCCTCCTAAATCTCCCAACGTGCTTTATTCACCCATATCCCCCTGTATATCCCCTAGCAAATCCCTTGAATTTGTGTCCTATGACAAATCACTGGGTGATACAAGCCCACAAAAGCTAAGAGGAAGTGCCGATCTATCAAAAGCCTCTCCAGCAAGTCCCAAGGGACCGAAAGCCATGCAGAGATCCATGTCTGACCCTAAGCCCTCGAGTCCAACAGGAGACGAAAGGGCAACATCTGGCACCCAGTATGGTGAAAGCTATACTGTGAGTACAGTTTTTCTGCTCCATGTAAAACTAACTATATGTCAAGCATTTTGCATCATAACAAAACTATCCTTTGTGACATGATGGCTCAGTTATTAGCTATCCTACTCAACAAAATACTGAGCTGTCAAAGATCCATTGAGGCTTATTGTAAATAAATTACCTCTTTTGAAACTAAACTTAAGCATGTGCAATTTAGTGAGTAATATTTATGGACAGTAGTACATGTCTTACTGGAAGGCACAACAGGTGAACAAAACGTGTTTTCTTATAACCTTTCACACACTCAAATACACCTCAAATGTTCATATCCTAATTTATAGTCATGACTTTATATTAACAGTATAGTGAGACCAGAATTGATGCACTTTAGTATTTTTCAAATTTGATAACATAACTCAAATCTTGCAAAATTGAGCAATTATCTCATGTTACTTGTATCTAAGTTCAGAGAAAGTCATTTTTTTTCAAATTCTAAGGGATTCAGAAAGCAGTTTGAATTCCTACAGTCCTAATCAGTTATTTTGTTTACTTGTCCTACAGGGGAAAGGCTCGGGTGGCACACCAACAGGCACTCAAAAGAAAGTGAAGAGGACTCTCCCCAATCCACCATCAGAGGAAGAGACAACAACGAGTGGCCAGACAGCATACAGCACTGGTTCGGCCCGTCGAAGAATGTGCCGCAATTCCAATATGGCACGTGCCAAGATCTTACAAGACATTGATCGTGAGCTAGATCTGGTGGAGCGTGAGTCATCTAAGCTCCGCAAAAGACAAGCAGAGTTAGATGAAGAGGAAAAAGAGATCGATGCCAAGCTGAGGTATTTGGAGATGGGCATTAATCGTAGAAAGGATGTGCTACTGAAGGAGAGAGAAAAGAGGGAAAGGGCATATTTACAGAGTGTTGCCGAGGACAGAGACTACATGTCAGACAGTGAGGTTAGTAACATCCGAGAGACGAGAGGTGGGCATGGAAGTGGAGAAGATGAGGAGATTGAAGGTCATGGTCTTGAACGTCCCAGGACAGCTCCTCAGTCAGAATTGGATGACTTTGTCCCTCCTCAAACCAAGCATGAGTATGGAAAATACTCCCAGTACCAATACAATCAAAACCAATACCAGCAGTCTCTCTACCAGACTCCCCAGTCCTACCAATCTCATTCCCTGTACTCTTCTGTCCCCTCGCTCACTAGCGCCCAGCAGCAAAGTTACCACCAGATGCTCCTGTTGCAGCAGAAAGCTGCCAGACAAGCAGCTCTCCTCTCAGAGCTTGATGCAACTAAATATGAAGTCATTAGCCGCCAGCCTGATCCCACATCATCAGCTTACCTGGGAGTCACGTATGACAAATATGGCAACCACCTTGACCTCAGAGCCTTAGAGGTGGGAAGTATAGCACGTAGCCCCATGTCAGCTGTCTCCGATTCCTATTACACAGATGTAGATCACCATACACCTCGGAGTTACATGTTGCTGGAAGATGCTGCAGAACTGGCTAAGGGCTCCACAGGTCTGTCTTCATCTTACAGTCTGGCTGAGAGGGAGCTGGCCAAGGCAGAGAAGCTGCTGCGTAGGAGTGCTGCAGATCTGGGGTCTACTGACTATCTGGGATCCACCTCGAGACTCCATAGTTTTGGAAAGACCCCTGATGAAGAGGATACAATGGAGGAACCCTACGAACTAAAACTCCTGAAGCAGCAGCTCAAGCAAGAGTTTAGGAGAAGTACGGGTGGGACAGAAAACTTAGAACAACTGACAGGCCTCTCCCAGCACTACTATACCCCAAGCACTAGCATACCTAGTTACTCCCAAAGAAACTATCCGAAGTCAGACAAGTACAGCATCAGTCGACTTACTCTAGAGAAGCAGGCGGCTAAAAATCTCCCAGCATCCATGCTGTACCAAAAACATAAGGCTCCATTGATAGATCCTAAGATCTCTTCCAAGTATTCCTCTATGACAGATAACAGAGGTTTGGAGACAGACTATACCAGCTATCTTGGGACTACCAGTGCATCGGTAAGATCC
The DNA here is from genome assembly GCA_023631565.1 of Gymnocephalus cernua. NCBI lineage: Eukaryota > Metazoa > Chordata > Actinopteri > Perciformes > Percidae > Gymnocephalus > Gymnocephalus cernua. The sequence goes on along the minus strand of CM042447.1, from coordinate 10,042,114 downwards.
AGCCGGCTCTCGCAAGATGAGATTACCTTCGGCCTTCGTAAGAATATTGCAGAGCAACAAAAATACCTGGGATCCACCTTGGGTGCCAACTTGGCTGGGTCGCTAAACTTGGGCCAGAGCTTAGGTTTGGACTCTGCCTATCCTAGTGGTAGTCGCTCAAGACCCTCATCCAGGCCCACATCTTGCTATGGCCTGGACTTGTCTATCAAAAGAGATCCTTCCAGCTCTTCACTGAGACTTAAAGGGGACGGTGAAACATCTGTAGATGTACCAAGCTATCAAACCCCATCTGGTCGCACCAAACCCACCAGCCTCCCCATTGTGCAAAGTGGCCGTGGCCGAATACCCATAGTGGCCCAGAACTCAGAGGAAGAGAGTCCATTGAGCCCTGTTGGGCAGCCTATGGGCATGGCCCGTGCATCAGCTGGACCTCTGCCACCTATTTCAGCTGATTCAAGGGATCAGTTTGGTTCCTGCCTGTCCTTGCAGGATTCCCAGCAGCCGCAACATATCAGGGAAGAGCCAACCAGGGGTAGGGGTTATGTGCTGCTGGATGACCTGCAGGGCACCATGTCAGATAGTGAAGGTAAAAAACAGACTTGTCACATTGTCACTCTTTTCCTACTTAATGTTTCATCCTTGAGAATGTCTGGTTATGGGTTGTCTCGCTTGCATTTAGTTCTATTTTGTAATATTTAGCTGTTGTGTGTTTATTGAAAGTCTGCATGTGTCTAACCTTAACTTTGGTGAATGTATCCTCTTTTTGTTTTTTGGTGTCAATAATTTTGGTCAATCAGTTGAGATCTGGTGTGCATGCATGCCTTTGTACATTTTGCTCTATGTCTCATAGGGTGTGCTTGAATGTATCTTCATGCATGCACTCTGTGTCTGTCAGCATTCCAAATATTGTGTAACATGTTTCCATATTACTTCACTGCATGACACAACCTAACTTTCTGTTCAACTCATTGGTATTAATGGGTTTGTATGTTATCATACAAAAATGTATGCACAACAATTCGTATGATATCCTACGAAATGATGGCGAGTGCCAGCCGGTCATGTGATGACCTGTCACATGACAGTTTAATTTAGCGGTCTTTACAGTTAAATTTAGCAGAGAAAATGTTACTGTGAGCCGGCTACAGAGCACTGTGAGGCCCCGGTTCTTTTAGCGGTCATTGCAGTTAAGTTTAGCCAAGACAAGGTCATTTAGGCCCCAAAAAGACTAGTTAAGATTAGAAAAAAGATTGTGTTTTGTTAAAATACCGGTCCCCTTGTGTTGTACAACCCGAGACACGAATACCCGTTTCCTGGGTGAAATCCCTGTGTTTTATGACCCATCCTCCCCAGCCACCTCCCTATGCGCCATGTTGCGCTCTTATACATCAATAGCCATTGTGTTGCATACAGTAATAAATATGTGGAACACATACAAACTCCAGCGCATTACTTTTCGTAACTATACGTACGAATGGTTCATGAAAACAGCCTTTTCTGTTACAGCTACATTGTGGCAGTCTGCATTTTATTTAAAGTGTAATCTGAGCTTTTTCAACACTGAACTTTCATTGTCTTTCAAATCCTTGAGCCACAATACAGAATCATCCTTCAAAACCGATTTTAAAAGCTTTTTCCCCCCACAAATAATACACCGCAAAAGTGCCTCCCCTGCTTGCAAATTTTAGATAGATGATACAGTATTCTGTTAGTTGAATCAATCAGTTCTTTACAATTACTTTTCAAAATAAGAGAATATATTAATAACACAGCCAATGGTCCATGGATTCTATTTTAAGTTCTACAATAGTTGATGTGTAATGTGGAAAGTGGATAATGGTGTATCTCATCATCATATTTAGGTGTATAAATATATTTGTGGATTAGTATATGATATCAATCTATAGGCAAGATCAAAACGTTATGACAGTCCAAGAAAATAGATTAAAACAGGATACTGTCGTATTTTTGCAAATGCATGATATTTGGTTGCAACACTTATGTGTGTAATAAATATGAAACTTTACCATGCATGTCTTGTTGTGATGATTGCTTGCATGTACTGTATTGTAATACATTAGTGACTTTATGTTGCATGGAATACATTTATTTAACCTTCTGTTTTTTATGCTGCACTTTCTAAAGGTCTTACTGCCTTTTCTTTACATTTTATTTTAAAAGAGTAAACAATTTAAATTATCATTTGCTAGGCAAATATTCACTTTCATTTATTTTTCTCTACATTTACTGAAAGCAAACATTCTGAACTGCCATCACTAAGAGGACCCAGTTGTTTTGTAAAATGTGCTGCACAGTGTCTTATTCCAACAGGAAAGAAAATGATTGTTTTAAGCAAGAACATAACATTTGGATAAATCTCAGTTTATTGCTGTTTTGCTTGGTAAAAGCCATAAACCATCGATTCATTTTATAAGCAATATATTGTTGATGCATACTCTTCCAGTCATGACTACAACCATCACAATAATTCATGTGTATTATGGAGTACTTGTGCAGCAATGACTTGGTTTAGATTCCAAACTGAGGACAGTGTTTTCTTGAAAAGGGATGCGAAATGTGAGAGTTTTAGTAGGTTCAGATTCTAATAGAGGTACCGTTGTTTATCTTTCTGGTTTAAACCTTTAAATATCCCAGTTCTGAGTTCAGTTGTCTTAGCATAACTACTTGTTAATGAATTCATATGGATCCCATCACTTTGCAATGTAAACCAATGTGCCTTGATTCCAGCACTAAGTGATTCCCTGATGGCTTTGAACAGAGACGATGCAACCAATGGTAGAGTATTAGTTCAGTTCTCTAGTTATCCATTAGCTATTAAGACATTAACCCTGCACCACAAAATGATGGCCAAAATGTTGGGGAGGTTTTAGACACTTGTAAAGTTGCAAAATGAATACCACTTTACTTTGCAACTTAAAACAAATTTGAATGATTTTACATTGCAAACATATAATTATACTGTACTGATACACTTTTAACAATTGGAGTTAAAAATAATGTGAAATATGTACATACCCAACATTTACATTCACGAATAATTACCATACTATAGGTTTAGATAATGCTACTATACATACTGTACTAATACTGTTTTTTATTAACTCTCAAACTGCATTTTTTTCTGCTTATTTAACAATACCTGTGAAAAATGTTGTCTTGCTTGGCATCCTTAGCTCTTTTCACAAGAAAGTGAAATAATTAATCAAATCCTTCTCTGGCCTTTGTTTTACTCACATTTTTTATCCCAACCACAAACTAGTATAGCCTTTGATGAATTGAATTCTGCTAAATGGCATGTAATCACCTTTATATGAACTGATGAAGCCCATCCTATATAGTCAGAAGAAAATGTCTCATTTGGTTCTGAAGTAGTGCTTGTTTTTATATCTGAAGCCTATCACCTTAGAAGAGAGGAGACAGACTGGTTTGACAAACCTAGAGACGGACGGTCAGAGAATGGACAAGAGAAGAGACAGGTGAAACAGGAAAAACACACACACACACACACACACACACACACACACACACACACCTATTGTCACATGCAGACACTGTAGTAAAGTTTTGTCATGTACTGTATACCATGTCCAAGCAGTAATGAAATGCATGCCCTCACACTCAATCACCTGGATATTTATATGCGGTATGTACGCTCACGTGTTAACTGCAGGCACTTAAATGCAGCATATACTGTATGTCCATGTTGCAAAGCTTCTATACTTAACAGTTTCCCATTTACCTCGTACATACATGACATCTCACCAATATTTATGGGCCACAGGGAAAAGGCCCGTACTACCCCTTCCCTCACCTCAGGGTCAAACTACAGAGGGAGCCCAAAGACCGCAGTGTCTCAGGTAAGTTACCACAAATATACAGTATTTTATTTAATAATAACAGCAGCATGCTAAGAGCAGTATTACAAGTGAATGTGTTATTGACTGTGATGCATGCATTATATTTTATTGACCCCATTGCTTGACTGCATTGAATATGCATGTTTACAGCATACATATTTTTTTCCTTTATTGAATTGGACTAATTATAAAATAGATTTAAACATTTTCAATCAAATGTACACAATATGGATCATAACATCCCATTAGATTGACAGACCATGACTAGTGTGCGTCCTATTTGCTGGATATTCATGCCAGATCTCAACAAAGTGGCGAGTCAATTTCCCTGCCATTACGTTCCATCACACCATTTCTCCAGGCTCAAAGCAAGCAGACATTTCATTTCCTGGCTTCCCTTTTGATTTGGCTCTTTTCCACGCTCATCAGTCATTGCCATGCTCAAAATGGCGTATCCCTCACACTCAGGATTATCTTACACAATTAACATTCAGCCCACTAAGGAAGCATTTTGTTTATGAGGACCCAGTGCTGAACTGAGTCATTTTGCCTCAGTCATTTTGTTCTTTCTTCCATAACCATGTTAAATACTGTAAAATGAAGGAGGCTCTGCTTCTGTGTAGGTGATGTGTGACCTGTGGATGGACATGATATGATATGTGTGGATAATCAGTAGTCTATTGTTCTACAAAGGCAGAGAGCAATAACTACAGAAGCGGTTAAATTGAGAAAAAATGTTGAATAACTGAGTAACAGAAAGGTTGTAATGCCTTCATTTTCATGTCTGTTTATGCTGACCAAGTATAGCTGCCATATAACCAACATAATACCTAAATACCTTTGGGAAAATGTGTGCCGTTTGAACAAGTTTATTTTTTTAAAGAAAATAAACTTACAGTCCATAGTTATATGATTGCATGTAGATTACTAGATACTGTATTATGGCTTTGGAGGGCAGTATATTTATGTCCTTCATTTATACCTTCTTTCTGTGTTGGTGAGTCCGCATGGGTGTGTGGACACAAAGAGTCGATGTTAAATGGCAATGAGACTATAGACTAATTAATGGTGCTACTCACCAGTCTTTGTATTTGGTCCTAAACAGGAAATGGTCTGGGTATCCGTGTGGTTGGAGGGAAAGAGGTTCCAGGCAGTAATGGAGACATTGGAGCCTATGTTGCCAAAGTCCTACCTGGAGGAGCTGCAGAACAAACAGGAAAGATTCTTGAAGGTAAGCTCGTCTACCCAATTAAACTTCCCCTTGTGCAAAAAAAAAAATTTAAAAAAATATCTACTTGATTTGTAGGTAAAACGAATATAATTCAGAAAGGATATTCCGAAGATGTAATTGTTATGGGGAATATTCTTATTTGCTTAGAGTGAGATACGAGGATTGATACCACTGTATGTCTGTAGGGTAAATATGAAGCTACTTGCTGTCAGCAGCCGGTTAGTTTAGCTTAGCACAGGCTGTAAACAGTGGAAAGCTAGCCTGGCTCTGTTCAAGTGTAACATAACAAAATCTACCTGCCAGCACCTCTAAAGCTCACTGATTAACATGGAATATCTCCTTTGTTTAATTCATACAAAAATGAAGTTTAAAAACATCACATTTGGATTTTACAAGGGGTTATGTGCCAGACTATTTCCTTACTTCTACAGTTGCTTGAAACAGCTACAGTTAGCAGTTTCACTAAGTCACCAAGTAACCATTGTGCACTAACCCACATATATATATATACATATACAGTATATATGACCTGTGATTTCATCCTTACACACTTCTCACTATCTCAGGATAAATTGTTGTGGTATATTACCAGGAACACATTTCACGAGCTGATATTGATTTCACATGGCGGCGTCTGGGAACAGTTAACCCTGACACCCTCCCAGTCCATCTGTCTTCTCAGAGTCCCCTTTATTGCTGTGTTGAGCCACATTGAGGGTGTCGGACAATTGTTAAAGATGTGCCCTGCGCCTTTTTGAAGCTACCACACTGGTGATCTATGGATGGGGAGATAGGGAGAGAGAGAAATACTGCACGGTTTGGACCTGCATAGTGTGCTATCCATCTGTCTGCGCTCTGTGGATGTGTGTGTGTAGGAGCGTGGGCAATTCCTTTCGCACTTTCTGTTCTTGCTTGTGTCTCCTTCCGTTTCCTTTTTTATGCTATTACGTTGCTTGTTTGTCTTCTATGTTTTTCTCTCTCCACTTTTTTAGACAGTCTAAAAAGTTTCCAATGGAAACTGCTTAATGAAAAAACATAAATAAAACAAATACAGTTGGGAGCAATAGTGGAAATATTGGAGCTCTTTACAGCATAGTGGGAGTTACAAGTATCCCCAAGCCCTTTCTAAACTAGTCATTCTATGTACAGAACAAAGTCAATGCTGTAGGCTGAAGCTGTTGATAATGCTTCAGTCCAAGAGTCAAGATGCATCTGCGGTGTTGTTAGCTGCGAAGAGAACTAAACCACAATAACAGCTGACATACAACAGTGAGCAGAATGGCTCCAAAGTACTTTGGTCCTGCCAGTAGGAACACGGTGCCTCACCCTCCGTGGTGTGATTATGGAGAAATGTTGTCAGATTGAACTGGAGCAGAGGCTTTTAGTGTCACATGGGGACTCTTAAGTGTACAAATGCACATGCTTGTTTCTTTGAAGTTTCTTTGAATGTGTGCAAACTGCAACACACATGCAAACAACTGTGTGACCAATTTGATGAATAATATGGTGAAACTACAGTAGCTTCCCTGTCACTCACACATGCAGCTCGAGAGTATCGTCGCAAACGGACCCTCCTGATGAGCTGTTTCAATCCGTGTAAGTCCTGCCAGTGTGCAGGGTGTGTTTTTGGCAGATGCAGTGGGTTTGCTGTGCTGTGTGGATTCATATGAGCTTTTACTGCTGTATTAAATACAAATGAATGGTCAGTTCCCATTATGAGACGTTAGTCATTGCTGGATTTTGTGTTCTTTCCCGGGCCATAATACATCATGTTTGAAATGTTGTCCTGCAAATTATAGTTTCATAGTTAAAATAAGATAAATCCATTTCCAAGTTGATTTTAACCCAGTTCTGTGCCTGAGTGCGCCATGAGCAGCTTTGTCACACAGCTGCTGTTTAGGCTGTCACCAGCTTTTATGGCTCCAGTTTTGGCTCGCAGTCTGATGCACATGTTGTTTGAGTGCATGAATCAAAGCTTGTTTTTTCACCGTGAATTTAATCAAAGGATGGATGTTAGACCCTGATCTGGTCACTCTTTCGAGTCAACATTAAAGGCATAATGGAGGATTTTCCCCAATTTTAGAAAAGAACCGCCCTCTCCACTTTTTGAAAAAATGCTCATGCGCAACACTACCTGCTCCCGAGGGAACGCCTATTAAACGTGTGCACGAGAGAGCATGCACGAGCCTAGTCCTCCTCGTGCACGCTCTGTTTACATGTTGCTGTCGGCATGGTTCTACAAGCCTACTTTCCAAAAGAAGATTTGCACTTTTTCCCACTATGTCAGACTCGCCACCGGTAAGTGGAAATCTATTTAGGACAAGCATCTCTATAGCTAATGTTAGCATGCTACAGGCCAACAAACACGCTATCGCCGAGAGCGGGGAGGCAGCGGTCGGAGGCCGTGGCCGTCTGCTCGCTGACCTGTCACGACACGTACGACGGCCTAACGTAAAAATATCCCAGAATGATTGACAACTAGGAGGACCAATAGTCTTGATGATCCACCCGGAAAAAGAAAATCCTCCACTATACCTTTAATTTATTTTATTAGAATGAATTGATCTCTTTAACATTTAAAGAACTAATCACTTAAATGCTTTGATTGGATTTTGGTTCGAGATAAAATGTTTTTTATCTCTACATGCATAACTGTATTTTGGATTGTTTTCTTGTGTGTGCAAATGTGTTATTGTGTAAAGGAATGCAAGTCCTGGAGTGGAATGGTGTTCTTCTGACGGGGAAAACCTATGAAGAGGTACAAGGGCTCGTCGGGCAGCCGTGCAATGAAGCAGAAGTGTGTGTCAGACTGTAAGTATAACCTTTGTCACTTTCTATCTTTCTCTCCTGCTTTCTATTTTTAGAACGCCATACTCATCCTTCTGTTATTTCGATTCCTTTATTTTCTTCCTCGTACTCTAATCATGACTCTGATCCGTCATCTTCCTAAACCAGTCATTACTCTTTTTTTACTCTTTTTTTTACATTTCCTGCCTTTTCATCTCCCTGATGAAATAATCCACCATCATATAAATATTTAAAAGGCGTGATTGCTAACTCTGCCCGCACTGATTAAGTTTATAACTAATCAGTCCTATTTTCTTTATCTTGATCTACTATATACTGTTCAGTTTTTCTTTAATCTATTTGTTTCTCTTTTCTATTTGAGTTTTAATTTTCAGATTCATATGTCACATTATATTCTCATCTTTCAGTGATCTCAACATGCTGGCTGACTCTGACGGTTCTGGCCACCTGGATTTTCAAGAGCACGGCAAAGGTGAGCTACAGTATTCCTAGAACTCACACCCCAACATGCGATCGCTGCTTTCCACTTTGCTTTCCCCACCAATGGCCCCGCCTTCACAGTATTTCCCAATTAACTTTTGTCTCTTGCCATTTTCAGACTCTCTTGTCATATTGCTTTCATCTTCAATTCTCTCTTTTCTCAAGTTCAGCCGTGCATTGGTTTTGGCCTACTTCCTTATTTCTGTCTGCATCACACTGGGAACATTGGATTATTCTCAAAAGAGCTACCACAGTGTAAAGCCTCGATTTCCAACTTCAAGTTGTCTATTTGTAATTTCTGTCGTCCTCTTCCTGTGGGTGCCTTTTCATAATGATGCGTTTGTGTGTCTGGTGTGACCAAGGCCATAACTTTGGGTACAACATTGGGATGGTTGAGATCTCCACTTTTGAGCAAAATTGAAATTTTGAGCATATCAAACACTTCATTTTCTGCATTCTGGTGAATTGTTCTGCAACAATTTGTGCCTTTTTCTGCATCAAGTTATGGTGCAAATGTCTGTATTTATGTATAGGAAATTATAATAGTTTTTTTGGATGGTTGCTCTGGCCAGTTTTGTTTTATTAAATTATGCCTATGGGTGTGACCCCTTCTAGGTGACAGACCTCCCAGGTCTCCAGGTGTTGACCCCAAACAGCTGGCGGCTGAGCTGCAGAAGGTGTCCCAGCAGCAGGCTCCCACCTCCACCGCTTCCTCCGGTCTGCCCCCCACAACCTCGGCGACCTCCAGCCCCGCTCAGCCAGGATCACCCTCCGTCAGCAAGAAACGCCACAGCAGCAAGGCGAGTCTGGGGAGGGTTTCTTTGTCACCTTCAGCTTAGAATATATTTATCTTATCATTTTTAAGAGTTGATAGTGTTGGTCACACATTACAGAACATCTCTGAAGTGCAATGTCATGGTAGGTCGCTGGACAAAATGCTTTCTGCATCTTGTTTTCCAAGTTTGAAATTACAACATTTTGTTTACACCATTTTTATTAAAATCTACATTACTGTACATACATATATAACATTAGGTAGCTCCTCATTTATCATCAATATAACATTTACCAAATAATTGTCAGTATGGAATACAATGTAAGAGTTTCAATGTAAGCACTTGTAACTTATCTAAAATGAATATTAAAACAGATGCATCAATTTTGAAGAACTTAACTTGTTTAGCCTTAAGCACTGCATAAAGCACAGTACAGTGCGTACTATACAGTATGTGCAGTACACCCACCAGTAATCACAAAGTATCCACCTACAGACATCTGCTAGCGGTATCTAAGCATGTTGCTTTTATTTCTAACAGACTGCAGAGGGAATGAAGACCCAGTCCCACCCCATCTCTGGAGAGATAGAGGTGTGTAAAATAAAAAGGATGAACTCTGTAATGTTTAAGTTTAAAGATTTAGGTGTAAGAGTATATAATGTGATCACTGTGTCTTTCAGCATTTCCAAAAGCATTACATGTAAATAAATACAAAAAAAATAGAAAGTGAATCCTGTATTTTATGTTCTTAAAACAATTGTTTGCTATTGTTTTCTTACATTGTTTCTGGCAACGAATGCATTTGAATTCATTGTAATTCATTCAATGTGCTTGTTTTTGCAGCTTCAAATCCACTATGACAAGCAGCTCGGCAACTTGATCGTTCATGTCCTGAAGGCCAGAAACCTTGCCCCGCGGGACAACAATGGCTACTCTGACCCGTTTGTTAAAGTGTATCTCCTACCAGGGAGAGGGTGAGTCAAAGGCTTGGAACCTGCAAGCACACCTTAAGTAGTTCAGAAGGGGACCAAGGTCAGTTAAGGATAAATGATACAAAACGAGAAAAATGTTTTAGATTTTGTTGATTTAGAGTGATGAGATGTTTAAAATGCTGTTTTTATTGCACTGCCTTTTTTTTATCAGCCACTTTTAGAGAAGGAATTTGAGAGATAAACCTGCTTAGATATCCCCATTGACATCCAGGCTTCAAAAGCAGCACTTTGTTAAGCTCAAACCTAATTTCCTTTCATTTTAAAATCGATTTACAATTGATTTTAGCTTGCCATGACATCTTTCAATGTGCAGCACATTACCTTTCTTTGGTATCAAGTCCATAGCACCTATACACTGCACATCAAGTCCATCAGATGTGTTTTAGAATGTAGTTCTAGTAGCGTTATGTGATATGAACTCATCAGCCCCTTATCGCTGCTGAATGACATAAACATTATGTAAAAGATATGAAGTTGCGTGTGTTCCTGTGTTGATGTTGCCCTCGTTGATGGGAGTTCTACTGTAGGTGTGAGTGCAGTCAGAATCAATAGCTCTCATATTTACTTGCAATACGATCCACACTCTCTCATAAATCCAGGGCTCCCTTTCTGACTGTGATTGCGCTGTATTGTAATTGACTCTCCCACCTTCTCTGCTGTTTGAGGTCCCCCGGAGAGAGTGTTTTTTCCTGTGATCGTTTCAGATTAAAGCAATAGTGTACAGCTGTGGGCTTTGCAGCCGCCACTCTCACAGGCCTTCTGTTCGACACGTGCAGATGCAAACACCACTGTGGGTTTAAGCCAGGGTTAGGGTTATGCTAGAGGGACTGGGAGAGTGGCACCCACAAGCCCTGCAGCCGCCCTACTGAAAGTGGTTACGGAAACACGCACGCTTAAGCACATGTGTGCAAATACTTGTGTATATGCTACATGTGTGTATACTCGCTCACAGCTATCAGTACTGACTGCAACCCATAAAGAGGCTATTCAGTTGCATTACAGATCTTCTGGCAACCACATGGAGCTGCTGCAGTGAAACAGGTGCTTATATACTGTAGTTTAATACATAGCAACCAGGGGCAAAGAGGGGTAAACAAGTTGTGATGTGGTGAACGTAATGCACATTTACATGACAATGTGTATAAAGCTGGAATGAGGCTTCTCCAGGCTGAGGGAATGTACACGGGTCTCGTACAGACGTGTTTGCTTGTGTGTTTCCTACCTGTACGGATTATGATGATTAGCCAACCACAATGTAAAGACAGGTAGAAGAAATCTGGAAATGGAGATCAGTTTCACATTGGAGACAATGTAAACAAACAACTTTATCAGTGAAACAAATGTAAAAGAATATGTATCCCACTATAACTTTTGCTAGGCAAGGAGAAACTTCTCCATAATCATGAAGGTTATTAGCTATGATTTGAAGTATATACAAAATAAAATACTTGATGGTAGGGCAGAGACTGTGCATTATGGAGGGTTGTACAAAAGAAGTTTGCTTTACGATTAAAAAGATATGATTGCTTTGGTCTTTCAGTAGATATTCTTAATTCAGAGCAATGAACAGTACAAAGTTCAATAACACAGAGGACAGAAGAATAAAAGCATTTATTTTGATGGATGTGCCTTGTGTTACTTTGCAAAAAGTTGTGACATTTGTGTCCAAATTTGTGTTGTTGTTCTGCAGGAACAAGTCACACTATCACTTATATCGATCAAGATAAAGTGTTAATCCTAATTTTCACATTTTGAAAAATATCTCCTTGAACTCTACACAGCAGTGCTCAGTAAAGTAGGCCAAATTAGGATTTGCTAGCAAACTATTAAATTAGATTACATTTTGTGTTTACATTTTAAAAAAAGGATACAACCCCAGTCCTAGTACCAAGTGAGAGACAAAGAGTCATAAATGCAATCAGCTGTCCACAGCTGTTTCATGAGCAGCAGATCTTCACTACGGTTGCCAATGGATGCGTCACATCACCTGAAAGCCCTCTCAACACAAGTCATGAGACACTAAAGCACAAACTCAGTCTACCGCTGCAGCACACCGCAGTCCCCTGCTCATGCCCCTTTCCCAAACAAACACTTAATAAATCACACACCAAACCTAAATATGCAGTGATGTCCCCTTCCCACATACACACTCACAGTCCACAGACAGTCGTTGACCCCTCACCCTCCCACTGACTATTGTTTCTGTATGTTGTTCTCTATATTTAATGCATGCTGGACCCTCTCAGTCAGGTCATGGTTGTCCAGAATGCCAGGTATGTGACTTGACCACTTTGGTACTTTGGTTCTGTTTGGTTGTCAGTTGGTGAAGGTAACAACACGTCCAAATTGTTTTCTAACTGATCGGAAGCTCATTGATACAAATCAGTTTGTTCAGTTCCACTAACTCCCTTAAATTGTGACTTGTCCACGGTCCCCATATTCTCATGATGTTCCACTCACCTTTAGGCTTAGCATTGCATTTTGGAGGAGTTGAATCCCTAATGATTAACATCTACCCATCTCCTTAACACACCATTAATAAACCTATATTCCCCTGTTTTGAAAATTCACTTTTTCCCAGCTAACTGTTGTGTGTTCCTGGTAGATGGTCTGTTTGTGTTCCTAACCATTGTAATTTGAAATCCTAACATTGAACCTGACACTCTTTAGTTTGTCCCTGTTTTGTGATTAAAATCCTTCAGTAATGTCCTACATCGTGCCCTGACATGTACCCTTACTACTGTACTGTACCCTTGATGCCCCGCCACATTCAATACACACTCCCATTATTATGCCCTGCAGTCCTTATTCATCCCATTATTTTCCAATATACAGTAGACTGTTCTTGTCTTTCCCAAACTAACTCTTAAAGACAGTCATACTCATATCCTACAGTATTAAATAAAACCCTAAACACTGCAAAAAAACATCCATCTTAACAAGTCATTCATTTGATTTCAGTGAGTTTGCTGTGATGTAAAATGTTTTTTTCTTCACTCAAAACAGGTGAAATAATTAGTCAGATAATGCTATTGTTTCATATGCAAATTGATTTTTTTTAAGTCAACTTTTTCTTCTTCTTTGTAATTAATTTATCAGCAGAATTATTTACCTGATTAAGTTATTGGCACGTAACAAAATAAACAAGAATTTAATCAGAAGTAAGCCAGCCTCTCTTTCCATTCTGACATACATTTTTACTTGTTTTGGGACATTTAAATTTCATTAGACTAAATGACTTGATGGACATCAAAATGGACTTTTTTGCAGCAGGCCCTGACATCATACCCTGCCGTCCATGCACGTAGGCCCATACATTGTTACCGTCCAAACAATGTGCATCACATCCATGCTTTTCCTTCTACTGTCAAATTGTGCCCAATATATATATATATATAATATATTGTGCTGCATTGTGGTGGCCCACTATCCTTTGGGGCTTTTGCATCTCTGTGACTATGTGTATCTTGTTGTGATATGTTCTCCCGCCAGTGCTGAAAACAAGAGGAGGTCCAAACACGCAGGCAAGAGTCTCAACCCTGAGTGGAACCAGACTGTCATCTATAAAAACATCCACCTGGAGCAAGTATGTCATCATGCACACATTTCTCACAGGCATAGCTGCACACATTCAGTGGCACAGACCTGGGTCATATTAACTTAAATGTTGTGTAGTATACTTTCTATAACTCTAAAAGGCACAAACAAGAGAAGTCACAATGTGCCAACTTCCATGTTAAAATGATGATATTGTCTTTTCTCTGCTGGCATGATGACTAGCATTGTGGCCATTGGTTTTAGTAGAGCAGATGGATATGCCATTGGGATTTAATTATATCACTTTAGATCCCATTTTAGATTCACTGGACCCATATCAATCACAGCCAATCTGTGTTCTGTTGTCTGTTTTTTTTAGGCTGCTGAATGTCTGCTCCCACTTTAAGCCCAGATCATATGTTTTTTTCTTTAAGGTTTATTTTGCCATTTTCGTATGCACTCAGCCAAGATTGTTACTCACTAAAAAGATGCATTCACTTTATATCTGTGTGTGTGTGTGTGTGTGTGTATCAGCTGAGGAAGAAGACCCTGGAGGTGAGCGTGTGGGACTACGACAAGTGCTCCTCTAATGATTTCTTAGGAGAGGTAAACCTTTTTGACATTCACTTTAGTGGTGTACCACCAATACATGTGTATGCATATGCCCACTAAACTGCTGTGTTTGTTCCCAGGTCCTTATTGACCTGTCCAACACAGCCCAGCTGGACAACGTCCCGCGGTGGCTTCTCCTGAAGGAGCAGAGCGAGGGGGACCACCACCGGCGCTCCCACTCAGGCCAGGGCCGACACACTTCCTCTAAAGCCTCCTCACAGCACTCCTCCCCTAAAACCACTGGCTCCACACATGACAATCAGGATTCCCCAAAATCATCTGTCATCAAAAGCCGAAGCCACGGGATCTTTCCAGATCCGGCCAAGGGTAGGACAGGATGAAATTGCCTCACTTGCTTGACTTTATCACCGTCACCCCCTTACCACCGTCTGTACTCCGCTACTTCTGCTATTTTTGTTTCCCTCTTCTTGTACTCTGTTTTTCTTTCTTCTTCACACTTCTCTTACTCTGTGCTCTCTTCCTGTCACTGCTTCTCTCGTCTGTTTCTCCCCACTATCTCTGTGTCTACCTCTGTTTCTCTCTCACAGTCTTTTCTTTCTTCCTATGCCCAATTTTGCACACCCATCATAGCTTCAGCTTCATGCTTTTTGCTTTCTCATGGTCTGTTTTCTTGGTTGCCATGATGCCACCCAGCTCAGAGGCCTAGCCTTAGCTTCCCTCTATCTTTCTTCTAACACAGAGGGCAACATGACTGTGGAAGGCTTTGAATGCTCCCCAAATTTAGAAAAATAACCATCAAATTTAATGAGGATGCTTGGAGATCATAGACTTAAATAATGGAGTTACCATGCTGGCTAAATTAAGTTTCTCACTAGCCAGCTACTTATTCACCACAGGTGGTACACAAAAGGTAACTACTAAAGTAGAAAATAGCTTTTT
This sequence comes from Gymnocephalus cernua, assembly GCA_023631565.1. Taxonomy (NCBI): domain Eukaryota; kingdom Metazoa; phylum Chordata; class Actinopteri; order Perciformes; family Percidae; genus Gymnocephalus; species Gymnocephalus cernua. The sequence goes on along the minus strand of CM042447.1, from coordinate 10,026,900 downwards.
TGGTAATTTGGTGAATTTGGTTGTTTTAGACACGCAGGTGCCTACTATCGAGAAATCTCACAGTAGTCCTGGCACATCGAAGCCTTCCCCGTCCGAGGGCCAGAGCCAAAGCCACGGACACAGCCAACACTCTCGCTCGCACGGCGCTTCACGCTCCAGCAAAAGTGCCGCACGGCATCACCATCAGGACAGCGGCACTGGAAGCGGCGGAGGCGCTGCCATAGCAACGGGCGATGCCCCACAGCAGTCACAGCAGCAGCCGCTTCAACGCCTCCAACCAAGTAAACCAAGACGCAAATAAAGCCTACGCAGCATGGCCTCCTCACACTCATCTGTTCTACCTTCTGTACCTTCTTCCTTTGGTTTCCTTTTCTAGTCTTGGTTTCCCTCAGCCTTTACACCATCTGGTCCTCTCCCCCGTTGTATTCACAGTGTGTCAACCTCTCACCGCTTCTCTTCTGTATGTACTCACAAGTGTGTAGAGCCAGCAGCTCACCTGTACTGTAGCGCACTGTCTTTGACCTTCCTAAGTTGACCCGTTTTCAATTAAGCCAAAGAGGCGTAAAGGTTGCTTATTGAAGGCCAGTTCTAACTACTTACAATTACCAAAGTAAAAAAGTAAACGGGCTATAGGCTAAATCTTATTCTCTAATGCTACTTCAGTATGAAGTTAAACAGAAATAGTTACTTTTACCTTGGTTAAAGATAGGTTTTGCTGTTTTATTTACTAAGGATGACAATATGGAAAAAAGTCAAATCTGAGAAAGAGACATCAGAGTTGCACAACATATTCTGAAGGAACAAATCAGCAAATCTATCAATTACTGTCAGAGCACAGCGACATCTCCAGCTCTCTCAAATGACAAGACTAGCAAATAATAAACGTTGGAGTAGAGTTCGCCATGAAGAAGTTTTAGCTTCCATGAGAGGTTTCTTTGGCCAGCTAGCAGTTAAATATTTTTGATTTATTGATCCAAGCACGAAAACAGAAGAAAGTTGCAATCCCACCCCCTCCCCAAAATAACATCAACCTCTTTTAGTAGTTTTCATTTTTCTTCGTTTTTTATTTTTTTTGATTTCCTTTCCTTTAACAAACGACGACCAGCTTTTGTGAAGCTCCTCCACTGAGATGGCTGTGCATGCAGTCCGCTAACCCCCTTTTTTGTTTGAACAACTATCGGACTCACAATGCACCCCAGTAGATGCTGCACACCCCCGCCTCCTAGTGACATGCAGGAGGGGCGAATGTGCACTGCACACTGTGGCTGCATTGACAGTGAAGCTGGTTACCTTGGTGAAGATGATAAACCACTCTCTGAATCTCCATCTCGCTCCTCCCTCCTACCATCTTAAACTTCGACCCCATGACCTTTGTTTCCTGCCGTTGACCCCCCCCTGACACCTGACCTACGCCTGCGAAAACAAACACATCCAGGCCAAAGAGGCCGCCTCTCACTGAGGTACCAGAGACACAGCGTAGTGGGCGTGCTCACCATTCAGAGAGCCCAGTCTGATTGGCTACCTGCCCTGCCATCGGTTGTGTCGGCCAAAGGGAGCAGAGCAGACGGCAGACACCTGACCCTCAGGAAAGCTGTGTCAGAAGAGAGGCCACAGAGGACCGGAGGTGAGAGTTTGCCCAAGAGTCTCCTCTCTGTCGTGTGACTGAAGCACAGATGGAGCAAGGAAAGAAAGAGAGAGAGTGAAAGAAAGAGAGGATGTGATGCTACTAACGCACACCTGCAGAAAGAGAGAGGGGAGTCTTACAAGCTAATTAGAGAGCCAGGAAGGGAGAGAGAGAGAGAAAATTGCACTCAGCCACATCACCAGAGATTCATGCAGCGAGACACGCTTTCTTACCGGCCACCAACACAGTTTACTAATACCAGGAAATGAATGTCTTAAATTGCTGTATGATTCACTGAGAGTTAACACTGCGCCACTGACACATCTGCTGCGTCACGACTCCCCAATTGCTTCATTGAACTGGTATTAGTGAGCTTTAGCGATCCATCACTCACGTGTTGAGTGGCCTAAAGAATAAACGTGTCGGCATGGATTCTGTTCTGCACCACATCCACGCATCTCACATCATTCATACTCACACTGCCTGATCCGCTGTTTGAGAATACAATGTTGACATTTAAACAGTTATGTCATAAAGAATAACATATAAAATATATATAAAAAAGTACATTCAAAAACATAATTTAAACTTAAACTATATTCATGTAATTTGATGTTAAACTAAAGTAATGCTGAGATTGAGATATTAGATGATTATTAATAGTTCATATAGATGACTAACAATGTCAGTAGGGTCTACGTGCCTCTTGTTTGGTCTACTTTTGCATAAACATTTATATGTGATGTTTCTCTGGATTTATTTGTCTGTTTCATGTTAAAGCTTTATATGTGAGTTTTACTGTCTTGTCTTTGTCTGGGAGAATGATTCTAAGTACACTGTTTGTCCATAAGCTTCTTGCTGATCCACAGTGTTTATGTGCTGTTCATTACAATCCAGTCTTTTGTGCTATAAATAAAACTTCCCTTTTGACTGTCAAAAAAAAAAGAAAAAAAAGTACGTAAGTACGAAAGGTGATTATGATGGATTTTAGTTGCTGCAGATATTAACTAATGCTTCTTGGCCCTAGTTTTTACAATCTTGGATCCGGCAGAGGTGCAATTTTTCTTCCTGTCTCTTTGTCGTGATGGGTGTGGTCGTATCTCTGCACAGCTCGGTCGAGCTACAGATCCAGTGATGCCCCGGTCACAGCAGCCTCACTGGACAGCGGCCTGAGTGGCAGCGCCTACAGCCTATTGGACGAAGAAGGAGAGACAAACGAGGTGGACAGTGCCATCTTCCAAGTGCCCCGACTGTGAGTCAGCTCATTCAGTACTTTTATCTTAAAAAGCCTCAGTTCCCCCTTTTGAATGTGCAATAAATATATGCTTAACTACTATTTTCACTACGCCCAGATACCTGTCCAGAAGATATACAGAACAATTCATTATACTCATTTTTCCCCCTTCTCTTTAGTGGAAAGATCCCAAACGGCACAGACGTGATGAAATCATCAATGGGACACGGTGACACTGAAGGTTAGAGATACATTACATGTATGTGTGTGTGTGTACATTCATACTTGTTTGTCTTGATGCCTTGTAGTATTAAATACCCTTACATTAATACTGTAAATGCATTTTTAACATGTTAGGGCTGAATAGGTGATCGTGAGTTGAATGTATAAGTTTGAAAAGTTTCAAACTGTTGAAGTCTAACAAAGCAGTCTCAACTTTTACCACTATCCGGTACAGTATTTGCATTCAGATGTCCTGCCTCAAGAAATAGTAAATGTAGTGAAATGAAATTACTAATTAATTGAGAGAATGTTAACTGTTTGTTTTTTCCCCTCTTTTGTCTTTCGTTGTTTATTGTAACATGTTTTTTTATACTTAACTGTTTCTATTGCAAGTATTTACATTATACATAGACCTATCAACTAATTCATTTACAGGTTATTTTCATTAATCCATCCCTGCTGATTTTGCTAATATCTCGGGCCTGTCTTTGGAGTCAAGTAATTATGACTAATTCAAAGGTGAAAAGATGACCTATAAAAGCTAGAAAGAGGTTTGTTATCTGACTTTCACATTTACAACAACGTGTGAGACCGAAGCTTAATACACACACGGAGCATAATAACACATTTGTTCTAATCCTCATGGCGTCTTCATCTCTTTATCATCTCATCTCTGTTCCCTCAGTCTTTTTGTGTCAATGTGTCTCCCTCTCCTAGGCATAAACACACACACACACACACACACACACACACACACACACACACACACACACACACACACACACACACACACACACAGGCTACCCGTACTGTTTGCCAGGGTCTTGTTGACCCAGCTTTAAAAACTGTCATTTCCATTCAGTTTCCAAGGCAACCAGAAGTCAGGCAGAGCTCCTCATATTTCTCCCCATACTTACTAAACAAATAAATGTGATTGCTTGCAGGCCATGTTTGATATTATTCATCATGAGAGTACACTTAGTGTCCAATGGAGGGCAGTCACACGCAGAAGAGAACAGAGTAGCATGTAGTATGTATTCCACTGCCTAGCTGATTCAATTGGTGTGTGTGTGTGTGTGTGTGTGTGTGTGTGTGTGTGTGTGTGTGTGTGTGTGTGTGTGTGTGTGTGTGTGTGTGTGTGTGTGTGTGTGTGTGTGTGTGTGTGTGTGTGTGTGTGTGTGTGTCTGTGTGTGTGTGCGTGTGTGTGTTCAGGTAAGTCCCAGGTAATGGGGGAGATAAAGATTGCTCTGAAGAAGGAGATTAAGACGGAGGGTGAGCAACTGGTCCTTGAGATTCTTCAATGTCGCAACATCACCTATAAGTTCAAGACTCCAGACCACCTGCCTGGTAACATAAAACAACTTCCCATTTATGCTTACATACACACTAAAAAATAACTTTGATAAAGTCACTAAAAATAACTTTGATAAGGTCTTATCATGCAGGACTTACTTTATTACCCACTAGTTTATAATTTTCACTTATGTTCACCACTTATGTCAAGACTTTTCAAAGTCTCTTCACAGCATTCAAAGACAATTATATGTGATACATATCATTTTCATCATTTTAATACTTGACAGCTGGGAGGCCCACACTGTTTAGAAAGACAGGCATCTGACATCCCAGTTTTTCTAAATGCAGAACCACAGGTGTTGTGATAGTGTTTTCCAGCCAACTTTCCCTTAGAAAGCAGCATTAGATATTTACTTAACCTTGTCTGCAATATACTGTATATGTGCAAGGTGTGCACATATACATTATATTGTATAATATGATATTACTATAACTATTTCTAGGCCATGACCAGATGGCCACATTTAGTTAACACCCAGGATGAAAAATGTATGTTATTACTGTATACTGTAACTGTCTTGTAGTTCAGAAAACCAGCATTACCCTTAGTCATAGAGTGCACTGTGTTATCTAACTAGTGTTATCTACAGTATATACAACATTATTTAGATTACATGTGAATCCTGACTTTGTGAACACTGGACAGAAGTGTTTCTGGTGTACACAGCTAAATCAGATTTCTCTTCCCTCGATAGAGCGCAGCTTTCCGGCCACCTCGCCTTTTCTTGTAATATTTACATCCTAATACCCAAGCTGCCTGCCACTTGTTTCATTTGCATTTCCTTCCAGATTGGATCGGCACACAATAGTTTATTTCCATTGAAAGTATGTAGAAAGCACAGTATATGTAGCATTAACACTTTATTGTTGGCTATGTGCATCTGTGACTCTTTCTAAAGCTGGTATGTTGAGTTTCTTCTTTACATGTTAAGTGGCTTTGACTTTCTACACAAACATGCCAAGTCTTAGAGAAGTTACAGCTCTCGTATTGCCCTCTTTTTATTGGCTTCAGAAAAAACTTCACCGCACTCCAATATTGATGATCAGAACCCATCTTAAACTACATACTTAAACATAAAATGTATTAAATTAACTTTTTCACACATGTTGTCTGTATAGGTGCAATAGCAAATTAGATGACTAGTGTTACCCTCCATGGGTATAAGGAAGATGGACATAAGTGCCTGGGTGTAGGTTGTGTGTTTGCATAATTCAATATAAAAAGGGTTTGATTTGGGTTTATGTGCTTTGATTTTGTGATTAAACACTATAAAAAAAAACTATATTAGCAAAACATATCCACACAGATTTGACAGTGTGTTGAATTTATGCATAGACATAATACAAAATGGAAAAAGGGCATAAAAAATAATGTATAAAATGCCCCAGGCCTAAAACATTCATTCAGTATGATGTCAGCTTTACATTGGTGTGTGTGTGTGTGTGTGTGTGTGTGTGTGTGTGTGTGTGTGTGTGTGTGTGTGTGTGTGTGTGTGTCTGTGTGTGTGTGTGTGTGTGTGTGTGTGTGTGTGTGTGTGTGTGTGTGTGTGTGTGTGTGTGTGTGTGTCCACAGATCTTTATGTGAAGCTCTATGTGGTGAACATCGCCACCCAGAAAAGGATCATCAAGAAGAAGACCAGAGTGTGTCGTCATGACCGGGAGCCATCTTTTAACGAAACTTTCCGCTTCTGTATGAACCCTGCCGGACACTCTCTACAGGTAATCTGTAACACAAGCACACACACACACAACAGGACATTCTGTAATTATTCATACACTAACAGCCAAAGAAATTCATTCATTCATATTTAAATATGATTATTCGCTTTCTTGCCAGGAGTTAGATGAGAAGTTTTGATACCACTCTTGTGTATGTCTGCTGAATATGAAGCTAGAACCAGGAGACGGTTAGCTTAGCTTAGCTTAGCTTAGCATAAAGACTGGAGACAGGGGGAAACAGCTAGCTTAAAAAGTATATTCCTGCATACACAAATCTCTTGTTAAACATGGTTGATTCCTTTAAATCCACAATTATGACATACTGATTTCTGTTCTTTTCACACCAGCTGTTCCTGGTGTCCAATGGTGGCAAGTTTGTAAAGAAGACCCTGATAGGGGAGGCCTATGTGTGGCTGGACAAAGTCGACCTACGCAAGCGAGTGGTGAGCTGGCACAAGCTTCTCACCAGCACTGCCCAGATCCACTCATAGGAGGAGACTCAATCTAAAAAAAAAAATGAGCTTGAGAGGAAAAGAAGAGGTTTCTGTCATCTGAGGACACTTAGGTTCAACATCTGTAACACTGATCCACTCTTGTTGGGTAGGGGAGAGGGTGGTTTGGGTACGGGAGGGGGCAAAATATGTATTTGTTTAATCTTTCTTTCAGGGCTCAGAGTTTTTGAAGATGCTTATGTTCGTTCTGATGATGATTTCTGTCATGCAGGAAGTTAGGAGGAAGTAGTTTACAGGAAATTAACACAAGTTTACAGGACGTACAGTGTACAGTTAGTGTGGCCAGGGCTGAGGAGAACACAGGTGCTGAGTTCAGAGGTCAAGCGCGGAATCAACCAGGTATTACACACTTTAATTCACAACACACACACACACACACACACACACACACACACACACACACACACACACACACACGCACGCATTTGCACACTCATTCACACAGAAGAGACATTTTAATTCTACAGGGAATGGACACACTTGTGGATTCTAATTTATTTATTTAGATGTTTTATCCATGAAATATTTTCCTCATTGCTTTATTATGAGCGCAGAGTTTTATTGATTTACAAAGCATTTTGGGAATGAAATATTACAGACTCCGCTACGGAGACCTCGTATTTATTTTTGTATTATAATATTAGCGTCGAGTTCTATCATTTGTCTTCTCCTCAATTATTTAAGTACTTACAAATATATCCTGGGAAGGAAATATAGTATATTTTATAACACACTACCTAGCATTCCAGTTCAAAAAAGGAAAATCTCAGCAAGCATGAATTTATTAACAAAAACATCCCCTTGTTCACTTTGGACCCCATCTTTTCTCTCCTTAATTGTACACTCAGTTCTATGAAATTACAATTATTGTTTAATAATGACCAATATATATATATATATATATCAAATTGGACACTAAATCTTGTGCGCATGAGTCTATCTATTTGGTGTGCAGTGCCACATATCTGCACAAAAGAAAATCACCTCTAAGGTTCACTTTGTAAATAGTGAAGTGTCATAGCTGGAAAGTAATTATAACAAATATATATATATATATATATATATATATATATATATATATATATATATAGATAGATATATATAGATATCTTTATCATAGACAATCAAATCTTGATGATTGTGACAGTGGTTTTATTTACCCACGATGCCCCTTAGAATGTGATACCGTATGAGATTTAAGTATTTTTATTATTTTTGTGAGATCCAGGCACATTATGAGTCTTATATCAGTCCTGCTTTTGTTCGTAGGAGCAGTCACCTCAACAATGCACGCTTTTGTGGTATTTTGCACTTTTTCCTGCTTAGATTGTAAAACTGACATCATCATCCTGCTAAAAAATGAGATAGCAAGAGATTTTGTCTTTCCAGAGGGAGGAAGTAGAGAGGTAAAGCAAAGCTATGACAAAATCAGGAGATATTATAGCGAACAAAAGACAAATGTGCCAGAAAACCATCAATGAAAAAGCACTATTACCATTCTAAGATACAACAATGCTATTCCAGAAGCATGTTGATGTTTCTCCCAGCTTTTTGTCATATATGTGTTGTCTTGATATTACCACTCAATGTTGTGTCTTTAAAAGTCTACTCTGTCCATTTTGTCTTGAAAAAGGTCATTGTGTGTACTTGTACAGGGGTCAAGAGGCAGGACAGCTGGTTCATTCAGCATTTTTAGTCCAACTTAGCAGTGAAAGTTAATATCTGAGCGGTTTCTATTCAACATCTACTGTAAAAAGGTGGTAACTGCATCTTGACTTGCCAGAAATGTGAGCAGAGAGAAAACATTTGTATAGATTTTTCTTTTGCACTGCTGTGTTTTAATATGCTCCATATTTAACATTGCATTTTGTATCGCTATATGAATCTTTATTTATTGCCTGTGAGACTACTTCATATGTTGTATTATATTTGTTTACAGTACATATCAGGTGTACATAAAAATAAGTTGAGGTATTTTGTTTTTCTACACAGTGTAGTGCTTGTTTACAAGGTTAAGAGGGCCTAAAACTCAGAGAACCAACTTTCACTAACACACTCTCACATACGGAAATTAACATGCATGGATCCTAAATTTCACATAGTTCATGATAAGAAAAAAAATAACAACATTTCTATTCAAATGATTCCCATCTTTTTATGCATTCCTGCATTGAATACTTTAATTTTCCAGTATGTGTATGAGAAATCACCAAAAAGGACAACATTTTAATCAGTGGACTTTATACCTGAAATGAGTCGTTTTATGGTCAGTGTGTGTTTTTTTTTTTTTCTTATTATTTTTATACCCATGTGCTTGTGTGTAGCATCTTCATGCCAAGTCCATGCATGCCATTGGCTCTAATGCATATCTCTTCTTTTAAGTGTTGACTTTAAAATCTCTCGTAATATACAAAGAATTACATGTTCACACACACACACACACACACACACACACACACACACACACACACACACACACACACACACACACACACACACACACACACACACATGCTATCTCTCTATTTCCAACCTTGTAAATACATAGCTTTTTATACTGGGGTTTGGGGAGCAATAGGTCTTTAAGCAGATATAAAAAAGGGTGTGTGATCATAGAAGTAAAAGGGAAGTTGTTTTTCTCTCGATCAAGTGGATGGACTGAGAAACAACCATACGTCTGTCTATAGGGACCCAAATGTACTCTACCCTTTACACCAAACACTTAAGGTTTACCAGAGTCTATCTACACAGAAGTCTATCTTAACAACTCAAGCAGTTGCAGGAGAATATAAATGTGCTCACACTGGATGTTGCATGTTTCGTTGGTGGTTCATACTATTTTTGTGTCCAGATATTGTTGAAGAAAAAAATCTGAATGAGGTAGAGAAAGATATAGAAGAAAAATAGACTTATAGAGGGTGAAATTATGAAGAAAACCTATTAAAGTTATTGATGACTGTACAAAGATTATGCTTGTAAAACCTGTATGGTTTTTCACTTGTAAGTAAACAGAAAAAAAATCTACTGTCATGGTTTTGTGATTGTACACAGGAGGTATTGATAAATTATGCAAATTGTGCTGTAAAAATGGCTGTTGCCCCATGTCTAAATATTAAATATCGGTTCAAACGGAATGTTGTGTATTACATTATTTATCACAACACTATATTTTGAAAAATGTGGGGGTTTATTTTGGGTTATCTTTACTTTTGAGATTCCGTAGCTGGTTGGATGTGATACCAATGATGTGAAGTAACAAAATATAACCACAAGATGGTGCCATGTGCTTTCATTTTGAGAAAGAATTATAAGTTCATGGTAACAAATGTATAAGACCTACATAGCTGTGGTACACCGACACAGGTGTTTTCACTTACTGGCTGATTAGACCTCTTCTGAAGACTGTGACGCTGAGTGTTTGATTGACAGCTCCTGCAGCATGTCTCCATCCAACTTCATGCTCACATATGTTGTATGCCCATGGTGCATTTGCAAAGGCAGACCAAATATTTCCAGTAATGTGTAATTTCTGTAAGATCAAACCTGGTTGTATTTCCTGCCGCTCTTTTTTTGTGTGTTTTAGATGCTTTCAGGTATTTCATATTCTTTTTTATATCAGGGAAAAGCACACGTATTACTAATAACATTAACGATGGCTCTGTTCTATTCAAGTCTCCCAGTATGAGCCATGAGAGTTTGACAAAGTGATGCATGGAATTCAGCCAGCATTGATTTTCAAAACCTTATTTAATTTCCTGTTTCAGCTAGGTAAAATAACATCTTTTATTTGTTTTCTTAGATACAACTGATGGGTGGTCTTCCCTCTTCCTTGTCCTCTTCTTTCCTTGAACAAGGTTAGGACAACAGTGATATTGTTCTCCAATGCTTGTTTCCAAAGGCATACGACCCTATGCTTTTTTTTTACTGATAGATGTCCTCTTTGTTGTTCTGGAAAGTCATAGAAACAAGCAGCCAGAGTATACAGTATATCTGCCTCCTTGTCTGTACTTTTTAAGTGGTCTTATAAATCATGAGTGGCATTGGTCCTCTATCTTGGCAGTCCTAACATGGCAGTGTTGATATGTGTACTGTGAGTTATTTGGAACAGATATTTCAAAGGCATTTGAGAGGACAGTGGTGGAGGTACGGAAGCCGAGAACGGTCATGGATTTTTTTTCGTGATACCGACTTATTAATTCATTAGCTCGATATAACAAAGTTTGTTTTCTCCCACTAATCCCACTAAGACACCCCTCCATTTAACCCGAGGAAGGGGCTCCATGAGCGGATAGAGGTCTGCTGTTTCTCCCTCCTCTTCTCCGGTCAAATACTTGGAAAAAATCCCACTAAAACAGCCTTCAATTTAACCCGGAGAAGAGGAGGGAGAAACGGCAGATTTCTATCCGCTCATGGAGCCCCTTCCTCAGGTTAAATGGAAGGGTGTCAGTGGGATTTTTTTCCCAAGTATTTGACCGGAGAAGTAGAGGGAGAAACGGCAGATTTCTATCCGCTTACACAGGATTGTTTTCATATTTTTGTCAACAGTGATGGTTGGATGGCAGAGGTGGGCCTTCAGGGCAAGCAAGGCCTTCTCCAAGATATTGACAGAATCATAAAATTATATTTTTATAATTATATTTATTTCTAAAATATGTATATTTATTAATTTCATATGTATTTTACAAAGTCTGTTCCCATGAGTCTATTACCGTAATTTCATTGCTACTCTCTCCATCCGTTGGGTGGCTTCCAGTGCATTTCATAAATTGCTCTGGTGCTTTTATCCAATCAGATTTCCCCTCTGTGCTGTCTCTGGGTGAAAGATCTACTCTGAGGCCTTCAGAATTTCGAGTAAATCCCTCTGCTGTTTAAGCAAATAGAGACAATGTTATTGATTGTCATATTCTTTAGACAATCAAATTTCGAGTTGGGCGTATTCTCTACAGGCCAAAGCCTTCTAGCCTTTATATACTGTCTATGCTTCTAGCTGGCCTGACCATGGGCCTGACCTACCTCGGCATTTTTCGGACCAGTTCGTATACGGTGGCCGAGAAGCAAAACTAGCTAGCATCACATAACTGTAGCAGTAGTCTCGCTTTGCCAGTTTTAGATGTAAAGTTAATGAAAGAAATGTGGATGTGCTTTTTTTTCACATGATGAGCAGCGTTAGGTAAGTTTAATTGATTTTTCTGCATTTTAGTAAAATGATTTTACTAGCCATTACTGCTTGCCATTACTGCTTGCTTTAGCCTAGATAGTTGCTGCTGGTGTTACAGATTTGAGCAGTGTCAGTGGCCGCTGTGCCCTTGTGTGTGCGTGGAGAGACTGCGGTCAAGCCAGCCGCCACTTCAACATGAGCAGTCAAACTAGCCGCCCCTATATTTCGCGGTGCGCGTATACACTTGCTGTCTGTCAGAAAGAAAGAAAGATAGATAGATTTTAGCACACCTCACAACCTGTCACTGCATGATATGCTGAATTCCAAAATAAGAGCCCCCCCAAAACTCATAAGTTAGCTGTTTTGTCCATATATTCAGACAATCATAAAAATAAAAGTCCTAGCTTCCACAGACCAATTTTACCTCAGATGGATAGTACACCTTCTCAAGGTGTCAACTACAATGTTTCAGGACATTCTGATGTTGTTTTACAAAATAAGAGCCCCCTAAAACTTATATATTAGCTGATGTTTTGTGGAGAGTGTGTTGAGCTTGGCTGGAATTTGTGGGAAAGCCTGTTGATCGCTGATTGTGTATTTGTGTTTTTGATTGCTTTGTGGTCGTCTGAGTAAATGTGAGCGGTTGTTGTGGGTTTGTTTTTGTTTCTTTGGTAATTACATTCATTTTGACTATATGTGATGTAGCATCCTGTCTAGTCCAGGCTTGCTCCAGCTGCAGGAAATCCTGCCGGATGCATGTCTTTTCGCCGATGTCCGTTTCCTAACGCTTTCTTTGTGTTGGAATTTTAAATTCCGGTGGATTTATGAGGACTATGGTTAACTGCTCCTCAGATCTCTGCAGGGTAAATTGAGACAGCTAGACCATCTGTCCAATCTGAGTTTTCTCACGCATGACTAAAGTAACTTTTGAATGTAGCCGCCTACACATTCCACCAAAAGTTCCTTACCAAGGCTATTTGCAGTGGCTCCGATTGTGATTGGTTTAAAGAAATGCCAATAAACCAGAGCATGTTTTTCTCCCATGGCTGTGTGGAATTGCCCAAGGGGGCAGGCTTCTCTCCTCAGAGCGAAGCCGAGATGGTGCCATTTTGCTAACCCCGTATCCATCACCCCCGTTAGCATCCCATTGACTGCCATTCATTTTGGCGTCACTTTGACAGCCAATAACTTTACATCTGAAGCGTTTAAAGACTTGATTTGTCCATCGTTTATTTCTAAAGAAACATGACAATGTATAAAAGGCTCCATTACCTTGTACCTCACGTTATGGCTCCGTAGCAGACGTTTTTGTAAAAATAGGCTAACGATTGTGTCATAACCATGCGACTTACTGTTGCATGGTAGAGGAATTACCGTATAGTACAGGAGAAGCTCGCAGGCAGTTTCGACGTACATTAGCTGTTTAGTTTAATTACTAATGTTAACTAGCATTTAAGTTAGCAATAATCAGCCTGTGCCTATGTTATCTCCTTACATATACCTACGCTCTCCGTCTCTGCAAGATCGGGAATGATTGAGATTTCTCTTGGCACAGCTACCAGAAGACTTACAACGTTCAGACACGTTGCTCACGTCACATCTACGGCGGGAAGCTCAGTTTGCAGCTGCGCAGTAACGCTCAGCTATCACCGGAAAAGTGCTGGTAAGAGACTTCACTTGTCTCCGTCAAAAACAGCGGAGTCGCTGGGTCCATTTTCATATACTGTCATTGGAATTGCCAGACCCTCCTCCGCAGCGTGTGGAGGATGTCGTACTGCGTGAAAGTCATGGCTTCACTCTCTAGGTGTTGCCTTGTGTTAAACACTTTATTCCACACAGTAATGTCCTAGTGTCATGGTGAGGTTATTCAAAGGTGGATTAATTAATTGCTGTAGGATAGTACTGAAGGCCCAGGTGTAAAATACACGGCCCGCCACTGTCAGATGGCCACCTCTAACATAAAAGTGAATTATTCTAAGACAATTCAAGCTCACAGACAAGCCACGTAGTAGTGAGCAGCTGAGTACTGTCATGTCCTCTGTTCAAATCTCTTAAGAGTCAACCTTTATTTTGTGAACCAGATTCCACTGGATAAAGAAGGCTTTGAAGGATAACCCCAGTAGTTGTGGTGTGCTGTTTTGCAGTGTGTTTAGGGATTTATCAGAGATCAAGCCATGGCCAGCTTACAATTGTGTGAAGTCAGAGAGACTTGAAGAATGTGCCTGTGCCTGTAACCAGGGTGCAACAGCAGTTGATGAAAAACAATAAAGCTGATGAAAAGGAATTAATTGTTACTTTGAGTTGCAGCCAACAGCTTAAAAGACTAGACATGTGTTGTTAACTTCCTGAGTTTGGCATGTGCTTAAATTTAGTATTTTTGGATTTTTGCTGAGCCTGTTGATGAGCTGCTTAAAATATGCTCTATAATTTGTACAAATGTCACCAGCAACATGTTAAAACATTCTGGTGCACTTAAGAGCATTTGTTTATTTTTCTCAGTATAACAATTTGCTCTTTCCACTTTCCTTCCTTCCTGTTGTCATCATAATGTACATCACATTTCAGAAGTTTAAACCCATTGTGCATTTTTAAATACTAATATCCTGTATAAGTTCAAAATGTTTCACATTGTGTGCCTTTTTCCTGTTGGGCTAAATTTGTTCTGTTGCTCCAAAATGGACGATGATAGACAGACTGGGATGTGCTGTCACTAACCAATGACTAATGTTAGTGTCTTGATATCAGATGAAGCCATAGTCCGGAAAGATAAATGTGAATTACATATCCAGGACAGCCTGGCAAATGGCAAAGAAAAAGCTCCCAATGGGTTTAAATATTATGCTCATTTTCAGGTTCATAATTGTATTTTAAGGTTGTACCAGAATAGATTTACATGGTTTATGCTGCAGCTCCTCTTTTCACCTTGTGTTCAGGTCTCTGTTTTAGCTACAGAGTGAATCATCTTTTCTTCTGTACTCTTTGATTCCACTTGCACATGCTCAGTAGCTCAGATCGTAGATCATGTCAGTTAGCTCCATAGACAGTAAAAGAAAGGTTGTTTCTCCAACTTTGGTCAGTTAGCTACAAGGCAGGATTAGCTTGGAGACTTCTTCTAAAGGAGGGCGGACATGTAAGTACTTCTTTTGTAGATTATGGTGAACTTGTGTGTGTTGTAGCAGTGCTTTGCCATTGAGAACAAGCTAGCATGCTAACGCAAGCGCTAGCATGCTAACGGTTGTGTTTAGCCCGTAACCTTGGTTCGGCTAGTTACGTAACTAGGCCTGCAGATTTTGAACAGCTCACCCAGAGACTGAAGGCAGGACACATTCAGAAACCCGTATCTTACTCAAAACGGCATGGATAGATTTTTTTTTTAAAGTTTATATGCGTGTGGAAGCACCAGAGACACAAAATAACACCCCAAATTCCAGAAAAAGTGTTTTTTTTTTCATAATATGGGCACTTTAAAATTGGGGTTGAAATATGAGTGCCAGCAGTTATATAATTCTTCCTGCAGGGGGAGTAATAAACCCATTTTGCAGAGTCTCCCAATGGTCTCGATCTGAGATGATTTTTTTTTTTTGGATCTCTGACTGTCAAAAACATAAGGTCAGAGTTACAAATACATTGAATGTTAGCATGCATTTTCCTTTGTTGCTCTTTATTTTCAGAGACAGACTGAGAGAAGTGTGTGTGTGTGTGTGTGTGTGTGTGTTGCACCATGTTAGGAGGTGACTCCGCAGCTGCAACTACAAACCACCATCTGTCTGATGAGTCTGTTACGAAAAGAACACGCACCATCTCAGAACCCATCCATCCAAATTCTACTCACAATATTCAGATTGTACTTCATCAACCAAGGACTGTAATCTGTTCTCATCTTGGAGCCTACTTGCACTCAAAAAGAAAAGCATTAATCCTGTAATTGATCAAAAGTTGCTGTTTAGATGTTCAATAACTGTAGGTTTATAAGAGAAATGACACCACGAGAGATTAAATCAAATTATTTCTTCACGTCTAAATCCGTGCTTCAGGATTTTGCTTTTACTAGATAATTTCACAGCAAAGAGAAGTAAAAAATGTCAGCAAAGAAAATGACAAAGCCACATTTTACTATATTTGCGTTTATGTGAAACCAAACCTAAACCAAAGATCCTCAGTGCGTATATGTGCCTTTTGAAAAAGCCTCAGAGTGGAACATGGATCCACTTTCTCATAATAGATTCATGTAATTGAGTTCTTTTGGGTGATTCACTTAGTCCTCCCATGGTGTCCAAAGCCCCTAATCTGTTGGGTGAGGCCTTATGATGACTAAAGTTGGGACTCTTAATCATAGTTGATGATCTGGTGTAATTATAATCCTTGCATGGACACCTGTTGCAGACACCATATATGGCTGCGATAGCTGTAGGGCTCAGTAAGCAGCAGTGAGTCTCAACTGTATTTTTAAATAGAAAAAAATATTTAAATATAGAAGAGCGCTGAGGCATTGCCACAAGCTGTATTCACAAAGTTTGACATCTGACTGTATTGAGATATTCGTCCCATCGCATTAGGTTGAAGAGACTGAATTATAAATACATTACATTTTGAACCATGTTTGGAAAAAGTCTTTAACAGAGTAGTTTGGGGAAATAGGCTAATTTCTTGCTAAACGTCAGACTGACTGCTGGCTGAAGCTTCATAATTAGCGGGCAGATATGAGAGTTACCAAACAACAAAAGTGTATTATTTTGTATCTCATGATCTACTGTAAATTGATAAATTATGGTATTAATTTGATAATTTCACTTAATCGGTTTTACCTTCAACCCTCTTTTAATAGTGCATTGTGATAAAACATCTACTACACCTACGGTACACTCCTCTATATTATTTCTTTTCAGAAGTGTTTGTAAGAGAATGGTGTTGAAAGATATGGCTTGGTTGACTTCTCACGTGCTTCTTGCTGAAAACGTTCAAAATTCGATCAAAGGTTGCAAGCCTCTCCCTGCCGGATCCCGCTCTGTTGTCTACATTAAACCTCTTCTGTCCCTCCCTCCGTTTTATGTTCCCTGTGTTGTCTTTCATATTTAACCGCTCCATCCCTCTTCTCAATAACTGCCCCTCCTGTTCTCTCCCCATCTCTTTCTGATGGACCTTTTAGATCCTTTGCTTCTAAAGATGTGTTTGTTCCCCTCTTCAGCCTTCAAAGATGTGGCCTGCGTCAGACAGAGGCCTGGAAACGTCTTGCGTCAGTGATTCACTGAGCAGTGAGGCTGATCAAACCGACAGAGATTTGGCGAGGCCACCACATCAGGCGGCGTTGCCGGATGCATCAGCTTATCCAAAGTCGGACAAGGTTCACACACTCAGTGACCGTTCCTGGATCTCCAAAGAGGAGTCGTCAACATTCGATTGAGACGTTTTGAAATATTTGTTCTTTTGAGGCTTTGTTTCTTGTTGCAAGGGGATTTCAACGGATAATAATTGTGACCAAACGGATACATTGAAAATGAATGATTAGTGAGATTTAGTTTTTATCCATGTTAGCAGCATGGTCTTCTCACGAGATCACATGAAAATCCATCTTGTCGGGCTTCAAGTAATGCATTTTGTCTGAACTAACAGCTTACCGAACCAGTCAGCATCCGGTAAGGAGCTACTTGCAGCTACGGGCGTGGTTTACGTGTGTGTGATGGATGTGACTGGTCGTTTACAACAACAATGGTGAACGTGATACACAGTTTCTAAGGACGGTGTCACGGCTGCCGTCGGCACCCTCAAGTGTGTGTTTAATTGAGTGTTTGTTTTGTGAGATGCAAAGCAGGCTGTGCCATCCCATGCTGTGGATTGGATGGATAAGGGAAGTCCCGCCCAGTTTCTGGAGGAGGAAGCTGATTGGTGCAGCAAGCCACTATTAACCGGCCTATCAAGGAGAGCCAGTGAAGCCCGCCTCTGTTTAAATAGCCTGATTGACTGCAGCCCAGGGCAGCTGCCAGACCAGATTTGGGTGTCTTACTGAGATGATTGTGTGAAGAAGTGGGCCAGGGTTGACCTTAAAAACTGACGTTGCTCTCGCATTTAACATATTTGTTTGTAATAGTCACATTAGGATCAGGGGTGCTGTGAGTATTTTGTTAACCTTTTGTTTCTTACAGTTGCAGTTATAGTCTTCCTTTTGAGGATCTCTTTTGGTTATATTACGTTTTTGAGTTCCACAGCACCCATCGGCCCATCTTTTTCTGTTTTAAGTTCTATCTGCCTTATTTCTAAATAAATATCGTTTCCATTTATGTCCTGATACCCCAAGCTACAGGACGTAACAACGGCGTCTCAGATGGTCCTGTGTAACAGATTATCTGGCTCGTCAGGTAAGCAGCATGGCTCTATGGATGGCAATGTCGGTTTGTCTGACAGTCAGTCCATCACTTCGGTCTAGTCTTAGAAAATCTCTATGACTATTTGATGGATTGCCACAAGGTTTTCTACAGATATTCATTGTTCCCAGACGATGAATCCTACTGACTTTGGTGATCCCTGACCTTTTCTCAGCAGGTCAAATCTATCCCTCATCCTGTCACACATCTCAAGATTTACCTGACAGATTGTTGCAAATTTTGGTACAGATATGCTGTATATGGTTCCCAGATGATGAATCCTAATGACTTTGGTGATCACCTGATTTTTCTTCTAATGCCACCAAGAGGTTGACCTTTGTAATTTTAGGTGGAATGTCTCAACAACTATTGGATATATTGCCATGAAATTTGGTTAGGACATAGTAATGATTGTTATTGGCCTCTGACTTTTCATCTACCACAATCATCAAGTCAACATTTCAGTTTGTCCAATACTTTAAAAACTGGTTTAAAACCAAAACCACTTGCAAAACTGATGACATTCCCTTCTCAACTGTACTTTGGGTTTACTGCTAATCAGCAAATGTTAGCATGCTAACAAACTTGCACAACTTATATTGTGAACATGGTAAACAGTATACCTGCTAAACATCAGAATGTTTGCATTGTCATTGTTAGCACGTTAACATGCTAACAAAGAAATCCCAGATACTCTGGTCTTTTACAGGAAACTGATGTTCTAGATTATTTCTCCTCTCCAGTGATAAAGTACATATACCAAACCATTTGACATCCTAATACGCTTACAGAGAGACCTGGCAGATAGCAGGAGAGTAGAAACCATTTGGACTTTGATTTAATAACCAGAGCATTTTTCCTGTTGGGCTAAATTTGTTCTGTTGCTCCAAAATGGACGACAATACACAGACAGGGATGTGCTGTCACTAACCAATGACTAATGTTAGTGTCTTGATATCAGATGAAGCCATAGTCCGGAAAGATAAATGTGAATTACATATCCAGAACAGCCTGGCAAAAGAAAAAGCTATAAATCATAACGTTTGGGCAGAGTGGATATATTTGCGACAGAAAGTACATTTGATAATATAAATAGTAGGATAAAACATTCATCAGATCCACCTGTTACATAGACCTATGCGACAGTTTACTGCTGTACATGTTGCTAAGGCAAAGGCCATATTTGTGTCTTGGCAGCATTCACTCTATTGAGAATTAAAATATCTTTAAAATGACAACACTGATAAGTACAAAAGGATAAAGTCAATTTTGAAAGAAGGAAACAAGATTTTATGAGTAAAAAAAGAATTGAACAGGACAGCTAAGACCCTTCATGTCCAATCACCTTGGATCCCCCCTAAAGCCTACTTCCTGTCACTGGATTCCTGTTTCACCCTGAGGCCCTCCTTTGTTGGGCTATAACTTCTCCTCCTGACAGAATAGCTTTGGCTAATAGTAATGTGATCAGTCAGTGCACAGAGGGGACTGAGGCTGCCCCTGTCCCGAGTGAGACATCACATCACACACATTCGCCATCACATCTCTTTCACTGAGTCAACAAGGCGCAACCATGCCGACTGTCACCAAGGAGGAGACTGTGGTGCAAGAAAACAGATGGGCTTTTTATATGTGGTGACCTAGAAAAGCTTTATGTTATTACTGATGGTCAGTCAAAGACAAACATGGAGATGTCCAACACCGACTAAAAAGAATGTAGAAATATGTAGCTTCACTCAGTCTTTGAAATAGTTGAACATTTTGGGAAATAAACTTGTTCTCTTTTTTGCAGAGAGTAAGATGTAAATATCGATACTACTCTCCTGATATGAGAGTGTTACTGATCTTCTCATCTAACTCTCGGAACATTGTGAACATGCTTATGCTGGGATTGCTTCAACGTGGCTTTACCAGGCCGTTCCCGAATACGTAACGTACTGTACCTACGTTTTTTTCACGGCCACTTGCACTAACATGCACGCGTGACAACAACAAACTATATGAATAGAGAAGCTCAAATTACATTTTACGCAGAGGGGGTGCCAGTTGAGGTGGTTCGGGCATCTGGTAAGGATGCCCCCTGGGCGCCTCCCTAGGGAGGTGTTCCAGGCACGTCCAGCTGGGAGGAGGCCTCGGGGAAGACCCAGGACTAGGTGGAGGGATTACATCTCCAACCTGGCATGGGAACGCCTCGGGATCCCCCAGTCAGAGCTGGTTAATGTGGCTCGGGAAAGGGAAGTTTGGGGTCCCCTGCTGGAGCTGCTCCCCCCGCGACCCGACCACGGATAAGCGGACGACGACAATGGATGGATGGATGGATGGCAGAGGGGGTGTGACTTCATTCTCTGCTCAGGATGCCATTACTCCACTATATCTTTACACATCAAATATTTGTTTGCTGCTTTATTAGTGTGCTGAATATCAAGTACAGCCCCTTTGACCATAATTTCCTCAAAAGACCCTACACTCCAGCTTAACTGTTTCCACCTAAATCACATCCTAATCTCCTTTTAGAGATATTTTTCCTTCTTCCATCATGTTCCATCCTTTCTCATAACAGTTGGATCTGACAATGAAGAATACATTGGTGTCAGCTTATGGGGATATAAAACACATGTCCGGTCATCTTTGCCAGGAAGACACTGTGCGGGGGAGATGTCGATTAAACTTGGAAATAATTTGTAGCCAGGGTAACGCAGAATTAATAAATTAATTGTGCTTGGCAGCCTGTGGGGGAAGAAGAGGGCGGAAATACAGTATAAAGCTAGATTTTTGCATGAATGCAGTTTCTTGATTTTCCTCTTCAGTGAAGGCTCCGCTGTATATACATCAATTTGTTTCTCTTGCAAGATAGTGAAAAACATGAGAGGATGTGACAGTGACATTTTCACTTTTCAGACAGGGGCCAGATTTGACAGATGCTTCATTATATCATCATGCCATGTGGCAAGAGCTGCTGTCTGAATGCTTACAACATGCATTTTTCCACAGATATCGGCATTAAGAAAAGTAACTATAAAGCCTCAGATATTCACAAATAGAGAAGCTGACCAAAAGAAAACACTCTGTGTCCTCTCTACTTGACTTTTAAGTGTAATTTGATGTGAAAAGTGGCCGTTGGTGCATCTCACATGTAATTTACATAAAATGCAAAAGCTTTTGCCCTGCAAATGTGTTTTAATGAGCTGCTATATTTTTAAAATTAAACCTTATTTCTAGGCACCACTTCCTCACCTCTTCTCTCGTATTAAAAATGAGGGTTTAGGAGAGCTGGTTGGAACTGATTAATGGCTTAATGGGTGAGGTTAAAAGGGATGGTTTAGAGTTTCTTAAAGGACAACTGATACTTAAGACTGTGTAGGTCGTGCAAACGAAAAGTCATAAATACGTTTTGAATTGAAACTGCCTATTTGTAAGCTCATCTTCATTTTTTCAGCAGCTTTCTGCGAATATCTTATTTCTTCTTCTTTATTATACTGAGTATTTATATATCTTTGCTGTTTTGCCCTCTCTGTGCTGCTCCCATTATGAACACTCGCACAGCGATGTGCACTCACTGGTTTGGAAAACAACAGCCTTGTGGCTCGGTTGTGAGGAGTCGGCGTGGAGACTGCAAAGGGGTTGCTAGGCGACGGCAGCCGGGCAATTCCCTGAACAGGTGGGTGGGGTCGGGAGCTGGTGATAGAGGCCACACCTGCTGCCGGCCAGGCACACACACATTCCTAATTCACTCAGAAGCCCAACCTTTACATTAACCCCTCTGTCGCTTTCTATTACACACACACTTGCACTCTTGATTCAACCTCTTTTGTTGCTCTTTTGTGGAAACATGACCTGAAGCAAACTGTACCTTAGTAGTCCACATGTTCAAATAAAAAAGCAGTGAACCGAATAACTGAGAACCGCACAACCTTTACACAAAATTGAATCAAAAATGCATAGCAAAAGCACAGGGTCCATCAGTGTCTAATATATAACACTCTTAGAATAAAAAAAACCATTACAAATACATTGCAAATGAAATACAATTAAAGCCTTTTCCATCTTAGTACATACTGTTGCAGGTGTAAAAGATAACATTAACATGTTCCATGTAGATGATGTAGTTCAGGTCCTGTCCATGGTATTGTGCATGCCGGCTCACTGTCATGACTTACAGGGACACTTGATGGAACTGAGACAATGTGAACAAAATTAGTTTCACTTATTTTTTTTCCTGCTATGACAAGTCAAAATGTCTGCGAAAACGGCCCATTGTATTTGGCCACCTGGTGGATGTAAGTCTAATACTCATTCTTCTTTGAGCTCTGTTTTGTTCTCCACCAACTCCTGAAGAAAATATCAAGTTTATTTAGCTGCTAAAAGCTTCTCTATGTTCATCAGCTAGTTGCTACCTTTATCAGTCTACTGTTTGGTTTCGGGCGGGTCACATATAGAGGGGTTTGTCAGAGCATTTTTGCTGATCAGAGCAGTAACAATGAACCTAAACAGTAAAAATGTGGGCCGTAAAAAACACGAACAATGAGCTAAAAGATGCAAAAACGCTCTGTTGACCTGAGCAGGGCAGATAAATCTCTAATGGGTTTGTCACTACTAGCAACCCCTATCACATTACACATGATCATTTGATCTATTGTTGACATAGAAATATTGATTATAGCGACTAAACATTAGAGTGAACCACACTGGATGTTGGTAATCTGATCATTTATGGGAATGGTATGTATTTAGTCAAACTGAATTTGCTGCTTTTGTGAAACAAACTAATCCCTGTGAAAATCCCATATACTGTAATCCTATTTCAGAGAGTGTTGCATTTGCTTGCCTGGTTTAAAAACAGAAGCAGCATGAGGGATTGCTGCTGGATCGTGTGGCAACACAATTCATATTTTAAAAACGGGCTTGTGGCATTTAGTTATTTATTAACTGATAATGTCCTCACTAATGTACGTTAATTTCTGTGTTCTCATATATCTATTTATAATACATTTCCAAACCATCAGTCACTGTCACTGTCTTGCTGACACTCGCTCTTAACCTGCCTTTCCTCTTCACGGTTTCTCTGTAAACACTCCTCTCCCCAACCTCTGAGCCCTGCCAGGCAGAAGGTCCCAGAGGAGCAGCTTTTTATGAGTTATAGTGAAACCTGAGTGATGGAACATGGCCAGCTATTTGCACAGTGAATCTATTTGTGTGATTCATATAATAGCAGGTGAGCAGCACTTAGTCTTGTTTGTCTGCTTTGACCCTCGTTGGCAAACAGTGAACTCATATGCATGCAGACATCCATATACACACGGACAAGAAGACAAAGAATAACATCAGAAATAATAACTTCCATAATAAGTGAGAAGCTCTGAGGATATTAGTCGGAGATTTGTTTTGTATCTGACAAGGGGATTTGGAGAGGAAATGTATTATAAAGTAGTAAAGTATATTCTACTGGTATTTACCTTGCTGATTGTCCCAGCAAAAGAAAATGTCACTTCATATTAAATTTGCCACAGCCCTTGGAGCAAGTGGAATTTATTATCACATTTCTGCATAAGCTGATGCACCGCACTGTTGCAAATTAAATGAAGGCTTATAATGATATACATAATAAAATCAAGAACCTTTATTAGATGGGAATTGTGAATTTTCCATGTGATGTTTGGCTGAATCTGACGTGCAGATCAGTCAGGTTGAGGGCCCGAATAGGCATTCAGCAACACGTGTGAGTAGACGCAACCATAGTTGTCCTCAGCTGCACTCGAATCCCACCTGGTATATATGGTGCTTGTTATCAAGGATGCAGAGGAGGAAGAACAAAGCCCTTCAAAGTCAGCTTTTGCATGTTTAATTTGGAGAATGACGCTCATTCTAGGAGAAAAATGTGTGTGTCATGGTAAGAAATACAGTTTAATACAAACAGAAAATATATTCTAAAGGAACATAACAAAACGTTAAATTCTTCATCAGATTACCGGTAGTTGTTGTTTGCCCTGTGATGACCATCAGCTGGAGGTCAAATAGCCTAAAGGTTGATAAAAGAAGACCTGCCCATTAATCTGAGTGACAGGTATGTGCAGTGGACAGGAAGGTGGCTGATGCTGTCATAGGTACACTAGGCCGTGTTTGTGCCAAGTGTCCGGTGCTTGAAATGACGCGAGAGTCATGCGTAATTGTTGCTGCGTGTGTTGGGGAAAGAGGGCGCCCGGAAACCCATTAGTGCGTCAGAAACACAAACACAAAAAAAACACTGTAAAAAATGTCATTCACAGTAATCCACACTTCAAAAGTTTCCATATTGTGACATTTGAATGTGTCTTAATTGTGTGTAATTCGACCACTGGACTGAATTAGTTCCACATTTCCCCACTTTTGTCAGAATGTTCACAGAAATGTTTGTTTAAATCCGTTGAAATAAAGCAGAATACAGAATTACACATCACTCCAACGACATTCAGAGAAGCACATACGGAAAATGATTTAAATGCATGAGAGACTAAAAGATTTCACCGACTTTAACACACTTTCCCACGTGTTAAACAAGAACCTCGCTGCAAAATGACGGTGAGGATGTTTTTGCTTTTTTTTTGCAGTGTGCGGAGAGGCACCGCTCTGCCGGCCAAGATGAAGATCTAAATGCGCCCTCCCCTTTTCGCCTTTTATTGTTTGACACACGCCGTAGACCTAATAGCCTATCACGCACACGCACACGCACACACACACACACACACACACGCACACACACACACACGCACACGCACACACACACACGCACACGCACACACACACACACACACACACACACACACACACGGCTGAACCAAAAAAAGCACACTCCTCAACTCCACCGGTGGGGGGGACACAGACACCAGATGAGATTTGTTCCCAAACGCGCACCGATGGCGGTGTGAGGCGTTTGGCTGAGAAGTACGCACGGCATTGTGGATTTGTGAAAGCTTTTTGTGCAGCTTCTTCCTGTTTTGATCCTGGTTGCGGGGAAATAAACAAAGCTATGGATTACTCAGTCTGCTTACTTTTACTCCTGTCAACCATTTCGTCTGTGTCGACCGGACAATTCCCAACAGCGCAGATGTGAGTAGGCTACAGTTCAATAACCCCCTGTTGGCTTTTGAAAAGTCTTGGATAAAATATGCTCTGTGGCAGAAATTGCAGCCTGGCTTTTTACAGAGTTTTATTTTTCACAGTCAAGCTTTGTTTTCTGAGTCGTGTCTGATATTCACTAAAATATACAAGTTGTATTTTAAATATCTTCAATTTAAACTGTAAATCGCAGTTGCTGGAACATTATCCTTGAAGCGTTTCAGCAGAATCCTTGCAAAGCGATGACGATTGCACATTACTTCGAATACAACTTTACCCTGTGAAACGCGATATTTAAAGCTACTGTGTCCATTTGTTACCAGCTAGCAGCAATGTGACATGTGGGTTGCTGTCAAATAAATGATCTCAGAAGGTAGACTGAGGTCTTATGGCTCAGGGGTTCCCAAACTTTTCCTGTAGCATCTCTACATAGGCATATTAGATCACTGTTTGTCGGAGGGATAAACATCTAAGACGGTTTTTGTGGCTTCATTTTATAGTACATGACAGTGGACAGTTTTCTATCACAAATGCCAAAACATTCACGTGATCCAGCTTTTGAAATGTGCATATATGGTCTTCAGTGATAATAAATTGAAACATCTTTTGATTTTGGACTGTTGGTCAGTCAAAACAAGCAATATGAAGAGGTCTCCCTGGGCTAATGATGGACATTTTTCACTACTATTTTCTAAAATTGTATAGACCAAATGATTGATTAATGAATCAAGAAAATAATTGGAAGAATAATTGCAAACCACATTTTGCAGACCATGTGAGCAACTTGTAACACTTGTGGCCAGACTTCACTTGACAAACTAAGTGTTTTTACTCACACTCAGACCTAACCTACTGGTTTATTTGTAGGTACCATTTTATAGTAATATATATGATTTAGACACAAATACTTCTTAATGGATGCATAAGTACATATTATTTACAACATTCAGCTTTCTTATATTATTTATTGTCCCAGTATGTGTGCCTTAAACTATAAGCTGAAAACTTTCTACTTGACCTGCCGGATGGGTTAACTCGAGAAAAAGAAGAGGTATCACTCTCTCCGTCTAAATCTGACTCCCAACCTCTATATTTGTAGCGCAACATTAATATATGTAACAGATGGTATACCCACAGTTCCTAAATTAAACAAACATGTAGGTTTGAGAGCCTGTTTCAGCTACCATGCTGCACATCACACATAATCAACAGGTTTAAGATATTCCAGATGGTTCTTCTAGCGGAGGCCGGACTACAGCGTTTGGTTTTGAATGCAGCCCAAGTACAGTCCCCTAGAGAGGTGGTGAGCCATGATGGCACTCAGCCTAATGGCCAAGAACAATGATGTCAGACTAGCAGAGTGGCCGGCCCACTCCCTATATTTCATGGGCACTAAGTGGATTGATCCGTGGGTTGTGTACATGATATTCACACAGGCTTGGCAAGCTGCAGACCCACTTTCACTGACATAGTTGACTTACTAAGTAGAACTGGCAATCCATACAAGAAAAACAATATTCAAATTCAAGATTGGCAGGAGCTTTTCGTTTGAATTAGGAACACTTCTTTTAGAAGAAAAGACGATGCCAGAATCAAACTTGAAATCCCTCAGTCATCTCAGGGAGTCTATATTTTGACATCTGCTTTTTAGCCATCAGTAATAATGACAATTGTTTGCTGTGGAGGAAAGTGTCTGAAATTCTGCAAAAATAATTCTCCCATTCTTACTGTTTCCCTTTGTTTGACTGCAGCCAGTGTTGGTGTACTCTTGTGGTGATGGTGATTTTGAGTGACAAGCTTCACGTTGACTCCTCAAGGTGGAAGTCCCAGAGAGAAGCAGAGAAACTTTAAGGGCAGGGATGGAGAGACTGATCCAGTGTGTTTACTTCCAGGAAATGTAGATAAGCAAAGTCCTGAGGTACTTAGCCATAGACAGTGAGTCTATTGCAGTAGATGGTGGTTGGCATGCCGGAGTACCAGCAGGAGTACCGGCACAGAAGCAATGTACTGCTGTGGACGGGGGCAGCAGCGAAACGTATTTTAGCCACCTTACAAAGGCCAATGTAAAAACATAAATATCAGTTTAAGTGTACGCTATATGTAAAATATTTTTATTGCTTTACCTTGCCGCCAGAAAGCCCTTACTGATGGGCAACTGAAGCCATTATATCCATCTATGCTATCTTCAGAGACACAATCTTTAGCCTTTAGCCGACTTCTTTGACCTTCAGCAAAAATATCACGGTTTCACGGTATTGCGGTATTGCAATTAAAGCTTTAAAATGCATTTTTTTTAAATGTATTCGTAAAAAAAATGTCTTTGTATTTTATTTTTAAACACACTGCACACTGGCAGGGAGAGGAAATTCTAAACTGCACTCTCTTTCCTCGACTACTCATAAAAACATTTTCAAACCGCGGTGTACCTTGAAACCGGTAATCGGCCCATGCCTAAACACAAACAAATTAACCGATTGATTCAAGTGTTGAGGTGTTTTGCGAGGTAAAATTACTCTTTTTCTCAAAGGAGTCTGGCGGCTTTGAAAAGAAGCATACCGGTAGATAACGTCTTCAGTTCCCGTCGGAAAGGACTATCTGGTGTGAAACGAAGGTGTAAAATGATTCTAAATATACCATACACCTACATTTTTTTCACCTTTTTTCAGGTGTCTAAAATACGTTGAGTTGCTGCCCCCGTCCACAGCAGTAAATTGCTTAGCTTCCGTGTCGGTACTCCTGCCTGCTGGGCGGCGTGCCGACTGCCATCTACTGTAGGTAGTACTCTGACTATAGATAAGTACGTACAACCCCACTTCAAAAAAATCCAAACTATCCCTTTAAGTAGCTCAGTGTTTTGTGACTAAACAGACATTAACATACAGTATGTGTACACTGGCATTACCATGTTCTTTCTTTCTCACCGCTCTGTCTCATGGCTTGAAGTGTGACTGTATATGTGGGCTCCATCTCTAACCTCACATGCCAGCATCTGTCTGCTTCAGATATTCATGTCCCCTCTATTTCTCACAGCCCTCCCTCCATCCCTTCTTACTATCTTCCTCATCGATCTCCTTTTCAGGCTTGTTCATCCCCTGTCCATCTTTTTTTACGTCCGGCTGCCTATGTATCTCTTCATCTCTCTCTTCTTTTCTTTGTTTGCCCGAAGGCAGATGATTAACATCATTGAATCTGAAATGCAAAGTCTGATGTCATAGACTTGTGCCCCAGAGATCTCGGCGCCAGCTCCCACATTGAGATAAAAAGAAAAGATGGAGTTGGAGAGAAAAAGAGACAACATGGAAATCCAGACGACTTTGCCTCCTTGATCCCATATGTCTATGGACGTTCTGCTGCATGTGTACTGTTACCACCCTCACAACAAAAAAACACAAGACTTGTCCAAATCTTTGTGTCATGGCGTGCCAGCGCATTGTGCTGAATTCAGCCATCCAATCCAAGACTTGATCATATGCTTCTTTCTGGCTTTCGCCTTAGTCACAGACAGACACATAGACATGTCTCCATCCTCCCTTTTCCCACAGTTTCTGTCACCCTCTGCTCCATTTCTCCCTTGCTCCCTTTCTCTCACTTGCTTTAAAAAAAAGAAAGGCTAACTAGATTTCATGCTCAACCAGCTAAAGAGCCATGCTTCACGTGTTCTCCTTGTCTCTGGCGATCAGTGGGTATAATGTGAGGCGGCACTTCATCTGAACAGAGAGCAACATGGGCAGTTCATACATATACATACATATATATATAGATAGATAGATAGATAGATAGATAGATAGATAGAGTACCTCGATCTAACTCTCAGCAAGAAAGCGAATGAGCATATTGCTTAATTTCTTTCTTAAAACAAGTAAGAATTAAGGTCTAGCTACCGTCTGTTCTCAATGCTTTTTTTGAGAATTTTATAAATCCGGTGTAATTTCCTTGATGATAGTTTGGTTTTCTGCCTTACTTTGTCTTGCATGATGTCTTTGTCTCAGTCTTGACACTTGTTACATCCCAGTAGCCATTGGTACACTGACAGTGGCCTGTAATGAATATGGCTCAGTTCGCACTTGAGGCCACCCATATGCATCTTATTTCATGGCCAAACTTCCCCTGGACCCCAGGTGCTTGGAGGCGACGTCTGCTACTGAACAGCTTGGTCAATAAATGTGATATATTGCAACAATAAAAACTATATAGAGATATGGAGATGAAGAAGATGATCATGACTGCAACCTGCAATGCTGTAATCAGATAAATACTGGAGCCGTGATTTCAAACTTGGCTCGCAGCAAAGAAAACTTGTTAAGGTGTCATTGTGGCGCCAGGAGATTTGAACCAGAAAATGTGCCTATATTCCTGGAAAATCACATTTTTCTTCTTCAAATTCTGTTTTATTTTTATCAATGGAAAATGGCCTTGTCTTGATTGAATCAAAGAGCTTGATTTAGTTTTTGTTGCTTTGGGAGAGACGGAGAGATAGAAAATGTCTCTTCTAATGAAAAAGGTAAAAATAAAAAATAAAATAAACTTGATAAATTAGATTTCACTTTGATTCCAGTGTCAAATCTAACTTTGATTATGACACTGATAATACGGGAAGGTTGGAAGAGGATGAATCAAATGTAATAAGCAGATGGAAATAATCAGCTCAGGCTTGTATCAGGTTTCCTTTACTGTGATTTGCACCCCTCGGCCACGAGAGAGTCGGTGCTAGCAGGTATATTTCAGGAGGCATGCTCCTGCCTTTAGTCAAGCAGCTGGCAGGCTATATTTGTTACACACACATGCAAGGGTGCAAGGTCATTAATAATGTTTGCGCTCTAATCTCACTTTATCTTCTTTCACCTTCTTACAATTTTTATTCTGCCTTTTTCTCACTAATTTTTCCTCTATCATCCCCTCCTTCTCACCCACTCCCTTTGCCCCCATCTCAACCCTGGCTATATTTAAACAAGCCTCTGTCTTTGGGGAGGGGGCGTTTAAGTGTCCCGACTCTTGGTAAAGATACAGGACAGGGGTATAGAGTGAATGGGGGCTTCCCATAAATCTTCCCCCACTGGTATTTTCTGGACCCTTGTTTATGTGTGGCCTGTGAGTGTTGCCTTAGAGTCTGGTTTAAGTTTCTCATGAATGCGTTTTGAGGAAAAGTCATGTCCCCCCTGCCTTGTATGTGTAAAGACATTTTGGACTAACGAAACAAACCCGGTCCGTATTACTTCCCCACGGTCCTTTGCCAGATGGAAATTCCCAAGAATTTTCCATTGCAGCGTTGCCTAGGCAACCTTGGGAATAGCTAACAGCTGTTTGGTTGGGAGCCCAATCCTGTACAAGAGGCACATCTGTATACTGTCATATAAGGCATGTCTCAAGGGACATTAAGAAATAGCCTACTAAAC
Source organism: Gymnocephalus cernua (assembly GCA_023631565.1). Classification (NCBI taxonomy): domain Eukaryota; kingdom Metazoa; phylum Chordata; class Actinopteri; order Perciformes; family Percidae; genus Gymnocephalus; species Gymnocephalus cernua. The sequence continues at coordinate 9,996,234 of CM042447.1, read as the reverse complement.
TAATCAATAGTCAGTAAAGTACAACAATGTAAAAAATAGAGCACAAAATATAAAAAAACAAGAAGTAGAGATGAAAGAGCAGAGAATGTTGGAAGAAAGAGGTTGTGTGTGACTGAAAGTTGAAGATCAAACCCTGTCTCATCTCGCTTGTTGTCATGCCAAGTGTTTGCGGCTGTCCTCTCTTTTCTTATAATTCACAATCACATATTTGTCTGAGAAAACAGTGTACTACTGTATTGATCTTTTGATCTTATTCTCGGAGACAAGGGGAATATGCTAATTTCCTATATATTTCCTTAATAAATTACTTACAGAAAAATGGGACTTGCACATAGAGTTCACTATATAGCAAATAGCCAGCTTTTATAGTGAAGGGTGTCCACTAGCTAGTTTTGAAATAAAGGTTTCCCATAAATAACTAGAAATGTGATAAAGGACAAAATAATAAGCCAACTTATCCTAATCGCACAAGAGGTGTTAAGTGCTTAAAATATCTCTAGTGAGACACCACAAGCCCATCTGATGTGTAATATTTTGAGAGAGACACAGAGAAAAGTGGACCCACGATGGCTTCTCTTGAGCCCCTTAATGGAGTTGTATTGGCGCATAAGAGCTGTTAATGCCAGACTACACTACACTGCACTACTACACTACACTGGACAGTGTAGCCATCAGGGAAACAGCACTAACAGTAGTCTGCTCGTGTAGTCTGCTCTAGATTGACATTAATTGGACATTTTGGCCAGGGGTGCTCTCTAATCTTTCTATTTATACACATTGTCCGAGAAGTGTGTTTGTGTAGTGAGGCAAAGGGGTAGGGTTGATCTATGGATGGATGGGTGGGTAGAGAGTTAGCTCAGAAAGTGTGAAGGTGACAGGGATGTGGATGTTTAGTCATTTGGGCAGAGTTCACAATGACATGTAGCAACGAGAAAGACTGCTGGAGGGGCAAAGATGAGTAAGTGGAGGACAAAAACAGTCAAATTGTTATATAGAATAACATTTTATTTTCTCTGTTGATTTTTAAGACTAAAAGACAATATATATTTAAATGGTACACAGTGTGAGGAAAAACCTTATTCTAAAAATGAAATCCCTAATTCTATGCGGAGTGCCATGTCCACTATGCATTTTTGTAAGCTTTATGTGTTAAAAGATTTTAATTTCAGTCCATTACTTGACAGAAAATCATCCTAGACATTTCTACAAGGAAATGGAAATGGAAAGGAAAGTTGCCAACTTCCTTTTTATTTAGACGCAACCTGACCTATATGTGTGTGCGCAAACAGGGGATATAATAGTAATTAGTCGCTGTTGTCGTTCTGTAGTCTATTGTGCTGGAATCTCACCAGCAGGTGCAATTGCTCTGCAGCGAGTACAAACACTTGCAGGTGTCACAACAATTCTGTTTCTTCTGATTTTAATGTGTCCAGACACCTGCTGGGAGAGGTGATACAATGGGAGCTGTTAGTTCTGTCAGGACGTATATGCCTTTTGACATGGAGGGTGTGGATGAGGCAGACTTTGCACTAGGGGGAACGCGAGTCAGTCGCAGCTAGCCGTGGTCCAGAGTAAGGTCAAACGTAGGCAAGGGTAGGGAGAGAGTCTGACCCCCGGCCCTCTGTGGCAGTCTCATGTCGCCAGTGGAAAGACAGTAGATATCCAAATGGCCTGGTCTGACTTTGTTAATAGACAATTTTTTTATATTTTTTTTTAGTGCTGTCAAACGATTCAAATATTTAATCGCATTAATGTCATAGTTAACTCACGATTAATCGCATATTTTTATCTATTCTAAATGTCCCTTGATTTCTTTTTGTCCCATTATATTTTCTCATTTTAATGCTGTTAACAACATGGAAAAGTGGATCGGCTTGCTTTGTGCAAATGTTTTTTTTTTTTATTGAAAACAACATTGGCATATACGTCGTGTTCAATTTCACACTAACATTCACACTTGGAGCTAATAATGTAACACTGTTACCTCGATTTTCCATTACAGATAGTACTGCCTCACGCCTGAGGCGAGCGTGGCTCGTCGTCATAGCGACTATGGTCTCCCCCGACTCATTACCTGGTTGTCCTTCTCCATAAACAACGTAAAATCAAGGAGAGCGTTAACTTTTCCTGCTAAAGGTTTCCCACCGTGGTCAGAAAGAACAGGGGAGACACTTTGTTTCTCTCACTATGACTCTAGAGTCGCTACTCGCTCCGAAGCTAATCGCCGTGACGAGCCTACAGTACTAGCTACACAGCTCGCAAGCCCAAACAAGTGTGTGCGGCCTGCCACGCCAAGACCCGCCCTTCAATCACTACTATTGGCCAGGTGTCCAAGGTAATGTAACCCCATTTGTTCAGGTCCTATCCCCTGACCAATCCGCTCGTGCGATAAAAAAATTGTCGGTGTTAAAATGGGTTTGTGTGTGTGTGTGTGTGTGTGTGTGTGTGTGTGTGTGTCACTCTCTGTCTGTCCGACTGTCTCTCTCTCCGTGTGCCTGATTGTGTGTCTTGCTACACAACTGAGAAGTCAAAACATTCAAAATCACCATGCGTCTAGGTGTTTCATTTTGAAATTTGTTTTATTTTGTAAAGTATCTGGGCTGCACTGTGGCGTTCCTGAATGTGATTACCTGCCTGGCTTGTGTGTTTCTAGCGACACACTCCATACACACACAGTTGGTACGTAAGTTGCTAGCTAGCTACAGCTAGGGATGTACTGATACCAGAAATATAGTTGTCGATACCATTGCAGTAAAAATCCATGATTCTCGATACCCAATTCAATACTGCGGTTAAAAACAAAAACAACAATTATTTCAGGATAAGGATAAAAATGATAACACTTTGGATACGTTGTTTCCCACATAAATGGATTCTATTTGTGGTGATAGCTGACGGGTTTAAGGGGAAGGGGGTCTTCTGGACCCACAGCTGCTCCAAAGCCTGGCATCACCACACAACTAGCATATGGCAATGTCTTCCATGAGTTCACTTGTCCTCCCAAACAGCAAGTATGTTAAGTACCTTTTCTCTCTGCTGTTGTATATTAACATAGATTCAGCTTAACTTAACTGAGAGTATGCTGGTCTGGCAGAGGTCCACTGGAACAAGCGCTAACGTTAGCTAATGTTAGCTAATGTCAGTTATCGTAGCTAACGTTAGGGTCTATGTGAATAACAATGGCTGAGAAAAACTGAACTACTTGCAGTTTGGGAGTTCTAGGTAAACTCGTGAAAGACGTTGCCGTAAATGTACGGTAAAGCCAGAGATATGGATGTACGGTAAAGTCTAAATGCGGTGAGGCAGTCGGTGTGCACAGAGATGTTCTTCCGTGCTGGTAGGCATTCTTCTTCTTCGACATTAAAAGGCAGACTAGAACACTATTAGACATTCTGCCCGTCAGTTACAGAAGAATTGCATCCCCTGGTACCTGCAGTACTGTAGAAAAACCAAAGCATTGGGTCTCGTGACATCCCTAGCTAATGCTAACATTAACATCTATACAGTCAAGTGTGGGGCGTATAACTGCACATGAGATTCACAGGAATTAACTCAATGTAAAAAAATTGCTTTGTAGCCTGTGTAAACAGACCATAACAATTTACATTCAAAGCTAACTAACTACAATATTTGGGTCGCTAAGTATGGTGGTTAATTGAGAAAAGCAATTAAGTAACAGCTAAATTAATGAATGCCTTTCTAGTCTGCTTTGTTGTCTTTTATATTATATAGTAATGCCAGTGGTGGTGTAGCTTCAAACTGAACAAAATAAGTCAGTACGAAACAGTTTTTGTCTTTGGCCATAAGTTCACCTAATAAATCAATCCCTTTGGAATCAGCTTCCTGTAACCCAAACCTGCTCTCAGTGCATGGTTGCCCACCAGCACCACCCCATTATTTGGTAATGATCTCATACAATGTCTTGTCTGCTCTTCCACAGCAATACACCCTACATGAGTGCTTGATAGAGTGCAGAAAATATTGTCATGGCTTTACTTAAACACGCCTCTTCAGATCTATGCAGTGGGTGCGGTAAAAGGCTCTGACTTGACTTGCTAAGAGGAAAATGGTAGAAGAGAGGCAGAAATATCAATATTGTCTTGCCATAGAGGATAATGAGGCCGCGAGGCATTTTACAAAGCCTGCAATCATGGTGTTATTGACCTCAATAAAGGAGAATATATCACTTGTCTCCTTTGTACTTTGTGATGATACATGTGAGAGGAAAGTGACTTCTTTGTCTTCCACAAAGCTCTGTCAGGCTTGCTGCTTATTAGATGCCTTGCTTTATACTCAGAGCTCTTATTAGCTATCCCCCCAGTGGTTCAATTACATCCAAGCTGCCATCCTCAAACATCCCCGTCTTTTTTTTGCATCCCCTCTGCTTCCTGTAATGGTGTCAGCCTAGTCTCTCTCTAAGAACAGATTAGAAGCCCATATTACAACTATCACAGGAGGATTTAAGATATCTCCCAGTGCTGGACACCATGACTCCACAACATGATGAGACAGAGAGGGGAAAAAAATAAAGCAAAGAGCTTTGCTGTCGGATGCTTCCTCTGTGACGGTGTCGATGGTATTAAGAGATCATGTGGATTCACAGACTGGGTTCTGAGTATAAAAACATGAAGATGTTTACAAGACGAGAGGGCGCTGGAGTGGAAACTCAGAGATTGGATATTGAGCCCTGGATTATTGCGGCTGCTCGCACAAAGGCGTGCCGGGCCTCGGAGCAAGCGTGAGACAGACTTTTGGGTGTTTCAGTCGGAGTGATGTGGCATCCGTCATTGCTAGATCAATTTTCTGGACTTTCACTCAGCCCAAGGTGTTTACACAGTGTCAGGTTTATCCCTCGGTAAAAACGGAAAGAAACTGAAAATAAAGAGACTTGTTATGAAGCTATATAAATAACGGGCACACTTGGGGCAATACCTGTGCTGCTGAATGACAATGGAAGGTTGTTGTGTTGATCAAGGATATGGCATGCATTGCACGCTGCATGACATTAGACTATTAATACCATGAGTTTCAGTTGAGATGAGAGGACTTGAAACAACTAGTGCCTGCTAACCAGGGAGACGTGAAGAAGTGTTCCAATATTTTGACAGCCCAAAGCATAAGAATACATTCTACAGAGTATTTATTTAAAGTTCCCTTGCTGCTTTCTTAAGTTTGGTATTAAAGTAAAGACAAGACTTAGCAGAAAAAGCTTGAAGGTAAAATCTTCCCAATCTTCTCTCCATGAACTCCATCTGGGAACCATCTTTTAAAGTTGGATTACAAGCTCTTGCAAACCTTGTAACAGCCTGACTGTGAGTTTTTTTTATCTAAATCTTGAATGGAGGTAAAAGTAGAAACAAAGTATTAGTCAAGGACAGTTTGAGGTCAGTGTACGGTATATCTAAAAAATAATTCCGGTTTAGCACCATTTTGGTCTTGTTTTCATAGTTTGGGCTGTCAATTCTATCAGTGATAACTTTGTACTCACCAAGTTAATAATTTTAAAATCATGATGACATTTAATTGGGCAAGAAAAAAAAAACAGCCAGCGGATCAGGCAGTGAACAAACCCACAGCTTAGCCAGTGTAGGAAGTCAGTCTTATCTGTTATAGATGTTCCGTTGTCGACAAAAACAGTCACACCACAAGGTCCGATAGCTGTTTCCTCAGCAGATGGAGTATGTCCAGTTGTCATGGAATTATAGATGTTCAAATTAAAAACACAATTCTGAGTAGTTTAAGGACTTCTCGTGCACGTTGGCTAAAAAGTTTAACACTGAAAGTTCAATCTTGTAATCACTGTGTGCCTTTGTTTTCTCTTCACAAATAGTTTAATGTGTTGTTGTTGTTGTCTTTAAATACTCTCTTATGCCTAGGGTTGGGTACCAAAACACGGTGCCAATAGGTCCGACGTAAACGGTAGTAACGAGATCGAATAAGAACAAAAATTTTGGTGCCTTATTTCGGTGCCTGACTTTACACTACACTCGACAGCAGGTAACGTTAGCCTACCTTTAGCTAGCAGTTGGATTAAACACGGTTAAAATGCTGACAGGTAACGTTAAACAGTGTAAAGTGTGACTGTACATCAACACCGGGACGTAACAGTCTGCTCTGCAGCGCAGCAGCTGCCGACGTCGGAAAAGCACAGACGGTGCATTCACTGAAACTGGTAACCTACAGCCTCGCGGTGCATTCAAAGTTATTGTAAAATACCCTTTTCCCATCTGGTTGTTTTTGTCGTTCAACAGGAATTCACTGGTGAAATAAATTGTGTATTATAAGTTATAGTTATTACATTACTATTAAATCATTTAATTTTGACCATATAGCCTTAGTAATAAACAATGTGTTCTTAAATGTCACCGACTGTTGTTTAGTAGGCCTATCCTTCTTGTTTCTTCTTCTTTCTTTTTTTTTAATTTTCTTAAAAAGTATCGTTTCAGGCACCGTTTAGGCACCGGCACCGTTTTAAAAGTACCGATTTAGCACCGGTATCGGAAAAAACCCAAACGATACCCAACCCTACTTATGCCCCATCCTTTTTCATGGATGGAATAGTCATGATGGCCAAAACAATGAAAATAAGACACAAATTGTAATTAACCAGAATTAGCCTTTAAATAATTCAATCCAGAATGTGATTTGAAGCTGCACTTCCTGTAACTAACTTGAATTATCCTTCAATCTAAATGGCTTCCTGATAAATGGGACCCAGGAGACTTTGATATTTATAGTTTTTGAGTGTTAAAGCGTATTCGCTTCCTGAGCCGATTGTCCTGCAAGTGTATTAACCCTACTTAAAGTGTATTAAACAGCTGCACAACAGCTAAAGGCCAGAGGCTGTGGTTTTGAAGTGTAGAAACAGAGGGAGAGAGGAACACCCACAGGCACACAGCTCGGCCGGAGGGGTAAATGTGGTCAGAGGTAAGAAAGCAGTGCTCTAATGCTGAGTCATACTCTCTATTCTGGGATAGTGTCTGCTTCCCAGTTTTCAACCCTCGGGTTGGGCAGTCTGCACCTAACTGGCAGAGCGAGGTTATTTGTTGTTTTTTTCACCTCTCTAAGGTGGCAAATAATGCTGAATAAATCTGTTATACAGCTTGTACTGTACACCCAGAATCATTTGATACACATCTTATTTTAACATCCACATCTTCTTATTTATTATTTTTTAATTCCTCTCTTTCATTTTAAATAGAAATTATAGCAGACAATGATTTGTTTGTGCATCATAAACTAGTATTACACTAGCACTACTCATAACAATATAATGCGGAAACTCAATGTGGCATATAATGATGTTTTGAGGCTGCTGCTTAAATTGCCACGATGTTGCAGTGCGAGCCAAATGTGTGTAAGTGCTAATGTATTCACATGTCCTGCTGTACTCAGGAATCTCATGTACAGATGTATGTGTAGATTGGCAGTGTCTCATAACAGCATCATCGCAACATTAGTGAACCCTGCATTGAGTGCAGTTAGGTTCACTTTGAGACTGTGGAACCATTGGCGTTCTAGTCTATATGTTAATATTTGAACACTTTTTTGTGTATTGTGTAATTTTGACTGTAGTCATTTTATTGTATGCGTTTTATCCTGTATTGTTCTTTGTTTTTTGTACTATGTGTTTGCTATGGACCATTTTTTATGTGTCCTGAATAAAGAATATGATGATGATGATGATGATGATGATGATAATCATAGTAATTGCTCCTTAACATTATTACCTCGCAAATAGGATGGCATCTAGGCAGTTTGTCACTTGATAAAAATATAAATAAAACCTGCATTAATAGATTTGCAAGCTATAAACACATGACTGACATATTTTCACGTTATAAAGTTGGTTTGGGGTGGCTACCTGAGGAATGCAAGTCCAATACTCACACATTTTCTTTGTTAAGGAAATATCTGATTTGTTACTTACTAAATTAAAACAAATATTGATTAGTGCAGCTTTAAGCTTTAAAGCCAAGTCTCTGCCAATTGTTCACACTCTAAATTGTTATTCAGTGCTTTGTCATGTGCTGGTCCATTACTCTGAATGGTGGGTACTTCATTACATTAAGAGCTACACCGGTTCTGGTGACCTTTGACCCTGGATAACCCCCCACTGTGCCCTGAAAGACCCACTGCTCTGGTTACATACAGACAGTGACACATGTACACATACACACACATGACAGCTGGCCTAAAGGTAGCAGCTTCTCTTCCAGTCATTAGAGGGATGGATGCCAAAGGAGAGGGGGTAGCTACTGCCAATCATGGTTCAAGCACAAATTAAGACATGCTCACTTGTCAAGTCGAGGAATAAACAAATTTAGCAGTAAGAAAGACTCACATACCTGTGACATATAGACTATTTTGTCTGGTGCGGCTGTTTTTCTGAATTGGTCTGCAGAGAGGTGGTGTTGCATTATCTGTGGTTATATTGACACCACTCACCAGCACCTCATCTAATTTCACACCATTTAACTCACTGGCACATTTGTGCTTGTGACTGAGGACATGGAAAGAACTTGATGAAATTTTAATGTCATCTTTTCATCGTTTGGAGCCCTCATATCAGATGATCTGTTCGTCTAAACTCCAACCAAGTGTGTCTCCAACTCTCTAAAGTCAGTGAACCTGTAATGATCTGTACTGCATGCACATTGAGTCACATTTCACTATCACAAACAACATGCTGAGGTAGACAGGTATCGGAGCTCCTCATCTCAACTCTCACAAGTATTAAACTAGTCCAGGCCCAAAGGGTGTGTGCATGTTCAAGACCAGGGCTCACTTCCAGCTCGGCACAGGAAAATGTGTGTGGTATCAGTGATATTGTGATGTGTGAGTTCCTACCAGGTGGAGTAAGTTACCTGTCTTTAAAGCTTGTTTATATATATATATATATATATATATATATATATATATATATATATATATATATATATATATATATATATATATATATATATATATATATATACACACACATTATATATATTATTTTATATATATATATATATATATATATATATATATATATATATACATTATATATATATATATATATATATATATATACATTATATATTTATATATATATATATATACACACACACACACACATACACACACATATTGAAGCATCCTAATTGATATCAGACTTTTAGTCTCAAGTACTGGTCAAGCCCCCAAAATAAACTTGTTCCTACATTTCATGCAACTTAGTAGCGACTATTTAGACCTTCCTTGCCTGGTAAATGCTGTTATACTTGGTAAATGCGTAGCTCTGTCCAGAGCCACAGAATACAATATACAGTTCATCTGTTTTCACAGCCTGAGTAGTATTCTCTGTCATGAGTAAGCTGAACTTGGTGTAAAATTGATGGAGTGCCCCTTAAAATCAATCATCACAGTAGCACAGGAGTAAATTCCAGTAAATGCAATATAATGTTGATATTATTGAGATGTAGTAAAATGTATATATTTATTTTGTATTTTTTTTAACTGGAAGTACACTGGACTTTTGTACCCTTTTATAATTGTATAGATTACATAGTTGTGACCAAAAATAATCAGCTCCAGATGTTGTAGTAGGCTGGTCTACACTGCGTTCTTACAGACTGTCAAGTAAGCGAGTATACGAGTGAATGACTACAACTGACAAAAAGAACAAAAGAAGGGGTCTTCAACAATTGCCTGTCAGAAAAACTGTGTCTGCTTCATAAGTGGGTGATCGTAATGACTCAGTGAGACAAGTGTGAGAGGAAAGAGGCTTGTAATTCCAGCAGGTCTCACACTTGGCTGAGTTTGTTATGGCTCCTCTCATTTCCAGCCCTGCAGTCTGCAACCAACCGCTGTATAGCTGAGTGGCTTCACATGGCTCACCAGCCATTTTGGAGGCTTCCTTCCTTTCCACATTGCCCCTCCCCTCCGATTTCCCCAAGGAAAGACAGAGCGAGAGAGGGGGGGCAGAATAGGAGCTGAGCATGGGATGGGATAATGATGCTGTCTCATTTTTCCATGTCCTGCTCCAAGTTTTCATTCCCATATTAAATGCTTTTGTACTTTTTGTGCACTTCATGAAAATAATATTTCCTTAGTCTGCTTCTATTAATAAAGAAACACTATTTCTTCGCTTATGAGAAAGCTGCACATCCTGATGTTATGCAGGAAATGTTTGCTCTTTCACTGGAGGAAGAGGCTAATCAGAACGCTGCTTAGCCTTTTGTGTTTTTACCCAAGATATTTGAGAGAGATGTCTAAATTCTAGCACAAAGTAAGTAGAATTAGCAATTATCAGTATGTTTTACATTACAACCTTATCCCCATGTAGAAACCCCAAAGCTGCTGCAGACAAATGAGGGAACAAATCACACCTGGATCACATTTTATTGTAACTCTCCTCTCCTCATTGGGATACTGCAAAGAAGCTCTGCAAACAAAATTAGTGTCAACTAGTTCATGGCCAGAGCTGTTTATATCTAGAAAATCAACTTAACTTGCCTCACACTTACATTAGATGTAAAGAGAATATGCTGTAGCACGCTCAAAAAACATTTAATTAATGAATTATTAATGGTGTTACGGCTTCCATTTAAAAAGGACAAACCAAGGCTCAAAAGGGATTGGAGGATGCAACATATAAAAGGATGCCAGACACAAAGTTATTCGCAAAAGTAACAAACAAGGCAAAACAAAAGGGACTGGAGACCCTGGCCAAAAAGTACAAAAGATGGGAAGACGCTGGACCAACCTCGCAGTGGGCCGTCGCTGCCCGCGTCTCCCCCTCAACTACCTAAAAAAGGGAAAACTAATCCTAAAACAAACAAAAAGACGAATAACTGAACTACCGGTAACCTCCAGCCCAAACTAACACAAACTAAAATAACAAAACTCCAGCACCTAAATGTGCATGGAGATAGGAAAAACAGAAACCTGCTTGTTGTGGAGAAAAAAAGATGAGGAGAAAACTCCTCACTGGTGTGCTCTCCGTGTGCCCTCTGTCCCTTCACTGTCTGCCTTCTTATCACCTCCCCCACTCTACCTGAGCAGAGAGAGAGAGAGAGAGAGAGGGGGATAACAAATGGCATTGAACATCTTTGATGAAGCATAACCATACACCCCCACACACTCACCGTTTTCACATTATACACCTGTTGTAATCAGCCTACTCCTCTTGTTGAAGGCCAACTGGGCTTATTTGAAAAAGTCACATGCATAACAACCCTCGCCATGGCCGGTGGACCTTATCTCGACCCTGGAATTGTACAGTCGTTATAACAACTATCAATGAAAATCCACTATGAAGTCATCTGTAGCAGATTAAATCATTTTATTTTCCCATTTACCTAGAGAGAGAGAGAGAGAGAGATGGGGGGGAGAGGCTGAGCTATGTGCTGACATTACGCCCATACTATATCTGCCCTCAGCTACTAGCAGCTGTCTTTCAGAAGGCTAAATATACTATGTGGCAGCTATGCTGCACGTTTTCAGCCTGAGCTAACCCTGTTCACATTACACTGTATTTTTTTTTAAATAAGATAACATCGACAGGGTTCATATGGTCAAAGGCCCCTCAGCATGGTGGAAGGTGGAGAGGTTAATTCACACTGTGGGGGAGAAAGGGTCATTTTCCTTAATAGGGTCATTTTCTTTATTATGTCATGTATTGTTTTAATGGGTGTCGTAAAGGAGCCGGGGGGAGGGTTTGTTTACAATTACACTGTAAGTGTCTTACAGTGTAATTGTTTTGAGAGTTGTCTGTGCAGTTGAGCAGCAGGAGGTTGATACAAGTATTGTAGTTGCAATAGGGATTGTATTACCTGTGGACATTTGATGAAACAATTCTACATCAGCACTTGATAAAAGTTCTTGAACTATAGGAAAATACTTTAAATTTTAAAGGTCCCATGGCATGAAAATTTCACTTTATGAGGTTTTTTAACATGGAAATGAGTTCCTCCAGCCTGCCTATGGTCCCCCAGTGGCTAGAAATGACCAAGCCCTGGGTATCCTGCTCTGCCTTTGAGAAAATGAAAGCTCAGATGGGCCGATCTGGAATCTTCCCTTTATGACGTCATAAGGAGCAAGGTTACCTCCCCTTTCTCTGTTTTGCCCACCCAGAGAATTTGGCCTGCCCATGAGAAAGAGAGAGACACATCATGGCTTGCAAACAAGCGAAGCATGGCAGTTGGTCAAGGCCACACCCCCACCCTCCACCTTGCCCCCCCTCTCTTCGCCTCAACAGCTATTTAAAGCTACAGACACAGAAATGGCACTTTCTAAGGAAAGCTCATTGTGGGACCGGCTCTAGTGGCTTTAATTCTGCACCAAGGCTGAATTTTGGGAAAGAGACTTCAGATACAGTATTAGGGGACCACTAAGGCCTATATAAAAGCATCCAAAAGCATATCATAGGACCTTTTAATGATTTCAACTCAGTTTAAAAGGAATAGTTCAACATTTTGGGAAATATGCTCATTTGATTTCTTGCTGAGAGTGAGATGAGAAGACTGATACCATTTCCTTGTCTGTATGCTAATGCCAAGAATCTGAACACTGGAAACAGCTAGCCTAGACCAAAATGTAAAAACAAACTGTTCTGGTTTCCTCTATAAAACCACATGGTTACATTTTACACTTGTTTTTTGTATGGCTGGAATAAACAAAGGATAATGTGTTAATTTGTGAACTTTAGCATCGCTTGTAGGCACATTTCGTCAGGGTATGACAGAGCCAGTTTAGCCGTTGCCATTGTGTCCACTCCCTATGATAAGCTAAGCCAACCAACTACTGGTTGTTGTTTCATCTTTACCGTACAGACATGAGAGTTCCATTGATCCATTCATAGCTTGATGTGTGTGGTTAGCAAGTGAGCAAAATTTCTATCTATAAAATCTATTTCTTGAAGGGCAAACGTTTGTTTGATAAGGAGGCTTGCCTAAAACAAGTTTATTGTAACCTAAATACAGGAATTGTACCTTGTACATTCTGAAAATAAACAAATAACTTTGTAATAACCAAGATTCATTGGTGTTTTGACAGTGAGAGGGTATGGTGGATATGGTTTAACATAGACAACCACGTACACTCATGCATGCACACACATAACCTGAACTGAACTTAATGCCAGGGATTTCCATATAGGAACTGGTGTTCTTAAAATCCTCATGGCTAAGTTACAGGACATAAAGTTGATCTATAACAGTTTAGACATGCTGTGTTTTGATATGTTCATGGACACACAGACATTCACATACGTGCCATAGAATACTACTGGTTGTACTAATGCTGAGCTTTTTGCAATGCAAAACAATAAAATACATTTTTACTTAAGTGAAGATATGTTCTGATCTTACTAAAGTGTGTTAAAGTCATATAAAACAAAGGATACGCTCTAATAAATGAACATTAGTGTAGTACCTTTTTTCGGTTTCTTCCTCTTTCCCTTTCTGTCCTCTTTCTCATCAGAAGAATACATTAACCACCATCTCACCCCTGAGGATGTGACACTAATGCTGACAACTATGAATAGCTCTCGTGCTTAATGCACAGCTCGTGGAGTAGAGCAATGTATTCACTTGGCTAAACATTATTATTTCATTCTTTCCCTTCCTGAATCTATACAGCTTTTTTTTAGCATATTGTAATAGTTACTGTAGCAATAAAGCTCAAGTCTTGTGATCATGTGGGCTGTATTCAAACAGAATGACTGTGGAGCACCTCGGACAATTTTATTAAACTGTGCAGGTCAATCAAAAGTTTTACATTAAATGAGGATTGGTTGGCTAATTGATGTTTTTCATGTTCTTAGGATAAAGGAATGGGTTGACCAGATGCAAAAAGAGTTGATCACATTGACAGACACATCCAGTGGTATGGACGACCTAATACAGGTAAGCATGTCTTTCTGTTTTTGTTTCTTATTTATTTAGACCAATTTCTAAAAAAGTAGAGTTTATAACCACTTGATCTCTCAGAAAGTGGAAGCTAACAAGCTAGGCTAACTAGCTTACACTTGGAAAGTAAAACTTAGTTGGACTAGCTCGCTAATAGCCTTGAATCCTACCTACTTGACGTTACTTTTTTTTCCTTTTTGTTAAACACCTGTGCCATTGGCAAATGAACAAACTTTCAACACTCAATTAGATGTTCTGTAACTAAAAAGTAAATAGATGTACAGAGTCACAGGGTAATGTACAGTAGTGCCCACAAATGGGACTAATGGGACTAAAGGTCAGCTCGTTGACCCCTATGCTGGTTTCTGCCCATCTGCCTGGATTATAAGTGGTATAGTAAACTATTTTTAGTGCCCCTGCATATTGCACCAACAAATTGACCAGTACCTACATAGTCAGACAGAACCAACTATTTATACAGTTAGTAGGCTATATAGTAGTAGTTTAACAGTTTGATATACTGATTTCTTAGCTTAACTAATTTTATTTCAGTTCGACTTTAAATCAGGAGTTGAGAAAGAATCCCGCACACTGACCATTTCGCAAGCAATTATTTATTTAGAAAATACAACGTTTCGGTCTTAGACCTTTTAAATAAATAATTGCTTGCGAAATGGTCCGTGTGCGGGATTCTTTCTAAACTCCTGATCTGCGATCTTTGGTCATATCCAACGCACATGCCCAACCAAAAGAGGTGTGCAAAAAGCCTTCTTACGTTGCACTAAGTTTGACTTTAAAAATAAATCCATTGCAAAGGTTCAGTATTGACAAGAATTAACGTTTGCACTTCAAGTCATTACTTTTCTTAATCTCTTTAACCCTCCTTGCACGACCTCAGCTGTCACAACACATCACCAGTCTATATATAGTAGCTTCTCATTAGCCATAACACTGCATCATTTCTTTCTGTCAGCGCAATGTACATGCTCAGATAAGATCAGCGTCACGACCATACGGTGATGGCCATAGTCCTGGCACACGTACACCCACACACAAAGCCACATCTGACAAAAGAGAAAAAGCTTTTTAGATCCACATTGATTGACATAATGCATCTGGCACTTTTGCTCCCTGCTCCCTTTGAGAATATAATCAGTCGGCTTTAAAGCATCACTGAAATCATTACAAAATGTGTTTTTATTTTAAGTTGTGGTACAACTTGTCACCAGAAATTAGATCTGGCAATATTTTGTGAAACTGAAGCCTCTCAAGCTGTTGCTGTAATAGAAGCTGATGGTTTTGGGGATGCCCCTATCCAAACACAATGTACTGTACACAGCATGTAGTATTTAAAAGTGTGATGAAGCTTCCAAGTTAATAATGCATGTGGAGAAATTATCCTAATTGCCTGTGCTGTTCATCCTGTAAACACCTTCTAATATTGTTAATGATAGACACAATTTATAGACTTTTATGCACACAGTTGTACTTTTTGTCACTTTGGAATCGTATTTTCAACTAAAGACCCCAAATCCACAATATGGGTATATTCAATTTCAACATGCAGATAAAATATATACATTTTAAGAAAATCATCCTGTATACTTTTTCATAACGCAATCCAAGTCTAAAAGGCAGGATTGTTTCTCTTTAATATTGCTCTTGCACAAAAGCAAAATCCATCGGAAGCCTGGAGGATGAAGACAAATAGGTGCACAAATGCTGCTGTTCTGTGGATGAATGTCGGACAATGAAATCCCTCCAGGCTGCTAAATAATTGGCTGTTTGGCATTTGTGTTCCTATTTTATTTTACTGGAGCATATTCCATAGCACAGTAAATGGTCTTGTTGCATAACCTGACATTGCAATTTAATCACTGGACATGTAGGTTCCTTTTTTAAAGCACTGTGCTTTGGTCAGTGAGGTCCAATGAAGAATAGAAGATGACCACTGACAAGAAAACACATACATGCCACTCATAATTAATAATAAGTTTTCTGAACTTTATGTGAAAATGTTTGCTTTGTAAAGCCAACCAGTGGTTGAAATCATAATTTTGGGTGATGGAGATTTGTAAGCATAAGGCACATCACCACACCTCATTATCATGCAGCACCTTTATTCTTTTAAACTGGACCGCTGCAATGGCACAGTGGTGATGCCGAGAGGGCACCAGAAAACAAAAGCAGGGTCATCTGTCAAAAAAGTTAAATCTGGCTCAATGTTTGATGCAACACAAAGCTACCACTACATGGGCTTCTCAAATATGCATATTTGATGTCTGATAACCCTTTAAATCCGTGAATCTGTTACCCAAATTGGCCTTCCTGGGTTGTATTACATTGTCTCACCGCTACCTGAAAAATCAAATTCAGGTTTCGATCCAGGTTTTCAGTCTGAATGACTGCTTACTGATTAAGACTTGACATCAAGGACATATAGGTTTATTCAGTTTAAGTTCTACTCATCTCGGACCCCTGCTCTTCTCCTCTGATTGTCTCAGATATATCACAAACACAGACCTCACTTCAGCGTGGAGTCCAACAATGCAAGGGACCTGGTGGCGACGGCTGCTGGGAATATAGAGAAACTACTGGATAACCGCTCCCGAGCACTAAAGGTGAGTGTGATCTCCAAACACAAAATGATCTTGTGGCAACCCCGCTTCTTAGGGATGTAGAGGAGTTTTGCTTTTTCTACTAATTTACCATTACCACTTGACCGTTAAAAGCTGTTATTTTTTTGTTTTGAGATAGGGACACAAAATACTAATTCTAGTCGGTTTGTAAGACCAGGCCCAGCGTCTCTCCTAGCAGAGCCCAAGGAAATGCACAGAAACAATATGCTCCTCCTCATTTCACATCAGAACAGACACTGAAACACAGCCACTGCTTCAGGCCATGCACTGATCGGATATAAGCAGACATCCTCTAGCTAGATGACTTGATTCAAAGTTACCAGTCTGGGTTGCTACATGCAAAAAAATATACCATTTTTTATCACTTTTTCCTATTATGAAAAACATATGTTACAGATGACACTGTTTAGTTTCAACTTTCAGGAATCTTTTGTCTTTCCTGTGGCCACTGAGGCTGAGTCTGCCCTCATACCTAATCCATACCTGCTGCTTTCAAAGGTCATTTGAATGAACCAAACAGAAGGAAAATGCTATGAAGGCTACGCTTGGAAAATGCTTTCATTTTGTAGTGAAGTGTTCCTGACAGTGTTCATTCACCACAAGTTGCTGAACTCCTTCCTTGTTGAATCGCTGACTAGACTATTCTATAACCTTGGTGGAGCTGTGAGATTGAGTCAGATTTGGTATGTTCCTTGGTGTAAACCACACAGCAAACCTGTAGTACAATCTGTTTACAACCTTGTGACAAACATTCTATGTTATGCTATTAGAATAGCTCTAGGGATAACAATGTTGATCGATTAGGTTGGTCCACCACTTTGGTCCAGACTAAAAAATCTTAATTATTTAATAGGTTGGCAGGGGATAGTATAGGTCCTCAGAGGATTCATCCTAATTACAGTACTTGATCCTCTGACTTTTCATCTAATGCCACCTGCAGATTGCATCAAAATCTCAACCTCTACTACATGAATTGGCACAAGAGTTTATGCAGACATGCATGGTTCCCAAGGATTTATCCTTAGGAGAACCGCTGACTCTTCCTCTTGCGCGGCCATGAGGTTTACATATGTGGTTTTGAGTGAAATGCAGCTGTTGAATGGTTTGCCATGAAATTTGGTATACACATTTATGTCCCGTCAAGATCAATTGTAAAAACGTTGATGATCTCTTAGCCATCAGGTCAAAAATTGTATTTGTCCAATACAATATTTGGTTTATTGCCAATTACCTACAAAACTAATGACATCCCCATTAGTAAGTTAGTAAGTATTCTGTGACTAACCTTCAAATGTCGGATGAGGTTGGTGGTGTTGAAATGTCGCTTTCCGCCTCGTGGTATTTCCTTGGCACACACGTTTCAAATCGCTAATGTATTGTCTTTTGTAATCACGTTTGCTGGAGCACCACCGGCGCACCACCGGTGGCAGCCGCTTTTGCTTCCTACCGCCTTCGTTCCTGGAGGCCAGCCACTGGCCAACCGCTGTTCTGCCGCTGTTCAGACACCTTGTAGAACTGCCAGACCGGTGAATGTAGGGAGGCCGCCATTTCAGCTCCATGTAGAAAATGTTCTCACGAGTAGTGTGCTCTTAATACATCCATGGTAGTGCGTCATCTGATCGGCCTATCTGATCGGCATTTATGGAAACTATTCCAACTATTTAAAGCCATTATCGGCCGATACCGATCAGTGACCGATCAATCGGAGCACCCTTACCCATTAGCCAAAGTTAGCATGCTAGCTCGCTAAACTAAGATGGTGGACGTGGTAAACATTACCTGCTAAACATCAAAATGGCAGCATTGTTATTGTGAACATGTTAGCATGCTGATGAGAGAGCAGAGCTGCTAGTGTGGCTATAGAGTCTTAGTTGTTTGCATGTAGTTACAAAGGACAACAGCTAAAGTGATCCAAACAACCTTTCACTCCACCTTAGTTAAAAAATAACAGTATTTGGTTAACTACATTAGGATCTTCTTGGCTCTCCCAGTCTCGATCAATCTGGCTCCAAGAGCCATAAATATTAAATTAAAGCCTGACAGCCTGTTCCCATAGTTACATTCTCATTGATTACCCCATCAATCCAGCCAAGCTTTTTGTTTTTCTTACATCCCAATAATTGCCAGGGGATGAGGGACAATTAGTTTTTGGTGTAGTTGTGTCGCACCTTGGGAGTGAAACACGACTGCTCAGTGAATTCATGGCATAGAGATATTAAACTACAGGCTCTGTTCTTACATTTTATCAACACCAGCTGCTGTGTTTTTCACCTGCGCGAGTTAACGGCAGTTGTTTAGCTCTTTGCTAGAAGTGTGACAACAACAAGGGAGGCAGGGATGATTTTTTTTTAAAAGTTTGTACATATGCTGATGTTCTTTGTTCCTCTAAGAAAGTACGTTTACTTGTCACTGCGTTAGCATTGAAGAGATGTTCTGTGGTGGCGTGGTAGCTACTGTACCATAAATGGTTGGAGTTGAGCTAGTTGAGCCAGCATTATGGCCATCAATTTATGTAAGAGACCATATATAGTTGCTATGTCCACTTAGCTGAATCATGAATTGAAATGGAAGCAGGCAAAGGACGACTGCAGCATCTGTAATGTTTTTGACCCGACCTACACTAATCTAATATTTCTCTGCACAGGTTTTAATCTGTCCGGTAATGAATCCCTCCCTTTGACTTACCACATTCAGTATCCTTATTCTTTGGTTTCCTGTCCTCTCACTTTCCTTCATTCCTCCCTCTTTTCTCGCTCCATCCCTTGTTCCATTTGGAAGAGCTTATTACACACAGCATGAAGTGATCATGTAATAGAGAGATTGCGTGAGAGGTTATAGCTTTCTGTCTGAAAGAAATTTAATGGCCTGATGTGTACGAGAGAGAAATGATCTTGAGTAGAGGGAGAGTGGTAGGAAGTCCATGAGTGCACTAAGCCACACCTTCCATGAGGCAGCGTACAAAAGACCAGAGATCCATTAAGATCTTGGCCTTGTAATACACATTTCAACAGGCAGCACTATCTTCTTGTTCACACAGCACTGCTACGTGCTGTGGTACATTAAAAAAGTTTCCACGTCCAGTTACTGTTGCACAGAATTCTAGTTATTTTGTGGTGAGATACTGCTGCTGGCATTTTTTTAGACCCAGTTTCCCTGAACCTGCTCCCTCTACTGTAGACATGTAATAATACATTGACATTGTGATCTCCATCATAAAATGCAGCTGAACACTGTAGGAATAAACATTTGAATAACAACAATAAGTAAACCTATTTGGCATGGAAG
Organism: Gymnocephalus cernua; assembly: GCA_023631565.1. NCBI lineage: Eukaryota > Metazoa > Chordata > Actinopteri > Perciformes > Percidae > Gymnocephalus > Gymnocephalus cernua. Next base: position 9,976,415 of record CM042447.1, on the reverse strand, counting down.
CAGCGGAAACATGGCATTATCTCAGCCACCTAAGAAATACAGTAATTGCCTGCAGGCCCTTTTCACATTTTCCAAAGCATGAAAACACAGGTGTAAATAATAGCATTAACAATGGCTCTAATCAGCAGTGTCCCAGTAAGCAATGTCAGTGAGTGAGCATGTACTATACCAGAGCCCTGAACCTGGCTCCCACAACTCCGGTACACTGTGAAATACAGAGAGTTTCCTCTGGCGGCATTGTGTGAACTCAGTTGGCAAGGGCTTAAATGTAACAGACTTTTATTTATTTGTAAAAGTCCTGCACTCCAACTTAATATTGATTTGGGACACATCATGCTTTTCCATTTAATGTAGCAATACTGGACAAGTAGTATATTGGATGAAAACGTTGGCCAGTATTGTCTAAACCAAGCTGGGGATCTTTCTGGAAATCAACTTATGACACACTGTATTAACATTATGTCTATGGTTTTTATAACCAATGTTCACTTTTCATACAACAGCCAAGCATTTCTGCTTCTTCTTTTCTGAGACCTGTGTGAATCCTGCTTAGGAGCAGAGTCGTAGACCTGTGGTCAGGTTATCATGTTATACCTACCTAAAACATATTTTTTTTCTTTTCCTTTGAATCTTCACTATGTCACATCTGTATATCTATAAAATTAGGAAAATCCCACCACCACAAACAAAGTGTTAAAGCTTTGAATTTTACATTTTGGATGGACTACTGTAAGACATGACAAAGCACTTTACAGCCCACTGAAGTTGTCTGTATTTCCACCCCCTGCAGATGTACAGTTCAGGCTGTGTTGTGCTTGAAATAAGCAGGATAGACACCGCCTCACTGACTGGTGGCATTACTCTTTACAATAGGGCAACTTGTCCACTCTGGCTATGCTTTGCAAGTGTTATTTGTGTGTGTGTGTGTGTGTGTGTGTGTGTGTGTGTGTGTGTGTGTGTGTGTGTGTGTGTGTGTGTGTGTGTGTGTGTGTGTGTGTGTGTGTGTGTGTGTGTGTGTGTGTGTGTGTGTGTGTGTGTGTGTGTGTGTGTGTGTGTGTGTGTGTGTGTGTGTGTTGACAGTATGTGTGTTTGCCAGCAATTGTCAAGAAACACAATCCGATTAGAATGATGGCTGCTGTCATTAACTTAATCAGGAGCCCACTTGGATTTGCAGTCCGTCAATCTGACATCTGGCCATCCTGTCACCTCAATTCAGCTGCTGCGTTTGACATCGGTGCTCCCTTGACATGCAATCTTTCAAATGCTGGCAGCTGTGGCTACTTAGAGGGAGACAGATCTTACATCACGGCAAAGAAATGTATGGCACAGATCCTGTTTTTATTATACTAACTCTAACTCTGTCTTGAGTTGTGTGCAAGATAGGGATGGGCATTCGATTAAATTTTCTTCGTTGATTGTCGGGAGAATTAATGATCAATTATCGATTAATCATTAATATTTTTATATTAAAATATATTATTTATTTAACTTTTTATAAATTAAAAACGCAATTAAAATACAAAAATACAGTGTGTTTTTCCTCGATGAGATCTTAATTACAAGAAGAACAACGTGTGGCAGTTAAACTGGAGGTTAGGCTAAACTTGAAGATATATGAGCTGCGGTGCTCTGAAGCAGCGGAACCTGCTGCTGCAAGCCGGCCATCTTAAACAGAGACCCTTGTTTGTTCCAAAATAATAAATAAAAATAATCATGTTAAATAATAACTTAACCAAAAACATAATACTACTTAGATCTGACAGGTTTTGTCAAAATGTAACTCAAAACTATCCAAGGCACGGACAAAGCCTAATATAAAATAACCAGTAACTCACGTACAACTTCTGCACCAGTCTACTGGTTTTTGTTGAGAAAAATAAGCAGGTTGACATGATCTGGCGTCAGACGTGACCGCTACCTGGTGACCGTCAGTCCAGCCGCCGAAAACACCCGCCGGCCGGGATGCAGGTAGCTACCTCTGCGCTAACTTGGCCAGCCCGGGCCGGGGAACCTTATTCCGTTCTTTGTAGTGAGTTTCTACCATTCTGGTGATGGTACGTCGTGACAGAATGTTACATGCTGGTTCCAATATCCATCTCAATGAACGTGCAGATCCCTTGGGTCATTTTCTCTGCTCGTTGTGCATCGCAGCTCCTCCGTGCTAACGCCGAGTTGATGCTAGGTTGAGACTGAGAGCAGGACGCACCGCCACCGACATTAACCAGGGTCGGATGCACTTTGTTTAAGTGGTACATCATTTGAGTCGTGGCTGTGTTGTACTTATACACGGCGTCGCAGTGTTTTTTAAATCAAAATGGTCCCACGACACACTTCGCCGTGACCTCTTCATGTTCACTTTGGAATCAAAACATAGGCCTAATGCGCAGGTAACTGAAAATGTTTAATTGCTGGTGCCACACTGGAATTCATTTCATTGCTTCAATCACACTACACAACGCAACCTGCATTAGTTTAATCAATGACAAATTAACGTGATCGACGAAATTGTTAATGATCAATCGTCGATCGTCGATTAATCATGCCCATCCCTAGTGCAAGACAAGAATCACACTTCTCAAAAATGTATTTCAGCTGTTTAATGCAACATGTTAGCAATTGCAACTGTAACTTTAGAAAAAAGTAGCCTACACATGCATCAATGCGGCAGCTGTGCTAAACATGTGTCATCAAACTCTTCCCATATTTAGCAGTTTTGTGCATGAAAATGAAAAAAATATAGTTCCAAAACATAGATCAATACTTTCCCTTAGCATTTGTGTAAAGTATTACAACGTCGCATATACGGTCAAAGCAATGAAAGTAATCAGAGAGAGGAAAATGCTCACTTCCCTGGAAAAGTCAGGAGCCAAAACAGGAAGTAAAAGACAGTATGTGTACTATCAACACGTATAGTTTGACTAATCAGGAAAGTGAAAATATACTATATTTAAATAATAATAATAATAATAATAATAATAATAATAATTAAAATAATTAAAATAATTAAATAAAACATCAGTTTATATTTAAAGTAACACCGCAAGTGTTAACCTGTGACCTTCAAAATAATATAATTTACAGTGCAATGTAGATAATCTAGTACAGCCACCCCATTACAAACCCCTTCATCTAACTCTCATGTCAGGGGGGAAGAGAGGTGTGCCCTGCTACTGTCGGAGATTAGCATTACACCAATTTGTTATTATATTTGTGTTTATTTTCCTGTACTTTAATTACCAAATCATCATTTCTGCTTCTTTTTCTCAAATTGTTACTGCTGTAACAGTATTGCTACTATCCACTGTACAATCTATAATATTTCCACATACACACAGACAACAGCAGAAGTGCAGAATAACCCTCAATTAGGAGTCACCAATGTCGGGCAACAACTTCACGCAACTACACTCTAAAAGTCTACAAAAATTATTTCAATGCGTTTATGCCAGTTACGTTTGTTTTTGCTAAAACTTATTGCTCTGCTGGTGTCTGTACACAGTCAGTATAGCTGGAGGTATTGGTGCTCATTTTCTTCTCTCCAGTAAATGATTTCAGTAAGCCCAAGTGGAGTGTTTATATATCAATGTACACATTACGCTCTGCTTACTGTAAGTTTTGTCTCCAATCCATCAAAGATGTCAAAGAAACGTTGATTTCTATACGCCATGTATATGTGTTTCCAGCCACTCTGGATCTGCCATAACCAATCGCTAACGTTTGGTCATGACGTCGGCTTAGCATCGCTAGCGGTCACCTTAGCCAACTCATTCACCACTAACGGAGCGAGCTGGAAAATCCTTTTCCCGAACCCCATGGGGAGGAGGGCCACAACATCACGGCCACCTACAAAACTCAGCAAAGCCTGTTCTTGCTCAGGCTTTAACTTCTGGATATTTAGCAGCGTTGCCACAACGGACCGAATGGCTTCGCTCGCATCTTTCTCTGCCACCATTACGGAACTACAACTCAATAGCGCACAACCTCAACGTCATCGTTCTCAGCCACTCCCTCTGTTCGCTGATTGGACCGGTAAAGGTTTGACCGCAGAAAACCCAAGAATATACCGCAAACCCAGACGGAGTACTGAAGGAAAATGAAAATTGAGCAGAAGTACGCAGGAGGGCGGAGACAGGCTACGTCTTCCTTATTTTTTCAATTTGTTATGTAACGGTATGAAAGGCTGTACATGTATAGCTTTCTCTCTATTATACAGTGTTTGGAACATCACTCCTCACCCGTCTGTTTCAACCATTTCAAGTTAATGTTTCAAAAGCGTTGGTAATCCGACTGGGGAAATCATTTTGTTTCCAAGCCACTCATAGGCGATCAAAGAATTTGACTCTTTCATGTTGCGCTACCATATTCTGCATTCAGTGTGCGTTGTCCTTTAAAGGATGTCAATTGAAACTGGATTTTCCAACAGGAAAGAAACCAGCGCACTGCAGAGACAACAGCAACCCACCTCAGACAAAACCCTCTGAAAGTCTTAAAGTCTTAGGGGATTATTTCAGTTTTTTAGAGGGAGGTGTGTGTGTGTGTGTGTGTGTGTGTGTGTGTGTGTGTGTGTGTGTGTGTGTGTGTGTGTGTGTGTGTGTGTGTGTGTGTGTGTGTGTGTGTGTGTGTGTGGAAGATGAGTCAGATTCTTAAGGCGGCTGCTGTCGTAGCTTAATTTCACTCCTGAAAATACTCTGGAGATTAGTCCCTGAACCTTTACAGACACCCAGGCTCCACTTGTAGCCAACCTGGAGATCTCTATGCTCACACACGCAAGTGCAATCACCTTTCCTAACTTTTCAGCCTTTCTGAGCCTTTGTTCACATCCCTAAATTCATCACTCTCCTTCACCACTCTTGTCACATAGTATTTAATTTATCCTGTTCGGTGTCTTTTTTTCTTTCATTTCTTCCTCCAATCCTGTCCTTACACCCTCATTGCTCATACAGTAACTCCCTCTTAACTTCCCTTCCCATAACTTCACCCTGACTCTCTGTCACTCCTGATTCCCATTTTCCTATTTTTGCCTTGCCCCAAGTTCCTCTTTTCTCCCTATCTGTCTTTTCTTATTTCTTCTCTTCTCTCTTTTGTGTGTGTGTGTGTGTGTGTGTGTGTGTGTGTGTGTGTGTGTGTGTGTGTGTGTGTGTGTGTGTGTGTGTGTGTGTGTGTGTGTGTGTGTGTGTGTGTGTGTGTGTGTGTGTGAGTTTGAATATGGATGAGAAGTTCTTAAAGTAAGAAAATGTTTCGCTTTAACATGTGATCCCTTCTCTCTGTCTTCTTGTCTGTTGTCTCTATCTTCAACTTCTCTTTTCTCTTTGGGCCTTGCTATCCATAGCTGTAATGCTTTTGAGTGTGTTAAAGTAAACCAGCATGTTTGTTTGTTTTTTACCGTATCTTACCATTTACCATACATACGCAACCAGACATTTTTGATACTTTATTTCTTCTAATACAGTATTCATCTTGCTTCAGGGATTGCATTTGCAGCTCTCATGTCAGAAATTAGTGGTTCACACATACTTGCGCTGGCATCTTTATCTTACACTAAAGACCCCATTTACACCTGACATAAACAAGCAATTTGCATCTGGATATCCTATTTGTATAAGCATGTTAATTCAATGTCTAAATTCAATGTCATTGTGATCTGAATGTGATCTGATCAGCCAGACTACATGTGGAAGTAAAAGGAAAAAGCTACAAATAGTAGCAGTTAGTAAGTCTCCCCTCACAAAAAGGGATTTGAAAAGGAATGACGCATCTCCAATCTCCATCGTGAATAAACGTCCATGACTGACTGACTTAATCATAGAAACTGACCAAAGTGCTCACCACACTGCTGCCCTGCGTTGTTTTCCTCCTCCACTCAGTATCTGTCTCTTTGTATGTCTGCGACTCAGATCCTCCTCCTCCAATTGCCTCCATCATTACATCCCTCCTGAGTTTACATGTAGCTGTGGCCTGTTGATTAATACTGAATCAACTCACACATATGGCACATACACTCAAGACACCTTTAGTCCATTTGTTCATTACATTGACCTGGGCTTTTTTTAACCCGCTTTGACAGTAGATCTCTCTGATACCCAAGCCACCTCCGACTCCTCTGACTCTGTTCTCATCAATTATTGAACCGTTCCTCTTAACCAATCCAATTTGTAGGGGGCCTGTGGTTAACCTCCCCCAGTGGAATAGGCCATTTCACTTCCAACGGTGACACGGGCAGAGATCTCCAGATATATTCATTTCTAATAAAAAAAGGAGGAATATGTTTGAGAGAAAGCTCTGCCAGTAGATTGAGGTATTTTCACTCCTTTCTAGCTCTGGGAAAAGAATTGTTCAACAAACAGGTGTCAGTATCAGGCCGATCACTAAATTCTAAATCTCTAAATAATTTGTATCTAAATATAATCTTTTTTTTTTTCAATTTTAGTGTCTTTTTATTTATGGGCATTTCCGCCTGTAATGATAGGACAGCTCAGACGTGAAAGGGGGGAAGACACACAGGAAAACTGTCACAGGTCAGATTCAAACCCTGGACCTTCTGCATCGAGGAATAAACCTCTACATAGGTGCGCCTGCTCTACCAACTGAGCTAAACGGCAGTGATTTGGTGTCTTATTTTAAGATATTTTTCACAGCGTAACAAATCAGCGAATAATGAGCAAATACCTTACAGAAAACACTGATACAAAAAGTAGTTTGTCGTAGCCTGAATTAGATCTTAACTAAAGTTATAATCATAAAATATAGTCATGAAATCAAACCCTATTTTGGATTCTGTTTTTTTTTCCAGTAGATTTATATCAGTAATTATCTCTGTATATAAGTTTTTACTGGTGGTGGCGGACTCCGCCATCCACGTGCTGGATTCAGATTACCCAAAAGCCACCCTGTGTTTCAACTGGTCAAACACCTAATGATGTAAATGAGCAAAGTTAGCCCTGCGGGCTAATGTGTGCTAACTAATGTAGCCGAGGGTAATCTGAACCAGCGTGAACCAAGACTCCAATATTAACGGCAGCACATACAGCTTCACTTCTTCCATTTTTACCCTTCACGATAAAAGCCCAGCTTAAATGTACACAGGACATTTCACTCACAATATGCTACGGCCATTTTTAACTTTTCCGAGACTAAGTATGAAGCAAAAGTCAGTAATTTGCTGTGACCTTTGAATTCACAATTTCTAAGCAGAAGGCAGAAGATAATGTTATCTCGGAGTCTGACTGGTGAAGGTTTCTCTTCCTCCGGGCAGCTGCCTCTGTCTCTATCAGACTCACCCTGGGTTCGGTTTTGCACCCGCCTGTACCCGGACAGGATGACTTGACGTAACGTTAACGGAATTACTTTAACCCAAATATTCAACTATAACCCAAATATTTGACTTTTAGGGTGCAGCCCTATTAGCAACGTAACCATCTTTGCTGCGTCCTGCTGTTATGTGTTACTTTCATCACTGATCTTGATACATGTAGTTGTAGTCTACTGACTCACTTTTCCTTTCCATCCTTTGTATGTCCTTGTAAACGTAAAATCCTTAAAATCTTTGTTTTTGACATTAAAAAGCCAAGGGGGATTACATTAGTATCCGACAGCTTGACTCAAGATAGCCTAAAACTGGAAAAAGAGGGCTGACTTGTAGGTCAACGAACTCCCTCTGATACTTTTTACTCACCTTGAGGGATGTTTGTTGATGAAAGCACCTGCTTAGGGGGAAATGGCAGCCTGCCAGGACCTCCCCTAGACAGACTGTCTGCACAGAAGAGAGCGGACTGACCTGCAGATTAAAATTAGAAGACAGAAAGAGAATAAAAGAGAGTGAGGGTCTTTGGTTCAAGGGTAAGATACAATGCAGGACTACAACAGACAGCTGAGCACTGGACTGTTTGAATATTGATTGGTGTGGGTTATTTCAGGCCTGGGATTGCATTAGCGCTTTGGCAGCAGATCCAAAAAGGCTTTGGCTGCCCATCAGAATCTGAGCCACAATTGGTAGCCATTTTTGAAACTAAAATAACAGTTGTTTTCCAACCTTGGCTTCTTGCGTTGGTTTTCTCAGCGTGGGTCTTCATCGATAGGATAGCTTCTCTTAATTGTGAGTGGGCTGTTGGCATTGGCATAGGGAGGAAGGTTTAAGTTGAGCCGAGGAGAAAAATGGCCTGCGCTACAATGGGAAGATAATGAACAAAATGTTGCGGGTCTCTTGTGTTGCCATCGCATGGGAGCATTCGCTTTCCACAGTGCATGGTCCACGGATGCAGCAGGTAACCATGACACCCTGGTCGCTAAGCAACATGGGCATCATAAACAGATTCCTTGCTCCGAAAAAGAATCACTTCTCATTTTCCACTCTGGGCAAACAAAATGAGAAAACTTTTATTCAAGCATGCTTTAAACACAGAATTGCCTCTCTAGTAGCATTTATGTTCATTATATTGTCCAAAAAGGATGAGAGCAAGACCTCGAGCTTTTGAATTGAGCTCTTTTAAATGTTGTGTAGTGGTGCGTAATTACAGAGGAGTCACTGAGCTCCAGTGTCTGGAAGTGCGTTATTAAAGCAACATTGGATGACATGCTGTTAGTCATTAGACACTGCTGTTAAAGCCCTAATCACAGAGTAGGCACACAGTCACACACACATGAGGCTCATGAGGCTCACACGTTATTTTATTAAGTTGTACAATAAAGTGATAACAGTTTCCCGTGTCCAATTCCCCATGAGTGCATATCCACTTGTACTCACACATCATATGCCATAATAACTTGTTCTATTTCCAATGGCATTCTGAAGAGAGCCTGTTATGCAATTAGTCACTTCACACAATGATGTCTTTTCCAAGCATATCTTTCATTGAAGTGCGGATTGAATGAATTCAAAATTCAAATTCCATTTCAAAATTGCAGAATAAACAACATAAATTGTCTACTCATGTCAAACGCCTAGGGGTTATTATTGCCAGGTAATTTATGCTGATGGCATCCCGGGCTACAGTGGGCCTCTTAGAGTAACTAGCATAGATCTGCATAATTAATATTGGTAGTAGTCTTGAGTCACTGAAATATTGCCTCCTTCAGTCACAGACAAATTGCACAGTGAAGGGCACTATGTTACTATTGGAGCTCATAATCAATTAATGAATTGGGAAGTATTTATGGAACACACACAGAAAGACACTACAAATTATATTTATTTTCAATGATTTTCAAATGTATTTAAAAGATCGGCCATACATTTATTTTACAGTGCACTATATTACTTAAATCACTATATTACTACATGATAATACTGTATTGTTGGATTATTTACATATTCATCATAATCCTCCTTCAGTCACAGACAAATTGCACAGTGAAGGGCACTATTGGATAATCAATTATGGGATAATCAATTATGGGATTGAGAAGTATTTATGGAACACACAGAAAGAAACTATAAAAAAATATAAAAAAAAACTATAAAACTATACTAACTATAACACTTTTTTTTTTAAACATCTTGCCTGGTCCCTGTCCCAAAGAAAAATCATCCCACCCACCACAATGACTACAGACCGGTAGCGCTCATCTCACATGTCATGAAGACGCTTGAGAGACTTGTCTTTCTCTACATCAGGACTAGTGTGTCAACTCAAATGGACTCTTTACAGTTTGCATATCAGCCCAACATCAGTATTAATGATGCCCTCATTTGTATGCTGCAGAGGGCTTATACACATCTGGACACCCCTGATGCATCTGTGCGGATTACATTTTTTGACTTCTCAAGCGCCTTTAATACCATTCAGTCTCAACTGTTAGGGGAGAAGATGAGAAAGATGAAGGTGGATCCATCACTTGTCCTGTGGTGGGATTGGATTATCTATCCCTCAGACCACAGTATGTACGCCTGCAGAACAGTGTCTCAAGCACTATTCTAAGCAGCACGGGGGCGCCACAAGGAACTGTGCTGGCTCCGTTCCTGTTTACCATCTACACAGCGGATTTCCAACACAACACAGACAGATGCTTCTTGCAGAAATTCTCAGATGACACCACAGTTGTCGGCCTTATCAGAGGAGGCGATGACGAGGAGTACAGAGGAACACTCAACAACTTTGTGCAATGGAGTGCGGACAATCACCTCCATCTCAATACCACAAAAACCAAGGAGATGGTTGTGGACTTCAGGAGGAGTAGGAGGAGGATCCAACCAACACCATTCACTGCTCTGCAGTGTCTATCACACAGTGGTGGCCAGTGCTCTGTTTTTTGCTGTGGCCTGTTGGGGAGACGGCGTCCGCCCAGCAGACAGAAACAGAGTGGACAAGCTCATCAAGAAGGCCAGCTCAATAGTAGTCAGGGCTGAACTAGAGACGGTCCAGCAGGTGGCAGGGGCCAGAACATTAAATGAACTAGGATCAATACTGACCAACCCTGCACACCCACTCCACCTCCTGTCAAAGACTGATGGCACCAATGTGCAAGTCGGAGCGGTATAGGAAGTCCTTCATACCAGCTGCTATACAACTCTTTAATGCACAAAAATAACTTTCCTTTATTTATATTTTTGTATTTTAACTTATGGGTATGGATATATTTGAGTAAATGTGTGGTGTTATGTCTGTCTTGAAGCTGCTGTGACACTAATTGATTTTATTCAAATCCTTCTTTTTCTGTTAGCCATCCTTGAGCTGTTGTAACATGTGACTTTGCCCTGGGGGATTTATCTTATATTTTATAATCGTACTGAGCACTTACATGCTGTCTTGCTAGGAGTGGTGCCGTCACATTTAAATTGCGAACTGCTATGGCTGCTAAAATGGCTAACCCCTCTGTGTAAATCATAGATCCTCAATCGTAGCTCCTATTTCTGCTGTAAGGCTCCGGTTGTCGTGCTTTTAAGCCAAAGTGGCTACTAGTATGAAAACATGAAACATAGAAATGGCAACCTAGCCAACAACATACACACACACAAAAACGTAGGAATTAAAAAAATATATATCTTTTTTTTGTTGTAATGTTGTGCAAACATAGTCTCTGTTTCCAAAAACTATTAATATATATATAATGTTGCAAAAAATGTTGAATCAGTGAGATGGATTTTGGCCATCAGTGACTCATTATTCACCACTTCCTGGAGTGGGTGTATGTGTGTGTATATCGTGGGCTGGCTGCTTTTGTCAGCCCAGCTGTCGCACACTCTGTGTGTCTCTGCGGCTCCAGCTTTGTGTTTGTCAGCTCTGTTTTCTTACATGAAACGTATCAGACGTATAGTATATGCATACAGAGAGGGAGTGTACATTTTATGCATCTCACTTATTATTGCTCTCTCTCTCTCTCTCTCTCTCTCTCTCTCTCTCTCTATCTCTCTCTCTCTGCGTCTCTCTGTCATATTCAGTCCCATTCAGGCATAGACAGTAGCAGCTGTGCTACAGAATACATGTGTCTCCGTGCAACATGGAAATGGTAGTTGACATTGTTTTGTTGACTTTTTTGTCTTTACAATTCAGAAATATATCTTTTTCACCTTTGGCGGCCAGCTCAGTGGGATGAGCACTGAAACTGAAACAAATTGGAGTGTGAAATGATTGCTGACAATAAATACACTCAAAACACTTACACTAACTGTCTCACAGTTAAATTGGAAGCTAAAGGAGGCCGCATCAAACAATCTTCTAATTATGTACTTATGTACTTCAAGACATGTTGACATACACTAAATCTGTGTGTCGTTATAGGTGTGTGTGTGTGTGTGTGTGTGTGTGTGTGTGTGTGTGTGTGTGTGTGTGTGTGTGTGTGTGTGTGTGTGTGTGTGTGTGTGTGTGTGTGTGCGCGCATGCACGCATGTGCAGAACTGCCATGTCAACATTGCAGCCGGGTAAAGCTGTAATTGGACGTTGTTTGCAGCGTGCTGTCGCACAGATAGCATGCTTGACTGGAAGTGTAGCTGTCAAACCAGCAAACAGCAGTGGATAGCGAGACTAGCGCCAGTCTCTAACAAGTGCCTTCCTGTGAAGTTGGTAAGGGCTATTTCCTGTTTAAAAGACCAGGATTGTAGTAGGTAGGGTTAACTCATCAACTAGCATGCACTTACTGTACTATACAGTTGTTTTCTTACTTGTGCCAGTCTGCGTGTGGCTGAAAGTGCAAATGTATCACTCTCTCTCCCCCCTGTTCTTTCTCACCACTCTCTTCCTGGCTCCCTACAGGCTGAGCAGGATAGATCTGACTAAAGTGCTGCCAGTCACAACAGCAGATGCTCATGTTTCCTCAGCTCTCCTGTGCCTCCCTGCACATCAGTGAGATGGCAGGTGTGTGTGTGTGTGTGTGTGTGTGTGTGTGTGTGTGTGTGTGTGTGTGTGTGTGTGTGTGTGTGTGTGTGTGTGTGTGTGTGTGTGTGTGTGTGTGTGTGTGTGTGTGTGTGTGTGTGTGTGTGTGTGTGTGTTCTGTCATGGCAGGACTAGATGCTCTAATCAGACTACCAGGAACGTGTATCAGAAAAGCAAGAGTGTGTGTTTACACAGTACATCTCTTGCTTACATAATGCAAAATTAGACGAGTTGCAGAGCACAGTGTTTTGATTACCCAGTGCTCTTAGATAGAAAACATAAAGGATGCTTTTTTTACAGCTGAGGTGGATTTGTGTATTGTACATGTATGTGTGTGAGAAAGCCAGTCAATATTACATCTCATTTCTTTGAGCCCTCCCTCTCTCCATTCCTTCAGACGCTCCTCGGACATTTAGACATGAAGACTCTAAATTTGACGAATCTGTCCCACATTATAACTTTAGTGAGAACTGTGATTGATCACTGGATCATCAACAATGGTAGTGAGAACAAAACAGTGAGAAATGTTACATTACAAATCCAAAAAAAAACTGTGTTCAAAAGCAGTTTGTTGGTAATGAGAACAGAGCTAGAGAGATTAGGGTACTTCTCTGTCTCCACTGGGTTCATGTGTTTGTATTATAAACAAATACATACATGGATCACTAATTGTTTGTTACATTCTGTCTCTTAAATGTTCTCATGAAAAGGCTGTTGGACAAATGTCTGTCACTTATGGTATGTGTATTTACTAGTACTGTTTGGCTCGATTTTATACATAGAATTATGTAGTTTATCTTTACACATTTGATGTGAAAATCTCTTCAAAAAACACATTTTTTTGTAGCAAAGATAAATCAATTTGGATCTCCACGTAGTGACGTCAGTAGGAGATTTGAGGCGTTACAGTGGATGTGATTCATTTTCTCCAAACAGAAGCCAAACACAGTTTTCTCTGTTGTTTCTATCTGTCTCTTTCTAATACTTAATAATTTTAGTCCATGGACAGGACCTCATATTCAATTACAAGTACCCCAATGACTGCACATTTGAAGTGCATTTGACAATAAGGAAACAAAAGCTTTCTCCCTCACCCAACATAAAACAAACATGGCATCAGAGTTAAATGTGTCCAAGTTCTCCACACAGGAACTGAAACCACAGGCTGACTCTTTATTGTCATGCATCACAGCATGAACCAGGCATACTGTAGATCATCTTCATTATCTGTTCTGTAACTCTGCAATATGCTCTCATTAGTCATTCTATAGCAGCTTGCTGATATGATGAAACGTTATGCCAGCTCATTAGCAAGTCCATATATTTGTCGGCTTATTTATTCTCATTACTTACACCACTTTCTATTGATAGGCTGTTGTTTTTTTTATGAATTTGGAATTTGGCATCGCGACTTTGTGGATTTGTGTTGCACCCCATTTTCTCTGATTTATCATCTTACATGCGTTCATGTGGCACTTCAAGATGTGAAACTTGTGAAATGCTGCAAATCTGACACCACTTAAAGGTGTGGCAAGACCATGCTGCAGGACTGTGACTTTAACATGAAAGAAGAGGAAGAAACTGCAACAGCTGTTGACCTTTGACTCTTTGGGCCCTATTTTAACGATGCATGGCACAGGTGTGTTTAGGGCGTGTCCAAATCCACTTTTGCTAGTTTGATGGCGGAAAAAAAGGTCTACGCTCCGGGCGCATGGTTCAAAAGGGTTGTACTTTGTGTCTTCATTAATTCATAGGTGTGTTTTGGGTGTAAAATGCAATAAACCAATCAAGAGTGTCATCTCCCATTACCTTTAAAAGCCAGGCGCATCTAGAGTCTCTCAAAATCTGACGAAAATCTTTTAAACTGACCTTTGTCGATCTGAAATGAAGACAGATTCAGCAACTGCATGGCCTATTTCTCGCTTAAAATGTTTTCAGAAACACGTTTCGGTGAACTATTTTAGTACGATTTGAGATCGTATTCTGAACGAGTCGCTATTAATTGCTGTTTGAAAAATCCCAAATCCGGAAACAGCATCCAGACCCACGTGATGTGCTTTTTTTAATTTTTGGCCAAAAATACAGATTAGCACCACCTGCTGTTATATAGACGTATTACGTCTTGTCTCCTCGGTGTGTTCTCTGGCTTCTTTTTGAACAATTCGGGGAGACTGATCAGTCCAAATGCCTTTTCTGCCGATGGTCGCCCCGTCTGGTCTATCGGTAGAGGCCTTCCAACTAGCAAAGACACTTGCGTCGGGCTTTGCGCTGCGCCGGGTGCAAGATAGGACTCATAGACCTGTTGGTCTGCTGCAGAGATCCTCATTAATGAAGGCCTGATCCTCTCTCTCTGTGTGTGTGTGTGTGTGTGTGTGTGTGTGTGTGTGTGTGTGTGTGTGTGTGTGTGTGTGTGTGTGTGTGTGTGTGTGTGTGTGTGTGTGTGTGTGTGTGTGTGTGTGTGTATAAACATATTCTTTGTAAATCTTTAAAATCATCCTAATGACCGGACACTTTCAATCAGGATTGATAGGACAGGTGGCTGGCTAGCGTTAGCTCGCTCTGGATGTGCATAATCCAAATTGTCTTTCTTCAAAACTTGCCATATTAAGTGTGTAACGTTAGCTTGCTAAGTTCCCGTTGCTGTTCCTAGAAGCGACTGGAGTGTAGAACGTGAACACAAAGAAAGCAGTAGATGAGGGACATCTGGCGGAACAGACTAAGATAAGGATAAAGATTAGTTGATTCTTCTATAGAAACATTTTGCAAGTGCTCACAGCTCTTATAAAATCAATGTAGTACTGTGTGTAAGTCTGAGGATATAGACTTGAAAAACATACTGTAATACACTTTTAGCCACAGCTGAGGGGTCAGTGTGATCAGCAATATTTATTAAAACTGAAGTGGATATGTTCCCTTAGAAATGTGACATGGATGACTGAAAAGCAAAGCTGAAATGTGCTTGGTGTAAAACACCTGTTAAATAAATGTGACTGTAATGACTATTGACACTCACCTGTGAATATGGTGGCAATTCTTTCCAAATTGCTGTTGTTTGGACTTCAGAAATACACACAGACCTGTTGGCCAACTATAGTATTTCATTTTTGTGATAATGCTTTGAGCTTGAATAGTAGTAGAAGTGCTTCCAGAGTAAATCACCATCAATGGATTTGTGACCACAGCATCTGGTTAGTAATTTGTGAGATTGATTGAAACACACACCCCAATCTGTCTTTCCACCAGAAATAACCAGAAGCTGGCAGTATATTCCCAATTAGTCAATGCAGCTTTGGAGCCATTGACAACTGTCTGCAAAGGCACTGCGTATGTACATGTGCAATAAAAAGACTACAATAACCCACCTGTTAAGAGCCATATTGCAAAAAAGAAACATGCTTGTGTGTGGATGCATGGAGAGTCATGAAAATAAAAAGCTAATGTTGTACCAACTGGGAGAATGCACAAGTGGCATTTAAATGTAGCTCAATTAGTTATTCCCTTAAGTGACATATGCATTCTTGCAACAAAGATGTTTCGCATTTAAAATCCAGTCACGCTTTTCTTTCCTACCTTAACCACACAGACACACACATATCTCTGTTTCAGCTTTGCTCGTTTGCTACCTGTGAGGCCTGCGGTCTGTGACAGTTGCTACTACATTTCCCCCCTAATTTGACACAACTGAGTGGCTGTAGAGGTAACCGTGTTTCAGACCACAAGAGTGTCAGCCCCCGGCATGGATTATGGGGTGGCATGGTGTAGAGGGACAACGAGTAAACTGAAGCCAGATCTGCAGGAGGGAGTTTTCATTATTAAAATGTTGCCTCGGCGCCAATTGATTATGCATTAAGGGGGGGGGGGGGGGGGCGCGGAAATGAAGGAGCAGTGCAGGAACAAGAGGCAAAATGTTGGCACTGTTGCTTTGGAAATGTCCATTTTATGGATATAAATGTTTGGAGTCCCTTTAGATTTGGAGTCACCTTTTGTGTTTTCTCAACCACCACGCTGTTAATCACATGAATTATGCATATTTGTCTTATTGTGAGGGTACAATCATATCAGTCAAGTGGTTTAAGATGTGTAGTGTTTTTTGATGAGCGATTCCAAAATTGCAAACAAAGACAAATGCACAGTTGGTGTCATGTTTCAGTTCTAATGTTGTGCCCAAACACTGTGACTAATATCCCAGTCTGTGATTCACGATCAGACTTTGCTCTGCCTCTCTGATTCTTGCGACTGTCTGATTTAATTTCACCGCAAAAATTAATATAATAATTCATTGTTTCAACCCCCTCCTCCTCCTCTCATTTCATAAATTAATTAACTGCTTTGTCCCCATCAAGTCTCTGCTCTTTCTGTGTGACTTGAAACCCGTAGTGCCGTACACTTAAGCAGGAAGAGCAGGATTTTATATTTCCCAGGGGAAATTAGTAGTACAGTGCATTTCTGGACCAGGTACAGATTAAAAGCTGGGCCCATTATAAACCCATTAACCCAGTCATTAGGACCAAATCTGGAGGAAAAAAATGGATTAGGTGTGTGTCTAATTTTAGCACAACATTGTGTCACACAGCTAGTCCTAATTCATACCTGCAGGCGCTGAGAGGAAATGAGGTATTTTCCCTTGAATATGCATATGTTCCTGTGTTAGCAGTACCCTCCTTGAGCTGCCATAGGGTTAAATGTCATGAATTCACATGTAGTTCTGATGTTTAATTATCCATATTTTCTGGTCATGGCTTTTCACATCTCTAAATCAGCTAATGCAAAAAGCTGCCAACCTTGGACAAAGTGCTAATTGGGGCCAAAGCTATGTTGACAGTAATGTAGCCTTTGGGCCAAAAAACATATTAAACATGATCTAACATGCTATATTCCCCTATCCTTCTACACTCTCGTCCTTCCTCTGTCTTCTCTTAGAGGCTGGCAACAGAAGCAGAAAAGTTTCAAATGGAGCACGAGTGGAGGGACAACAGTGAGGTGAGTGAGCAGCTGGAGCCCAATCTGATATGTTCATTAACACTGGCTGCATTACAACACAGATCAAGTGGTGCCGTGAACTCCATAAGAGGAGTGGGGGGAGAGACATGTTATTCATGATCCAATATGATTGTAATAATTGGATAGCAAATCTCATTACAGTGACAGTAGTGCTGTAATGACTATACCAGATTGAATTTCATTATTTTATATTATAGGCAGAAACAACTTGCATGCTTATGATGAGCAGACACATGCACTGCTTACTCCGATATTGTCCATTAATCATAGTAATAAGAATACGTTAGAAGGGAATGTACAAAACATAATATGAACACATTATTATTTTACCCATTTAATTACTTTGCTCGATTTCTGGTCCAGTGAATGCAGTGCCCCGTTCCACAGTGGTGGTGAAGAATTACAATGCAGCTCTCTCTTCTGTGTTTTAGCTCCGACCATTTCATAATGAATGCAAATTGCAAATTTCCTGCCCTTGCTTTGCAATCAGAAAAGCCTCACACTCTTGGCAGCCATTTAACAAATGATATCGTGTTTACATACAGTGGCGGAAGTACTTCAAAGAAATTCAACTTCGCCATTTAGCCTATTATCTTAAAAAAAAAAAAAAATCTCTTCAGTGTTATTTGACAATCCTTAATGATCTTTTCCATTAAAAGTTCCCATTATTCAACGTCTTGCATGCTGTGTTGCACTGAGAAAACAGGGAAGGAACTATCCTTTCTGGGGATGCATTTATTTATCGCTATATTACTCTATATTTTACTATATTGAGTTTGATATTCCTTTGGCCCTGGATGCTTGGCTAGTTAACGTAATACATTTTTTGGTTAATGTTGCAGGGATTTCTGCAATATCTGAATCAATTAAACATTTCCCCAGCATTGTAAATAGGCATAGGGGGTGATATAGGGACTGACTAAGAGCATAAAGTCCTGCTCTCTGGTACACTAGCTGTGTAGTTATGCTATAGATATGCCTGAAGCTCAGCGCTCTGCACAAATGTAGTAAATTCATCCTGATATGTCCTCCGTTTGAACCTGTTAGTGTTGTTTCTGAGTATATACTAAGGCCTTTTAGTGGCTTCAGAGATTTGTATTATTTTGATAGAGATAAGAGCTTTGCAGGGCCTGACGCCTCTACAGTTGACAGATATGAATCTCATCACTGGACAGCTCTAGCATTGTTGTTGTTTTTATGTTAGAAAGAGAATGTGATCAGTGGTCTTGTATGTTTTACCACAGCTGTAATGTAACTTCAGACAGTGGTGTTTCTCTTTCGCTCATCCCTGCATGAACCTGTGTGTGCTTTCATTGAACACAGAGCATATGTGTATTTTTGTGTACTGTATATCAGCCTTTAGCTTCGGCCAAAAGTCTAATGTGAGTGCACATGTTTGTATGTTTCTACAAAGGATAAAAGCTGCCTGATTTTATGCCGGTCATAACATACAGACATTATTTTAACTCGGGATGTGGGCATCCTCTGTGGGATTTTATATTTTCTGTTTCTTCTATGTGAAGCCATTTATTCAATATGCAATGCAAGCCTCTACAAAACCATTACAACCAATACTGATGCCACCTTGGCTTTAACACATGTACATATTTAAAAGAAAATATTGTAAATCACAATAATATGTGCTTAAAAAGTGTTCATTTCACTTTCCTTTTCAATTCAAATATTGGACATTTTGCATATACTGCAATTACTTGAAATAACACAACCACGGTTTGATGCACATAGTAGGCTTTCATATGTATACATATTGGATGGATTTCTATCATAGTAAATCATTTGAAATACCAACTGGAGCACGTATGTGTGTTTATGCGCATGCGTCTGTTCTCTGTCACCTCTGATAACTGGGACACTACTACTGGGCACCTCTCCCTGCTGAGTTTAAACACTTAAAAGCTGTGACAACTGTGTGCCTGCTCAGTGTAATAGATTGCCTTTGGTCCTATTTACACTATTAGAATACAAGCTGTATCCAGCTCCTCTAAACAAGTCAATTTAATTACATTGTTTGTGTTTAATTCTGCATTTTGGTACATCTTGTCTGCATTCTGATTTCATCTCATGTTTATGTAAGAGTGGGTTTGAAGGTGGCGCTGTCAAATATAAAGTATACTTCACAATCCGTATTAACATTCATTTGAGAAGAAAAAGGTCATTGTTTACGACTCCATTGACAGAACGGTGTTTGGTGCTGCTGTGAATGTGAGGGAAAAGCACCATAACTTTTTTTCAGTGAGTGGGTGGCATATTGAATGAGTCATTAGGTTTTTACAATGTAGACATGAACTGCAGTTACACCTGGCAGATATTGGATTGCAATACGCTAACAAGTATCTTCCAGAAGATAGATATAGATGTCAAACAATCTGTTTTGGCAGTACACAACACCCATCACAACATGCCACATAAGTAATAGCATAAATCATTTATTTATTTCTCAAACCCTCCCCTGCCTGCATGCCTTTCTCCATCTCTCACACATCAAGTGTTCTTGCGAGTAGTAGCCTCCCCTGAGGGGTGCGGGGGTGTGACTTTAGCGTTATCATCACTTCTTAAGGTGCACATTGTCTGCAGTAACATGACCTGACAAAGAACATCATGGGGCAGTCTCCTCTTATCAGTGTGTATGTTTTTGATTGCATGTGCATATCAGTGTATGTGCACTACACCTACTCTTTGCACAAATAGTTTAACTTGCAAGTCTGATGATATATCTAACTCAACAGAAACAAAACAGAGAGCAGATGCAAGCCTTTGGCACAGATTACACAGTGTAGTCGCCTATTGTGTGCTAATTGCAAACGGTTTAAACTAAGGTTACAGTGGCAGGAGGAGTCACCGATCCTTTTTGCAGCTCCAGAATTGGTAGGCAGTTGGTGGGAGTCTGTGAACCAGCTCTGTGGCTCCAGGGCATGCTTATGTCAGCAGCTAGGCTAGCTCGTTAGCGCCCTCCTAGCCTGTGTACTGACAGGAAGCCCAGCAGTGTGAGAGCAAAACAACACCACTTACTTCACTGATCCTCAGTGTCAAACACACACTGCTTCCCTGCAAGGAAATATAGATTCAAATTACATTCACAGTTGCAGATGTAACTGAAACAAAAAAACAAGTATGATAGCTTTACTTACTTCATGTCATCTTTTAAGATTTGATTACAGACATTTTTAAAGGAGGATCTTTAGCATCTGCAACAGTCAGGCAGTTCATCCATCAGTTTCGTTCCATTTGATCTTTTTTTTTCATCCTAGACAAAGTACTGTACCTTGCCTTCCCCGAATGTAATCTTTAGAGCAAACTTGAATGCGGCTTCTAGTGGGACTTTTAGTCTTTGTTATTCCTAACAAAGAAGTAAAAAAGGAAATTTAGTATAAGAGACACAGAATAATTAGGTGAGATTTGATATTTGATCAGGTAGGACACATTTCGGCACTGTTTTTTAGCCTGGTATTAAGTTACTTTTGAAAGATATGTATTGTGATTCATTGCTCATCTTTTTCTGTTTCTTTTTCAATCTCTTTGCAGGTCGACAAAATGGTTTACTACAATGCCAAAGATGACGTAAGTACAACTTGATCCCACTATTTTGATAATTTATCAGTGTAATTAGAGATGCAAATTCTCAAATAAAACACCGCAAGCAATCCATATCCAGTCCTCCAGAGAGTATCACCATGGCAACGAACCTGATCACAGATTTTATTGATAGCCTGTAATAATCTGTGAAAAGAAGTCACTGTATGCGTGTAGGAATTAGTTATGTTATATCCATACTTTGTGAAGGTATGCATGCACGTATAACCAGTTGCCTTCATGCATATCACCAGTATATGTTTCGGGCCCCATACTCATAAACACATGAGTATGCGTGAGACATTGAATGCCTCCCCTGGCCTCAGACGTCATCTGTCTGCTCTCATAAACAGGGATCATCATCTAATGCCCCTCCACTGTCCCAGTGGGAAGGAACCACACACCCACAGCACAGTAATGTCACTCTGTATTTAACTGACAACCGCTCTCTATTCGCTATCTCTCGTGACGCCTGGGTTTATGTTTCACTTTCTACAACTTTTAAATTTCTCAATTTCTATCTGTCAGTAGTGACATTTCAGTGAATACCCAACACTGACAGCTTGTCATTCACAGTAACAAGAAACTGCATAAACAGTATGTTTGCAAACCGAGGGTGCACACATATGCACAGACCCCCTTAAGCCATACAATCCTTTGCAGGATAGTTTTGAAACTCAAGGCTCTGCTGTTTTGTCCCTTTTTGTGCAGCTTAATCAGACAGAGGATGGAAAGGGAAGGAAGAACCGATATCTTCCTGATGATTTTGAGATAGACCCCGACTTCAAACGACTCGTCTCGTACAACACCACTGCCGTCCACATCCCTACGGACATATACGAAGGCTGTAAGTTGAAACACACATACTCATGCATAGTAGAAAAAGGCGTACAGTAATCTGTCTCATATCGTCCACACATCCCTCTATTATAAATAGTACTACACTGTAACCACCATGTCCCACCTTGCTCTCTCTCATCACTATGTCCAGTATTTACAGCACGTTCCCATGATGCAGAGCTCAGCCTCCCAGCACTGTCTGTAGTGTAGACAGTTCCACACCAAGGCTAGGCCATTCTAGTCTATATATAGCTCAGATGCCAACAACCCAATGCCCAGCACACTTTAGCCCCCTCTTTATCCTGGTCACCAGCTGCTCCTTTCCCTCCCGTTACCGCTAACCTCGCTGAGCTCTTGGGACAGTTGAACAGAAAGTCAGTGCCTCAGTCAATGATAGGTTTTTTTGTGGGTGCTTTGTACTTGCTTGAAGCTGTTTATTATTATTATTAGTATTATTATTATTATTATTATTATTATTATTTTATATTATTATTATTATTATTATTATTATTTTGGTGTGTTTATCACAAACATACATTCATGCTTTTCTTTTGTCATTGCTTCTTTTACTGTGTTAATTTTTCTTGGTCATTGTTTTCATCATAAACAAAGTGAACATGGTGTTTTTAGCCATTTTAGCAATATTGCTATAATGATTGCATTGTTGGTCTGTCAGCCAGTCCACTGCTTTGGCCCAGACTGATGGATTGAATCAAAATCTCTACAGACATTCATGGTCCCCAGAGGAAGAATCTGACTTTGTTATGCTAGCACAGGAATTTCCCCAGTGTGGGATTAATAAAGTCTATCTTATCTTATCTTATCTCATTCCCCTGTCTTTTTCTCGTAATGCTTCCATGAGTCGTGGATGTCTAGACAACTGTTGTATAGATTGCCATGACAGATATTCATGGTTCCCAAAGATGACCAATAATGACTTTAGTGATCCCCTGACATTGTATCTAGTGTCATCAATATGCCAAAATCTTCACCTGCAAAACTGATGACACTCATTAGTCTCAGCTGTACTTGTTTAATGCTAACTAGCAAATGTTAGCATGCTGACACACTACAGTAAGTATGAACATGGTAAATAGTATACCTGCTAAACATCAGCATGTTAGCATTGTCATTAAGAGCATGCTAACATGTTGATATTAGCAATTACCTCAAAACACAGAAGTACTTTTTAAACACATCCATTTGTCCTAATGCCATTTGAAAACAGCACAAGATCCAGGTTAAAAAACAAAGGTGACAGGGCCTTTGCAGTGGCTGCTCCAAACCTCTGGAATAGTTTACCTGTTCAAATAAGAACAGCTCAGACCACTGAAACATTCAAGTCCTTGCTTAAGACCCATTATTATTCAGTGGCTTTCAATTCAAGTTGAGTTTTGATACCTTGACATTTTATACTGTTGGTTATTTTGTATTGTATATTGTTTGTTTGTGTATATTATCTGGTTGATTTTCTATTTTATTGTTGGAACTTGTTAGGCACTTTGGTCAACTAGAGTTGTTTTTAAACGTGCTTTATAAATAAAATTGAACTGAACTGAACTGAACAAGCTTCTGTGGAAGAGATAAACATATTAATGTATGGGTGGATGACTATTTACACAAACCGAAACACTTGCCCACACACACATGCTTGCACACACACACACACACACACACACACACACACACACACACACACACACACACACACACACACACACACACACACACACACACACACACACACACACACACACACACACACACACACACACACAGGATGCAGACATGTCTTGATATTCACAGAAACATACAGTACAAGTCATGTCCTTCAATGCAGACACACTCATACCATACAAACACACACAGACAGGCAATGGGGACAACATAAAGGGAAGCTTGTGATGCAACAAAAGAGTGAATATTAAATTAGAAGTGACGTGGGATCTGATAAGATAATCCTAATGAAATGTAGATCAATCCCTAATATAACAACATTAGATAAATTGGCACACTCTGCTTAACATGACATTGCATTTAACAACACACAAACTCAGCAGGCATCAAAACAGTTAAACTATTTCCTTATACCCAGGCATGAGCTAATTGCCTCCTTGGCATTGATTGAGCATTCCATGTCAATTTCAGTAATGATAGTCACACTGGGTTTGCCAAATGCAATGGACTCAGTCACATGGCTTTAATGTCCTTACAGAGTGAGTAACTCCACATGCGTTGGACTATAAATGTGCAGAGTGACGAGCCTCTGACGCCTCTGACTGTGCAGATATTTTTTGTCATTGCCAAATGCAGTCAGTTAGCAATTATAATAATATAATAAGGGCGGTGGTGGGTTGGGGTGTTGGAGGAGGGGTAATTATATATGGCCTTGCATTCTTTCTTGTTTATGGCAGTTCTTTTTATTACAAGAATTACAAGACTTCCTTAGAGTTTCTACAGTAGTCTGTATGCAGGATCCCAATTGGATGTTTTTCAAAATGTACACAATTTGTTATTTACATGGTCCCCAAACCTCCAGCATACAGTGCAATTGGTTCATTAATGATGTTAACTTTATGAGCCAGGTCTGCATTGGTACATTACATTTTATGTTGGTTTTTTTTGGTGTTGCATCAAATCCCCTCATAACCTTTATTTCATATTTCATTTTTCTATATGCTGATTAGCTGGAACAGTGTTTTGTGGCTTGTGCTCTCCTTTCTGTTTGTTTTCCATTTAAACAGAAAATAAAGAGCTAAGTGACCATGAGGAGATATTTGCTGAATTTGACAGAAAGTGTATTGGAATAACATCACATACTATAGGAGGTGGCCTATTATCTATTTTTTTTTTTGTCATTGTGATTAACTGACCATTTAATACTCCATATATTAACTGTCCTCTGTTGCAGCACTCTGGCTTATAGGCTGTGTGGATCTGTCTGATCTGTTCAAGTTCTCAGGCAGGTGGTGGGGTATGGGTGGAGCTCTAGTTAGCAAAGCTAGCTAAACTAGGCTGGTGTTGGTGCTCCCTCTCTCCCCTTCCATTTCTCTATCTCTATCTCCAAGGACGGGCTGCCACTCCGACTGGCCAGCACTGTCAGCGTTGCCATGGCAATGTGTGTGTGTGTGTGTGTGTGTGTGTGTGTGTTTAGAAGGAGACACACACACACGCCCTGGTTTTCTATCTCGTTGTGTGAAGG
This sequence comes from Gymnocephalus cernua, assembly GCA_023631565.1. Classification (NCBI taxonomy): domain Eukaryota; kingdom Metazoa; phylum Chordata; class Actinopteri; order Perciformes; family Percidae; genus Gymnocephalus; species Gymnocephalus cernua. The sequence goes on along the minus strand of CM042447.1, from coordinate 9,951,476 downwards.
TGGAGGAAGGACTGGTTACTTGATTAAAGGACTTTGTCTAGACAAGGCTGGCGTCCTTGTGGCTTTTACTGATGCTGAAGGAGAGATGTGTCATCAACATCATCTTCTTTTTAAATTGCGCTAGACTTCCTCCGCAACACCCACCCCTTTTCATACTTTTCTCTTTTTCCTCTCTTTGTTTTTTTTTATTTCCTTACCCCTACCTTTTCCCCTAGTTATTTTGCCCTTTTTTCATTTCTCCTCACCGCCTTGCTCTCTTCTTCCTTGCCGTCCTTTTCCTCAACAGCTTTACCCCTTCACCCTTGATCACTCCACCCTCATCCCTCGCTCCACTTTATTAAGCACATTAATAGTGAGGTGTGTGGAGACAAATGTGCTACTGTCTTTCTCCCCCGCATTAGTACTTCTGATTGGAATCCATTGTCCCTGCTGATCCAGTGTGGGTGGTCAGACTGGGATTCATTATCGTGTTTACGTGTGTGCGTGCATGCACACTAGATATGAATCAGAGTTTGTCTGTGTGTGTGAATGTGTTTGAGAGAGAGGAAGAAACACCTGGGGTGTGAGAATCGGCATGTGTGTCACATCGCATGCACCTACTGTACTGTGTATGGATCTCATGGCTGCGTATGCGTGTCTTCTCGCTCATTGGGCAGATTGGCGTGTATGCGATAAGAGGAGATGAGGAGAGGGCGTCGCGGCCTTGGCAGGAGATCGTAGGCTCGTCTGATGCCCGTTTGCATCAACGCTGTGTGGCACGTGTCAGGCCGAGACACACGCACTCTGTGACGTGCTGAGATACTGTGACACTGTGTATGTGAGCGTGTTTGTATCGAAGTCATGGCCCCTGTGGCAAAGCTCACAGCATGGAATCTTTAAAAAAAAAAAAATGTTGCACTCTTATGCTACTTAATACATGTCCTATTTTGTGAGGCGTAAAAAGGCTCGACTGGGAGTAATTGCTCTTGATCGCAAAGGCAGCGGAGATTACTAAATAGCTTTTGCTCACCTTCATCACCTCAACACCTTTCTCATGCTACAGAAATAAATAAGTGTGTGTGTGTGTGTGTGTGTGTGTGTGTGTGTGTGTGTGTGTGTGTGTGTGTGTGTGTGTGTGTGTGTGTGTGTGTGTGTGTGTGTGTGTGTGTGTGTGTGCTGGTGTCATTTCTCCCCGCTATTGCGTGTCTCTAAATCCACACCTTCATCGCCATGGGTGATTTTCACAAACACTCATGATAACCACTCTCAAGCCGTCACTCCTGTGGCAATACCAAATGATCACCTATTGGTCAGATGGTCTTCCCACATCACTACCATAGGCACACACTTATATTTACATCACTAGAATTGAAATGTGATTCACTTCTGCTGTTTTTCACGTTTCCTTCTTTTCTGTCGTCTTTAATTCTTTGGCCATTCTTCGGCCACGTCTTTAATTCTTCGGCCAATTCTAATAATTTGCCTTATGATCAAGTTGCTGCTTGCAAGTTTACAACTAGTTAACAACTGCAATCTAGACTATCGATATCACTTAATGAGAGAAATCTAATTTTTCAAAAACGTCTAAAAACATGAATGAATGACTGGCGAGAATTTGTGTTATTGAGGAATTTAAAGGTGCTTAACAATGCAACTCTTTGTTAGGCTCTCGGTTTGACCCAAAACACAGAGAACACCACACGGACACAGATAAAGGTTTAGGATGTTTATTTGAACAAACAGTCTTGAATGTGCAAAAGGGGGAGAGGCTGGCTGAGTAGCTACTAGGTCAGGACTGAAGCACGGGGTAGGGGGACAGCGGAGAATCCAGGGTAGTACTGAGACTCGAAGCAGGCAGGCAGCGAGAGTCCAGTCTTGACTCACAGATTGTATTTCAGTGCTGTGTAAATGCTTGCAAAAAGGATGCGTTGGTGCTTATGTCACAATCAGTAGTGAGTGGCGAAGTATCATCGAGTACAGGGCCCCTTCTGATACAATGATTGCAGGTTCTCACCACTTCAGCCCCCACCATGTAATTACTTTCAAATGCACAGGCAGTTTTTGTCATCAGCTAGCTGATGACAGGGAACACCACAGGGCATCGCTTGGCAAGACACCGCGCATCTTTTCCGTCCTCACCACCGTCACCCTCATCAGTCACTGCCAGAATCCTGTTGGATTTGTTTTTGAAAGCATCTACATGCCTCACAAGGAATATTTAGTAGTACCGGTAGTTTTTTTTCTCCATATTCCATTCCCATGTCTTATCGCCCCATGAATCATTCTTTTTTTTCATGTCTTCACTTTTTGAATAGAGTGATTTATGAAGCTGGCATGGCGGGGCATCTTTGCTGAATATATTATCATCTGAAGCAAAGATATATCAGTCCTCATTTTGAGTTGTTTTAAATGGTGACCACTCAACAAACAAACCTCAAATAGGGCCAACCAGAGTCTTGCAGGTTTGCGAGACCAGACAATCATGGGTGGCGACATTACTCTACACAAATGCATTTCATTTCCGCCGGAAGTGATTTGCGCAGCGTCTGCCGGTGTAAACACAGCGATGTCGGTGCTAGCAGTGCTAGCTTGGGAACACGGTTCTACTACTTTGACTGGATATGGCGTTACTCTCCCCCACCCGAATTCAGTGCAGAACTGGGAGGATAACATGACGATGTGGCCCAGCATAGCGTACGTCAAGATTTGCTCCTACTTCGTGCAATCCACGGCAATAGATGGAAAAGCAATGGACTATCTGAAAGCCTCCGAGGCATATCAATATCTGCACAGCAACAAAGTCGGTTGTGTCATGTCATACAAACATGATCGTTTTGTTTATCTGAAAGCAAATGTAGAGCCTGAACAATGCGTGGCATAATGCTTGGGTGCTGGTAACTGAAGCTGGAGAAGACAAAACTGCGGGATGTACGTGTGTTGCTGGACCAGGGAGATCTTGTTCCCACTCAGCTGCGATCCTGTGGAAGGTAACTAGATTATTTGACCGTTGTAGCCTAGGCCTATCTCTTTATTATTATTGTTATTATTAATGAATACTGTTCAGTCAGATCCTTGATTCCGAGTCGGTATCAGGCTTGCGTAAAAAATGTAAACAATGGAGCGCATGTGCATTGCGTCTCACTATCTATCTAACCACTCGTTCTGGTGCTTTTTCGAGCGTTTGCAACCAACTACTGCACACGTCATTCCCGAACCACTTTTCTTCATGTTGTAATTGTTATATCCTCTTTGTCACTGCGATATCAGTGCTACTGTCGGCACAACGGAGCTAGCTAACAAAACAAACCCGCCCGCCAGAACGGAAGTGGATTGCATCGACAGGAGGAGTTTAGGAAGTAGAGCGGAAACGGCTCAAAAACTTGTCTATACTTGTAATATGTAGACTAAGTGCATAGTCACACTGCCATTTACAATGCTGAATTTCAGTGGACTCACTATTGGGATCAGAATCCACACACATTTCACACAGGTTAAGTTCAACTTTTTTGTCACACGAATTTGCACTGTTAAGCAATAGCAAGCTGTCTAAATTATAATAATTGTCCCCGTTAGCTAATGAGCTTGTAACTGACATGTAACAAGCTCAACTGGTAGTTTGCAAATTTGCTATCTCTGAGAGCTTTCCTCCCCACCTATAGTAAGTCTTTATTTCAAGTTTTGCAGTAGCTGTTTGGTTTGTTACATGTTTCTGACACTCAGTCCAGAATTCTACCCTTTTTTGTTTGTTGAATTATTTCATCAATTAAAAAAAGTCTTTATTTAGTGAAAGTACATACAATCCGGAGAACAAAACTGCATACGGAGAAAATACGAAGGATTATTATTATTATTATTATAGTCACAAATAACATTGTGACTGACCGGCACGAGCATGTTCCCGACTTGCAAGCCGTTAGCTTGTCAGCTCCAGTATTCACAAACTAGCCCTGCAAATCCCTACATCACCAAGGTGGCCATAGCTGTTAAGATAATACCTGTAAACGCTGGAACATGTTGTTAATTTTGCCTGTTTTTTCTTACTTCTCATGGCAGGCCCACATTTGATTTGATTTTTACCCTTACCTGTATGTAGTAATATGTACATGTCTGTACTAGGATTGGGATCACAGAAACAGTTCCAACTTGGCGTCATTTAAAAAATTTCAATGGAACCGTTTTTTTTATTGGAATCGTCTGGAATCGTTTGAAAAATTTGTTTTTTAATCCGATCATTGGTTCCAAATTTAACATGAGCTTTCATTTTTGGTTTCCGTAGCGGCCACCATACTTCCAGGCTAAAGTGTGGCTAAACAAGCCCGGAAACTGTAAATCACCATTGAATCGAAAGAAAATATTCCTCTTATCTGTGAAAATCCGTTTCAACTCCACCCCTTAAAGAATTGGAATCGATAAGAGTCGGAAATCGAAGTGAAGAATCGGAATTGAAATCAGAATTGTTAAAATCAAAACGATGCCCAACCCTAGTCTACATGTACCTGTTACATATGGGTTACGCGTAAGTTACATGCTACACAAGTCCTGCACCATTGCTCAGTGCCAGCTGATTAAAAGTAATTATTCAAAGAAAACCACCGCCAGTGGCTTACTTCCCTCTCTTCTTCATTTCATCTCCCTTTTTTCCTCTGTTCACTCATTATGTTGTTCATAGACATTGCTTTATTATTTATCATGTAGTGTTTTTCCACCCCTGAAGAAAAACATGTTTACTGAAATTCTTTTAGGAATTGGTAATATCTACGTTTGTTGCTCTTAGTATACAGACACACGAACACATGCACCCTCCCCTCCAATGTCTCTCAGCCCATGACACCACACCTTACAAATAGAGCTTACTGGCACTTGTGTTGCTGCTGTGATACTTATCATTTCTTCCTCTTAACATGGTGACCTCGAGCAAGCGACAGAAACATTGCCACAGAGATGGATCTGTTTACACTAAAACTGCGATTTGTTCCAGTATTTGACTGACCTTAGAGGACAAGGCCTTGCCACGCCTTTAATATTGTTGCTGAGGGTTAGTGGGGCCTAACCTGCCCATTTGAGGTGTGTCTGCATCCAAATTCCCATGGGAGACTATAAGGGGTTTGTCAATTTAACACAGGGAAAACGCATAAAACAGACACAGTGAGTAAGGACCCACTCTGCCTCATTTATTTTGTCTCTCTCTTCCTTGTGTTCAAATACAAATCGCCTAATAGCTTGGTCATTACATTGACTTTCTGCAGTGGCAGCTGGTGGACAAATGAAATACTGAATGTGATCTTTCCTTGTTAATTCACTGTTCAGTATGTGCAGTATGGTGGTGTGTGTGTGTGTGTGTGTGTGTGTGTGTGGGGGGGGGGGGGGGGGGGGTACCATTGCTTTCCGTATGAGGTCTTGTTATGCTGAGACTTCTTGTTACTGATCTCACAAAAACCAACAGGACTAATCCATTAAGGGCCATCCTCTGGGAGCTGACAGATGAGGCCTGAACAAATAGTCACCACTTATCATTGGGATGCGCTTTGCTCTACAATGCCACAGGGAGCAATTTAAGGCATGGCCTAAACTCTCCTTAACCGACAAAGCATGGGAATAGAGCCTTAGGAGGTGGTTGTGAGGAGGGGAAGCAGTGAAGAGCCAGAGGGAGCGTTAGAGCCACAGGACAGTGAGCAGAGAAAACGAGGGAGAAGTGGGAGGGTGAGAGAAAAAAATAATATTTTTCTAGACTTCATGGCTGGGCATTGCTTATTTACTTCTCCAAACAGACTAGAACACACTGTTCACTGCTCGTCTCTTCCTGCTGAGTTGTCAATCTAATTCTCTAACTGAGTTAAGAGTAAAGGTGCTTTACACTAACTCACCATAACTCACTTTTAACCACATGACTTCTAGGTGTCTGTCACAAATGAGTCTGCTTCAGCAAACCCAGGACCTCCTGGCTGTCCCCTGTCTTGTCCTGATTGTTCTTTGTTGTTTCTTTAGTCCAGTTGCTATCACAAAAGCACACACACACACACACACACACACACACACACACACACACACACACACACACACACACACACAACTATGAGTCATGCACAGCATCAGGTTGACATGCTGCCCACTCTCCCAGGCAGAGCGCTGCCTTTTTTGATCAAACTAGATTGTTGGAGCATTAAGCCAGTAAGAACTCCTGCAGACAAACAGGTAAACAAAACGCTAACTGTATGTCTGTCCCCAGAGTACCAAGAAGGTGGTTTTGTCTTATTCCAGAAATATCAAATTGAATCATTCTGTTTTTGCCTTCCTTTCCTCTCTCCACGTTCTCTTCTCTTTTGTTCACTTTCCACCGCTACAGATTTTGGCCTTTTTGTTTTGAGAGCAAAAAAGTAATGAGAGAGAGAAATGGAAATATCTCATCATAGCAGCTTGAAATCAGTTTCAATATCTGTGGGAAGCCAGTCAATGTCAATACCCTAATACTGTCAAATCTGTGTGTGTGTGTGTGTGTGTGTGGGTGTGTGTGTGTGTGTGTGTGTGTGTGTGTGTGTGTGTGTGTGTGTGTGTGTGTGTGTGTGTGTGTGTGTGTGTGTGTGTGTGTGTGTGTGTGTGTCTCAGGCTTAATGGTTTCTCCTTCTTCAGAATTGCTCAGAATAAATGGATACATTTTGACATGTGCTTGTTATGATGTTGTAAAATAACTCTGTGTGTGTGTGTGTGTGTGTGTGTGTGTGTGTGTGTGTGTGTGTGTGTGTGTGTGTGTGTGTGTGTGTGTGTGTGTGTGTGTGTGTGTGTGTGTGTGTGTGTGTGTGTGTGTGTTCCAGCCACCATCATTTTGAATGAGCTAAATTGGACAGAGGCCTTGGAGGATACTTTCCGAAAAAACAAAGAGGAAGATCCCTCAATCCTCTGGCAGGTGTTTGGCTCTGCCACCGGATTGGCTCGGTACTACCCAGGTGAGCAGCCCAGCAGCCAATGGGGTCACTCCAAACAGCCTTCTGACCTTACTGTGGCCAGTGATGGGGACATAACAAATTTGAATCACTGTGTTGCTGTTCGCCTACTTTGGGCTGGGAAAGAGCCATGAATCCCTGTTTGGAAAACATATATGTAAATATATGGTCATGACCATCTCATAATATTCTGTTTCAAAAACATGCACTTCACCACAAAAGTCATGAAAGTTTGCTTTTGAATTGTCCTCTATACCTCAACGATTGTAATAAAGGAATAGTTTAGACATTATGGGGAATACCATACACTAAGAGTACATGAACATATCGATGCCACTAGCATGGCTGTGAGCTGGCAGGGGGCAATTAGCATAGCTTAGCTTAAAGAAGTGACTGCTGGTCACCAAGTCATAGTTACAGTACTTAACTACCTGTAAAGTCCCAACTGGCCAATTTTACCTTTTGATTTTTTTATGGATTAAACAGGAGACGTATGTGTAGAACTATAAAGGTGCTGGTAGGAAAATCTTTGAACTTTGGAGCTAGGCTAGCTTTTCCCCCTGCTTCCAGTATTTATGCTAAGCTAAGCTAATAGCCTCCTGGTTCGGGTTGCATATTTAACACACAGAAATCAGAGTGGTATCGATCTTCTCATCTAACTCTCAACAAGAAAGCAAATTAGATTATGAACTATTATTTTAAGATACATTAAGATATAGGAATATAGGATATGAGACACACATATTCAAGTACCTTAAACCCAAGCCTATGTGAATAAACATACTCTCCTTTCACCATTTTCTTCCTTCTGCCAAATCCCAGCATCCCCTTGGATTGACTCGAGCAATTCAGCCAATAAGATCGACCTCTACGATGTGCGCAGGCGACCATGGTGAGTGTAAACGCTTATAATGGGATGTGCAGTTTTGTCATATCACACATTTATTTGCAAAAACATGTATTTGCATGTTGCATAAACTGATTACACATTATGGCATCTTTACACATACACACACAGTTTAAAACAATCAAAATCAAACCCACTCAAACAAAGACATCAGAGCACTATGATGATTAAGCCTCTACAGATCAAAGGGTACCAACACAAAAGCTTCATTAGTCTCCTAAAAATGATTAAATTCTGTCTGAAAAGCCACCAATACTCTTTTAACCATGTTATTAAATTAGCCTCCAAAATCCCCATTGGCTACTGAACACTCGAGCTCTGAACAAAGACACACAGCTATTTGTTTATTAAAGAAATGGGAGAAGAGAGGTAATTAAAAAAGTCAAAGGTCTGATTCATTTCAAATGCAAATGATAGAGTGATATTTTGCTTGCCTGCTCAAAGAGAGATAACAGTGAGGAGACTGAGCAAAATATACGCTTGCATCACTATTTTATGTGCTGAGGTTTGTGTTATGTAAATTCCTTTAAAATAATTTCTGCGTTACAATAATCCTCTTGTGTGTGTGTTTTCCACTACTGTGCATATGTACATTTCTTTATGTGCTCAATGTCCACAACCTTTGTGTGTGTCTGTTGTTACTCACCAGGTACATTCAGGGGGCAGCTTCACCCAAGGACATGCTGATCCTGGTGGATGCGTGAGTGATAACCTTATGATTCATCTATTACAGTCAGATTTGATTTTATTTTATGCGCAAGAAGTCCCTGATGCTAACTCTCTGACTGTGCTGTGCCCACGGCTGCCTCAGCACTCATGTGACACTGACAAACAAAAAGCAGTCAGTGTAGACGACATCATCATTTACGGTCCAGTTGTTTCTTCCTGTGATGAGCGATTTATGCCTCAAAAGTTTAGGTTTAAAAGAGCTAAGATGTTCAAAGAGGATTATGGAGCAATATCTGTCACTACAGCAGTTTGGTCTTTGATCAGATTATAGGACTACAGATCATTTTTCAGAAACATACAATTTGAAAGTTTTCTGATTTCGCAGTGTCCATTTCAAAACTGTGAAAAGGTTGTTTTTTTTCCGCATTCACCAAGACCAAACAGTTGAAACCCCCTTCCAATTAAGGATATATACATCTGCAAACCAAGCAACAATTAACATAAATATGTATCCACAAGTTCATAGTTTACATCTTAATAAGTAGCATTTTTTTGTGTAGAAGATGTGTGTATGGGAAAACTTTAAGGGTAAGGCCAATATTCTACATTTGTATTATTGTCGATACAATCCTCTGAAAAGAGCAAAACTAACAATGAATTGATATTATGAGCAAGTGTTGCCTGTTTATCCAAAGCCTGATATGGTTTATTCCTCTGTCCATTAGACCTCATTTTTTGTCCACTGGGTCACATTTTCCTTCATTACTACTTGATGTACAGTAAATCCTCACTAGAGCAACAAATGTGTATTAATCTGTGGCTATAAGTAGTCCCAAACAAATAACACGTTACTCCTGTCTCAGTAATGTTTGCGAAAAACTAACAGTACCCAGCTATTTTAAGAATTGAAAATTATTTTTTTTTTTTTTTTGAGGATTTAAATCTTCAGTGGGGAACCAATGGGCTTTGGTCTTTTTATGGAATTTGACCATAAGAAAAATATTGAATAATGTCAGAACTATCCTTACTGCCTTTCTACTACCATTTCTATACTGTGTATTCTTTTTATGTGATTGCTGATGATTTACTATTTTCCTACCCATGTCATTATTTACCACACCCAGTGGCACTACAATACAACAAATGCTTGCTGCATGCAAGAATATGCCAGTGTGGTGTATTCTTCTCAGCGTCAAAGTGATTTGTCTAAATTCTACTGCTCAGGTGGAGTTTCATTATAAATGACACTCATGGCACAGCACCAGGGCTAAATGACAGCACACATGAAAAATAAAATTTGTCCACTTGCAGCTCTTAAGACAGCTCTGGTAATTGGCACACATATAATTGATGAGGCTTATTAGACATTCAAAACTGCCTCTGTTATGCGTTGCTGAAAGTAATTCCACTCCTCATTTTTCCAGTTTATGTCCCTTTACATTCTTTTACCTGCAGGAACCAATTAAGTTGTGTATTTATAGATCCATCGGGGCAGGGTTCCCATCAATTGTTAGCAAGAGCAGTACAGTATAGAAAATGATTAAATGGGTCTAGTCTTGACAATGCTGAAAACTGATATTTTTATTATTAATCATTTTATGCTAACATTCACAGTTTGTGTGCAAGGCATGAGTTGAGAAACAGCGATGACACTTTAACTCATGTCATCAATTAGGATTGCCAATGATAGCATTTTTGTTAACATGATAGATAATACTCTAGCCTACTTGTTAATGGAAGAAGGTTGTAGTCACGAGGTCTGATATCTCTGCTTGTAGCTCATTTAGTGCGTAACTTTTTGATATTAATGAACGTTACATTCAAGCCATTGCCAAATGAGTTGATACAAAGCTAATTAAGAATATCAGCTCCACACAACTCTCTCTGTATTTCTCAGTATGGCTATGTTCAAAAGATTGTATTGTTGGGCGACTTTCATGCGCAGAAACTCAAGTGAAGATAATTACCTAATAATAATCCTCTGTGTCCTCTTTGGCTACTAGCAACTGCGTAGGGGAGGGGTGGGGGCGGTGCGCGATCACGGAAGGCTTGTATCATGTGGATGCACCGACAGTTTTGTTGTCATTACTTAGAATTCCTCATGGGGGCGACAAAAACTATGCACTATAGCTTTAATAATATTGATTAATGCTGTAAAACACAGACCGTCTTTGTCCCAAACTGCAGGAGCGGCAGCGTTTCGGGTCTCACCCTGAAACTCATCCGAACTTCCGTCAACAAGATGCTGGAGACCCTCTCTGACGACGACTACGTGAACGTGGTCTATGTGAGTATTCAAGTAGCTAATACCTAAATTTCATCACCAGTAGAAATAAATGCGGCTTATAATAATATTTTTTTTGAAGTGCTGAACTTT